>JANZLQ010000007.1:19629623-19647557 GCA_026212715.1 Elanus axillaris | reverse complement strand
CAAGCCTGAGCCTTCCTCCCCAGCCCTGCGCCTCCCTCCTCCTCCTTCCTGTCTCCCCCCATTTCTCGGTGGGCAGGCTTTATGAAATGAAATCTTAGTCTAAGAACAATGGCATTTGCAAAAGTGACTTGCACAGTTTCAGCGCAGCTGATGAAGATGTCTCTCGCTGTACGAACAACCAAATAAATGCTGCAATATACGTATACTGCTTTTAATTGGGTGGGTAGAAGTAAGTTTTGGCTCTGATGCTGTGCAAAGGGAGAGACCCAAGTGGCACATCAGTCCTCTCTGCATAGCCTTAGTTTGTGAGCTCCTTGGGATGGGGATTCAGCCTTTTGTCTGCCTGGAAATGCCCCATGCGTGTTAGATGGTACTGGAAATAAGTGCAGATCAGGGTATATGGGGCTATACAAAGGCCATTCTGGGCACTCTTGAGTTGGGGGTGGGCGGGGAAGAGGATAAGAGATGTATTTCCCCAATACACATTTTTTAGCCTCTGATATCATTTAGGAACATTGCTGTATTGGAGCATATGCAATTTCCTGCGTTAAACTCAGTGCTGAGTGTAGCGTGCCTGCCACATCCATTTGCAACTGCTTAGCATGAGTCTTAATACTAAGACACGTGCCACTTAAACCAAGTGACTGTGTCTTCTGCCAAGAGCCTTAAATCCACTCATGGTTAGTGTACTTTCCTGCGCACTTAGCCCTGCCTAGTTTAGCTTGTTTACAAAGAGATAAGGCAATACATGCATTGCTAGGGCTGTAGTGCCATCGGAAATGAGCCGCTGGATCAGCTTCCATTCACCAAATCCATGCTCTCTTGCACAAAAATGTAAGGAAAGACCGGGTTTTATGAATGGTGAACCCTCAATTTCACACATGCCAGATGGGCAGAGCCTCTTCCTTGAAAAATTATTCCTGGTCCAGGTGCATCCTTTCTTAAAGTTTGATTTTTATTCCCCCCCCAACATTGCTGCTTCAGGAGCCCAACAAAGTCTCCCTCTCCTGTATCAGCCTTTGTCTCCTTTGTTCTGCCAGTGATGCCAACACTGACACGCTGTCAGTTGAGTGCAGCTGTGCCACAACACAAAGGGGATCAGAGCATGTGCTTTTACGTGTGCATGATCTTACTGGTCAACATGTGTCCTGGACCAGCCAGAGGAAAGCCAAAACTATTCACATGTTAACAAGAAGCTGCAGTTGTGGTATGGGCTAGTGTGATTTATTCTGGCTTTAATGTAGCTAGCATGCGTAAAGATTGCAATGAAGGTGGAGCAGTTACACAGTCCATTCCCAGGACTGACAGGCATTCGGTGTCTCTGAGAGTTTCTGTGCTCTTCAAAAGCGCATACCAAAGCTTGGCCTTTACCAGGCCATCACTGTCATGCTAGCTTGACGAGTCCTCCGTATGCCTTTGGATTATCATCTGCTGGGGAGAGCATCTCTTCCATCTGTTTGGTAATACCCTTGCACAGTAAAGGAAATAATAAATATGCTGAAGAAGAAGAAAACACACGTGCCCTCAGGGACCAGGGTAAAGAATTCCAGCAGCAGAAGTTTTTCCATTCCTTCTAGCGGTAATGGAAGAAAGGTAAAAAGGCCACTGCCCAAGTGGTAGGGGAAGTGATGAGGGTAGTGGTGATTTCTGAAGCTTTTGTGCAACTATTTTTGATGAAGGCCAGCACAGGTAATAGGACTACTATGTGCTCCTGTGGGTTAGTGTTGTAAGTGGTCAAATCTATTAAACCTTTCTGCAGTTGCCCTGTTACTGCTGCTCTTAACTTTCTTCTATTAGTGGAGTATGAAGAGCTTAGCTAAAGCCCAAGGCGTTCTTATGTTAGGTGCTGTACAAAAAGACAGTTGGGTTCCAGGTATAAAAAGAGATGACAGATGGATAGCAGGCAGAACATAGCATCCCAACTCTAGAGGAATTTAAGGATTTATGAGAGTTTATGGAAACATTCTGATGGGCACAAAGGAGAGCACGTGAAAGAGCTTGAAGAGATTTGTTTGACAGTATAACAGGTGGAGAGGGGTCAGTGTCTGCCATGGGCTGATAAGAGGTGAAGGTCCAAATGTGATTTGGGAGGAAGTGATAGGCTATGAAGAGCCTTGAATGTGAAGAGAAGTTCCTAGAGAAGGGGGTGCTTGAGCGACATGATCTATGATGCAGTGGAAAAAACCCTAAAAAACCCCAAGCCCACTACAGCCCCTTTGCAATGCATTTGGGGCGGGTGTAGCGAGGCTGGACTGTTTGTCAAGGCAGGAGAAAAGAATGCTGCATTTTGTTGCCTGCTCCAAAGGTGGAGTGTACTTTTTCCAGGCAAATACTTTTGTTTAAATGCCTAAGTATACTTTTGGGAACTTCTGGAAGCCTAACTTCAGGCACCCAGGTTTTAAAATTACTGAATGAAGTATTACAGAGTAGAATATGGAATTGTTCTTCCATAATAAAAGCCAGTTGGTGTACTGTGTATGGTTGATTTGGAAATTCTTAGACTTCTGTTTGCTAGGAAGAAATAACTTTTCTGAGTTCCCTTGAGACAAGGAACTAAGTGCTGAAAAGCAGGAGCATTCCCTGCTGAACTGTATGTTTTGGGGAAACAAACAAGCAAAAAAACTTTAAAAAGGTGTACTTGGTGCACTTGCTATTTCACAGATTTGGTAGCCAAGTATTGTTTGTGCAGGTGAAAAATTACCTTTTCCAGCTTTTCCCAGGGTTTGACTTTACATTCTTAATTTTCTTTTAGTAGAGTTTACTGTGTACAGTGTAGCGCTGCTTTGCTTATGGGATTTGGAGTTACTAAGGCATCTCTTACTCATTTATGAATATGCATTAACTATTGGGATTGAAGAGATGTTTCATCTACTATATGTAGTAAGTATCGCCTTGAACTGAACACATTGGCAGTGAGGGAGTTGAAGCATGTAGCAGAGACTTGTGTTTAGTACCTCTTTTGCCTCCACACCCTCTGTATGCTCCATAAGCATCAACATCTTCCACCTCCATCTAAGCCTATTTCTGCAGACCTGGAATAATGTGTGAAAGAAGGGTTTAATTACAGAGATCAATATTCAAACTGTGTCTTCACTGCAGCGGAGGTCACAGTACCTATATTCTGAGTTGCTAACTCCTCCAAGGGTGGCCTAGTTCTTGTCAGTGCTACATGGTAAAATATTTTTTGTCAGTTGAAATGTTGAGAGTAATAGCACTAAATAGCTAGACTGTCGTTCCGTGTTCCGGGTTTGTAACAGACACTTTAGCTTGCAACTTTGGTCCAGATAGTTTGGATAAAGACAACACTTAGCTCAAGCTAGAGTCCTACATCAATCGTGTACAATCAAGCTGTATTAGTTACAGCTTGTATATTGAAGATAAGCTCTAAGAGTTTCAACAGTAGATGTAGGAAGCGGGAAATGAACCATAGATGTAGAAGAGCAGAAAGGGGGGGGGGGACCACACCTTTAAGCAAAAGAAGCAGCTGATGACCCACAAAATAAGAGACTGATGAGGGTGGGGGGCAGGCAGGAAATCCTGGGAAACGGGCCAAGTCTGAAATTGAAATATAACCCAGTAGGTGCCAAGCACCCAAACTTCAATTAAGTTCCAAGATCAGTGAGTGCTGTCTGCCTCTGGAAAGCTGGCTGATTGCTTACTGTCAAGATGTAAATTATAGCCAGGTTACTTCTGCCTGCTGTAGCAATTAATGATTGCTGTTAATTAAATTGACTGACCAGTGGGAGGGAAACTGAAATGTATACATTCTCAGCTGTTTCAGATGATATGTGCACATGCATGCCCGAGAAGGAGCTCTGCCTCTGATGCAACAGTAAATCACAGTCCCAAAAGAGCAGTGTTTTGTCCCATGTGGGTTAAAAAAAATATGTAGTTATTTGTTGTGATTCTGCCTGTGCTTTTTGTATTACGGACTTCTGGAAGACTATATGCAATATTAATCCGAGAGCGGGATTTTTCATACAGTCTGACTGATTGTATTTGTTTGGGGATGTGGGGCAGGCAGAAAGGTAAACGGGCTGTATTGTGCATCTTACTTCAAAGTGGTCCAGGATTTCGGTGGAATTTGTCTTGCTTTTTATAGTTTAACCTTCAAATAATTACTGCTGCTCAGCCAAGGCCATAGCCTATCTCAGTTGGGAGGACCCAGTATACAGCTCTCATAATCTAACCAGTCAAGCTATTGTTTTGTCTGTTGTTCATGCTGTTCAGATAGCATAATTCCTTGAGAATTCAGTATGAAGGGGTATTGTGCATGTGAAGGTGGTGGATACTAAAACAATGCATTAGGCTGCTTTAGAGAAGATGTAACACCCTTCTAGAAAGCTATACGTGGAGGAGAATGTTTCATACCTGCTGGTACGTAAAGGGTAGATACTGTGTGCTCTTAAGGGAGCAGTCATCTCTGGGTAAGATGGGGGCACATACATCCCTCAGTTTGTATGGTAAAGACACTGAAATGGGGAGCAGTAGCAGGTTTTAGTCAAAGCTCCATAAGAGGTGCCAGAGGCTACCACAAATGTGTACCACCAGTTCAGCTGCTCTGCTGATGGGAAGCTGAGCCCTCCATGGCCGAGATCTTTTAGCTATCTGAGTGCTGTCTGGACCATTTCTAAAGGTAGGGTTAACAGGGTAAGCCTGGAGTGGAGCATTTGGGCAGAGTCATGCAGAGCCAGCCTTGGTCTTTAGCTACTGTCCAGACTGTCTTGCTGTGTCACTTTGAGAAGCAGTGTCAGTCAGTGAAGTCATCCCAAATGATTCCAGCAGACTTTTCTCCCCCAGCTGTCATGCAACTTGTCTTAAGAAATTCCCTCTGTGGAACTTCTCCACCTAATAGATTCCATGCCTGGATGAGACCTCTCTTCCACTTTTAAAAGTGTAGGGAAAATGCATACTTCACAAATGCAGATTTTGAGCTTGGCAGAACCAGACTGGTAAATCAAGAAACAAAAGGCAGCGTTACATTTTGTAACAGAAAACCCCCATACTTTAATAATACAGAATTGTGGGATAACACAAGGTCGGCCAAGCCAATATGAACTGAAACCAAAGGATAGCACTATCTGTGCGGCGGTGGTGTTCAGAGACAGAATGCCTGAGTCAGGAGTTGTGCGGACTGTAGCGGTGGGAGTTTGGGTTTCAGAGACCCTGTTTCAAACCCTTATTTGTTGTCTGGCTTAGCATTTTTTGTTCCTGGTGATAAATGGAAGGGTTCCAAATCACCATTGTGTTGTGACTCAGTGGAGGGGGAGGGAGAGAACTTATTCCCCATAAAAGTTTCTTTTGGCTTGGAGACAAAAGAGAAAAGAGCAGTTTGTTGGCTCAGTTTAGCAGATAGAGCGCCAGTAACTGATCAGCTTATTAATACAGAAGGTTTCAAATATAAAGTCAGCCCAGAAAAGCATTTAAAAACACTTAAAAAGAAACAAAAGAAGGGGCAAATTACGTTTGTGTTGGCCTTCAATTAACCATAGTTCACGCTCTGGCTACTTACTTTTTAGAAGCTGCTTTGGCTTATTTATTTAAATATCCTTTCCTTTTTCTCCAAGGAGAGGGGTCTTGATGGCAGGGGGAAAATAAGCTCTGCATGTGCGAGCTTTACATGCACGTGCTTTTCTTAATTGGGAGCAGCAATCTAGGTGTTACAGTAAATCTTAGCCTTCCGTTGCTTTTCTGGTGGCTAGCTGAGAAGTCATGCAGTGTGTTTTTGTTTTGGTTTGATTTTATCCTTGATTTTCTTTGGTTAGCATGGAGCAAAATGCTTCTGGGATATGCTATGGACAGTTTATAGCCCTATGATTGCAGCTCAGCAGTGACAAACAACCTTTCCTTAACACACTCTCAAGTAGGAGGTAGGATTTGTTCTGCACTTGCTGGCTATTTGTATCCCACTCCATTTGTGCAGTGGGTGGACAGTCTGAGTTGCCCACAGAATTTTTTTTTAATTCTCTCACTCATGGGAAAACCCATGGAAATGCATCTTGTCAGCAAAGAAAACCGATGGTTCTGTACATCTGATTCTCTTTGGCTGCAGAAATCAGAAGCAAGCCTGTTTCAGTTACAGAGGCCATGTTGAATTAGATCTAGCTGGAGCGGTTCTTCCCTCTCCTCAGGGGTATCTGCTGCACCTCGTGTGTTGATGAGATGTCAGAGTGGGCTGACAAATGGAGGCAGCGCTGACTTTTCTGTCAGCTAGGAAGACTGATCCCTGAGCTCCAAATACTATTAAGAACATGGATTGTTTAAAGAGCTGAAACCCCTTTAAAACTGGGTGGTAAATTTCAGTTGTGATACTTTGCAAATAGGCAGGCTTCAACCTTTAGGGAAGGGAATCCGTTAAGTACTGATGAACTTATGTGATATTGTCTTAAGGTGTGCTGTCTAGGAAGCAAAGCAACAGGTATAAATAGCTGCAAGTGCTGTGTTTTCATCTCTCCTCCAGCAAGTATGCCATCAGCAGTTGCCCTCTGGATTTCCAGCCTCCCCAGACTCATCCTAGACCCTCTCGCATCCACTCCCAGCTCCGTGCAGCCAGGTAATAGCACGCCACAAATGCGTACCATGACCGCTCCCTAGCCGAGAAGCTGAGAACTCTTGTTCCACCCGTGTTCCTCCTTGACCAATCCAGTACCTTCAACCTGGTCAAGTTTGCTTTCTGTTCCCTGGTAGGGATTCCTTTGTCTCCCATGACTCAGTTCCGTTCCTTGTTCTTCCTCTCTCTGTGATGGCTTGTTTGAATTTGTGCTTTCGAGAAACCTCCTGATTCCACTCAAGCTTTCTGCGCAGGTATCCTTTATCTCCTTCTGTGCCTCCTATCAGGGCAATCGCATGTGCAGGAAAAAAGAATCTGAGCCACTGTCTGTAGCACATGACCTTCACGTCTGCTCCTTCGTGACACACCATCTCCTTTTCTTCCAGGTCAAAATGTTGGCATTTAATTCTGGCGTCTTTCATGGAAATGGCTTAGCCACAGCCTGTAGTTCCCCCTCAAAGCCAGCTGAGCTGGTACACTTTCATCTTGCTGAAGATACTAGTTTTGCTTCTGGTTATCTCAACAAGCTCTTGTTGAGGCTCTCATAATGTCACTTCTAAATTACTGTGATGTACTTCTCCCTGCCTTTGCCTCTTCTCATGCAGAATGCAGCAGCAGGGAGAGAGGGAGGGAGAGATCGATCCGCACAGACACGCACGTATGGATCTGTAAAAAATTTCACCCTCTTTCTTTGAACGTGACCCACGTTGTCTGAATAACCTCACTGGGTGCTCCTTTGGCTGTCGGCGTTGGGCACAAAATGACTGCTCTTATGGCTAAGGTCCTTCCCGGCCTTGTCCTTCCTGTCGCTTTCCCTGAAGACGGTCTCCTGGAGCCCCACCGCAGGCTCCGTTTCTCGCTCGCTACCTTTTCAAGAACGCACCTTTCATTGCCATCCTCTGCGGCAGACTGTTCCAGGGCCGCGGAGCCAGCCCTCCCTCTCCTTTTCCGAGAGCCCTTCTCCTGTGGCCTTGCCCCGTGTCGTTCTTAGGCGGAGGGTGGGCAACCCAGGCTGCTTCTCTTCTCCTTCCGCGCGTCGTGGGCCGTGGGCCTTGCCGCGCGGCAGGGCCCGTGGGTAGGCGCTGCGGGACGTGCGAGCGCTACGGCCTGACAGCGGGGGGCAGCGCCCGCGCCCCGCAGCTTTGCAGCGGGGCGGAATTTTGAGCGGAAAAGGCGAAACCCCTGACGGGGAGCTGCCGCGGGAGCCAGGCCCGACCCCGCACGGCCCGCCTCTTTCCTGCGCCAGCGCCTCCTGCCGACGGCCTCTGGGGCCTCCCGCGGGCCCTTCACCGGGAGGGGCCTTTCCCATTCCCGGCGGTAGGGCCGGGCCCTAAACGGCGTGGCCGGGGCATCAGCCCTCCTCCCCGAGAGTGGGTTGGCTTCGCCGCCTCATCCCGCGGCCGGAGCCTCGGCCCCGGCTCCCGCCGGCGCAGGTTGGAATGCAAATGACGGCAGTAATTGGCGAGGGAGAAGCCGGGCGGCGGGGAGCGAGGTGCCGGAGTGACAATGACTGCTCCGCGGCCTCCGGCAGCCCCGGCAGCAGCCCCCTTTGGTCTCCGCTTCAGGGGAGCTGTAACTCATTAATTGGAGTGCTTCTCTCTTAACGAGTCTCACTTAGTTTCTTGTCTGATTCCGCTGTAGTGGGGAGGTGGGGGAAGGCTTCTCTTCATTGAAGTGGCTGTTTAGTGTTAAATCCTATTGAAATGTGTGTCATTTGTCACGAAGATTGACTAGCTGCCTTTTTTTTTTTTTTTTCTTTTTTTTTCCCTGAGGTAGGAGCTCTTAGGAGAGAAATAATACAAGGTAGATGTAGTACTAGCTGCAAGTTAGAAATAGGATCTAATATTCCTGATAAGCTGTAGGTCTTGATGCTTACACATTAAAAATGTAGGTTTCACCCTGACCAGTTTAGGGGCTGACATACGTCTTTCACATCTGAAGAAAAGCTCTGGCAGCAATAACTCAAATGGATAGAAGATAGACGGGTTTATTTTACCGAGTAGTTTATTTTTCAGTATATATATAATTTATCCTTAATTTGGAAATTGTTTTTTTGCAGCTTGAAATTCAACGCTAGTCATAGCATGGAAGACTCTGACTGGGCTTCCTCAGTGTGTTTCAATCCTGCCTTGCAGTATAAACAAGTGAAAATGGTTCGTTTGCTAATGTTCATAAAGTGACAACCAAAACTTCCTTCTTTACTCGATTTTGGAGACTGAGTAGAAGAGGGTCCGGGACCAAGAGACTCCGACGCTCTCACAGAACAGACTGGACTGGCGTGTCCGAGGCACAGCGTGGGCAGTGAATATTGTAATACTGGCACGTAACAAACTCTGTAGAAAACACAAGTTGTTTTTACCCGTGGAAAAGGACTGCGTTGCATAAAAGATTCCAGGAGCTCCCTTGCAGGAGTGTTTCTGCGTGAAGGACTATAAAGTAGAGAAACGGCAGGGATAAAAATTCCAGGACAGACAGTAAAGCTGCAGCAGTAAGTAGTGTGCTGTCAGTCTCTGGATCAAAGCGGTAATAGCAAGTGCAGCATCTCAGGAAGAGTTTAAAGAGCAGGCAAAATCAGCCAGAAGGGCAATAACGGCTCCATCTGCCTACTCATGTAAACAGGTTGTAAATGATACAGGACATAGCTTGTAGGAGTGGGTAAGGAATCTGTCAGGACCCCAAACAATAACATTTTGGAATGGGGTTGGTTTTAGTCTTCTGAAGTATTAAAGAGGAAGGCTCTCTTGAGTTTTAACGCAAGATTTCATTCTAGGAGTAAATATGTCTGGCCCATTTGGATGGCTCGTTTTATGTCTTGCAGTACCTATCTTCAGAAAGGGCTGTGGTTACACTGTACTGTGAAATGCTGTCTCATCTCATCTTTAAATTGTTAGCCTGGGCAGGCCACTGTTTGGTGGGAGATGCTAATAAGACTAGTTGTACGGGGAGAGAGAAAAGTGATAATTTGACTGAAAAACATGCCACTCTTGCAGAGCCTAACAGTTGAGTACCTGCAGCTTAAATTCCTTGAGTCCATGTCCAGGTCTTGTAGTGTTAACTGCCTGACGAAGAATAAAGGAAAAGGATAGCTTACGTGGAATGTCTGTTTTTAGGAAAGGTACAGGATGGAGCAGAATAAAGCTGCACTTGAATACTCCTGATCTTGGGCTGATCTGCAGCTTGAAGCAACTTCAACATTATTTACACAGCCTAGTGGTCTGACACATAAGTAGAGGTGACTTACATGAGGCGAACTGGCCAAAGATATCACCCGGAGCTATTCTCTGCATTTCTGCTGTATGGGTGGCAGAGCTGCTCACGGTGGCTTTTGAATCCGTGGTTTACAGCCTGATGGTTTAGGTATACTGAGTCTGGTGTCCACCTGCCTAAAAATGGGGTTGTTATTATTAAAGTCAGGATTGGCTACAAGACACGCAGCCATCCATGTAGTAGGTAACTTGATCAGCTGTCCAAAGTAAGGCACCATATGCTCATGAGTGCGTGGGTGCCCTGGGATCCCTTGCGTTGGCCACAGGACCACAGCGCTACCAGAAGGTCTGCAGTCCTGTATGGTAGGGGCCTGCTGAAATGCGTTTTGTGGGATGCTTGTTTTATATCGCACCTTAAACTTATCCAAGCAGGACCATGAAGTGAGCTATAGAGCTGGCTTTTACTGTTGCCACGTCATGGGAGCCTTCATGCAGGAGGGTTTCCCTCCCCTTTTCCCTGGTACGCAAGCACTGGAGCAAGAGCTGAAATTTCACCTTGTATATTTTGGATGAATTACTTACTTGAGAATCTGAAAAAAATGTTTTAAGTAGTAGCTATCCCATGACCCTTTTCCTAGAAAAAGGTTGTTAACAGCAATGTCCAACCCAGTTCCAGGTGCAATAATTATATTTTGTTCACCTAACTTCTCACTCCATTGTCAATTTGCAACTCCCGTCTTACTGTGCACCATGTTTCCATGTGCTGGTAAACAGCTGCTGCATATCCTCCTTCTGTTCATGGATGAGTCACTTCAGTGAATGAAACTGTGTAGAGTTTCCAAAGCTCTTTGGGATCCTTCGAGATAAAAGATGCTATCTACACTGAAGTTATTAATGTTAATGAGATGCCTAGCATCAAGAAGGGTTTTTTCAGGAAAGAGAAATGAAAGAATATCGGGTTGCCATTAACCAGAATAGAAGACGGAGGAAACTAATTGAAAAGAGCCTGAAACAAGGTGGAGTAATCCATTGACTTAATAGGAGGAAGACCAGCTTCTCTCTTAGTCTTTGGCTGTACTGAACAGCTCAGTTTTAGCCCATTTTGAGGATCTGGCCCAGAAAAAAAAAATTAAGAACCTAATTGCTTACTCCATCAAACTGATGGCTGCAGGGTATCTTTGCATCCATCAGCTTGGTACTACTGAATGTGATTAGATGTTTGTATGAATAAAAGCGTCACACAGAATGATGACACTTATCTTTATAGTGAAATGGGAGAGAAAAGAGCAGGAGGAGAGAAAATTAAAAAATATGCTTAAATGGGAAGGGACAAATATTTATGCAGGCTGGAGAAATAGCTTGGCAAGGGAGAAATAAACTTAACATGAGTCATGCAAGTAGTGTGCGGTATATGTTTTTGTAGGAAAGCTAGAGACCAAGATGGATGAAAGGAAGTTAAAAGGATAAATATATTAAAAAAAAAAAAAGAGTAATTTCTTCCAGAATTATATTAGAAATTCACTGGAGAGCTGATGAGCCTGAATAGCTCAGGAGGCTCAAGGGACAATTAAGAAGAGAAAATTAGAATGTAAAATACTTTTTACACTGGTCTTCCATACAGAGGGATACCTCTTAAGCTTAGCATTACTTTTGGTAAAGAGTTGGCAGGAGCAGAGGTACTTTTATTGTTAATGAGACCTCATTGAATCACATGATTTAGCAGACAATGATACAAGTATGAGACTTGGACTCTGCTTGTAGCTTTGCCCCATAATGCCCGGGTCTATGGCTTCATTTTCCTTGTCTTCAAAATGGAGATAAAGATACTGGCTTTGTTTTTAAAGCACTTTGAGATTGACTGATATGTGTATGTAAATGTAGAGAGTGTTAGTATTTTTAATATTTGGACTACATTAATCTATGAAGTCAGTAGCTAATTTCTTTAATATTAGCTGAATTACTTCCCAGGAAAAAACAACCCCCAAATAAATGTGATTTAATTTATCATTACAGCTGTAATAAGGAGAATCTGGAAGATTGCCAATGTTCTTCTGATTGAGGTGGGAAAGATGATAAGGGTGATCCAGGGAATTATAAACTCATGACCCTCATTTAAGTACCTAAGAAAATTGTTGAGAAAGTCATTACAGATGTCATTATAAAGTACCTGAGGCGCAGAACAGCATAGCTTTCTGTAAGAGTAAACTTCATCTAATATATTAGAATTCTTTGAAAAAAGTTAAAATAGTGAATAGTGGGAGAAATGTTGGCTATACTGCAACTTAGTTGCACTCCTAAAAGGTTTTTGTTAAAGTTTCTCAGAAGAGGCTGTTGGGGAAAGCAGGTAGTCATGGGGTGAGTCTTAAAGTCATACTACAGGTTTAGAAACCATTTTTGTTAGGAAGCAAAGAAATGGTAAATTCTTACCAGGGGAGAGGCTGGTTTGTCATCCTGGGAAAACAAAACGTTAACAGCAGAGCACCTTGGGGGTCATACTACTGTACTGAACAGTTAACAGTACTAATGATCTGGAAGAGGGGCTAAGCAGCCTGATTACCAACCCTTAAAAGAGATACAACATTGGCTTTGTCAATCAAGCCTGTATAGAAGAACCGGGAAACCTTCCAAGAGGAGTTTCCAAAGCGCTTAGTCTGGCTAAGCCTTCGGTGTGGGGAAACATCCACTGGAGTGTAAGGACTTTGACGGTGGTGCCCAAAGATAAAGCAAGACCAGGCATACAGTAAATATTTGACAATAGGTTCAAGTATTTGTGGGGTAGTCGTGTGAAAGCCTTTTCAAGAGGCTCAATGGTGAAACAGTCACCTTTGCATGAAGAAGTCAGCAGTGGTTATGTCTAGCTCTGATCCATGCTTGGAAAATAGCCTTGTTCTGGAAAACAGCTTCAGCTAGTTAATGCAGGTCTGCTGGCCTTTCTGGGTGGGACACAACCACTTAAAATCAGCATCTTCCACGGTGCTTTTGTGCCAAGCTGTATTGGGCCTTTTTGGTAGTGGCCATTAGCAGATCCCAAGGGGGCAGAGAGTGATCCTCCTTATATCCTGCCTTATGTCCTTCCAGTTTCTGATAATCAGCTGTCAAGGGATTTCTTCAACCAAAAACTTCCTTGTTTAGAAACTGTTGATGGATCTACAGTCTATTAACTTGTTTCAATTCGTGGTTGAGCCCATTCCTAGTTTTGGTCTGCACCCACAGTTGCCCAGTTTTCCACAGCTGCGCAGCAAGCAGCTTTCTTCTGTTGGTTTCACACCTTCTCTGACAGGCTGAAAGACAGCTTGCTGAAAAACCTGGCAAGAAAAGAAAGTCTTTTTCTGTGTGTGAGTCTCTCTCCTCACCATTTCCAGCTTCTCCTGGTCTCTACTTCCTCACCTTTTTATCAATTGTTAGGACAATCTCAGGAGACTTTTTAAATTTTTTTTTAACTCCTTCAACCGCTGGAAATCTGTGTAGTTTTCCTGAACTCCCCCCAGTTTTCTACCCTTTTAACAAGTTAAAACGGCTCATTGGCAGATACGTTAAGAATCAGTGCAACACAGAGGAAGCTTTGAGCTATGGCTGGGAGGAGTGAGGGACAGGAGATGGCAAGAGAACATGGGAGCTCCTCTTTCCAGTAGCTGTGAGCTGGTAAGGGGTTTCGTGCCCCCCAAGTGTGACTTTTAATCTCCTAAATATTCCTTCATACTTTTCTATGATTGTACCTTCTCATGTTCAAAGGAGTTGTTCCAAAAGCTAAAAGATTTTTTACAGCTTGTGTGCAGTTCACAAGAAAACATGAGAGATGCTGAAAACCTGTAGCGAGATTCTGTCTGTTTGGAAGTTATGGTGCACTGTTTTCCCTGTTACTGTGGGGTTCCTCTGGATACCTGCTTGTCTATGGATACGCATTTTTCTTTAGGGAAGAAGTGGAGACGTGTAGGCTAATGCACGATTGAACCCACATCTCCAGATGTGAAAAGCTAACGCATGCAGAAACTGGTTTAGTGAACACTCTTGAATATAAAGGAGACACATTGGGGGAAACACAGCAGGAATTCTTTATATTCTGCAGCTTCCCAGCCTGTTCCTTATGCTTGCGCAGCAAACCTCATTGGACAGCTACTCTCAGGCTATATTTTTTTTTTCCTATGGGAGCAGTCACTTCAGTTTATCCCTTTGTTGCCATGGCTTCTGCTTTAACTTTACTGCCCCTCTAGATTTCTTAGAGTGGGCCTTCAAAGGAAAACTTCCTGTTGTGCAGAAAGGCACCTGGTAATAAACTAGGTGAAGGTTAGTGTGGGAAATGTAAATCTGATAGAAGGAGTGATAGTTTAAACAACTTCAGCCCCGTTCCAGAAGGGCCTTTCATGACGACATGCCCCACTTATTAAGGTGGGGAGGGCACATGCTGCCGGTCTCTGGGGCTATGGAATAGAGTTTCTGTATTTTAGGCTTCTGACTACGTGAAATGGCAAATATAGGCCCTGTTTACTAGAGCAGTGATGAAATCTGATCTGCCAGAATTCAGTGTGTACTTCTAGCAAGCAAAAGCGTTATGGACTTAATCCCCTTCCCGCTCTCCCTGTGGCTTTCCCCTCCCCTGGGACGTGCACTGGAGTGGAGCCGGTTCCTCCCTGCCACCACTGTCTGTAATAGCACCAGCAGAAGCTTGCGTGTGGCTTTATCCGCTTCAGCCCAAATAACCAAATGTGGCCCCAGAGGGCAATCACTAGCCCAGGATGTTTCTCTGTTGTCCTCTCTGTGTTACTGCCTCACCTCCTGCAGTCTCAATTTTCATCTTGATTCCCACAGAGATCACTTCTTTATGCGTGAGTTTGTAGAGGTGTATATTTTCCTTCCACAGTGGAAGGGAAAAATATTACGTAGCACTGAAAAGAAACTTAAATGACTTGGAAAAAAGTTTTCAGAAGTGATTTTTATTTCACCATTGTTCCTTAAAAGCTTAATAGCTATCTTAGGTATTTCAAGTTCATTCATTATCTAGCTGTACATCAGCCAGAATTAAAAAAAAATTAATTTAAAAGTGGTCATGAGGTACCTCTCGATTCTCAATTGAACAGTTCTTTTGAAGTCTGTAAATATTTTTAATGACTAAGGTTTTTTGTTTCATTTTGGGTTTTTTTTTGCTTTGCTTCTGTGTGATTGTTTTGGATTTGTTGGGGGTTTGGGGGTGTTTTTGTTGTGTTTTTGGTTCTGTTTGTTTTTTTTTTTTTAAACACATGCCTGTCAGTAGGATATCCTCACACAACTGGGAAGAAAATTCAGTTGTAATGCTTAAATCCTTTTTAAATTTTGGCAGTTCTGGTACCATAGTAAACTCCAGCTATGTAAGTGGTCAATATAGAAAATGTGAAGCCAGTGCATGTAAAATAAGTAAGACAAAAGGAGAAGACAAGCAAGCTGACAACCATGGTCTTTAAGAGGACATAATTGACATGAAATCTTACGAACTATATTTTGAAAAAGAAAGAGTAATAATAACTAGTAAAAGTTGTTTTGGAGACAGCACTTGTCCAGACTTGCCTGCCAATTAGTATTTTGTAACCACAGTGTCACTATGTTATAGCTGGCTGTTTCTGTGCAATGAGTCTGCAGTTATAGTAGAAGTTGACTGTAGTACCACAGTGAAGCTGGCAATTCACAAACAGCCAAAAAGGCATTCTGAAAAACAATTTTTTTTCATCTCTAATGTATTTCCATTATAGTGCTTATAAATTTTAATTGTAGGAATAGCAAGTGTGAAACAGAAAAAAGAAATGGGTAATGTGGGCCTTAAAAAGAAGAAAAACCCTACCTCTAATTAGGTGCAACTCATCTTGGAGTTTTGCCTGATTAAAGCCAGAAAGATGAGATGCATTGTTTTTCAAGTTACTTAGCTCTGCTCTATCTCATTCTTCAGGTTCATAATTTATATTCAGATTTACCTGAGAAAGAAATGAAGCATGATTTTGAAGCACTAGGCTAAATTCATCCTGATATAATCAATGCAAGTGGAATTATGCTGAGGAGGAATTTGGCCCAGGCTTTCTAAACGTATTGAGAGAGAATTGCAATCTAACCTGGAAGGGAAGCAGGGAAAAATCTTTATCTGAAAGAGCACACCATTACCAACAGCCTTTCTAAAGCACTTTCATTTGTCTTCCCTTCCTATCATTTTGTGCTGATTTCATTTGTGCTAACTACACATGTTCCTTTCTTCTTTCCTGCAAATTAACCATTGCAGGAGAAATGTATTTGCGCACAAATATACTTAGAATATAAAAACTTCTGTTTAGTCCTGTTTAATGAAAAAGGTAAGCATTGCTTACAACTACAGATATATACTATTTAATCAGATCTTTAACATTTGTAAATCCAAAGAAAAAATATTTGAATTACTAGATTTGCTTTCCAGATTAGGAAGAATTAAAATAATATAAAGAATACGGTGGGTTTGGCTTTTTCATATGGAATATGCGTAGAACCAACAGGTAGAGAGCTCAGATTGCTTCTCTTGTCTTCTGTAAAAGACTCTGTATTCCTTACCTTCTCTCAACTGGCTCTTATAGGTTTGGGCATGTCATTTAGATTCTTGGTGCATCAGGTCGTATCGTCAATGGGATCTGTAGAATGAATATAAATTTATCTTCCTGGAGGGTGTTTTAAACATCTGGACCAAGTTGAAAGTCATTAGTACCAGTGTAAGTCCGTATCTGCAGGGGCCTGTTGTACAGGGATGCTCCAGAGTTTCTCTAGTGCGACTGAGTGGAAAAACCATTCCGCTGGGCTCCATCTGAGAACTGCTGGATTTGATTCACCTTGCACTTTCTCTATTTTTTAACAACGTTACCTCTGTGGAAGTTAGTCAAGTAATGGCAGTATAAAACTAGTGTTATAAAAGGAGCTCCGTGCCATAAAACACTGCTTATTGGCAGTATGTACGTTCCCTTTGGCCTGGCCAACGAGTGCTGAGGTTAGACATCCCAGAACAGAGCCGTGGATGTCAGCTGCTGTCCTCGCACAGTGGTCCTAGACCTGACCAAACTCGGCAACAACTGCATCCTCTTAGCAGGTCAAACTGCACTCGCAAGCATGGGTAGTTCTTCAGCCAAAAAAACCACCACCACGCACAAAAAAACCCCAACAAAGTAAATCTGGACTTCTACAGTAAAACGTTAGAGTAGTAAAATCTCCTTTTTCTTTACTACTTCAAAGGGAAAAAAAATCCTACTTCATTAACTGTACGTAATAGAAACTACGTCTGGTAATAAGAATTTAGCCATGCAAGGAACTGATGGTTTCTGGGACCTCTCAGAAGTGTGAATTACACTGTCATCCAGTTTAGCTAAGCTAAACCAAACTGGATCAAGATATTCTTGTTCCACAGGGGGATACTCACAGTTGCAGTTCTTCAGGATCAACAGTTGTGCTGTAGTTTCATGTCCTACCTTAATCTGAATTAACGTTCAAGTTCAGGCAAGTCCTTTCGTTGGAGGACACAGACTCTGTTAGACAGAAAACCAACTATTTGCTGTATGTGATTAAACTTAATTTCAACATACACCCACACACTGATCTTCCTGTTACACAAAGTTCCTAAGACTTATCATTAGAAAGTGGAAACGTTGCTATCCCAGCCCTGCTTATTGAGGGACACAGCTTCATGTCTCAGCCTGATCCCAGCCCTACCCAAGCTTCTTCACGACCACAGCCAAGCCTTGGCAACAAACGCGGCTTCCAGCACACGGATTCGAGATGCAGCAGCTACAGAAACCAAAGCCTGCTGTTCTGCGTTCTGTAGCTGTCCCCCCTTTCCTGCTGCGGACTCCCACCAGAATTTGCACTGTGCCTTGCTGGTTTTGGGGTGCAAGCGGTGGCCCCACAGCAGCTGCTTGCCTCTGTAGCTGAAACTCTCCCTCCCTCTCCCCCTCCGACATGGCATCAAAGCAAGCTGCAACACTGCTCTGAACTTGTTCTATCCAGTTTGTGCAGCCAGCCTGTTCCTAGAGATACATTCCTGTGGCCGCCTGAAGCTTCACAGGAGGAAAAACCTTCTTGAGCTCCCCCCCCGCCCCGCCAAGCTGTTTATAGTCAAAGGTCAGATCATCTTTTCTTCTGTTGCCTGTTCCCAGTCTCACACGATCTCTTGTGGCATGGCTCAGGACGAAAAAAAAAAAAAGATAA
>JANZLQ010000007.1:19606864-19626298 GCA_026212715.1 Elanus axillaris | reverse complement strand
GCAACACAAAAAGAGAAAATTAGAACAATAACGATAGAAATAAGAGAATACACAAAACGAGTGATGCACAGTGCAACCGCTCACCGCCCGGAACCCGGCGCTCCACCACTTCCCCACCGAAAGCCGAGAGACCCCAGCCCGCTCCCCATATATATACTGGGCATGATGGCACAAGGTATGGAACAGCTCCTTGGCTAGTTCAGGTCAGCTGTCCCGGCTATGCCTCTTCCCAGGTTCCTGTGAAAATTAACTCTATCCCAGCTGAACCCAGGACAGGTAACTTTAGTGTTGGCGTAAAGAGGACTCTCCATGTCAAAGCACTGGGTGAGCAACAAATCATATTAATGTCTTCTGGGATGGGTTGAGCAGCACTTTTCCTGTTGTACAAGTGAAGACTCTGATGTTGAATGATTGTAATTGTGTTCCAGAAATGGCAGCTCCATGGGTTTTCTCTGAGCATATGCTTAGTGGTCTGTCTGATGAGATTTGTAAGTGGTTTCTCTTGTCTGCTCCTTCTTTAACATCCAAAGCACAAAGTTGAGAGGAAGTGAGAAGATCTTTCCTTTTTTTGTGTGTGCTGTCAGCAAGCTGCCGATGCAGCCATGAAGAGCATTCTTCTGATTTTTCAATTCTGTGTAAGCCAAAACTAAAGCATTCTTTCTCTCCTGAAGAGCTTACAGTTAAAGGGTTTCATTCAGAAAAGTATTTAAACATCTGTATTAATGACAGCATTTAAGTAGGCATTTAAGTACTTGTTTGGATTGCATCCTAATAAGGATGCTTTGTTGAATGGGGCTGAAATAGAAAAGCTGAAGGCAAGGTATGGACTGTATTAATGAAACACCTGGTGATGTCTGGCAAGCATTTTGCTGCTTCCATTTCACTTCATCTTCTGCTTTGTTTTAATTGATACCATTTTTAGTGTTTAGTGGGTTGGACAGGGTTGGAGGAAGGCATGCAGACATAGCACAAGTAGCATAGGGAAGAGAGAGGAAGCAAAAGGGTAATGTAGGTGATGCACCCAGGGCCATTCTACAGGGGAATGACAAAGGTGTGAATGAAAATCAGTGCTTCCTGGCTCTTTTTGTTTGTTTGTTGAACATCGTTGTGATCTTTATTTTGTACGTAGTTCCCTTATAGATGGGAGGCATTGGGTTCCTTTGGGTGTTCCCTTGGCTGTTGGTACCCTGCGGGATAATCGTGTGATTTTTGCCAGCACTGGAAAGAGAAAGCCAACTCGGAAATACTGGGTTAAAATCCGACCCTTATCAGTCCAAGCAAAGTTAATGGGCTTGCATTACTCTAATGAGGAGCGCAAAGGTTTAGAGGTTGCTAAGTTACTGGGCCTGCAGAGATTTCAGATGGTAGGACATAACTCATATATCCCCCAGATATATTTTTATCACCACAGTCACGGTAACATGATATGTCATGCTGCCAGTCTGCCACTGTGGATGAAACATTTCAGCTGGTGATCTGCGTGTCGCACTAGACCCATAGCATGCTTCTGTACGGCCTCCCACTTCTTCCAGAGGATGTGGAAACGCCTCCTCCCATATTTGCTGTGTTGAAAGCCAACCTTTGTTGTGCCATCTCTACGTTTGAGAATCTTTTTCTTCTCCTGTATGTGTGTAAAGGCCTCAGAGATGAGTATATCAGAGCATCAGTACAACATGCAAGGTTTCTAGACTGGACTACAGCTGCTCCTGAGGTGAAACCACCTAGTCAATTCCCTCTGTTTCAGCAGATCTTTTCCCAGCACATCCAGCAAGTCATAACTATTCATTTCAATGGCAAAACCAAGATTTTACTCCTATTAGCATTACTATGTCAGCGGAGCAGCAGCATTGGGTCTCTTTTGCCTGAACAGAATTGTCAGATGGTTCTAGCACCGCAGAGTCCTTGGTAGTGGCTGTAATGCAAGAGGCAGAGAAAAGCAAACTTCACAGTGGATCTGTACTGAGCTGACAATAGCAGAGGTTGGAATCGATCGAAAATCATTGAGAGAGAACAGAAAGGCTGACTTAGGTTTAACCCCATTCTTCACATGCTCTCTCTGCCTGACTCAACATGCAAAATCCCAGCAGCCCAGCTAAGGTCAGGGAACAGGAGTGAATACAACTGTTTTATCTGCCTTATCCACAGAAAACATTTCATGCCTGACCGATTTGGGTGAGCCATGAACAAGTTATTTGATTATAAACTGAAGGTATAAGAAGCAGTGATGTTTTACAAATCTCCCTGTAAGTCTGCAGTTAACTTAAACAAGAGGTCAGCAAAATTTTTTAACAGCTGAACAGTTTGCACAGCCTACCCAAGTATAAGCTGTCTTTACAAAGTCTCTGCCTACACAAGACAGGCACAGGAGCCTGTTCCATGTTCATAACATTTGTTGAGCCTTTCTAATGCAGTGTTAAATATTGAAATTAGCCTGCAGTTTTTCAAAGCTGTAGTTAAAACTAGCATGGCTGGTATGATGCAAGTGTCTGGATAAAGCCGAGGCAGCATGCGCATAGGTGAAATTCTGGTGCTACCTGAGGAAGTGGCAGGCCTTGTGGTGACTGCAGTGAAATGCAATTTTACCTGCAATGTTTAGCAAGTTGAGAGTCAGGCTTGGACCTTTCATTGTTTCCCATTTCCCATCACCTTCATTGTGCGGAGACAGGTGCAGCATTATTTTTCTTGCAGTTAGTGTGAGCTGAGAGGAACAACAAGAGGCTGAGGATACATGGAAATAGCCTCTAAATAGTCTGTGCAGTTACATGTGAAAATATAACATGCAAAATACCCATGACAGACACATGATTTACACATTAAACCACAACCTATGAAGGGTTACCAGCTATTAGAGACTATATAACTATGTATAGCAAACCTCTTGAATTACTCTTTGCTAAAGCTTGTAATGCAGAACACATGAATTTTCCCTGAAGACGCTTACAGATGAAAGGCTAGAGGAAAAAAAAATAGGGATGAAGATGAAGCTGAATAAGCCACAAACCACAACGCATTTGCTGTCAAGCTTTACACAATTCCAGTCAAGTCTGCCTTTACTGCAGACAGACCGTGTCCTGTGCTCTGTCTGATACTGCCGTGCTGATACTCACGACACAGCACTCCTGGGTCCAGCCCAGCAGCCTATGACCTCTTCTCAAGCATTTAATTCCCTTTTGGTGAGTAATAAACTTGGAGTCACTCGTCTTTCAAGTGATGGACTTTCCCAGTAGTGAACTTGCTCTCTTCCCCTGAATTATGAAATCAGAGCAAAATTTATGCTACAGATATTAAGCAGTAGGGGAGGCTGGGCAGTTCTGTAAGGCACCCTCAGCTCTGAGACTGTGTCCCAGTATTTCCAGCAATCACAGAGTTCAAACATCTTCATTCAGTGCGGGGCAAGGCAACTTCGAACTCAACTTCATGGCCAGCACTGCCTGCTTTCTGTTGCTCTTTTGCTTGTAAGAGAACATGAAGTGTGAAAGAGCCCGTTGCTGTTCCTCCTCCTGCAATTTTCTGATGGCTAGAATGCAGCCAAACTCCTGAAGTGCAATTGAGGGCATAGGGTGGATAAGATAGGGTTACGTTAGATGATTCAAAGAATTCCAATGGGCAGAAAAAGGGGATTCGTGTTCACAGTTTTCATAGACCAGAGATGCCAGTAAAATTAAAAAGCGGATTCTGTTTTGCATTATCACCACCCACTTTTTCCAAAGATGTTCTACTTTTCTCAGCAGCCTCCCCATTGGTGTAGCTATAAATAAGTATATATCTTTATACGTGTGAGAGATTCAGGTTTAAGCTTATATTTAAGCTGCAAAGTTATATATAACAGGACTGTATTAAAGTTGACAAAAGCCTCATTGTTCTGTTCGTGTTTTATCTCGGTGTAATGTGCATGTTCATGGGTATGTGAGCATATAGATGTATATTAGCATATGTAGACAGGCATAGGATGAAAAAACAATCCAGATTCTCTACGCCATTTCTGTAGTTGGGTGTTGGTATAATTAACTTTCATGACATAGAGAGAATAATTCTGTTATAATGCTGGAGCAACAGCATGGCAAAGCCCTATCTGTTTGCACACAAAGACATAAGATTTAGAATGTACGTTCTGTGGTAAAATATATAATTACCAAGTTTGGTCATTCCAGATTCACTTTAAGAATATCTCACTTTCTAGACCTTGCCAAAGCATTTCTGAAGCTGATTTCCTCTTGGTGTTTGGAAAGTACCCGTATTTTATCCTTCCAGCAAGCTGTACAGTGCTTTTTTATTAATTACTAAGTTTTGCTTTGATCACTATATAGAGTGGCTATGCTTTTCTGGACGTGGAAATGTTGGTCAGGTTTATATAGAACATGGAAAGTAGCTGGCCTTGAGGAGCAAGAGGGACTTGTTGGCACAGTAGCCAGCAAATATTTAGATAGTATGAACCACTTGCCAAAAAGAGCATGATTCTGGGATGCCCATCCTTTGCTCAGAGGAGGCTTTTTGGCGACTTGCCAGGGATGTTCCTAATTTGCTAACTGTGCAGCAGGTTAATGATGTAAGTCAACAGGACCCTGTAGTGCCTGTAGTTCGTTTTGCTGGTTATAAAGAGCTCAACACCGAGGTTTTGGAGTGTAGTTTCTTTGTTGCTCTTATTTTCTGCAAACTGTCGAGGGAGAAAACTAAACCAGCTAGAAACTGGACAGTTCACCTCTGTGAAATTGTTGGCGGACGCTCCCCCCTGCCCAGTGTTAACGCGGTCTGTGTTCCAGAGTGCTCCAACCAACTTGGCTGTCGAAGGTTCGGAGTGCTTCTGTGAGATGGAATGGGGGGATTCGAATGGCCACAACCAAGTTAGCTGGCACGGAGCTCTGCGGGCGCCCGTCGCTCCTATGCCACGCTGCATGGCGGTGGCTACCAGTAAGGGATTTTCCACTTGAAGGATGCTTTTGCCTGTGGACATCGGGTTAGTTATTAGCACTCAGCTCAGGGGTCCTGTGCCTGAGCGCAGTTCGTGGCTTCGCAAGCTACCTGGCCTCAGCTGAAGGGTTAAATGACTATGTGTGAGCTCTTAGAAAATATCAGGTACAATGTGTCAGTGTATACCTCAGTGGGAAAGTTGTAAGTTAATGGGCCTTTACCTCATACTTGCTATGATCTGGGAATGCACAAACAATTACTTACTGTGGCTCATCTGAGTCCTGGTAATTTGTTATGCTTGTAAACTCGGCTACTTCTGTGAACTCACGGGCACTAGTGAAATCTACAACCTGCCTTATTCTATGTATGTATTTATTTATTTATTTATTTATTTTAACTGATTTGACACCTGTCTGTTAATCAAATGTATATATATGTTTTCTAGGTTAGTAAGAAGACTTTGCAGTTGGGACAGCCATTTTCAAAGAAAATTATTTTTCTTTAGATAATTGCTGAACCCAGGGAAGGAGTCTGCTTTTTCTACTGGGCATAAATAATAGCTGGTTTCACTACTGCTTACATGAAGGAGCCCCATTTCATGGGAAGTACTGGTGTTTCTGGAGTCTGAATGGCGAAGAGAGAGGTCTTAGTCCCTGTGTATTTGCACAACACTGGATTTCCAAGGGCGTTTCTTTTTGTTAGTGCTGTTTGCCCGTTCTTTTCAAATGAACAAGAATGGAAGTATTAGCAAATGAAATCCAGCACAGAATTCGCCAACAGCCACTCGATAGTGTGAGGCAGAGGAGCAGTAAGGAAGTTTGCTCACAAGCATGCTGGGGGATCAGCTGAAGGATGACAGGCTTTCAGTATTCTGCCTGTCAAGTCTGCAAATGGGATTACAAACCAGTAACAACTGTGATGGCTGGTATTATGTGGACACCTGTTTGCCCAACGCTGGATGCAGGCTAGCATCCACACAGGATGCTGAACAGTCACCAGATGGTAATGGCTTTCTGTTACTATGCATTTTTTCTGGATTTGATCCAGTAAGTTAGACAAGATGCTCTTTGCTAGCAAAACAGCACTAGAAGGGACATGGAGCTCTCAAAAGGGTTAAAATAAAAAGGGTTGTTAATGAACCACAAAACTCCCTGTGTGGAATGAGTTTAGATTACTGTCACTGAAGTTTAACTAAGTGCCAGGGTCTAAAGTAGCCACTTAATAACAAATGGTTCTACCATCCAGTCATTAATGAGAGCTGCTGCATAACACAGAAACTTAGGTCAGTAAAGGTAGGACCAAAGCGTTGCTAATACCCGAACACCTTACAGTGGGTCAGTACATCTGTTTTGGGTTGAAAGTCTCAGCGTGGATATGAAGGTATGCTGTGGGGGTACACCCTGTGTCTTGTGGAGCATGTCTCGTCCATTCTTTTGGTTACACTGGGTAGGAGCATGTGTCATTGTGTTACTGTTGCTTTTGTTGCTGTGTTTTACAAGTTGTTTCTTTCAAGTCTAAGGAGAATTCTTTTTCTTGCTGGAAGCCTGTGTTTATTTCATTGGACAAAATCAGGACCCTGATGGGGACCCACCCAGGCAGGGAGGGTGGGGATCAGTTTGAGGATGAAAAAGAGTTTGTTGACTTTCTTCTTCCACTAAGTTGCCTGCATGGCCTCCCTCTGGACACCGAGCTGCTTAGTGTTCCGGGAAGTCCCAGGGCCCAAACCTGCAAACTAAGTGGGGAGGGTGGCGAGAGGAGGGAGCCCTCAAGCAGCCTAGACTTAACAGAGCTCCTCCAAAGTCACCGGAGCAATTGCCTTTTGCTGGGCATAAACTGCTTTCGCTCCATCAGCATCGTACGCTGTTATACTCAGAGGTGTAAATCAGCATAGCTCCCTCTGGCCCTAAGAGTGTTTCAGATCACTGTGAAATCCAGAATGCTTTTTAAATGGTGAAGAGGTAGTGATTTATAATAGCCAAAACATATTCCCAACGATGGCTGTGCTGCCCATAAATCTCTGCTTCTTGGGTACAATGGTAACACTTCCGTTATGTCTCTCTGTTCTTTAAATTGTTCCATTTGGCACTCAGTTCACAATAATTCTCTTGAACACATTACTGTTTCTTGTGACACTATAAATCCTCTTTTAATTTTGGCCATTTATTGTAGTCTCAGTCCCATTTCAGGTTTTCTTTCAGATTTCTCATGGTTTGATCATAGATTTGCTACTGTGATGTCTCTGTTTCTTGGGGTCATGCAATTAGCACATTAAGGTGGATATCTGTTGTGATTCGTTTCCAAACTGTCCTAAGGATTTGTTATACAGGGAAACTTTTTATATTCCTTCTTTCAAATGTTTTACAAGCTTTCTTCTATTTATTTCATGTGCCTTTTTTCCTTAATTACTGCATTCTTTTCTTCATTTGGACTTCCTTGCATGTAGGTGACATCTTAAACATTACATCATCCGCTTGATGCAGAAGGACCAGTCAAACTTCATAAGAAAATATTGGGCTGTTGGAATGTCACACGCAAGATCCACACTGCAGTCATACTTACCCTTTATCTCAGTGTTTCATCCCTGTTTTAGAGAAAGGGTTAACAGCTGTACTTGTGTGGCTAAAGAGAATTACTGGCCTGGCTGCTAATTATCTTCTCTGGAGGGTCAGCCTTTCCAAGAATCAGGTTATTAAAATCAGAACTCTCTCTCTCCCCTCTCCTCTCTGTTTTTTTTTTCCCCCTAGAAAAAATTGCACAGGGCATGAAAAAAATGGTATATTGTTTGAAGTAGAGGAATAGGTTTTGAATTATAGGAAAAAAATATTCTGTGAATTTCTCTTTGGGGTTTATTAACAGAACTTTTTTATCTGTATAGCTAAAATACATATGTAAGAGTGTTATCTGGATGGTTGTTCCTCTTGCTTCATTGTATTTCTGCTGGAAAGTGAAGTCCTCTCCCCTTCATACCTGGGATTGTTTTCAGCTAATGATATATATGCGAGGTCTTTGAGCCCATCACTAGTTCCTGTGTCACTTACCCATGTGGATTTCTTGTTTGTGCCTCTGTGTTACCTCCATTTGATAGTACATGGTGGAGAGGAAGTTTTCTTCTGGCGTGACTATGATATTGTTAGGTAGTGGGGGGTGGGGTGATTAAAGTTTTGGGGGGGGGTTGTATTGTAGAATGTGGCTGTTCCTACATATTTTGCCATCTATCAGTTGTTTTAGATTTTCCAGTTTCAATTATTGCTCAGTAATGTTAGACTTGGACTATTGAAATGTGTAATTATAATAAATGCTATTTCAGTGTCCTTGTCAGTTCTTGCCTTTCCAAACTTAAAAGGTCGACTATTGAATTGTTGCAGTTATCACTAGAATCACATTTTGGGCTTGCAGGAAGATACCGTGTTTGTCTCCCTATTAGACTTTAAATTTTTTAGCAGTTGTTTGCAGGTGTCATTTTGCTCCATTTGAAATTGATTTCAGGGGCACATCCTTTTGGCTGCATGCTGCCACTGCAGGTGTCGGAATCCAGGGCAAAGCTGCCTGGGGTACCTGCATCTGTGGCCAGATCTTCCCCCCTGGGTTTCTCACCGGGGGTAGGAGCCTGACAGTGAGGTCCAACCTCAGGTGGGCAAAACTGTATTTCAGGTAGTAGAGGACGTCACACTTGTCTAGCGCCCTGATTTATTGTTTTGGTTCCCCTGCAGTACTTAGTCTGTTTCACATCCTGACTTTTATTATCTGAGGAATATTATCAGCAACAGATAATTTCCCTCAGTCATGGAGACAGATTTTAATTCATGCTTTCTTGAGTTTGAGACTGGGTTATTTGATTCTATCTGCTTCCACTCTTTAACTCTTGTAAGCAAAATCTAAAAGCTGCAGGAAGGCTGATGCCAAAAATCAGTTTTTCAGAACAGGAGAAGTCTTTGGTGTTCTCTGTTCAATGGTGTGTCAGCTGTAAACTCTTCATACTGATTTATAAAGCTTTGCATGGCCTTCGACTGTCTAATGAAACTGTCTTGATAACCACCTACTGTCGCTGCCTTCCTGACTGTCTGTGGGACTGGATTTCACTCTGCCAGTCACAGAGCATTTTGTCATTATTCTTCTGCCTTGTGAAATTCTCTTTCCATGATAAGAGCCATCGTTCCACTTAGGCTTTGAAAAAGAAGTCTGTTTTTTGGTGGAACCACTTGATACCAGCAGTGAGATTCTCAGCTGGCGTTCTGTTACCAGTGATGCGAGTGACATAAAGCAGCAGTTTTACCAAATGGCTCACAAATGCGTGGAAATTTATTTTTTATTATAATTTTGTAAGACTTTTTTTTTTAAAGAGGTAATTAATGGTCTAATCAGAATGAGTTTAAGGCCAGGAGTTGACTAGTTGAGCTTTTCATTGTCATGCTGCTATTTACATATTGTCTGATTTAGCCAAGTGACATCAGCTGCCTCAGTTTTCACCCCCAGAAGAAAAGGGAGTATCCCTCTAGATCCTCTGCCCTAGATGTGCTGTGAATGTGCTGTGAGAGTTGGTCAAACAGTCAAATGCTTTGGACTGCATAGGGCTTGGTGTTCCACCCTGTGAAAGAAGGGTGTGACCCTACTGAGATGCCCACAGTTGCTCTGATAAAATGAGGCAGAGGAAAGGCCCCCCATGAAGAAGTAAGGAAGTCCATTACAAAAGCAAAAAACCAGCGGTTCAGTGCCAGGTCATGTTTACTGAGAACTCCTCACTGATAATGTATAGGGTGTGCCAGTTAGCAAGATCACATCCTGATGTTTTGCTTACCAGCTGTCTATCAGCAAAACACCATCGTTCTGTGTATTGGCTTAATTTTTGTTATTAAAACCAGTAAGGACATTTTAAAAGCAAGCTGCTGGTTAAAGAGAATCTATGTAAAATATAAGTAAACCTCAGTTTTAGAAGCAGTGGGGAATTCCTTTGCCTGCTAGGAATTCCAGATTATTTACACTAAGAAAACCTTCACATAAAACTTTCCATTTAGTTTACAAAAACAGTTATGCTAAAATGAGTGGCATGGAAAGGTAGAACTTAGAGCTAGCCATCATGTTCATCACAGACAGAAGGATTGTACTGGCAACATAATATGGGCATGAACAGGACTAGGGATTGGGTGAAGAGTGATTACCCCCACACACCACAAAAAAAAAAAAAAAAAAAAAACCAACACCCACCCACCAACCCAAAACCCTGCTAAAACACAACCAAAACTGGATTGCATGCAAAGAGAGCAAAGAAGTGTACTTCTGGTGTCCTAAGCTCTTCCTCCATGGCCACTCAGGAAGGACAGAAGATAGCTGAGTTTTAAGAGAGAAATCCAGGACATTCTTAAAATGTTGTTGTCCTTGTATGCTTTTTCTTGTTCTCAGCATAGATTTCTGCTTTTGCTTCAATGTGTTCAAAGGACCAAATTTGTTTATGAAAATCTTGTCTGTAAAGAAAAACCCTTCCCTCTAGTGTGCTTAGTTTTTATCAACAAAACAGAAACTAGACAAAAGGAAGGATTTTTTTCTTATGAAGAAATAGATATTGTTTTCATTAAGGCAAATCCCCTATTCTCCCTTACCAAATGAGAATCTTTAACTCCAAAGAGGAGTATTGATTTGTCTCCTACAGTGAAATTGCTGAAGCATATAGGAAATGTGATGTTTGCAGTGGTTTTTTTGTTTGGGTTTTTTTTTTTGTTTGTTTTCTTTAAACAGTTTTGCTTAATGACTCCCTCCCCCCCCCTGCTTATTCCAGTAACTTAAAGTACAAATTAAAAGATGGGCTGTTAGCAGACACAGTTCTTCCTCAGGTCATGCCAATTCAGAGCTGGGCATGCAACTCAATCCTTAAAGTGTGAGCTTTTAAACTGTGTACATGTAATGTGGAAATTGTGGGACAGCCCCAAGCTTGTGCAGACACTGTAGGATACGGTCAATATCTCTGCAGCTTCCTTTGCGGGCGGGCAAGAGAGCATCTGCTTGGAACCATGCTAGCTGTGTAAGTGCTGTCCCAAGGTCCAGCAAATGGGCTCTGCTTCTCATCAGGGCTTGTGTGACTTCAGTCAGTTCAGGGAGGGGGCAAAATCTGCAGGTTGTTCAGCCAGACCGTCTCAGTGGGATCAGGGTTGTTGGAATACAGGAAGGATTGGGGTTGTGATGCTCACGATAGGTACCAAACAAATGAAACCACTCCTCACGGTGTGAGCAAAATGGATGAATGCTGTAGTCCCATCCTGAGGCTCGGTGCTGGGAAATGCAACTCGAGGGGTAAACCAGAAGATTACCTCAGTATGTGGTGATTCACCCTGATATACTAGGCCACCCACTTTTTATTTTGCAAATTGGAGCACTGCCACTGTTGGGGGATGAGGAGGGGGATAGGGGCTAGTGAGACTGACCAGCTACATTTGAAATTCATCTGATACCATAATTCCTGCAAGCACTGTGGAGCAGGCTGCCTTGAGAGGTGCTACATCCTGCAAGGCAGGATACTACTCTTGGCTCCTGGCTCTTCCCGAGTTCAGAGCCCAGCAACAAATTGGAGATGATGCCTTTGGCAGAACCGAATCCTTGCCTTCCACAGGGCTGTTGCTGTTTGGTTCCCAGCTCCCAGGACCTCAGTGCTCCATATGAGGTGAGCACTGGGTTTCTGACAGAAGCAGTTACTTCCAACTCCTTGCTGCTGCAAAGAGAGGAGAGATGAGGAAAAGGCCTCAGACATACTGACAGGCAGAGGGGTCCCAGTGCTGCTGAGCTTGGAGCCCCAGTATCACACCTCTTTTTGTTTTCTTCTCCACTGTGTGCAGACAGATGAAAATGGGATGTCGGAAGCCTAAATATATTATTGGGTCTGGGCTTTCATCTCTGCTAACTTCACTGATATCGCAAACAGATTTCACATTAATGAGATTAAATGATGTCATTGTCATTGTTATAAAGTTATGAATGTACCCCACTGGGAATCCTTAAAGCCATCTAATACCTAAGTTTACGTTTTCAGTCGGTTCTTTAGGCACTAGTAGAATTCAAATGCCTCAAGTAATGTCCCTGCAAAAAGTGTCAAAAGGCACCTTCTAAAAAGTCCATCTAATTCCCAGATAGACTCTTTGCAGTCCTCAAATCCCTGCTCCTTTCCCTGGAGCTTGGCAGCTTTGCCCTTGTGTCGGACCAGGACACCTTGGTGCAACACATTTATGCATTCCCAGAGTAGTTCTGCAGAGAACAAGCCAGGAAAACTGCTGGGTAAATCACCGGCTCCCACTGTGGTTAGCGAGATGATGGTAGGATGCAGCATGAGTTGTAGGTGATGTTGCAGAACTGAGGCCCCAGGAGGGTTTGAGGAAACGGAATATACCTCTTGGTGTCCCTTGAATGCAGGTCATCACATTTATGAGATGGCAGACCAACAGAATGCAAATTTTAGGTGCATAGGATGTTTTCTGGTTAATGTCCAAACTACTTGCAGCATGTGTGTATTTTTCTGCATTTCATTGGTGTCCAGGGTTAGCATCAATGTGACTTACTTCTACATTATTCCTTTCATCATATGGTGAAGAAGATCAGTATTTCTTTTCTTCAAATTACAAAATCTGAAGAATTAAGCAATTTTCAGTAAGGAAGTAATCACATTCCCACTGGCTTTGGTAAGAGTTTGACTGAGGCACAGGAAAGGTGACCATGCCAGGGCCTCACTTCTGTTAGACTCTTTCAAGTCTTAAAGAGCTGTGAAAAGAAGGATTGGTCTAATGTAAGCAAATGCGTAAATTTTAGGAACAACAGGAAGTGAGAGGATCACTGGTATTTGCATCTTCAGGACAAATGTTCATACCTCTTCCTATAGTGCCTTTAATTTATTCGTGTATATTAGTAATGATTCAAAAACTAATAAAGGTTAAAAACCATCATTAGTGTAAGAATAAGAACGCAGTGAAAAAGGAAAAGAAGGGCAGGAATGAAGAAAACCCTAATATAAAGTAGAGAAGCAGTGAGCAAAAAAAATATATCTGAATTGTAAGAAGAGGTGAAGAGATTTTAAAAGAGAAAAACCCAAACCACAACAAAACCCCAAGCGGCTGGTGAATGGGATTGGCAATGCTGAAAAGCCTTGAAGGAGGTAACTGCGAAGCAGCCATGGGAGAGGGCCCAGGCAACCCAGCAGGTCGGCCAGGTCCCTGCTCGCCCCGGTGCGGGAGCAGGCTGAGGCTGGCCAGGCCCCACTGGCTGGCACCAGCCCTTCATTCTGCTTTTCTGCCAGACGGACAGAAACGAAACTGTAAATTGTGGCTGCAGAGGTTGCTCTGTGCAGGAACGGGTTACGCAGCAAGGTAGGCATCTTCCTCCCACGCAGCTTCGTTTCGTAACTCAGACCCTTGCAGAGGAGAGGAGCAGGGCGGGAAGGACGCTGTGCCTGCTGGGTGCTGAGCCGGAGTCTTGGCGGCCAAAGGAGCCTCCACCGTGGGCACGACGTCTCCCTTTTCTTTTGTTTTTTATTTTTAAGCCAGGGCATCCTTAAAACAGACCGTTTTGCTGGTGGCTCCCCTTTACAGGAGGTGGAGAAAGGAGAGGGGTGTTTGCCAGGCCCGGGCCCCGCTGTGCTCACCGCTCTGCGGTGTAGGGAGCGGTGGCCATGCCCTGCGTCGAGGGCTCTCCCCGGGGCTGCTGCTCGCCCCCCTGAGGGACCACCTGGGCCCCACGATTCCCGATTGTCCAGGTGGAGGTTTGGGGTGATATCTTTCAGTTCACATTCGTAGACCCTCCTTTTCATTGGAGACCAGCTCTAATACTTCCCCCCCACCCCCGTCTTGAAACTATGTGACAGCAAACTTAGTTCTGGCACTGCATTGTGTAGCTCTGAGTCCTACCTGTTGTTTGGATTCTTTTTCATCTTTGAGTTGCTGGCTTTTTACAGTGCTCTTTGGTCCTGCTCAGGCAGGTAAGCCTCTCAGTCTGGGTTTTTTTTTTCCCCTTTTCCCTTTTCCCTTCTTCTTTATACCAGACTGCTTCTCATAGTACCAGTGGGCTACTCTCAATAGTCAATTTCTTCCACCTCTGCCCAGTTCCTGTAAGCTGTAGGTTTTGTTGGCAAGGTTAAGTCCTCCTATGGAGTAAATAATAGGAGAACTAGGCCTGCAACCCATGCTGTAGTTCTTTTCCTTGAAAAATATAGGTTCCTCTTTAACAATTACATATACGTTTTGGATATACTGAATCTAGGGAAGTAACGTTTCCTTTCCTTTATTACATATCCATTGTATTGTTGAATATAAGGAAAACGTAATAGAATTGTCACACAAAAGAGGTGAAAAGGATAAAACAACACACTCGGCTGCTTTTGAGCACCCCATTCTAAATAGCAAGAGGGTTCTGGTTGGGGTTTTTTTTTACCCTATCTGTTTAGAGCTGTGAAGAACTGATGTAGTTCTTCAGCTGCTGCATGTCAGTAGGCTTTGGCAGTTTGCAAAGCAGGTCTGCTTTGAGAGGTTAGGTGTTCACAGTTGGCAAGACTGGCATTGGTACGCTCCACACCTAGAGGAAGTTATATTTTGTTTTAAAATTGAACAGAAATGTAGGGCAGTTGGGAAAAAGATCAGGGTCGGCTACATTGGCTCCACAATTAATTTATTTGGGGATGGGGTGGGGAGGAGGGAGACAGGTCTTACATACAAGAAAATTGGGCCCAGAGCTCTTCCATAGCAGTGCCGGGAAGCAAAGTATCTGATGCCAGTCACACAGGAGGGTTGCAGGCTGTATGTTCCCTGTGGAATGATCTGCATGAAATCTCTTATGTCACTCTGAATGGCAGCATCAAATAATTTCTCTGCTCGGTAATCTCTTAACACAAGTCTCTTGCATTTCGTAAAGGAACTAAGATCTGCAAAATATATATTTCTCCTGTCTACACCTTCCTCTGCTATTTCTTTCCCGTCTTGGTAAGAAACTTGTTTAGAAGTAGCTGCGATACAAGCTCATCCTTCTGGAGGTTGAATAACACTAGAGACAGCATCTTACTGAAGTTCGTTAAGTTTTGATTTTTTTGTTGTTATTGCCTTACAGACAGTGGAAGAAAAAGTAGATGAAAGTAAACAACTCAGTAGTCCTTTCTGTGTAGCCTCGGCTCTGGCTTCATTCCTTTCTCATCTTCTTTCTTCTAACACGTCACATTTTATATCCTTAATGTTTCAGGCACAGAAGACACTCTTTATGACTTGCATTAAATACAGGCTTTATTGAGATAGTCTGTTGTTGTTGTTAGTAGGCCTTAATTAAGCTCCTATATTAAAAAATGCAATATGCTGAGCACTCAAGCTGCTTTCTGTGGGTGGGAGTCTGGGGGATGCAGTGCACCGGCACTTGTTGCTGCCATCCCTGGAGGTGCAAAGCACTTCTGTAGAGGGGACCCTCTGCACGCAGCAGCACAGTGCATCGTCTAAACTATTCTTTCTCTCTCTTGCTCTCCTTGTCTTTCACACAGGCGCACACACACATAGCTAGATAGTTTTGCCGTTTGCTGCTTCTGCTTTCTGTTGCTAAGTGAACAGCTCTAGCTCACACACAGAGCGGAGCCAATAGCATCCTGACCTCTGAAGGCTGGTAAAAGCTGAAGAAAGGGAATCCAACGGTGCTGTCTTTTCTTTGCTCTCCTCCCACCCCCCTTTCACAGGGAAGTGGGGAGGGAAGAGAGGGAACACAGGCTGGTGGAGATAATTCATAATAGCCATTCATGTTCTGGAGATAAATGCAGTAATACCTGCGGAAAGAAGGAGAGTATGATGCTCCTTTGTATTTATATGCACACAGGCAAAAATGTTTTTCCTTGTGCTGTGAGCTCCAAGCTGTGACGAGGAAATGAGTTAACACTGTGAAGTTATTTTGCTGCGGTCTTCATAGCTGTTAATCTTCTACTAATCACTGATGCTGGAATATATGGTGAGGCTCATCTTTCCCTCTAATCAGAGAAACACTGAGTGGGGCTTCACCCTTTGCCTTGCTAATTATGACACATTTATCACCTTGCAACAATTGTTCCCCTGCTCTCCTTCCTGAGTATTTGGGGAGGGGAAGGTTGCTCAGCACCCTGCAGACACTTGTGTGATTGTTGCAGTCCTGATGAGCAAACAGCCACAAGGTAGCTATAGGAAGTGGCCAACTTGTAGTCATATTTTGTAAAAAGAAATAGGTTATGGCTCACTTGCTCACAAATAGAGCACAGGATTTTTGTGATTCAAATGATAAGCTAAAGCATGTGCTTGGTAGCTTAATGCTCAGTGTTAACCTACTGTGAAGTCTTGTAGGTTATTTTTCTTGTATTTGAAGTTCTCCCTGTTTAAATATGTTTGCATCCTGATCAAAGTTTTCTAGGCACAGCAAGGAAGTGAGTAAATTTTATCTGTAAACCGTCAGTGCCAGTGACAAAGTGTCCGTGTAAAGCACTTGGGTTTGCCCTATGGCTGGCTTGAGTCTGCTGTTGTATGTGGGGAATATAGCACTTGCCTCTAAGCAGCAATGTGGATGACTGCAGTTAGTTCTGGAAGGAAAAGATACAACCTTCTTAAATGCAGATGAGAGAAGCATGCTCAGCAGTTACTGTTTGGGTGCCACAGCCATTGAGTTTCCCCAGCTGCAAATCTCAAGACAAATGGTGGGTAGATAAACAGTATCTGAGGAGGGGCAGTGGTTGGGTGGTGTGAATTGCCCCTCAGAACTGGTGGCTGGACCTGATGAGCAGAGTAAGCCTGTGAAACTGAAATATACCATTAAAGAAATGAGATTTTTAACAAAGATTGTAACCATAAATGACAATTGATCCATTTAAGCCACATCATGATCGTTAACAGTTTATTGATGGCTCTGAGCAGTAGCAGTGAAGAGTTTCCTGATAATCTAAAAGGATTGGCATAGTCCCCTCTTTTCTTCAGTTATCACCAGAAGATGATGAGCAAACACTGAAGTCCACAGTATATCACAGTGCATAATGTAACCTACAGGTTGTAGGTAATGTAATAAAACGTGTAGACTGGACCAAAGGAGAGCTGAGCTTTCCCTGTGGTGCTGGAGTGGCTCTGCTTCAGCATCTCTGTCTGCAATGGGAAACTGAAGGCAGGGTAGTGGTTGGTGAGGATGTCAATGTCAAGGCAAGGATTTGGGGGCAAAGACTGTTCTTCTGTCTGCTAAGGAAGAGAAGCCTGAAATTTTAATGCTCCATGTGATGCAGTAGTTTAAAACGGAGTCAGCAGTGCTTTGCTGGGTGTTCCTTTAAAGCAAAGGTTGCTCTGCTTACAGTCAGGTACCATGTGAATCACTCATGTCTTTTGCCTTGACATGTCACAGCTGCTGCTGTGCCACCGAGAGGGGACATGACACTGGCTCTTTCAAGCCAATAGAAACTGTCATTTAGTAAGTATCTGGCAAATTTGTTTAGTGCTTTGCAGAACTAATACCGTGCTTGCCTCTTTAACCCTGCTGACTACTGTAAAAGAGTGATAAAACTTCCAAGAGCTTGCCACAGTCGATAATTTTGCATTGTACAATGAAATACAATGTTGCAGCTGTCACTTACCTTTAATTAACAGATGACACGTTGTCAATCCACAATTGTCAATCCAATTTTAATTTCCAGTTTTGAATAACTCCCTTCGCAATATTACCAGATTAACTGCCCTTACATAAAAAACCAAAGGTGTGAGTTTGCATGATAGGCCTGTTATGTTTTACTGCCTTTGTAAAATTCCCATCAAGACTGGGTTTTTTTCTCCCCATTTGCAGATTTATTTTAATTCCCTTGTACAAAATTCACTGTGTGCAAATCCATTTGTCTATCTCAGCTGTCGTGTTGTGTGGTGTTCCCAATGTGCCTATCACCATGGTATCTAAGCACTTTTTAATACATACCATCTGAAATTTGCCGCGTGTTTCAAGCTTAACAAAGCTTCAATAAGAGGAAGGACTAAAGAAGAAGTAACAGTTTGGAAGAGTGGTTAGAGAAGAAAAACAGGCTCAGATCATCCTAGTGGTTACATTACTCCTTCCTTCTCCACAGAGGATTTATACAAGTAAAATTTTGGTATGCAAACTAAAGCTGACTTTTGTCAGTTCAATTTACCCTCTGAACCTGGAGTTTATTGATTGCCCTGTCACTTCCCATAACTGCACCGTTCGCTAATCTTTTCTGCCTTTCCCTTCTTTTCCTGCCCCAGCACAGCTCACTCAGGCTTTGTTTGTGTTAGGCAAGTCTGCAGCGTAAATAAATTGATGTATCCATTGTAGACTTCTCTTACAAGCACCCTTCTGGCACAACAGGTAACGCAAATTGTCTAAGACGGTTTGGCAGTTAACTCCAGTTAGGCTAATCCAGAATATAGCCTTGCAGTGTGCCAATGTAAAGATTTTTTCACTAGTGTAACTAGATCAGTTCAAGTGCCGGTATGTTTTTTTTCTTTTTGTAGCGCGGATAAGCTGTTGTGCAATTCAGTAGAGATGCAGGGTTTGAAACTAAGCATCAGATCGTTTGGTCTGTCAGCTCAGGGTGCTGGCATTTGGCAGTGCCCACCCAGCATTCTGAAGACAACTCACAGGTCAGTGGTGCCTGTGGCTGGTGCGGTACAGTTCTGGGTGCAGTTGTCCTCAGATCCCCTCCTTGCTGGTGCCACAGTCCAGCTGAGCGTACACAGTTCCCCTTGCTTTACAGTTGGTATGAAGGACTTCAGGGTGCGATTCCTTTGAGGTCAGAGCACATTTGAATATAGCTTTGCATGTGTGCACGTGTGTTTGCAAGGCAAGTGTTCTCTGTCCCAAAAATCCTTCTGGGAAAAACAAATATTGACTTCCCCTTGCCTTGCATGTAACACAGGTGGCTGTTTCTGACTTGCCAGGTTGGAAGTTAAGCCACTTTCTATAGAGAGTCAGAAGAATATACTTTGCTGAAAGTGGAGAAATGGGCTGACTTGGTTTTGCCCTCTCAGTGTTCAACCCCACACTGTATAAAGAGGAATATATCATTCTGTAACTGCTGCTCCCAATTTACTTGAATTTATACAATTCCTTTCCTTGTCTGGAGAACTCCAAATGCTTTAAAAACTATTCTTGGTGCAGGAGAGTTAATTTCAAGACACAAAATAAGTGTATGTATTAGAATGTAATATAAAATCATCTGTGGCTCTTAAAATATTTAACAGCATAAAGTGGATCATTCCTCCCCGATTTTACACAACTGTGTAGAATTCCTGTAGTGTCATACACTCGCTATTAATCATACAGATAGAACTGTCATCTTTGTGGGCTCTGCTGGAATTGCTAAGGTGCCCTCTGCAGAAGATACTGTGGCTAATGTTCTCATTACCAACTAATTGGCTAAAGAGACTTCTCTCACATTGCATTTAGTCTGATTGATAGTTTTCTATCACCTGATGGGTGGAATGGACAGCCAAACCAATTATCACAGCAGAGAGTGCTATATACCCAAAGAGTTCAGGCAGAGACAAAAGATCTCTGAAAATATCCTCATAATTATCCTGT
>JANZLQ010000007.1:19591073-19606795 GCA_026212715.1 Elanus axillaris | reverse complement strand
GTTGGTTGTTTGCGTTTTTTGTTTTTTGTTTTTTTTTTTTGTAAAAGCACAATTCAGAACGCCTTGAAAGTTCTCTTAAGTCAGGCAACCCCTGTACTGATTTTGGGTTGTGGTATTAGTGCTTTGACATTAAGTGAGCTTAAGTGGGTGTGGAGGGTTAAGAACAAATGGAGGCATCATGAGGTGTTAACAAACAGTCTTCTGGAAAGATTTATACCTGAATGAGCCTTGTGATTCATAAGTGCTGGGGTATGTGCTATTTAGATAGTAACCCTTAGACATGGGCATTATTCAAATTCTTTTTGTGCTTATTTTCCTTTCATGTAGCTCTAACAGTATGAAGGAATGTTTGTGCAGTAATTGAGATGATTGAGATGGAAATGTTTTTGGATGGGTTTTTTTTTTTTTCTTTGTAGTTAGGGCTCTAATTTTTGACATCTTTCCTTGAAATGAAAAGGCCGTTTTCTGGAGAAAAGGAGAGTATGTTGTACAATTCTCTCACAGGCCTAGTTTCCAGAACTTTGGGAATGTTCTCTATTTTTCCAGCATCAGCGGCAAAGCTAAAATTCCTTCTCTCTCTACCCGGGAAGCCGTCGTTGGGCTCTGGAGCGTGGGCTCTGCCCCACGGCCGGCCCGTGCTCCTCAGCACCCGGCGCCGGTGGCACAGCATGGCGGCAGCGGCCGCCCCACGGAGCGCAGCGTGGGCCTCCCTCCCGCCCGCTGCGGACAGGGCCGCACCGTGAGCGGCGTCCCTCTTCGTTGGGGACCCCTTGGTTAATGACCATGTCCCGAACTGAAAAGAGGAAGGAGGGGTGCACCACGCGCTTGAATTTCGGCCAGCTCTGTAGGAATTTTGGTGAAGAAGGCTGAAGAGAAGGTGAGGACTGGTAAGAATCAGTGGCCGGGATGGAAGGTGCCAGGAAGGCCGGTGCCCCTGTGTGGGGTTGCTCCCGCAGTTTGGGGAGGAGCAGCTGTGCAGGGCCTGCTCTCCTCTCCTCACACCGTCCTCTCCAGCCTTGGCACTGCCAGCCCTGCAGCCCTCAGGGCGGCACGGTGCAGAGCTGCCCTCCTCTCCCTCTGGCGCAGCAGAAGCCAGGCCGTCCTGTCAGGCCCTCTGGGCCGCTCGGGCCTCTCCGGGAAGCAGAGCTCTGCCTCCCTGGTACTGCGCTCCCTGTGGGTTCTGTGAAAACACGCTTAGAGAGTTGGCTAGGAAGCTCACCTCTAGTAATGCATTACTTTTTAAAGTCAGCTCATTTGTAGCAGAATGATTTTAAATAAGCTTTCCTTGCTTCATTAAAACTGTAATGAGAACCAGAAGAAAAGAAATTTCTCAAATAAGGGTAGGTGACACAGGAGAATGTGGATTCCTTTTCATATACAAAATCGAAAGCATGTGCATGCTGTATTTAATTTTTTTCTCTTAACCTTACTGTATATTCTTGCTCCTTCATAGGGGGGTTGGCAGAGGATGTCAGGTAGAGTTTGGGCTCTGTCCCGTGGAGTCTGTAACCTGAATGGATGGGTAGAAAAGGGAAATGGGAGAAAGAGCAGAGGAAAAGAAAGGAGAGGGTTACCATGAGAAAATCACATGGCTGTGTGCATGCAAGTGCATGGATTGTGGTTTCTTTAAGTGTTTAGTTATTGAGAGCGTATAACCCAGTGCTCTTAAAGAGCCCTCCAAGTAGGCTGAGTGGAGCTAAGGGAAAATGTATTGGAGCGTTGAATCTTCTTTAAATCTCGTCATGTACTTTGGCTCTGCATGGCTGGCCCACAAATTATATCTTTGGGCTGTTGCAGTAGTGAAGTAAAAGAAGCACTGGGCACTGCTGATCTACAGCTATTTTGAGAAAGACAAGTTTTAAGCTAAGCATTTCTTTCATCCTCGGTTGTTACTGACTGACAAGGACGATGGAAGCTGGAAGCATTCTCGCTCCATTTTTTGGGTAGCAGTAGCTTTGTAGAGAGTCTGCACCCTCCCACGCACTGGGAAAAGCCAGAGAACATGTAACTCAACGTGACACAGGGCTTGTTTGTATTGCAGAATGTGTCCTCTTGCATTAGTATGTAGATTAATCGAGAGCCAGTCTAGGAAACATCACAAATGTGCATGCTAAGTGTTGATGCTTTGTTATTTAATGAATATACCAAATAAAGTGGACTAAAGGGGTAAGTGCAGTTAGTAGCCCCAAAACCAACAAAATACTGCTACATTACAGTGACAAACCACATAGAAACGCAGTAAGCCTCATCTCTTAATTCCTTGTGCAGTTTGCTCCCTTGCATAGACAGGCTTTGTTTCTTGCTTCAAAGTTCATTTCAGTTCATTCTTGAATATAATGCAGCTCCTCATAGGCTACTCAATAATAAATACATCAGAATAAAACTTTAATAAAAAATAGACAGTGTTCTGACTGGAATTAGACCAAAGCATTTGCTTTCAAACTCAAATGGGGGAAATTTGGTGTTAAACTTTATTGTTCTATTAGCATTTTAATGAAAAGACTTTCCAGGCATTCCCTAAAGGTAAAGAAATGAGCTGTCTCTTAAAAGCTATATTTTATTAAGAGATGCAAACCAAGATGCAATAATTGCACTCCTGGGTAAGGAAAAGGATGGTTTGGGCCAAGGCTGAAATTACAGTAAGCAAAGTAGTATATATTTGCTTCTTTCACCTGCTAATAACACGCTATTTTCCACATGCTAGCTGTAGCCAGCCAAAGTGGGGTTTTATTCAGTATGAACATCTGCTTCTCATTGTTCTGTGTAAGCCATCCCAACTTTTTTCTTTATTTTGAATTTTATCTTCAAAGTTTCATTGTAAGTTTCTGCCCAGCCTGCCTTGATTCTAGCATATGTAGCCCTTCATTGTAGATAGGATTATGCTGCCTGTGAAGAATTATTCAAGGTTTCATGACATAAATCTTCTGGGAGATCTTAAAGTGCCAACCACCCAAATGTCAGTGTGATGCTCCCTTCAGACAAAATGGTGTGCTGCTTCAGTCCCAGTGTAGCACCGGAGCTCTGGCTTGTTGAGTGGCCCCAGATGGCCTGCTGCGGCGTCCCAGCAAATGTCTCATGTGCCAGGCACGGAGAGAGCTGCTGCCTGGCAGTTACCAAGGTTGAATTAAGAGAGGTAATGCTGAAGCTGAGTTACCTTTCGCTGCATACTCTCTGCTTGCCCTAATGCGAATATAATAGTTTTCACTTGTATGTGCGTGTCTTGTAATTGTTAATTATGTGTATTTTCTGTCACAATTAATTAAAAATTGTAATTAGTGGAACAGGTAATGACATCCTCTTTGAGACATTTGGGCTCTGATTCAGACCTATGAACTTTGCCATTTATTTCACTGTGTCCAGCTTGTACTGGATCAAGTTTTGATTTTAAAATAAGTTTGTTAGTGGCTTGATTTTTTTATGTAGTTACATAAAATGAATGTCTGTAGCACCTGCTGGTGCCATAGGATGGGGTTCTCTGCTCTTGGCACCTGTGCCATGTATTGAACGTTCCTGCTGTAATGTGAAAATGCCTGTCCTTGGGATGCGCAGCTTATGTCTTCAGTAATCTCAGAATGAGCAAATACCGTCCTTGATTATTTAGTCAAATTAGGTAAAAAAAGACATAGCAGAAGTAGGCATGCAGAGAGCTAAAACATACTAGCAGTGAAAATGACTTTAAAATAATTCTCTCTTTCAAAATATTTATGTAAGAATTAGATTATTCTCCCTTCACATTTGCAGTCAGACTTTGCTGTCCTCTTCTTCGGTACAAATTTACAACAATGTCCTTAACTACAAGGCAAGTTCTTTGGGCTTTTGGCTGCAGTTGCTGTTTCACTTTCAATGTAGTATGAATCTGTACTGCTGCCAATAGTGGAGGTCCCGCTTTTGGACACTTGTTCCTGCTGCCTTCTTATGCCAGCACCAAATTTCCTACAGCTGTGTAGTAAGCTGGCTGGTAGGGCTGATCCAGCAGAAAGTACACTGATAAAAACAAAATCCAGACTCCTGCCGTACTTGTGACAACATGGTCTTATGATGGGTTAAAGTGGTTTTATAGTGGCACCTGTATACTGTGGAAACACAGATCTATATCTGGGTCCTAGTCTCAGCTTTTGAAAACTTAATAGTAATTAAAGGGTTGGCACTGCATTCTCAGAGTAAAGCCCAGATGGCAAGTTCCCTTCCCCAGAAAGTTGATGATCTGAATTACAAAGTCAGTCAAAAAGCATGGGTGATAGGATGTAGTCAAAGACCATGCAAATATGTAGATAACACTTGTGTAAACACAGGACATTCTTACTTTGCTTTCTCTTTAATTTTATTAATACCTTGGTTTAAGTTGTAGAATGTATTTCCTTTTAGGCAAGAGGCGAGAAGAGAATGGACAGCTGTGGAAGACTAATCAGGAAAGAGTAATAGCATGGCTTCAGAGGCAGGGAAAGGGTGACTGGATATCTTAACTTGCAAAGACTTTTCCAGTGGTAAGACACCAAGTGAAATGTTGTGCTGTCATGAGTTGAAGAAGGATGTTTTATTGAACAGGCAGAAATGGCAGTAGGTAGATATGAAACAAGGACAGAGTTGTAGGACAGGCACCCCTTTAGCAATACCGACTGGTAGCTCAATAGATTTAAAGCAACTTTTACAACTCAAAGTGGATGCAAGAACAGTGTTTAAAGTGTTTGTGGTTGCAGTGGAACATACCTTAGAATCCAGACAAGGCCCTGAAGGTTGGGTTAGGGTGAGAAGGACTTGAGCGTGACCTTGGCAATAGGACAAAAAGCACGGGTAGATCTTCAGAACTGTTTTTGAAGTGGAAGGCAAGGGATGGAGGTGGAAAGGAAGGCAGGACTTAATGCTGAACCAAATATATAACTTAGTGGGGTAGTAAGATAGAGCACTTATCAGTTGATGGATTAAATTATAATTTTTTGGTAGAAGACAACTATTCTTGTCAAATGTGGAAAGTTTCTCACTTTTGTGTTCAGATGTTTAGTTTTCATCAGATGTCTAGTTTTCAATACCTAGCTGCTCTACCTCAAATGCTGCCTACATTTAGTTACTAGGGTGCATCCATTCTAGAGGAATCCCAGGATCAGGAACTGGTTAATTCTCTGTTTAAGAGCGGTGTTGAGAATGAAATATTGCTTGGTGGTTGCTAAATGTGATCTCAAATCCCCCACCCTCCCCCAGAGGGGGGATTTGAGCAGGAGGCTCCTGCCAGAAGTCAGGCTAGCTGAGCAGGAGGTTTCCACGAGTGTGGGACTCCTCTCTCACCTTGTCTCTGCTTTGCTGTGCCTAATCCACTGAAGCAGAACAAAAAGCTCAGGTGGTGGCTGAGATGTAGCTTGCTGGTGCTTTGTAGGATTGAGCATGTTGTAAAGGGGTACAGGAGAGCTGAGGCTCCCAGCTGATCTGAGGAAAGGCAGGAAAAGCAGCTGTGAGGGGGACAGCACATCTCCTCTGAGCATATTAAAAAGTGTCTGGGGCTCACTGCTTGGAGTTGCTTTGTTCTTGTGACTCTCTTGAGAGGGTTGTGATAAGCTGTGAGAGAGGAGCCGACTTGAAGGTTGATCTTTGGTTTCTTGTCTCCAGATAGTGCAGCTCCAGCACAAGGTCTAGGTAAGGTAACAGGCTGGCAATGGGACGTAGGCTGCTAGGTTCCTGGTAGATTGTGGGAAGTGGTGAAACCTTGCAGTAGGCTTACCATGGGATAGTGACATTTTTCCACACTTTGGTGTGACTTAAGCCAGTGCTGTGTATTAAACAAGAAGTGAACTACAGTGCCTTTGCAGCTCAGATACATATTTTAGTCTTTATTTTGGCTGATTAAGATTTCATCAACTTTTATAATTAGTTTTAATACAGTTTTTGGTAGAAAGTCATCATCTGACACAGGGATTCATTGCTGCTCCTTGTGTGGAGAGTGATGGAAAAGAAGTGTTTGATAGCAGGGAGTGTCTGGGGGGGCTTCTGCACAACCATTTCTAACAACTTCTGTTGTGTAACAGTTTAATTAAAAAAAAAACAAACCAAAAAGCCCAAACCAAAACCAGTTTGTCCTAGAATAGATTATACTTTGCATGTGGCTTAAATCTTTAAAAGCACAGGCAGGGAAATTCTGTGTGGTGAGAGACTATTTAGACCACAGCTACATTTCTAGCAAACTAAAATATACAGTAGCATATCAGCACCTCTAAGGATCTGTGTTCAGGCCTTCTCAGCATGGTCTGCTTGATTTGGAAAAGGTATCTCACCTCTTCATGTCTTTGCTTCCTTCTCCATGAAGTCTGAAGACAAAGTCTGTGGTTTGTAAAGCTCCATAGTGCTTTTATGGGAAAGGAAGAGTGTTTTTAGCAGTGATGAGATAGGAGTCCTGGAAAGAAAGCTGGTCTTGACAGCAAGGGAGAGAAACAATGAGCAGGATAGCAAATACCTGGATGTGAGGGATGCGCGGGTGGGAGAATAGGTGGAGCACAAGAGTACAATAGTGGCAGAATAGGTGGAGCACAAGAGTACAATATGGATGGTCCCCAGCCCACGGTACACACTGACTTGGGGTGAGCCTGCAAACCTGCCAGGTTCAGCTCTGGGGCTGGTGAGGTGCAGGGGCTGGGCAGCCTCCGTTCCTGCTCTCTCCAGACAGAGGAAGCACATCCCTGGGCTGCAGACATCACCTCCAGTGTTACTGACAGCTAAGGAAGCAAGAGGCAAAGGGCAATGTGACAGAAAAGACTGAGAGTGGAGCAGATAGCATTAATGGGCTGTAAGAAAGAGCTTCACAATAGGACAAATGGAAGAAAAGGGGGGAAGAGGAGTAAAGAATAGCACAGTCTTATCAAGCAAGTCAAACAAGCCTTTTTAAGGTCACTTCTCCCTCTGAGCATCCTTAGACTAAACAATGGGGAAGGAAAAAAACTCCCTAAAAGAGGACATGGAAGGGAAATGGATACTTTCTGCAGCTCGTGCTGTTCAAAGGGAATAGGAATTCTGAGTTAAAAATCAAATCTATTGTGAAAGAGGTATTTAGATTGATTTATCTAATTTACAGAAAATAATAAATTGATGGTTTGCTTATTGCGTTTTGTGAAGAACGCACACAACTGTTGGGCTAATGTAAAAATGGCATTTCAGTAATAATTATGGATATCTTGCTTCAGCCTTGTATAGGAACATGTAATTGAAGTGATAGATAGATGTAGTGTTTATAAATAGTTTAGGTTTGCTAATGTAATAATGAGCAGTTCTCTCATTTTCTCTTTCTCTAGTTTTCCCCTTTCCTACATGTTTTTGCTTCTGAAGCTTTTTTTTTCTTTTCTTTTTTTCATTTACCCTTCCCTGCTGCTGACCAAGAGCATTCCCAGGGCATGCTCTACCACACTTTTATGGTTTTATGCCCTGGGAGCACAGTCCTTTGCTGCTGGGTGGGTGTCACGAGCACGTAGAGGCTAAATAGAGCAGATGTACCAAAACAATACAGAGTTGTAACAGGCTGGGGAAGACGTGTGTGGACGTGCGCTGCCTGCCTGGTGAGTGGGTGGGTGAGTGGAAGTGTAGCTGGGTGAGGGGCTCCTTCACTGGTGGTGAACTGATGGGAGGGGGTGAAGGCTGTGGAGAAAGAGGGGTGGGGGACTGCAGTGCAGCATGTCATGGATTAGTGAAATCAGCGTAGCAAATCTCGATAGTGAAGAGAGTGAGAGTAGTGACAAATGGTGCAAGAGATGAGGAATAAAAGGATAACGTGTATCACATACAGTTAAGTACTAATGAAGTCCAAGGAAGGAGGAAGAGCTAGGAATGAGAAACAATGGATACAGAAGTGCTGTACTCCCCTGCAAACAAACCTCTTCATACAGACAGCTTCCCATGTGTAAGTTCTGCCACTCAAATCTCCCTAGACATTGGAAAACTCAAGGTCACTAGTTTTTGCACTTGCAAAACAGATCTGCCAGCTCTGTGTATCAGAAGAGTGTGTTGAGACCAACTGAAGAAAGAAGGCATGATACGGTCTGGGGAGCTTCTGGAAAAGACTGTTTTTGTGGGCTGTCCACAGCATTGCCTAAAGGGCTGTCTGGGCCTGTAACATCTGAAGATTTTTTATTTTTTTTTAGTGTTTTCCTGGTGATTTAGGCGTAACTGATGTCTTTTTTTTAATATGCTTTAAGATCTACCAAGGAGGCCCTTAGCTTCTAACTTCCTGCTAGTTTTAACATCTGTCAGGCAACGACCAGCAGTCAGGTAGCCATAACCTGTGGGATTGATACTGCATAAACATTCTTGAAAAATTTCTGTCCAAAAAATGTTCCTTTGCTCTCATCAAATTCTGATGGAGGAGTGCATTGCCACATAGTGGTCTTTTATCTTACAAAAACTCTCCCCCCACCCCCAGCATCTTTAATTTTGTTTTCTTGTGCATGGGCAGGTTAAGGTCTGAGTGTTCATTACGTGATTTTGTTTTAACTGAATAAATGTAAACGGCATCCAAATATTAAACTGAAGGACAGAATGGAGCTGAACAGGCTTATAATGGCTGGAAAGTAACACAGGTGGTGGAAAGAGAGGTCACTGCATATCTTAATGCATAGATAGCTCATTTATGTGGGGTAGAACAAAGTTGGGAGACAGGTCAGCGTTTGACATCCAAGTAATCAGGTACGGTAAGTGTGGTAAGTATGACTTACTGTCTTCAAGCTGTGAAGAATATCCCCTTCTCTCTTTGCTTCACAGAAAACCGAATAGTTTTCCTAATGCATCAATTCCCCAGACCAAAATTATCAATTGGAGCTTATAGGTGGGAAAGGAAGGCAAAATAGAGCATTTAAAATGGGAGGAAGCTGAAAATGTAAATTCCAGGGGCAGATGTCTGCCCATAAGGATATTGTAGTGTGTGTGGGGGGAGCTACCTTAGTGCTGCTGCTTGACTTGCCAGCTTGTAACCAGGGCACTTTGTATACCCCTGATGAAGTATGTACGCATGAAAATGATGGGTCCATGATGTCTGTGTTTGGGGTTTTTTGGTTTGTTTGGGTTTGGGTGGGTATTTTTTGTTTATTTTCAGGTGGGTTTGTTTGTTTGTTTTAAACACCCAAGGAGAATAGCTGTCCATTGCATCCCTCCTGGCTGGGTTATGTGCAAGGCCCTCTGTAAAATAATGACAGACCTTTTATGTATAGTGTTATAGTTTCTTTCATTCTGTGAGCAGAGCTGGTTATTCAATTTCAGTGTCCACTAAAGCAATCTCCAAAAGCAGTTAAAATAAAACTCATTACAGTGTGTATGTGATGCGGTATGTTTAGAATCCTGAGAATGTGCTGCAATAAACTTTCACTGGCTTTCCCTCTCCACAGCAACAGATAACAAAATTTACATTTCCACTGTGTATAAGAAACTGAAAAGATGAATCCCTACAGAGTAGAGTCTGAGGACCATTGTTTCTTTTTCAACTGAGTAGTTATTTATTTGTGAGAGGAATCCAGAAGTCACCTCCAAAGGTGCAATCTTCTGTATTTCTTGAAGATGGAAATAAGCGTTCTGTGACTAACAGCTGAGTTTTCTACAAACACAGATTCCACCCCACCCCCCTGCCTTTGTTTTTACTGCTCAGTTCTTCTAAGCAGCATGAAAATACCTTCGGCCTCTTTTCCCTGTTCCTGGGATGTGCTATCCTTCCCAGAGGCTGGGCCAGTGTTTGTATAAAGCCACTTACGCAGGCAGATCTTGCTTAGTGAAATGTGGCTATGGCTGAGATAGCACAGGCCTTGTTAATACTTAACATTGAGTAAACAAGGCAGGTCATATCCATTGTTACTACTTACGTCGAAATGTAGTGCACCATCCTTAGCTGACAAAGGTCAGGTGAAAAATAGGTCTACTCTGTGTGAGGGATTTTTTTTTTTCCTGTAAAGGACTCAGAAACACTCGATTCCCGAACTCCTGAGGGTTGGCTTTGTCTAAGCAGAGTGTACTGCCTAACAGAGAGGCTATACGTACTAATTACCAGTTAAAGTGAGAACCCCTGGTGCCACAGTTCATTCTGGAGGCTAGCAACCAGCGGTATTTGGAAGGGGTGGAAGAGGTAAGGGGATGGCCTGGTTTGATTTGGTTGGAACCTTGTTTGGTTTATTTTTACTGTGCAGTTGCTTCTTTATGGGCCACCTATTTTCCTAGTGCATGATAATCTTCTTTGTTCTGTTACCTTGTGGATAAGGTTGCTGCACTTTGACATCACTTGCCTCCTAGAAATGTCAGCTTTTGTTGTCATACTTGCAGAGTTTGTGACAACTGTTTGAGAGGGAACTTTGCAGAATAAATTAACAGCCACAGGAACTTAAAGTATCTGTAGTGAAGCACCTTGGATTGGATTTTTTTATTACTTGTTTCAGCACATTGAAAAACATACCTCTCTGGTGCTGTACATAGCTTAGCTTTCCATAAGAAATCCAGTCTCACTCAGTAGAATTTATTAAAAATACAAAGCAGCTGTTCCCCCTTCCATGCCTAACTATCCCCAAAGAAACTAAGCACCGACCCCACAACCAGAGACTTTGTCCTGGCTACGGGACAGACCAGCGAGAGAAGAAAAACAACAGAGTCCCATCCCCAAGGCCCTTTACAGAAATTATTCCTCTGTTGTAAACCTCCACCTTCGTAGAGTAGAAGTTTGATGCACGGAAAAGTATGACGCTTGTGTTAGCTCTCAGACCAATTGGAGCTTATAAATTTTAGAAAGTGTAGTAACCTAAGGCCTGCTCTCAGGACCATAGATCAGAAACACCATAAACCTCGCTTGCGTATCCTTCCTGAGCTGCAACACCTCACAGCATTTGCAGTCTCAATGATGGTGTAGGACACATCTTGCTGAGTGTGTTTCATTAATCTCGAAATGGCCTGGACATGGATTGTGTTGATGATGTGGTATCCAAATGAAAGCTGTATAGCCACCATGAGTAGGAAAGTGACCTTGTTGCTTATGTGTCAAAATAAGCCTCTAAAACAACTCGGATCCTCGCTAGATTTTGAAGGTGTAGACTTTACTAAGTCTAAATGAAGTGATGAGCAGGCTCCAGTTGGTCAGCTAACACGGGCTGCACATAACTAGTCCTCCTGGTCACCTCTATCGAGTGCAGAGGGGGTATCAGCCACCTCAGTTTCACCGGGACTTAAGTTTAGCCCAGTGCCGAATGTTGTGGTGTGTTGTCAGCTGCTGACTGTGTATCAGGGTGGAAAAAAAATTCATCATGTAAGTGTTTAGGACCTACTTTTTGCAGGCATCTGGCTTCTTTCAACTTGTAGGCCTATCAAGGGAGAGGGTGCCTGGTAGTAAGTGTGCAAGATACAGCCTCAGTCTAGCAGCACTTCAGGAACCTTTGAGATAAAGGATGCTATGTGTGACTGCTATAAATTATTTGTTTGAGTTCTGCCTAAATACAGCTAAATCAACAGTGTAATCAAGAGGTGAGCTGGGCTGGCTTGCAGGTTTTCAGAGAGCTGTTCTCTGTGCTTCCCAGCATCGTTCAAAAAGTGTTCTCTATCTCACAGTTATGAGCATAATCTTCAAAATGTGAACGGAATCTAAATTGGCGCAGAGCAACTTGTCAGAATCGGCACCCAGTCTGCAGCAGGAGCTCAGGGAGGGATGTGAACCGCCTTTGTTCTTTGCAGTGGGGGTGTTAACGCTGAAGTTTATGATAATGTACTTGCCAGCATTGTTAATTATTCCACTGGAGGGAAGGAGCTGGAGAGTCTGCACAATTTGCTATCAGTAAGGGTCTTGTTTTGGCATTCCAGTTTGGCATCTCAAATAAGTGGTGTCTGGGAGAGTCCTGCTTTCTTGGAGGGTATGTGGGGGGTGGGAGGGACTTCTTTCAGTCCCTGATTTGTGTCCTCATTCTTCTTTGATACAAATAGGATTCTTCTGGAAATCTGGATGAGCAAGCTCTCAATGCTTATGATGTTACAGGAATGATTTTTTTTTTCTTTCCAGTGGATCCTAACAATTGTGGAGCTCATTAACCTGAATGGCTCAATTAGCCAAATGCTAACCTGCTGCCAGTGCTGCTGCTTTTGTCACTGTTGCCACTTCAAAACTGTTGTGTTTCATGCATGTGCTTTAAACGTGCCACTTTTTCTGTTTAGCTCTGGGGAAAAAGATCAAGCATATACATAAGAAATACAGATACATATCCTTGCAGTAGTAACTGAGATAACAGTGAGTTGTACCTGCCATGATACAAACTGTCAGTAGCTTGAACAACAATGTGTTCCTGAGGTATTTGGAGTAAGAAACTTTGACTATAGAGTGGGAGGGTTACTGCAATTAGCACAATAAATTCATGTCCTTCTTTTTGTTATGGTGTTAGTGCACATTTTAATTTTATTTGAATATTTTAAGGCACATTTTGAAATAGCTGTATAGAGGTCTGGATTAAAACTTGTTGCTGTCACTAGTTCTATCTGTGTTGTGTGTTCCCATTCAGATCCTCAGCTGAGATGTTACATCTTGTTTGCATTATGGTGCCTGTGCTCAGGACAGTGTAGTTGCATCTTGGTTCAGAGGAATGGGCAGTGATAAAGAATAGCCCTGAGCTTGGGCATAGCACATGACTTTGCAGTCTGATCATGAGCATTACATTTATGTGGGGTGTGATCAAAATAGGGCTTTCTTTTATGCAGTTTCACAACATGATTTTAATTATGGAGGTCTTGGCAATCTTCATTGTTGAGTAAGTGCCTGAAACATTAATTTCTTTAGTTTATCCACTGAAGCTGTAAAATAAGCATATTCGGCCAAACTAGCCTATGTTTCAGGTTTCAGAAGACATGCTGTATAATTTGGATGCTTGACGTGATTTCTCCATACCTGACCAACAAGGCAGAATGCATATGGTTTGTTTGGATTAGCTTTTCCTCTCTTTTTCTTAGAAGAATAAAGCAAGCTACCCCCTTTTTGTAATTCAGGATTCTTTGTCACCAGCCTTTCTCAAGTGTTCCAGGATCTCTCAGTGTAAGCTTTTGTTTTAGGAAGTAAAACAAAAATGGGAAAGAAAGTTTATATTCCTTTGGTTATGAAACTAAGAATCCAAATGTCAGTTGGTATGCTGACTGATTTTTCCCAAATATTCAGCATGTGTCTTCACAAGTAGTGGAAGTCATAATGTATACAACACCATATTGTACAAAATGAAGCTTTTGAGGACAGAGAAGGAGGGCTTACTGTAGAAGTTTGTTGTCTGCCTCTAGACATGGGGGTGGTGGATGTGTTTCTGCTTTGCTTACCTCTACTTTGTTGAAGCTTTGCCAGCTCTTCCGAAGCCTGACTCTGCTCCCATTGTTTCCTGTGGGGAAAGACAAAACATGAAGGCATTTGATATGGCCAATAAGCTTACTCTCATTTTTTCAGATAGGCAAAGCTGCGTATCTGAGAGACTTGCCCAAGGAATGTACTGTCCAGTAGTTTGAGAAGTAATCAGAATTGAGACAATTTTGCTCTGGGAAGTTGTACTGACACGGAAAAATAAAATAAAAAAATCAAGGAAGGAAGTGGTGCTCTGTGCACGTGACAGACCAGGCTTATAGCTGGGTGGAAGCTCACGAGAACAAAGCTTTTGCTTCCCTTTGCCCTTTGCTCTGGGGAGGAAGGAGGGTGATACTGGTGATATCTTAGTGGGCCTAGTTCTGTCTCCTGTCCTCTGCATAAGCCAGCAAGCCATGCCAAGTAATCCAGGGATTTTGAAAGGGAAAGAGAAATGTCTTGCTCCTTGCCTGCGAAGCCTGGGCCCTGCGTGGGGCAGTGGAGCCAGCAGCTGTGTGTGCCACAGAGCCAGGGACGTCAGCTTGGAGCGAGAATCCAAAGGATGCAGTATTTGTCTTGGTACCACCTGAGTATGTAGGCAAACCCTGTGGGCTGGAAAGGTTTGTGTGTGTTAAACCTACCGCAGCATATGCCATAGCAACGATCAGGTGCAGCCAGCCAGCCAAAAGTGTTCCATGATACTAGCCACAAACCTGACTCGGCAAGTCGAAGCTAAGTAGTGAGGGGAAGGCAAAGCTACCTTTGTCCTTTGGAGTTCCAAGGCTGCAGTATCTGCACTGGTGTCAGTTGTAAGAAATATTTTTACTTTTGAGTTGTGTGTCTCTCTCTTGACCTTACTCTCTTGATGCGCACTTTTGCTAACCATTTATTTGGCAAGCAGATTAGGGAAGCAACAGTATGTTAGGGGTTAAGGCTTTCCATTCATTTCTCACTCCAGCCATGCCACTATGCAGAGCAGTACATGTGGAACAGCCTGTCGGCTGCTAATCTCCATTTGTTCTTTTTTATGATGCACGTCATTTAAATTTACCTCCATCCCACACAAACTGACTCCTAGTATTATTGCACTGCATTATTATTGAAAATTATTTGCATTAGCAACGCTTTATCTTAAACAAAGGGTGAAAAAGACTTCTATGATGTGTCAAAGCATGGCACTTCATGTCAGCCTTTCTCATCTACTTCTTTTACAGGGGATCTCTTACTTGGGCTCTTTATCGCCTGTATGAAGGGCAGCAGCAGTGGGATGGACTCCCGTGTGCTCAAGAGTGACTCAGACCTTTGTGCAAGCTGGTGCAGTCGCAGTGGCAAATAAGGATGGAGTGAAACCTTGTTTCTGACTTGACTTGGTCCTGTGTTTTGTTTTTCAGTCTCAAGTAATCTGTTTTGTGGGGCAGGATGGAATATAACAGTTTAATTACAGTGAAACTATTAATGTCACACTGTCTTACCTTCCCTTCAGCTCTGCTTATAGTTGATACAGGTCTCGTTTATTTTTTCCACGTTTATAAGTTGAAAGAAGTGAGACAGGGATTTCTTGCTATGTACTTACCTTGCGTTTGCTGGCTTGAAATCCAGAGGACATGCTGACCTCTGAAGTGCTCATTGTGTGTCACATCCTCAGAGAATGGATGGGCACAGCTGGCAGTGCTTGGATGCAGCGCTGCTCTCTGTGCAGGGTGTAGCTCCTGTTACCTGCTGGAACTGCTGTGAAAGGCCACTGGCTACTAGCTCAGATGGAAGGAGCTGCTCAGGGCAGGTAGTGCTCTTTCCCCCCAAGGCAGCTCAGGGGTCCATGAAGACTGCCATTAGCCAGAATCTTGAAGGTTGTCCATCATGTTTCGCACAGATCCCTGCCCCACACTAATCCGTTTTGTGATGTGCTGCTTCTGAAATGATCCCGTTCATCACCAAAGCTCTGCCCCATTCCTTGAGGGGTGCCCTCAGCACTAGGCATGGCTTGGGTCTTGCGGTGAGTTTTGGTGAAGAGAGCTGGGGTGCTGACCACCCACGGGATCCCAAACTGAGTCAGTCAAACTCATGGTTTAACCCCGACCAGCAACTAAAGCACTACACAACCACTCACTTGTTTCCCCCCAACCCAGTGGGATGGGGGAGAGAATTGGGAAAATAAAAGGTAAAAGTCATGGGCTGAGATAAGAACAGTTTAATAGAACAGAAAGGAAGAAAATGATAATAACAATAGTAAAATGGCAATTATAATAATAAAAGGACTGGAATGTACAAAACAAGTGATGCACAGTGCAATTGCTCACCACTCATCAACTGATGCCCAGTTAGTTCCAGAGCAGTGATCCCCCCAGGCCAACTCTCCCCAGTTTATATACTGGGCATGACGTCCCATGGTATGGAATACCCCTTTGGCCAGTTTGGGTCAGCTGCCCTG
>JANZLQ010000007.1:19536962-19591041 GCA_026212715.1 Elanus axillaris | reverse complement strand
CCAGCCTTCTTGCTGGCTGGGCATGAGAAGCTGAAAAATCCTTGACTTTAGACTAAACACTACTTAGCAACAACTGAGAACATCAGTGTGTTATCAATATTCTTCTGTACTGAACTCAAAACATAGCACTATACCAGCTACTAGGATGACAATTAACTCTATCCCAGCTGAAACCAGGACGGACACAAACATAGTTCATTTTTGTATGTTTTCCAGTGCATCTCCCCTCATTCGCACCCCACCTTTCCTTGCACTTTATTTCACCTCATCCTAGTAGAGTTATTTATCTAACCAGTTTAAAAATGAGTGGAGAAGATACAGTGCTTTGTATTTTCTGAACAAAGATGGAGATGCCTATAGCAGAGCTCTGAACATTGCATATAGCAAAGTAAAATAAAGGCAGGCAAATGTCCACCTCTCCCCTCAAACTTTAGATTATAAATTGAGCTAAAGAAAATGAGTTAATTCCTTGTCTGGTGGACAGCTCTGATTTGTTGTAAGGCTGTGCACAGAAACATTGTAGCTAAGAGCGTGCCAGGCTTTATTTGCTGGTTGGTTGGATATTTATGTCAGGTTGCCAGGCAAATTATTATACTGCTATGCTGCAGGCAAGGTCTTGGGGGGTGGGGGAGATAGGTAAACATATTAGAAAGATCTAAAGGTGTAGGAAGAGGTTTGGAGGAAAAGAATGAGGAGCTGGGTTTGCAAGTTGTAAAACTTGCATCTATTTTTGTCCTCTGTTGCTGAAGCAGAGATATACAGGGCTGAATTGTTCTGCAGCACTGACAGGTTAGCATCTGTGCAGTTCTGTACCCTTGTGCTGTGAGCAGGGAACATCTAATGGTAAACTTCACAAACTAGTCAGTCCCTGTGATGCAATTTGAGTTTGTGTCACTGCTTGGACATTGCATGTTTATGGAGTCCTGCATACTCAAAACCTGTAATAATTTCAGTTAAAGTCTCTTCTGCCAGTGCCAACCACAAAAAGTAATTAAATAGACAATAAACGTATCTGCACTCTATGCAACAGTTCGCTTTCTTACCCTCAGCTACCTTCTTTATACAGCCTGTGTGTCACTCATCAGGTTCAGACCTGCAGTTTATGATACAGGATGATTTTCTAATCACTATTTGAGTGCCTGGGAAAAACTGGAGACTCCCTCTGTGTTTGTAAGTGCATACTGTGATTTACCAGAAGACGAAGTGTGTAAGGCAAAGCAGTAATGTTCTGAAACAAAAGTTAAATCAGGAAACAAAAATAAAGGCCAGTATCAATCTTTTATATATTTAGTTACCAAACAGCATCTCTTTCGTCAGCAGCACATGTAACAACCACAAAATAGAGCTGTCCCTTGCTTTTAGTTACTGTATATGCCAGGGCATTCTGTTCTTGTATATGCTCTCAGACATAGCTGAAATGATTATAAATATGTTTCAGCAAACAGCAGCGCTTTTTTGGTAGTAAATATAATTGCTAGATGAACTTGGGGGTTGCAAAATTCTGAGGTTTAGCACTTGACTGGACAAGCTGTGTGCATTTTTGAGACAACCAGCATATAGGAGACAGTCAGCAAACTACTATCAAAGACATTTGTGACTCATGGGAACGGAGAGTTTTGAAAGGGAAATCATCTTAGGTAATCACAGCCTTAGCATATTAGAGAAAGCAGGTTTTTCAGTTATTGCTCTTTTGTCCTTTCTTGGACTTGGGTGGAAGTCAGTTTGGTTTTATTCTCTTTTGATTAAGAAATTAGAAATTTGTATTTTCAGTCTATCATTACTTTTATTTCTCTTTTGGAGAAGGGCAATAGGAGTTTATTTGAAAGGTGGGTTATGAAAGATTCACATTTCTTGAAGTATGTGAGAAACAATCTTTACATTTTGTTTAAAGTTGTGAAATGCAGGAAGGTTAGATCTCTATAGCTACTGAACAAACAGATCCTCACAGGCAGGTAGGGCAGGTATATAGAGTTAGTTTGCTTTCAGCAGAAATAAAGCAGTAGTTTCTTGTGTGGGAAGATTAGAAGGGCAGGAATTTTTACTGAAACAAATTCTAGAAATAGCCAGCCCAGGAGAGAGGTAGCTCCCAGTTTATTTATGGAAGCTTATAATGAAATGGTAGATAACAAGTTAGCATGATGTACAATCTGGAGGGATGAACCTGTACTTGAGATTTGACAACACTACTCTTAAAAATATTTACTGCTGCAATTGAAGTAGAGAGTACCAAGAGGAGCTATGTTTTATTTCTGTCAGTTGGCCTTCACTGTAACATAAAAACAAGTAATTTAAATAGTAAAGGTTCCAGTAACTATCATGCACATTAATATTAAACTTAGCGCGCACCCAGGCAGTGCTTAAGCGTTCTTCCTTTGCCTTGAGTGGGAGGCTGGGTGCGTGTAGCCCCTGCAGAGCCATTGTATTTTCCTTTCATGCAACTCCAAGCAGTAACCACAGTGCACCCCTTGGATATCTGGGGATGATGTCACTGCTTATGTTCATTAACAAACCAGGTAGGTTAGAAGCAGGGGTGTTCTGTACCTGGACAAGATGCTTTCTGTTATCTTTGTTCTGAAATATATGCAAATACCAGATGTATTTCTGAGAAGGAGTAGGTCTGTCCTGCGGCACTAACTGGATTGCAATTACTCAAATAACTGTTACATGCCTTTCTTCATATGAAAGGCAAGGCTTATATGCATGAACAACAGTATGAACAACATCTCGTACTCAGACTCTGGTACTTAGAGCATCCATTGAGACCTGAAGGTCCTGGTGCAATTTATACCAATGTGTTGTTCAGCTAAAAATGCCACCAATACAGTAACAGGTCTGCATGTAAAAAACTTGTCTTTTAAGGCCTTTTTCCTTTCCTTTTTTTTTTTTCTTCCTGTTGAAGATAGTGGTAAGATTCTTCATTGGAAACGCTGTCACCTTCATTTTAAGCTGCTGATAAAATAAAATGGTATCTTTCTTGTGACCTGGAAGTGGGCATTGGCAAAATTGTATGTATTAGTTGCTTTTAATGACTCTTAATACTTTCTGACATCCTTTCTTTCCCTTTCTTCATAGTTCCTCATTATGAAGGGCTAAACAAAATATTCTGCTTTACTGACAGAGCTTCTGATCCTGCAGTTTTTCTTTTGCAAGGAGACTTGCTTTGTAGCTAGTAGGCATAGGGTTGCATTAGTTAATCACAAACAGATTTGCTTCACTTAGGTCCATGTGAGCCCAGAACGGAACCAAAAGCAGGCAGTCAGTGTGGGCCAAGATCAAGAACTGGAAAAATCAAAAGGTGTGCCATTCCCCAGATCCAGGTGAAAGCATGGTCAGAGACCAAGCAAAAGCACAAGGCAAGGTATTATTTGATGGTACGTCTAAGTGCCAGGAAGTCAGGGAGTCCACATGGGGAGGAGATAGTCAGGGACAGGCAATAGGGAGGGTACCTGGAGTGCCACTGCAGTATGAACAGGGCAGTCCCTTCCCTTAGACACCCAGCTGAGCCAGGCAGTCAGACATGGCATCTGCCAAGATGGATTGAAAGCAGATAGCTGCCAGCAATGCCATGGTCTGAGTGCAGGCTGGCAAAGGCTGAAAGACTGAAAGTAAGCTTCTGGTGTATAACCTCCGTTTTGAAACAACTGTGTGCGTGGCAAAACTCGGAGCATTCTATAGTCTTACATTCTGTAGATCTAAACAGAGACTTTGGGGTTCCTTCCTAAAATTATCTGATATTTAAAAAAAATTTTTTTTATTATTTTCTTTTTGCTATAATTTTGAGGAAGAGATATTAGAAGCCAGGAGCTGACTGCTTAAATTTTAGTATATGAAGCTATGTCTTTCCATGTGGTTTCCCAGCGGTAGTCCAGTAACATACCAGGTATAATTTCTAAGCTACTGCCTCAGCTTTACATGCTGAGATCAGTGCTCTCTCACCCTCCCACTTCCCAGATCGGCAAAGGATTTATTAAAACTATAGCTACCTCCTTGGCTTCGAGTCTGTTCTTCTTGTCACAGTTCTGCTTAATATGTTGGCATTATTAAAAATCTAATCAAGCTTGCTACTCAGTGTGACTGCGGTTAACTCAGTCTGGTTTACAGCTTTTGCTATCTGTTCTCTCTCACAAGTGTGAGCTTAGCAGTCATAAAGAACAAAACTCTCACAGGAGAGTGTACTGGAAGAAAGCCATCAGAGGAAAATGCCTTGGAGTTTCAGCAAGGGGGTGACTGTAACATCAGAAAAAAGGACAAGGTGAACTGATCCTAATTTATTTTTGGGGGGAAGACAAAATCTTTTCTGGATACTCTTTTTCTCAGATTGGCAAGACATTTTGTCAGGCTGCGTCCCTTTGTTTCTACACAGAGAAGCAAAGAAATTCCAAGGAGTCTCCCCGAATGAAACGCTGCATCATCTTCTGAAAGCAGTGGTCTTGGAGAGGGATGCCTGGTACTTATTTAATTAAAATAGGGGTTGGAGCAAATTCCATCATAGTTTAGGTGAAGGACAGAGCCATCATGTGTGAGGGAGGAAACCTAGCAAAATATTCCAAAACAAATAAGCCTGCAATCGCACTTAGTTATGGGCCTCAATTTGGATCCCCTCTCCTAGTCCAATCTCTGTCCCTCGGAAAGCTGTGCTAGAAGGAAGTATCTTCCCACCACACTACTGAAGGGACTGCCAGGCAGCTGTGCCAGGCAGCTGTATGAAGTTACTTAAAATCCATTGCAGAAACAACTTTTTATTTAAAAAAATGCATTAAAGGCATGTGGCTTGTCTAATTCTACAGCTCAAGTATCAGGAGATGCAGGTTTATCTTCAGAGATCAGTGCAGGACAAGCAGAGACTATCTTGAGGGCAAAGCCACCTTTTAGGCAGATGTATCTTGGGAGTTACATAAAAGGCCCTGGTTAAGCCTGGCGTTCAAATTGTTCTTTGTGGATATTTTAAGCAATGACTGAAGGTTAGGTGTGAATTCAGCCCCTCCTAGCATTAAGGCAGGCAGATTTACTGCATTTTTATTTGTCTCAATCCCAGGACTCCTGTGATGCCTGTTCCCTCATCTTTGTCCTTTCTGGTGTCAGAAAGGCTGAGGAAATATTTGTTACTTTATCATTTATCCTGCCGTAGAGCAAAGCTCAAAGGGATCTTCTTGTCTGGAGTGGCTTGCCGTCAACGAATGACATGCTGCTCCTTGGGATATCTGGCTCAAGGTGGGATTCTTGCAGGATGGAAAAGTGATTTTAAGATGAACTGTTAGGAGTCAATTCCTCAAGTAAAGCTCTGTTATGGAAAATGAGTGGAAAAATCAGCCACTCCTGGGTTGCTGGTTTTGTCACCTCTGTAGCTCTCGGAGAGGGATCTGGTCATCATTCTTCCTGGTTTGACCAGTTTGGACTTTTCAGACCATGGGTGAGGTGGGCAATCTTTGGAAGTGGGTTGAGGAAAGCGGGCGGCAGGGAATGATCCTTTGGGCTTTACGTAGCAATCGGCAGGTAGTGGCTGTGCGTGCAGCAGGAACACTGCCTGTGCTTGGCGCTTCCATTTGAAGTTTAAGGCATGTTTCATGGCAACCTTTTGCCACCCAGAGAAAGCGATGTGATAGATCTGTCTTATGTGCCTTGGTTGTTGTTGATAATTGAATTTAGTTAGAGCAACGCTGCATCTCTGCTGCAAAGTTAAGCAATAGCTTCTGTTTTAATCCCATGGTACCAGCATTCATCTCTCAGCCTTCATTGTTCCCTTGTGAGTACCGGGTGTTCTTTGTCTGCAGTTGCTTTCTTGTCTCACAGGCCTACTATTTTCATTCACTTTCTAATTTCTTTCTCTCCCTTTTTTCTGTCTGTCTCCAGATCTGTGTTAGGTGATGCATATGTGCAGAAGGGGCTGTTTCTAATGAGCTCCTAGGCAGGGAGAAGGCAAGATAGATCACTTCTAAAATTGAAAGAGAAGGGTGGGGGTGGGAGTTTACACTGAGGGGCACTGTATTTTTTAATAGATTCTTATTTAATTAAGAACAGTTCTGGAGGGATGAGGGATGATGGTGTCTTTAGTAACACATTAGAGAACAGCAGAATAGTTGTTTAGATATTTTTCCCAAAGCATTCTGGGATTTTTCTCTTTGAGAACTGCCTTTGTGCTTCTACTTTATGTGGTATGGTTAATAAAGAAAAGAACACAACCATAAACCCATTGTGAAGTACCTGTGTTGTCTGAAATGCATTGAAATGAGCTCTTTTTGATGCACATGTGAAGTCTGATGCCTGTCTGAATAGGCACTAAAAATGGGGAGGAGGTTCCAGGCTTATACTGGCCTTGATTGGATCAGATTGACTCCCTTTAATAAAGAAGAAGTATTTTTAATTAAAAATTCACAAATAGAAAAGAAGTATCTCTGAAATAAAAAATTGTCACTGTAATAGATGCAACCAAAATGTGTTTGACATAGTAAGTCTTTTAGTACAGGTCACAATTTAAGAAAGAAAGAAAGAAAGAAATGGATCAAACTCAGGGGGAAACCCTGATTCCACCTAAGTTAGTTGTGGGACTGGTTTGATGTCGTTAGAGCCAGGAGTTCATCCTCAGTGTCTAGCATGATTTTGCAGGGATGGTTTTGCAGGGTGGGTGGTTGGAAAAGGTCCTTTTATCTGTGCCACCCAGAAGTGAGTAAGATGAAGTGAGACTCTAGAAAATGGTTATAATAGTGCTTTGCAACTTCAGGTACATTGCATAGCCTTAGTGGTGGAGGCAACATTGTTTTAAGAGTAAAGTATGAGCAAAGGCCAGAAAAAGAACTACTTAAATTTCCAGAAGAAACAGTCAAACACTCGGAACACTCTTGTCTTGTGCCATGGGTGTGTGGTATACTGAGATGGATCAGGCAGGCTGTTTTTATACTATCTTCTATTTCATACACACAATTCTGGATGTCTCTAGCATAAATCTGGGAACAGTGAAGAGGAGGAGGGTGGGCTTATGGTTCATGTCATTTTTATCCAAAATACCCCATTCCTAAACAGTTTTCCAATTGCATGATAGCAGAATGACTTGTCCCTCCAGCCTTTGTAAATGCAAAAAATTCTGAGCCATATTCAGAGCCAGCATATATGCAAGCTCAAGGCAGGGGTAGGATCTTCAGAGAGTGAGTGGTAATGAGTTATAAAGAGTTTAACCCACAGGTCTCGCTAACCCTCGCAGGAGATAAGTGCCCCTCCGAATCTGTGTTGGCACTGCTTATATGAGTGCTCCTGTATCCACTTCAGTCAAAAATCAGCTGGCTTCAGGTAACTGAGTTAAGTGTTTGGTATTTACTAAGCACAAGTGGTTTAACTGAAAAAGGTTAGGCACCTCTCACACGAGGGGTAGTTTGTAGATCTGGTGGTGCCAAGGGGGATGGCAGCCAGCTGGTACCTTGCTGAGCCCAGCCATGCTTGGATGAAGCGTTTCAAGGACTGAGCAATGAAGTTTGAGTGTTTCTGTGGCATCACATCAGTTTGGAAGCTAGGCACAATGGCTGAACCTACTTTTTTTATCTGCCGTCTGTCCTCGCTATCAATTGTGATATTGCTGTCTGCACTATTTTGTTTTGTCTTGTTAAAAATAAGAACAAAATCTTCCCACTTTCCATCGCTGCTGTGTTAAACGTCAGTGTAAACCAAGAGAGAGAGCATTTGAGAATTGAGCAAGAATGCCTATTGCAAAATACTGTCTGATCCCTTCCCACTATAGTGACATAAAGCAGGCCAGTTACTTGTGATGTCGCCGCAGAACAGGATGGTTAAGCAGATGCAGTTCATGTAAAATATATGGGAGTTCCTCATAATCACTTTAGAAAAACAGGAGTTTGTTTATTTTTGAAGCAATGTTATTAGCTACAGGTCCCATTGTATCCTAGCAATTTAGCTGTGTCAAAGATATGATTAAGCTGCAGCTATGGGACTCAAGTAAAACTGCCAGATCACATTAGTAATATAATTTGTGTTTGTACAGCAGCCATTTCCCGGTTTTTTTCTGCGTAAAGGTCTGCTGCAGATTTGGTTTTCATTTCTCACTCCTTTTCATTGGAGGGACACAAGGGATTATAAATTGGTAGTTAAAATTCGTATTAGTTGGAATTTAGAAATTAAGAAGTAATTTTGACTCTTTGCATTAATGTTTGATGGCAAACCTGAGTTGGGGCCAGATGCAGTCTGATTTCCTCTGAGCCTTGGTATTCAGGGCTTTGGCTGTGCATGCAACTGAATTGGCATATATAGTATCTGCACTCCATATAGACACCATGCGTGAAAAGCTGTCTTTTAAAGATGCAGTTTCCACTGAATGTATTTATATGTAGTTCAAGGGAAGATTTTTCAGAAGCATGCAAGGCAGGAGGGGCATTCTTCCCTCTCGCCCCCCCCCCATCCCCCCCAGTGGAAGTGAGGTGCTAACCAATGTGTATTCCCAGATCTCTCAAAAGGATTCTAGTCCTGTCTGGGACAAAAATGTTCTCTCTATCTACTATTTAAGCAGCTTTTACATTTTTACTATTGTTGTTAAATTTTTTTCTATGGATTCTAGCTTGTTTAAATATACCACTCCAGATCCACTAAGCACAGCAGAAACTAGATCCAAGGGCGAGAGCAGTCCATTCAGATCATTTTTCCACAACAGGTAATATTTTCTTTTTAGCCATATCTGTTTAAGCCTCCCAGCCTTATGCTTGCTGCCTTATCAAGAAGCTGGTTTTATGATTTGCATTCTTGATCATGGAGAATTGTGTGATTTTTATTTAGCAGATTGAGAGATGTCATAAAGAAAAAAATGTGAGCAGGCATAGCCACATGTTTAATTTCCTTCAGTCCCACAAGTGCTAAATTCTGGTTTTAATTTCATTATTGAAATTACAGGACCTTGTAAAGATCTGGCTGCAGCCCAACACGGCCACTTGAAAAACACCACTTAAGTTGCAGCTGTGCCAAGTAACCTGCTGCAGACTAAGGTCTCAAGGTATCACTGGTAGCAAACAGTAATTGCTCATTTGCAAGGACAGCTTAGTATCTCTCTAACAGATTCCTTGGGAAATGCAGACAGGCATAGAATCATTTAGGTTGGAAAAGACCTTTAAAATCATCGAGTCCAGCAGTCAACCATGCCCACTAAACCATGTCCTGAAGTGCCTTGTCTGTGTGCTTTTTTGAATACCTCCAGGGGTGGTGACTCAACCACTTCCCTGGGCAGCCTGTTCCAATGCCTGACAACCCTCTCAGTAAAGAAATTTTCCCCATATCTAATCTAAACCTCCCTTGCTGCAACTTAAGGCCATTACCTCTCGTCCTATCTCCAGCCACCAGAGAGAAGGACCAGCCCTCACCTCACTACAACCTCCTTTCAGGTAGTTGGAGAGAGCGATAAGGTCTCCCCTCAGCCTCCTTTTCTGGAGACTAAACAGCCCTAGTTCCCTCAGCCGCTCCTCCTAAGACTTGTGTTCCAGGCCCCTCACCAGCTTGGTTGCCCTTCTCTGGACACGCTCCAGCACCTCCATGTCTTTCCTGTAGTGAGGGGCCCAAAAGTGAACCCAGCACTCGAGGTGCGGCCTCATCAGTGCCCAGTACAGGGGAATGATCACCTCCCTGATCCTGCTGGCCACAGAATTTCAGATACAGGCCAGGATGCCGTTGGCCTTCTTGGCCACCTGGGCACACTGCTGGCTCACATACAGCTGGCTGTCAGCCAGCACCCCCCAGGTCTTTCTCTGCCGGGCAGCTTTCCAGCTGCTCTTCCCTAAGTGTGTAGCACTGCATGGGGTTGCTGTGACCCAAGTGCAAGACCCAGCACTTGGCCTTGTTGACCCTCATAAAATTGGCCTCGACCCATCAATCCAGCCTGTCCAGATCTCTCTGCAGAGCATTCCTACCCTCCAGCAGATCAACCCTCCCTCCCAACTTGGTGTCATCTGCAAACTTACTGAGGGTGCACTCAATCCCATCATCCAAGATCATTATTAAAGATATTAAACAGAACTGGCCCCAACACCAAGCCGTGAGGAACACCACTCATGGCCGGTCGCCAACTGGATTTAACTCCATTCACCACAACCCTCCGGGCTTGTCCATCCAGCCAGTTTTTTTACCCAGAGAAGAGTACATTTGTCTAAGCCATGAGCCACCAGCTTCTCAAGGAGTATGCCATGAGAGACAGTGTCAAAGGCCTTGCTGAAGTCTAGGTAGACAACATCCACAGCCTTCCCCTCATCCACTAGGTGGGTCACCTGGTCATAGGAGATCAGGTTGGTCAAGCAGGACCTGCCTTTCATGAACCCATGCTGGCTGGGCCTGATCCTCTCTTTGTCCTGCATGTGCCATGTGAGTGCACTCAAGATGAACAGTTCCATAATCTTCCCTGGTACCGAGGTCAGGCTGCCAGGCCTGTAGTTCCCTGGACCCTCCTTCTGACCCTTCTTGTAAATGGGCATCACACTGGCAAGCCTCTAGTCATCTGGGACCTCCCCTGTTGACTAGGATTGCTGATTGATGATGGAGAGTGGCTTGGCAAGTTCCTCTGTCAGTTCCCTCAGTACTTGTGGATGGATCCCACCTGGTCCCATAGACTTGGGAGTGTACAGACGACATAGTAGGTCACTAACTATTTCCTCCTGGATTATGGGGCCTATATTCTGCTCTCTGTCCTTGTCTTCCAGCTCAGGGGGCAGAGTACCCTGAGGATAACTGGTCTCACTATTAAAGACTGAGGCAAAGGCAGCATTGGGTACCTCAGCCTTTTCCTCATCTCTGGTGGCAATGTTCCCCTCTGTATCCAGTAAAGGATATATATTCTCCTTGGCTCTCTTTTTATTGTTAATATATTTTTAAAAACATTTTTTGTTGTCTTACAATAGTAGCCAGATTAAGTTCTAACTGAGCTTTTGCCTTTCTGATTATTTCTCTCCATGACCTCAGAAGGTCCCTGTACTCTTCCTGAGTTGCCTGCCCTTTCTTCCAAGGATGGTAAACTCTCCTTTTTTTTTCTTGAGTCCTACCAAAAGCTCCCTGTTCAGCCAGGCCAGTCATCTTCCTTGGTGGTTTGTCTTGCGGCACATGGGAATAGCCTCGTCTTGAGCCATTAAGATTTCCTTCCTGAAGAATATCCAGCCTTCCTGGACCCCTTTGCCCTTCATATATGTGTGCTGTCTACACTCTCTTGGCTAGACCTGCTGCTGTGAGGTGGATGAAGCATCTAGTCAGACCTGTGACTTGGGCAACACTTCAGAGGAACCAAGCCTAGAGGCTATAAATTTTAAAGGTAGGAAGTTTTCATCTGCAGTTCAGAAGTCCCACCCAGTTATGCCAAAACTGCAGGCATATTGCAAACAACAGCTTACAAGTGTTCACATGAACACTTTCACTTTTTCTACAAATACACAGTAAAATCACAATTAAAATGTAAGATGGGGGCCTTGGAGATGCAAATACTGCTGCCTGAAGATTTCTGTTGATGGAATACTGTAAACAGCTGAGCCCTGTTTAGCCTAGGTACAAGTAAGCTTGAAGAGGTGTGATGAGTTGTGCTAAAATTGCAAATGGGTACAAAAGGCAAATGTAGAAACTGCAGTAATCCTAGGCAGTTGGTGGGAATGAGAGAAGCAGGGCAGGTAATGAAGCTGTGAAACTTCACCATAAGCTGCAATAACAGGTGAAAGGCTAAATCGGATCAAAAGACAAGTTGGGCAAATTCTTGGAAGGGCGGACTGTGTCAAGCTATGATGGTCTGGATATCTTTTTCACACCCAAGGGTGTCTGAACCACTGGCTGATTGTGGGAAGCTGGCTAGGCTATACAAGGGGGAGACATCCTCTGTATTTGCCTTGCTTCTTGCAGTCTTCAAGCACCCATTGCTGGGCACTGTCACAGAAAGGATGCCGGGCTAAGTGGATCTGTGATCTAGTATAATGGGGCAGTTGTAAAAAGCCTAAGAAAAGATATTTTGAATAATTTTGTTTAATTCCTTTAAAAAAAGGTCGGTGAGACAATGTCTGGAGAGAACACACAAGCTAAATGTGTTGCTGCTGTCAGTCAGTATGCAGTTCACAATGGCTCATGTTTGATCTGAGCATTGTATTTATCTTCACTGGAAAGGAGGCACTGGATAATTCTCAAGTGCTATAGCCACTTGATCTTCTCACTTGTGAAGATAAAATGTTGTAGTAAGGCTTAGCCACGCTGCATCGTGCGTGTGTGTGTGCGTGCATGAGCATACACACAGGGTTTGGTGGCTGGTAAGAGCTAAACAGCTCTTACTTATCTGTATAAATTCTGACCCAAAGTGCCAGTCTCCTTTTATGAATGTAAAAATTTTAAATAAGTCGGCTTACATTTTTACTGGGCGGTGCTTATTTTACTGGGCAGCACACCTGAGTAGAGTACGCTACCTACCATTGCATTCCTTGGCCATCATCAGCTCATGCCACCCAGCTGAAAGCCTGTCACTAAACCATGAAGGTCAACGTGCTTCAGGTCTGGAGCGTCAGTGAAGGAACTGCTTTCTAGGGAGATCATGACCAAGCTGTGCTGTTTCTCTTAATACTTGTAGTGGCCTGGGTTGGGAAGAACTATCTTTCTTTCTGTGAGAGCCCTTTTGAAGTTAAAATGTGATGCCATCGTCATTGTCTGGAAGCAGATAGCTTGCCTGCTCACTTGTGTCCTATTGGTAGCCCAGAGAAGGCGAGTCTGAAGCCAAGGTGCTGCTCTGAAAGTTTCCTGGCACCACATCTCTGGCAATGGGAATGTGTAAATTACCTGGCACAGCCACTGACGGGGAGGAGAGGGTTGGTCTGGGTATGGGGCCTCCTGAAGGCAATCCCTGTCTCTCCACTGCGTAGGCGAAGGAAAGGGGAGAAGAGCTGGCCCTCTGCTGCGTGTGCCCTCGCTGGCTCAGGGGATGCACGCTGTACCTGTTGGCACTTGTGGGGTTAGTCTAGTTGCCTCTGCTAATCCTTCTCGGCTAGTACATCCTGCATTCAGCTTTGAAAAATGAGCATTAGCTTCCAGAGTCAGATTTGGATGCCAGCAAAAGCAGTCACTATAGAAGCCCCAAACCATTACAGGATTCTGGTTTAAGTTTAAATTAAATTCCTTTAGTTTGTTTCCTTTATGCCTCAGAAAGTTTCTAGACATGAGTACCTGCAGAATCTGAAGAGAAAAAGCAATCTCATTTTCAGAAATACTGAAGTTATATCACTGCTTCCTTCTAATTTGTTTTTCAAACGAATAATCCCCACAGCGACCGGGAGAAATGAAAAGGCAGGAAGGGATTGGGTGCTAGTGGTAAAGTGGACCTACCCAAAGCTACTGTGTATCAGTTGTGTTCTCAAAACTATCAGTTGTAATTTTCAGATCCCTCAGACCATGTTAGTTATTTTTGACAGATTCTGCCGACCGCATCCTTTGACATCTGAGAATGAGGGCAGTCTGGCAGTAGCTTTTGAAAGAACATTTATCCTCATCAGTAAGATAAAGCTGTCAAAGGAACCCAGAGACATCCATGGAACTAAATAATGATTCAATATGCAAAACTAGTTTTCTAGTCCCAGAGAAAGGTAAGAGAGGCACATGTCTGAGAGCAGCATTTGAGCATTCAGATGAATGAGGGAAGGGAGGATTGGAATGACACGTGAATTAAATATTCTGGAGGACTTAAATGATAGGAATTATTTTATTTCTGAAATGTTTGCTCAAAATACCAATTTATCAAGGATAATATCTTTGTAGCATTTCAGGCACTTAGGTATGCATCTTAGGTATTTGATGCCTAATACTGTGGAGAAAAAGCTGATGTTTCAGATATTGTTTTAGCTGGGTACATGGAGTAGCCAGGAGAATGAGCAGACTGAATGTGTTACAGGAAAGATTAGTTTACTGCATTTTTTTGAGAGATGAATTGTATAATGGAATGCAATAACAATTTACTAGTAATTGCCTCATAGCAGCCCTTAGATGAAACAGACAGTAAGAACAAGAATAATTTAATGAATGGCATTAGGAAGTTGCATTAAAGTAGCTACCCCTCTGCTGTCTTCTCAGAAGTTTGTGGCCAACAGGCTTGCTGGGCAATCATTCCAGCTTACAGAATACAAACCTCATTGGTTTAATGTCTGCTCACAAGGAAGATAGGATTCGCTTCCCTCTTTTCTGCCTTTTAATGAACTTTAATTGAGCGGAGGGTGGTTGATTTTTGTTTTCTTTTTCTTGAATGTGTGTGTTTGACAGCATATGTTGGAATGCATTCCATGCTAGTAAAAAGCACCTGACTAACATCCTTCAAACTGGCAACCAGCTCATGTTTGTTGTGGAAGTGCTTGTAAGCCCTAGCCACATACCAGGATCCACTGTAATGGTTGAAGGTATCCACACCTGGGCAGCACAAATACAGTAGAAAAAAGATACCCTTGTGCCTTCAGTATTCACAACTGAAATAACTACTTGAATATCAATAACAAGAGTGCCTGTTTCTCCATTCTCACCTTCCAGTGCTCTTCTATTCTGCTGTATTTCAGGGCTAAACAGAAAGAGGGGGAGAAGACATCCCCAGTTATATAGGTCTGTATTCTAAAACTGGCATTGTTCAATAAAGATAATGTGGTTGCAGCCTGGAGGTCATCCAGCCCAGCCCCTGCTCAAAGCAGGGTCAGCTCCATCAGGTCACTGAGGACCACATTCAGTTGGGCTTTGAAGATCTCTAAGGATGGAGAACCCACAGTTTCTCTGGGCAGCCTGCTCCAATGTTTGACTTCACTCACATTGAAAATCTTTTTCCTTGTATGTAGTTGCAGTTTCCTGTGTTGAGGTTTGTGTCTTGCCCCTCTACCTACCACTGTGGTCTGCTAAGAGACTGGCTACACCCTCCCAGTCATTGAAGACAGCAAGAAAACCTCCCCTTTGCCAGTCATTTTTAGGGCTTAACAAACCCAGTATGCTGTCGTTATTGTAGGCAGTAACGGGGACGGAGAATGTAATAGTTTGAGTCGTAGGCACCTGCGTTGGTCCTGATGCTGCACAAGGTCATTTTGTGCAGACCAAGTTGTATTTGCCCCCAGCAGCCTTGCTTTATGTGATGAACTTGTTGGCATCAGTCAGCACTTAGCTGGAAGGCTAGTACACCTGGAGATATGAGAAGCTGTTGTCCTTCTGGGGTATCTTGAGCCCTGGAACTGAGCTTTTGAAAACCAGCAGTTGTGAAGGATTGCTGTGGCAGATTCTGCAGGAACAAGGGAGGGAAAGAGGGGATTAACTGTCACTGCTGGCATACTTGGAGCTAGCTCTTTCAGTAATGAATAATTACTAATTAAACAGGGCTCTTAGTACAAGCGTCTTTCTTAACAGTTTAATGATTCCTCACTGTGCATTGTGAGGATTCTTCTTTTCATTCTACACAATGAGCAAATCTTAGCTAAAAATCCAAATAGTAACTGCATTCTGTCTGTTGAAACTCGCTCCTGCTGTTCAAGCACTTATGGTATACGTTGCCTCATGTCCTAGGCTGATGCTTGCTCATGAGGTAACCCCAGAACAGATGAGCAGTAATCTGGGCACACAGTTTGCAAAAACAGCTTGGTGGTACAGATCTGCACTATGTTCATTTGCTGGTTTATTATTATTTGACAGGTAAGACATTTTCTGCAGTTAACTTCCTGCATTCAGAGAAGAGGCTGCCAGGGAACATACAGTTATCTGTAGGACTGTTACAAATTCTCCTCAGACAGTTCTGTTTGGTAATTTCTTCAAAAATTATTTTTCTTGTGGTGATTAAATGCAGTGTACTTGTAAAGACATTCTTGAGTATGTTCCATCTTTGCCCACTGATCCCTGTGGTCAGTCAAAGTGTTGCTATGGGACTGTCTGCCGTACAGCGGAAGAAGGGTTATTCCCAAGGGATGAAAAGTTGGTTTCAGATGACCAGAATCCCAGTTCTGGGAGCTGAGAGCAAACAACCAGTCAGGACATTAGGTCTGGTCTGACTTACTGCTTTTCTTACCAATTAGAGAAATGATTTCTTCTGTCAGCTAGAGTAATACTTTCTTTAACCCCTTAAAAGAAGTGTATAATCTCAGGTATGTATAACACTGCCTTGTATCACTGTGCAATGAATCCTTTTTTGTATAGGAGTGGGAAATAACCTGTGCAGTTAAAGCAGTAGAATTTTTTTTGTGCATGAAAAAGGCCTTGGTCATTAAAAAAACCCCAACAAACAAAACAAAACATCACACACCACCCACCCTCCCGTCTCCCCACCAAAACCCAAAAGCCAAACCTTCACCCCTGTCCCAGGTGGTTTAGGATGCCTGAGACAAACTAAGAAATGTTTGCCCTGATCTTGCACTCTCTGAAGCCGGTGGCAAAATTTTTTACTTTCCCTGGTTGTAAAAGCTGGAAAGAGATCAACATATTGAGCTGATGATAATGATAAGGGAGCCAAATCACCCTGGATCATAGATCAAGCCTGGGTAGTAATGTCAGGAGCCAGGCAGCCTGTTACACAGACCTCTGGAAGCCAGTACATACGGTGGTAACACACTTTTCGTTTCCAGTAACAAGCCATTCTTAAAGCAGTGGTGGGGTTGCTCCATGTGAACTGCTGTCTGCAACCTGTCACAGATGGCCATAGTATCTCTAAATTGTATTGTCTTAAGGGAAAGATTGTGCTTACTCCTGAGCAAATGGGGTTTTCCTAATTTGGGGGGGGGGGGCGCAGAGGGTTGCAAAGAAAGAGCAAGCTGGTTTTCTTGTTGACTTTGAGGATTTTGCTTGTACTAGCCTCTTAATTCGTGTTGCCTGTGGGTAGCTTATGTATTTTCCAAGTGTCAGGATGGTAGACCTCAAGTTGCTGAGTGCTAAGTGCATTTGATCAGTATCATTAGCAGCCCCAGGTAATTGATTATTGTCCATAGCTGAGTATTCAGAGCAAGCACACAGCCAATGGCAGTCACTTAATCTGTCATGCCTGCATGTTTTTTTCCTCCCGAGATCTATCAGCTATGTAGCATCTGACCCCATCAGGAAAATCATTGATGGCTGCTTCGTATTTACTGTGTATCCATTATGTCACCTGTATTAACCACTGGAACTGGCTGCAGTGTACGTGGGAGAAGAATGTATAGCAGGGATGGCAGAGTCTATAGATCTTATTTTAGTCTTCCTTTTCATGCAAATCTAAGCCTGGATTTTTGTGGGAAGAGGGGTTGGTCTTTAAATGTACACTGTTCAATTATTTTTCTGGGTTTAGTATTAATTGCAAGACTCAAAATAGGTTGATTAGAATAAGACCTCACAGAGGTGTTTATAATTCAGATTTTAGAGATGTGACTAATGAATAACAACCACAGCTAATCAGTTCTCAAAACTGATGGTAATGAGCAGAAAAGGGGGAGGAAGCCAACCTATATCTCTGCTAATGCATTTTTTTCAGCACTGCGGTGGAGGGTGGCAGGATCTCTTAACAAGTGTTTGACTTGGAGTTTTTGATTTTCAAAGGAAAAGCCATTTTTGTTAAAACAGTGCTTAAAGATTAATTTTAAATAACCAGTTGCCAATTACAACCTCTAATGTTAGGGTAGTTTTTAATTGCTGGAACTGTTTGGAGACTCAAGGCTTGTTATGGCATCTTTGGTCACTTTATTTATAAGTTGGGTTTTTCTGCATTTGTAACAGCTACAAAAATGACAGCAGTGAACACTGGAGTCCTTTATTCACAGAACTGGCACCACAGGGGCATTGGCAGTGCAATTATTTTCTCTGTGTTTCCAATACTTTTGACCTTGATCAAGGTCATTTCTTAAAGATGAGAGGATGTAGTAACTCTTTTGCTACATAATCAGGGCAGTTCTCTGCCTCTGTGCATGTGTTTGTTTAACCACGTGGAGAATTTGCTGTCCTGAATAGGAAAAAACCTGAAACATACCAGGTGCTCATGAACTGGAACCTCAGTCAGGAATGATCCTGATCCACATGGGAATTGGGGTAGAGTTAGCCTTGGTAAATGTCTTTCAAATCGGAGGCAAACATCTTCATGTCAACTCTCTGTGCTTCTGCAGTGTGCCAGAGCCTTGTAAGGAGAGAGAGTATTTCCTACTAGGCCTTCAGGTCATGCACTTTAGTTTGGGTATTTTTTGACACTGAAGTTATCAAAGTTATCAACATGTGTTCCCTGCAGTTGAACAAATAATTCCACTGACACCAGTGAGACTGCTTGTGGAGAGAAGGTAAGTAAAGAAACCGTCCCTGGCTGGTGAGGTGCTTGTACACGTTTCGGTGCACTCAGGGAGGCTCTGTGGATACCTACTGCCTATTAAAAAAAAATAAAATTCAGGAACCCAGTTTTGTCATTTGACATATAGCTGAGCTGCCGGTTTGTACATTTTGTCTTTAAATAATATCACAGAATGCAGCTCAGTCTGGGCATGAGGGTGAGGTTCCTCTTTTCAGCAGTGAGCAGTGTGATGTTTCTAAATAAAGCTAATGGTGGAAACTAGTTGGGTTAATACTTCAAGTACTGTGGCAAAGAGTACCTTAAGGCCAAGGTTATTCCAGTCACTTATGTCCAGCCTGAGGCTTTGGTGAAGTAAGACAGACAGCTCTGTGTGTCTCTTGCCCTTCACTCCATGTTCCCAGTCCTTATCATGTGCCTGCAGTGGTGTTCATGAGAGCTGGCTGAGGAGCAGTTCAGCTGAAAACTTACCTGATTTGGGCGACAGCGAGTTCAAATTGGGGAGCACTCTGGTGCAGTCTATTGTGCAACTACATGAACATTACTGCTGACATGGGGAAAAGAAGTGGAGAGTGCATGTGAAGTGGTCGGGTTAACGCTCACCTGAGAAACAGGTCTAGTATGTTTATGTATGGGCATATGGGTGTTTATGTTCAAGAGAGACAGAGCAGTCATCTTAGAAAATTTTCTATCAGCAATGAAGGTTTCCGCTTCGGAAGTGTTCTAATAATTTCTGATTTCTGCAGAAAGTTGAGCCTTTCGTTGAACAAACTATACTAGGCAACTTTCTGTGAAGTCTCTCTGAAACATTTTGCATGCACGAGCATACATGTATTATCAGTCAATATATAATAGAGATGCAGAATATTCTTAAGTCATGAGCAGTTTTGCAGAAGCCTACAGTTTTTCTGTGTTTTCCTGAACTTAATAAAAATTAACAGCTTATTTGGATGGCACTAACCACTGCAACATCTCAGTTTTTGCCCGCTGTCAGTGACTTGATGTGTCCATTAAGTCCTGCAGGACAGTTCATGGCACCTGATGGAAATGTTATCAGTCTTACAGGACTTCTGAGTAGCTTTCCCAGAGTTCTTTCAATCTTCTGCATTATTACACATTACTAGGGTTCAGAGGCCCTAGTACTAACTTACTGCATTGGTGCCAATTGCAGTTTTAACTTCCTTTGCGTGGGACTGCATGTGTGTAACCCTTCCATGGCCTCAGCTCTAGAATTTGCAGTGGCTGGCTTCCTCACTGGCTGAAATTTTTCATGAGAAATGGGCTCATTGCTGAAAAGGCTGTTGTGGGTGCACATCACTGAAGTCTGTATCAGTTCCTGGGCCAGCACTTGCTATGAAGATGTGTGTGTGACTGGAACGTGAACATCGTGTTTTGTGAATTGTAGAGAAAGGGAGGTACATGTTGGGAGAGAGGAGGAAAAAAGGAGCCTTAAGCAGGTTTTCTTCCTTAGCTTGAGCTGCAGGGCTCTGAGAAAGAGAAGGCCTTTCTTCATTCTTTCAACCTTTCTTTTAATTTATTTGCTGTCAGCCCTGGCAGAATAATCCTGTGGAACAGTTAAAAATCCTATATTTTATATTGCAGCTGTGATCTTCATGAGAATATAGAACAGAGGGACAGAGCAAGCTAGTATAGGGACCACTTTTACATGCACAGGGTTTTAATTTCTTACAGTGGTGTGGATGTATGAACGCTGTCTTAAAAGTGCAGCCAGCATTACCCTGTATGCAGGAAGGGAAGTGAGGAGAGACAGAGATACAGATCATTAGTCACTTATCTGCTCAGTGAGCTTCTTCATTTGCTAGGGCAGGCAGCTACTACTGGCCAGCGAAAAGTCCCAGAGCCCTGTCATTAGTGGTAGCAATCCTGGCAGGTCCATGGATAGCCCTCTTGCAGCCTTGCATATGCTCGGCGATGGGGCTCCCAGCCGCCCAGCACCGTTGACTCAGCTCCCAGGTCCGCAGCCTTCCCCAGCATCTCTCCAGCGTGTCCTGGCTCCTCCAGTCCCCTGTGCTTCCTCTTCCTCCAGTGTCTTGGGTTGTGCGTCTGCCTTCGCTGGGCTGGCTGCACCACTGAGGCTTGCCTCCAGCCTGTGTGCTTCAGCCACGTCCGAGCGCCTCTAACTTCGAAAGCATTTTTATGTTTCTATTTTACTTGGGTTTTCGTTCCCAGAAGTAATGGCTGTTCAGTTTGGGTTTATGACTGCTGATTTTTTTTTTTTTTCCCTAAAGTCATCTGTTATCAGGTGTCTGGGTCCATCATATAAACTTTGTCCAAAGTCTTACAGTTAAAACTTTAGGAAATTAAAGCGATGCAGAGTTTTGCATAGAACCTCTTGGCATGTAACTCAGATGAATATGGTTTTTCAGCATGTGTTTGTATCCTCCCAATCACCACCTTCTTTTAAACCAAGAGAAGATGGGACAGGAAAGAGAAGGACATTTTTAACATGTTTTTAACATGCCTGCTGTTAAGCATTGAAATTTGTATCTTATCACCCACATAAGAGGCTGGATGTTTGTACAATACGTGTAAATGAGCAATAAATGGTGACATTAAAGACACTTTATGTGCTTACAAATAGCTTTCAGCTTGAGTCCAGTAACAAAATAGAGCTTCTTTGATCTCGGGCTCATTCAAGGCCCGTGTAGTAAAGCCATGTTGGCAATGGCATGTCAGTCTGTAACATTTACTTGGCCTGCTAGTATTGTGTGAGAGCGGCTAAAATGTGTCTATATTGGCACTAAAGTGGGATAATCAATCGAGTTAAGGCAGTTCACTGGAAACAGCATTTTTCCCTAGTCTGAACAGTCCCAGGGGAGTTTTTCTGAAGTTCAGTGTCTGACATTATGCTCTCGAAATGGAGGCAGCACGATCCCATCTTATTTTTGCTCCTTTTCTGAGCATGCAATGGAAGTAGGTTAAATTTGGCCATGCAGGCTGGCCAAGTGACCCAGCTGCAAGTAAATCCGAGGTGTGGAGGGCTTCCCAGCGGCGGGGGCCATCTTCGCCGAGCGGCGCTGGGGTGGAAGTGGCAGAAGGGTACCCGCAGGGGCACCTGCAGGTTCACGGCCAGCTGGAACTGCAGCCTCAGGGAGACACGGGGCACGCTCCCACTGGCATGTCGCTACAGTCTGGGGCGCAGCCCTGGGCCACGCTGTTAAAGCCGGAGCGTATTTGTAGTCGTGCCAGCCAGGAAGTCCTTTTCCGGGGTTTGCATCTCAGTTTGAGGAAATGCTCCATGAGCTGCACTTTTAAAATAGTCCTTGGCTGGTGCCTGTGCTAGCTCCACTGGCAGATGCTCTTGTGTGAGTGTGCGGATCTGGTTAAAGGGAATCTACTATGTGCTGTATTTAGGTGGTAGCTTCGCTGTCTGCATTCTCTTTTCTGTGCCACTAGTAATGGAGAGACTATGCTTGTTTTGTGCTTGAATCCTCTTTAAAGTCTTTATTCTCCGAAGAAGCTGGATAAACAATCTTTTGATGGTAGTTAACCACTGAAGCAGATTTTTATTTTGTCTAATTCTGTTTAGGTAGCAGGATAGGTACTCAGATAACAGGAGCGTAGAAATGCCTAAAATGAACAGATGGATTTTCTTTTGTAAATGGAAAACTGCATTTCAGATTCTAAAAGCATGTAGGCCTTTGGAATTTGACTACACCTGGGTTACAGTTGATATTAATGTGCATAACTGGGGGCAGAGGAAAGTCACGGGTCTCTGAAGCAGTAATTTACTCTGCTTCAGCTCTGAAAGAGTTTTGTCTATAAATAAGGAAGGCACAGAAAGCTGAGGAACCTTTCAGAAATATTTTTGTTCTACAGCATGACCAGGAAAGAAATTCCATCGTTAGGACAGATTTTGCTGGAAATGACAAATTCATTTATGTAAATTGTGAGCTCACCTTTTAAAGTTCCTGTTGAACAGTGTTGTACAGTGATCCCCATCAATTCCAAATACAGCCAGAAAATACAGAAGTGAGAACATAGCCTCTTGTTTTTCTTTGGTAGCAGTTCCCTTTTTTCTTTTTTCATTTATTTCCAGCAGAAGAACAGGTAAAATCAGAGTGTACTAAGAAACGTTCATGGGCTGACTGGTACTATTCCATTAAATGTCCTTGGAATAAGTTTGCTCTTCCCAAACAGGAAACATCAGTAGATTTAGTTGGGATTTACACCAGGATGACTGAGACAAAAACTTGCACTTTCATTGTTATGAAAAAAGGCAATTCTATGTGAATATAAAAGAAATGCATTTAAATACCTGTTATATATTCCTGGCATTCAGAGCACCAAAACTACTATGGAAGATAATACCACTGCTGGAAGATTTATTTGTCAGCCTTTTAGTAGGACACTTATAACGAAAAATCTATTTATTTCGCTTGTCCGTCAAAATACGACTTGCCTTGAGAGTGGGTGAGTAAAATTTTGCAACTCTGCATTAAAGTAATGCAATTCCTTATGCAGCCCCAGCATCAGTCAGTTCATGCCTTAATGTAACTCGTGCTGGGGGGGGATGTGTTGTTTATGCTTTGGTTTATTGCTTTTAGGTGGTGTGAATAGCAAAAAGACACCCACAATATCATGATTTATGTAGTATTGCTCACGTTAATCCTGTTACTTTGCCAGCTAGTTTTCACGCACCTCTTCAGCTCCCACCCCTTGAACTGCAACTTTCTTTGCCGTGAGTGACAGTGGAGTCTAGCGTAATGAGCAGGTGTGGCTGGTGGTGCAGATGTGCTCCTGGAGCTTGGTGCGACTGACCGGTATAAACGTAGGGGAGGAGGGATGGCTGCTCTGCGGGTGCCTATGCAAGTGAGAGTGCGAGACGGTGGGAGGGAGGGAAAGAGAAGGCGCACAGGATTTTCCAGTGTGTAAATCCCTGAGAACAATGAGCACTATGGTCTGCTCTCACTCCCAGCACAAAGGGGAGAAAAATACAGTGACTGCAGTTGCACAGGCCAGAATATTGTCAAGCTAGAGGAGTGGAGCTTGCACTTAACGCCACCACCTGTGCCCAGAGTAACAGAAGCTTCTGTCCCTGCAGCATGGGCTTGGGTTTCAAAGAGAATTTGGGATATGCTGGCCAGCAGCATCACCACTCCTTCTCCTCAGAGAACCTGCAAAAACCTTTTCAGACTTCCTTCTGCATGCTTCTGAAACACCCCCTGCATGGGGAGGGCTGTGCTCCAGGCAGCTTGGTGCTCGTGATGAGGCAAATGTCGCACAAAGGGACAGGAGATGAGTTTTCCTTCCTTGTACATGCTTGGGCACTGAAAGCAGAGAGCCTAAGTCTGTTATCCTTTTTACAGGGCTGGTTGCCTTTCTGCCCACAGGGAGGATAAGCTGGCTTCTTTCCACAGAGATTTGCATTTTGACTGCTATCTTTCTGGAATCCTTTATGAAATGAAGGGAGGGTGTTGGTTGACTGTAAAACGCAAGCTAGGAGGGCAGGCCTGCAATGTGCTTGGCTTGGCTGTAGTAGCCCTGACTGCTGGAGAATGGTCACTGGGAACCCCAGATTCTGGCTGTGCTGGGCACTTTGCAGGATGAGACCCTCCTGCATTACTGTGATCAGCTTGGGCCTGAAATTACTGAAGTGCAGCAGAGGGGAACTGGTGAGCTATGGCAATGAGTAATTGGCGCAAAGGATAGAAAGGATTTGTGGTGGGAAGTGATCAGTAATGTTAAAAGCAAACAAACAAGCAAGTATCATAATGTTTTGGTTTGCTTTGTGTTATGAGAAATTCCTTAGGCCAAGCAGCTCCATTTATACATTCTTGTTGTTAATTGCGCAAACCTCGAGACTGTAATTTAAAAAACAAAACCAAAACAAAAAGCCAGTGGGGAGTTCCTTTACTCCTCTGGAAAGAGGAGTCAATTCTAAACTTTTGTTCCCTTGCAACAATATGTAGGGGCTTTGCAGTGGTTGCCTGAATGTTAAATTATAGCACTTGTTTTACTCTTTATGTCTGTGTCTTGCATGATGCAGTTTGTACCAGCAACATCTGAATGCTTTGGCTTACTTTGAAAGACTAGGAGAGTTAAGGGTCTTTCACGAAATAAAAGAAAAATCCCCAAAATAGCCTTCTGTAATTTCTGAATTGTATTCTTAGCGGCATTAGCATATAGCTGGAGTTAATCCATTTGCATTAGCAAAAAAGTCAAAGTGAGAGCAGAATTAGGCCTGTTTGAAAATCAAGCCAGAATCATATCTGATGCAACTCAATCTCAGCTTTGAATGGGAAGCCTGTCACGTTGCTTGTGAACCCAGAGACATGGATGTTTCAGACTCATCCCAAACAGTAGCTGTGTGACATACCGAAGGAGGGGGTTGTCCTCAGGGTTGGACCGGTGCCGCTGGTTTTCCAGCCACCCCAGCGGTGGCCAGAACCAGGGCGCAGGATTTGCCGAGGTGATCCAGCGAGTCTGCACTGTACAGTGGGCTTGGGGCAGATACCCTGTGCACTGCACAGAGGCATCAGCCCCACAGGCCCTGCCAGCCAGCATCACCATCCATAGAGCCCACACTGAGCTGGGATCTCCGGTTTCCAGAGTTACTCTGGTTCCCTCCAGGCTCAGGTGTTGCTTGCCTGTTGCCCCATGTAGGCATAGTTTTAGATGTTTCAAGTCATAGGTTTGTGTCTCTGGGGGGATGAGGGGGTGACCAACAGCACACTGGGATCCAGGCACCTAACTCCCATGGATTTCGGAAGGAGCTGGGTGCTCAGCTTGCACAGGTGCTTTGGAAGTCCTGAGAGATGATATAGTGAGGTCTCCAAGGAGGAATTTTTTCCCCTACCTGGTTATCACAGTTGTCTTTTGGCTGAAGCAGGATGACTGATAACCCATACAAACTCGTAGCAGAAGTATAAACCTCTTTAGCTATGAACATGTATTATTTTTTGAAATCTTTGAGACCCTTGTTCCAACAAGGCATTGAGCATTATTTTAAACATACTGGCCCTTAAATACCTTTTCCATTAAATGACTGGGTCCTTGTTTTCTTCTGTTTAAGAAAAAAGTAAGAAAAAGGGAGATAGACACATTTCTGGAACCTTTCTTAAAGCATGTATTATTTGACAAACTTTTTGTCATGTCAGTCCTGACCTGAGTTCTCTCTAAACTTAATAGTTATAGTCTTTTAAATCCTTTCTCAGATGGGAACTTCACCGTGGCTGTAATAAGTTTTGGTTTGTATCTTTTTTGAAATGAGGTAGCAAGTACTTGAGCTTGAGTGTGCATGAAGACTTTGCAGATGGCTTTACTTTTTTTTTTTTTCTTTCCTGGTATTAACACATTCTCCCACCCTGTTGTCTTGTTTCTTTGCCACTTCTTTGTCCTTCTGTACAGAGCAGGTGTTTTCACTCAACTGCCTACAGCGATGCTGAAGAATTTTCCAGAGCACTTGGAGTTAAGATAACATCCATCAGCATGTATGAGGCAACTGCTGCTTTTTATGTGCATTACCTTGCATTTGTCTACAGTAAATTTCAGCTTATCAGAGAATATTTCCTCAACATCTCTGGAAATTATATAGTTATTGACTGAGGAGGAGAGAGAGGATAGAAATTAAATGGTCACAACATTTGCTGAGTATTTACTAGCGGAGAGGGAGGAGGGCTGCTTTGAAATGAGACCAGTTTCTCAGAATCTCATTTCTTTGTGCTGTTCTCTCTCCCTCCCACCCCGGATTAGGAAAGGTATGAAAGAAATTTCCTTTGGTTCTCTTCGTTTTGGGAAGACGGGGCAGCATGAAGTTGGTGTGGCAGGAGTTGTGTGCGGGGAATGTTTCAGGGCTTCCGTTTACTCAGGGATGGGAAGGTGGGTCTGGATGCCTGGTCAGGGTTGGGGTGGGGAAAGTGGAGGGAGCTGGTGGCACACACCTGCCCCAAAAGTTGAGAGACCTGTAAGGTCAGAGCTCACAGCAGGCTTTTCAGCATGCAAGAAAGCTTCCAGGGTTAGGAGGCTGCCTTGTGTTCCTCATGCTTACGGACTGATTTCTCACCAAGACAAGATTTTGGGAAAATCCTTTCTTCCTTGAAAGAAAAGCAAGCAAAAATGATACACAAGTTCTTAGTTCTAACGCAGAAAAAAATATATTGTTCTCTTCTGCAGACATGTGCTTGCCTTATGTTAGGAGAGGTGCTACGCTACTACTTGATATAAAAACGGTCAGTGTAGGGGCACCCATCTGGGGCAAAGACTGCATTTGCTACCACTGCGAACTTTTTGAATCATGTTAAATAAAGTGTAGGGGAACTGTAACCACTGGGTTTGGTTGCCTCTAGCTGTGAACACCCAGTTTTGAAAGTGTTAACCTGATTTTTACAAACAGAAAAGCACTACCCAGAAAATTCAATTTCATTTTTAATTGTTGTAGCCAAAATTCAGAACTGTTTTCCTTCCCAAGCATCAGGAGCTTCACAGTTGTCACTACTGTTTCCTCTCTATACCGTGGTTGAAATATTGACCAGGAAACTCCAGGGCACATGAAAGTTCATTTCCTAAGAAGATTTACACATAGCCTTGTTGAAACTTCATTGATATTTTGGATTGATATAAGTAAGTACATATGTATTTAGGATATGTGTCTGTAAACTTTCTAGGCAGCCTGTAGCAAATGAAAACAGAATGTTCCAAATGTGTTTCTGTCTTTAAAGACCAAACACACCAGCTGAGCCATCTACAGCTCCCGTTGCCATCCAAGTCCCGAACTCTGCATGCTAAAGTAGTCAGGGTGAGCTGGTTTTGAGCAGCACCTTTAGCTGAAGATTTGGCATATGAAGAATAATTTACATCGTGTGGGCTACTTTTAAGCAAAACACTGAGCATTCTTCAAAGAAAGTTTCTCTTACTTCATACCGGCTGTTCTTGTGTTTGATATGACACCAGAAGGTAGTAAAGCACGCTTTTAAAAGCATCTTTCTCTCCTGAATGTGTAGTTTTGTTCATGCTCATGCTTCTCCCTGCACACCCATCTGCTTTGGGGCTTGTAAATGGCACACATCACAGGCAAGTAGCAACCATGGAAAAGTGCCCGTGGCTGCTGGTGAGATCAGGACTATGTGTGCAGAGAGGAAGGTTGAGTTTGGCCTCTCTCCATGGAGAAGACCAGTTTGTCAGAGACCCACGGATTTCAGCTGTGGCCTTGAGTCTGACACTGAGCTTCCGAGGCTTTGGGGGAAATGTAAACACCTTTAATCTCCTTGTGTGTGTTTGCCAGAGCACCTGCTACCTCACCGTTTCACTGTGGCATATACTGGGCTGAGTGAGCTTTGGAAAGCAGAGTAGTGATGGAAATGGTGCAGCATAATGTTTTCGTTAAGTACCTGGTCTGCTTTTCCATTTTCCCTTCTGATTTAACATTCCTCCCCTTTCCCTCCTTTTCTTCTCCAAGAGCACCCCTTCTCTCTTATGATGTACTACTGTGTTGTCTTGTTATCTTTCTAAAATGCTGTCTGAGCATATATGTCCAGGGACCTCTCTGCATGGTATTGAAATAGTTGGCTGCTTGTAAAGTGATACCATCAAAGTTCCTGCCTATGGCCAGTTGCAAAATGGGTGTTCAGAATGCAGTATCTTTTCATCAGGGAAAGATGAAACGTGTTCATTGCTAGATTACTATTTAAAAAGAAATCCCTCAGGTGCTATAATTGGGAATACCCAAATTGTGGGCAGAGTTCCTCCTCCTGGGGTCCTGTTGCAACTTTGATACACAGACTTTGTCAAAAGGCTTTGAAGGCAGAAGGCCTGCCAGGAAGAATAGTAGCAGAAAGAGGGGGGGAGATCAAGATATCAAAGGGGGTGGTACTGATGGAGGAGAAGTCTGCAGTGATGAGGCACCCATGGATCTTTTCCTTTCTCCTTTCCAGGATTCAAGAGCTCTCTCGCCCTAGTAGAAATCCAAGGGGAAGCAGTGGGCATTAATACTTCCTGCTCATCAAGATGCGAGCAGCCCACCAGAGCCCAGGGAGGTGTAATTTACTTCTTTTCTTGCTGGCTTCAGTGAACTTGGCTCACCATGGGTCCCTCGCTTGCTCTTGTAAAATACATTTGAATTCTGTAGCAGTATAAATGTGATGAAATTCTGGTCTGTGTTGAAGGGCACAGAGTGGTGCTGTCTTGCTCTTGGGCTTGCTCAGATATACATTTCATGTATCACTCACCTACCATGCAGGGTGGTTATAAGGATTAATTAGTTAATGTTTATACAGCACTTTGAAGATGTAATGCACTATTAGGCTCTAGTCTCTGCTTGATGCATGAGTAGAACACCCATTAATGCTAATGGAGGTTGCATGCATTTCTCAAGCAGGGAATACATAAATGCTAAATATAATTGTAATTATTATTGTATTTCACAATATTACTCGATCAGGCTTTTGTAATTTAGCTTAATTTTTTAATATATAACTTGCAGAAATTTAAAATGTTCTTAATTTTGAATCTTGCTTTCAAGAACAAACTCCTTCAGCCTGAAATAAGGAATCATCCTTCGTTCCTTATGATTCATTGTTTTCTTCTCCTCTTTGTAGCTTGTGTATCGTCTGACCAGAAGCAGATTTCTGTGTTCTGCAATTGGCAGAGGTGTCTTGCTAGCTAAGGAAGCAAACTCACAACACCTAGCACAAATAGTATTTGATTACTGCTAATTATAGTGCTGTCACATAGACGGGGGAAAGAACGATGGCTGGCTTTGTCAAATAGCAATGAAATAACCTGCTGTCTGTCTACTGACTTAATGGCTTTAATTGCCAGCGCATAATCAAGATCTGGTGAATTTGTTTGAACATATCAGCAGGCACCAAATATTTCAATTAAGATCAAGTTTTATAACTAGTGTTGCTCTAGCTAGAGCAGAATTCTGGTAAATTCAGATTTTTGAGGCTCGCGAAAGGGTACCTGCTGGCAAGAGCCAGCAAGCAAACTGACAGCTGGTTTGTTTTTTTTGTTGGCTTTTCTTTTCTTTCCAGACTTTGGGTAACCTTCTCCTCCTCTGATGCTACTGGACCCTTGTAGGTGGTTCCCTTTCATTTTCTTTTAGTCTGGTTTCTTTCTCAGGATGATGTCCTCCAGCAGAGTCCATGCACTGTGGGCTTTCTACTGTGAACCCTTCCTCCCAGTCCACCCCAGGCACAAGGTGTGAGTGAGGCCTGTGCTGTGCTGTGCCATGCCATAGAGACAACTGCTTTGTCCCAGAGGAACATCTGTCCCAAGCTCCAGAAGGAGGCTCACTGCAGCAGCATGAAGTGCAAGCCAATCTAATTGTCCTTCCGGAAAAGCTGTGGCCTAGCACACCGAAGGTGGTCTTTTTTCTTCTATATAAACGATAGAGCTTTTTTTTCTTTTGTCCCTCATCTTCTTGCAGGAACAGTCTTTTTCAAGAAATCAGTCCCTTTCTGTAGCCTGTAGAAGTTACAAGAGTTTGGGATGAACACTTGAATTATGTTCAGCTTTGAGAGCTGAATTTGTCCCAAACTATCTAAAGCTACTTTATTTAATTCAAAGCCTCAATCAAAGATTTTTGCTCTGTCTTTGAAGGATCCTTCCTTCAGGGATTCACGCCCATTCAACCAGATCATTAGCAGCTTCTTAGACACAGAAGAACAGGTCCTTGTGATAAAATCTGCAAGGCCATGACCTGGACTTGCCTTTGCTCTTTCATTAGCCACTGAAATGGGAATCTTGCACTTCTCTGGGGCTGCTTTGAGCACTGCATCCTGTAGACTACCATTCCCTGTCCTGTTCATATTTAATCATGACATCTGAAAAGACTCACCTGTACCAATTTATGCCTATTTACCTCATTGGTTTTCATTTAGCTGCTATCTGAATTTTTGGTTTTCTTTGTGTGGTTCCTATGGTTTGTTGCATGGCACGCATTAGTCTGGATTGGTGGATGGATGTTCTTGGCACTAAGGACTCTGTATCACTTAAACTGATCTTCTTAGCTTTGGTAGTTATAATTCTGGCCTTGACACCGGAAGTGAGCTATGCTTGTCTGTAAGTTGTTATCTATGGTCCTCTCTTAACTTCATCCACATACTGTTCAGTGCAGCTTTGCTTGACCCCAAGGTACATGGCTATGACCTATCTTCTCCCTGCCCTCATGAGTCCTGTAATTTTAGGGATCATGCTCAGCAGGCATGAGCTTGAAAGCTGGCATGCAGAAAATCGCAAGTTCTTTCTGTTTGTTCTGAAGGACCTTTAGAAAGTTGTACCCGCCCCCTGCTTAGTTCTGGCAAAGCTGGAGTCATTCGTGCGTGTGTTTAGTGGGAGCTGTCAGCACTCTACAACTCGCTAGATCAGACCTGGAGTCTGAAAGCTAAAAACAACCCCAAAATGCAGAGATGATGTATGATAGACAGATTTCCATTTGCAGAAGGGCAGAAAATTAAGCCAGAATTTTCTTCCTCACAATTTTTTTTTCTTTTTAAGTTGAAGAGGAGAAGCCTAGACCACTAAACACTCTGGTACCAGTTCTGCTTCTTTTGGATGTGTGTGTGTATGTACATGTTTCAATGAGTTTTCAGTCTTTTAGCGGATTCTATATATGGATACTTTAAAGATGCAAATAAACTGATATTGTAATAATAGGGTAAGGCAGAGATGCTGGGCAAGGTCAGTGGGCTTGCATATTGATGAATATCAAATCAAACAGTGGGAGGAATGAGGAGGACTTGTGAGAGTATATTCTTTGTGCTTGCTACCCCTGAATCTAAATTTAGCTGAATTCAGAGACTTGAATCACAAAGGATCTTTGCACCTTTTTATTTTATTTTTTTAATCAGATTTTCCTTAAAATTATTTTTTCTTTTTTTTTCTTTCCCAGCTACTCAATTTTATTGTCCAACTGAAATAACTTAGGTATCAGTCACACAGCTGTATTAATCTCCATGATATCACACAGAACTACATTACATACTGTGGTTATAGACCTTCCAACTCTACCAGTGCAGAAGATGCTGGGACAGCAGCTGACAAACCATTGCACATAAAAGCCACAACTTTGATGGACAGGGAACAGTCAGTGTTCCCTATTTCTTAAGGGGAAAAATAACAGAAGAAAACAGAGGTTTTACAGTTTGTTCTCTTGCTAGCGTGCATTCCATTTTCTTAGTTCTGTCACATACAGGTAGCCCAATAACAATCTCCATGTTACAAAGCTCATCTCCACTCTCTACTAGATAAATATCCACCCTTTGGAGCATGCTGTATTTGTTGGTTTTCCATTGCACTGGTTGACTGTAGGCATTGGTGTGCTTAAAAATACAGGCCAGATGCTTGGAAAGGGTAAATCAGTATAGCAAAGCAGCTGCTTCCACTTATGCCACCCGAGGACCCCCTTTTATCTTTTTTTCTCTACCCTTTGTGCATTTTGTAGCTCCAAGCAAACTTTGCTAATACCATTATTGGTAATTATATTGTCATTAGTTTCTGTCTTGCCTATTGTTTTTCCAGCATTTCCATCTTGTTTACTTATGCTCAAGAGTTGTGAGCTTTGGTAATTATCCAAGTTGTCATCTCACACTTCCAAAATCACCAGATTTCTTTCATTTGTGAAAGTACAGTCTTTGAAGTGTCTTGTACTTCCTGGCAAGGAGGTTACATCCAGCTTTTTTAAAAACTTAGAACTCCTGTTTCCTTCTAACTATTTTCCCCAGTAAGAATTAGTGCAAGGTGTGTGTCTTTGGGAGTGCTGCTAGGCAGAGTTGTAGTTAAAAGTTCTGCTCTCAGTCTGTGTCCTCTTTAATATTAATGAGGTGTAGGGATTGCTTGCGTGGCAGATGTGTGAAATCCTGAAGGTTTTTACATTGCCTTTTAAATTCAAAGATAGTACTCCTGAAATGCTTCTACCATGAAGAATTGTTGGTGATGTGTATGCATCGGTGTTGAGCGAGATGGTGAGAGAGGTAGCAGAGAGCTTGCAACAAGTGATGTTGCACAGAGCAGTGATAGGTGCTACTGAGGTCAGATTCTTCACTGCTCACTCTAATATTTTGATTATTTTTGTAATACTCATTTTATTTTTGATGATAAAATTTCTTGTTGGATGCCCTTCTGTAGAAAACTTAGTAATTTTCCTACGTAGTTAATATTCAGATACAAAAAAACCTATTACAGTTTAAATGATGAATAGATGCTAATTTATACATATATACTTACACTCAGAATGCCTAATTAATGATCTTCTGTGTCAGTCACGGATATGCAAATGATTATATTTTGCGACTCTTATCATAATTGTGTTGCCCTGTCTGGCTTCAGTTTGGGGGAATGTTTTTACTGCAGTTTAGGAAGGAATATGAAAGAGACGGAGCAACAAAACAACTCACAGTTAGTTAATGTCTCACCACGGTAGCTGATGTGGCATTTTGATCATGCTTTTAGTTCTAGAAGTTGAAATAGGAATGGCAGCAGTAAAGAATGTAACTGCTTTCTAGCTATGCTGACCGATCAAAACCAGGTAGATCCTGGTTGGTTTTACATGCGCCACTGGCAGGCGTGCGAAGGAAAACACCTTATCTCCCCTAGATCTCTAGTGAAAGGACCTCAGGTTTAGCACTTTGAGCCACTTTTGACAGACTAGACAAAAATGTCCACCTGATTGCAGGGTACGTGACATGTTTCGCACATGCCATATTGGCCTGCACTGACAGGCGCTGGGAGCTCTGTCGAGCAAGTGCCAGGTTGTCCCGGCTCCTGTCCTAGAGCTTTACAAGCTCATTATCTTCATGCTGGGTGAACTCGGTTCCCATGAAGAAGTCCACCATAAGCCTCTTTTGTTGGGCAGAGGCAAATTTCAGGTTCTGTAAAGAAAGGCAGATATCTGCATCACGTCTGAGATGTCAAAGGTAAGAGGTTCCTCCAGAGGCATGTTTGGAGCAGGAACCAAGTTAGAGCATCCAAGTAGCTCTCTGGAGAGCTCGCCTATCCCTGCCCACTATTCAGGGAACTAAATTCACTGTACTTTGCTGCACCAGTGCTTAAAGTTAAGTGGTATTGGGAGCTCATCGTGAAGCCATAATTTCTCATCTTTCCTTCTCTTTAAAAAACTTATGCATCCATGGCAAGGTAAAAGATGCACAGTGTATTTTATTAGGGTTTGTGGGTACATTTTGCTACATAAATAATTCTACGTTCCAAAATCACAGGGAACATTAATAAAAATTACTATTTTCAGCTGTGATATGTACTTGCATTGAAGCTGGTCCAAATCTGCAGTTCTTGGGATTTGCAAAAAGGAAAATGGACAAGGTCAGTTATTTTTATGGCTGTCTTTCTGGTACCTTGGACTGAAAACAGCTGGGGGGGGGATCCAAACCTGACAAATTTCATGCAGTTATTGCCTTGGAAAAACATATTTTAATAAATTAATTAATGGAAGCTTGTTTCTAACCCTCGAGCCCTTATATCAGGGTGCCGCATGGGCCGAGGGTTTCCTGGGACTGGGGGCAGCGGGGGCTCCCCATGGGGATCTGTCAGGGCAAGGCCTAGCGGCTGGGCCCTTCCCAGCCAGGAGCCAGGGTAGCCTGATCCCCGGGCATCGGGCATCTCCCTGGGGATGGGCCGAGGCTGGGCTGGGACGTGGGCCCACGGGTGGCCGGGCAAGGCCGAGGGGAGCTGGAGACCGGCCCTACTGCAGCATCACAGGGGTAAGGGCTGACAGCCCCGGGGGCCTGGCAGGGGGTCCCGGGCTATATGAGGTCCAGATAGGGCTGGTCAGGGCCATTGAAGCCCATTAGTGTCCATCAGGCCCTGAGAATTATTTCCACATTAGACTAAAAAAAGCCTCTTGTTAATATTTTCAACTGGATATGTAAGGAAATGCTTAAGAAATCAGAAATTCATATTTGGGTTACAGAGAGAAAAGTGCCTATAGAACATCCTTGGGTTTTCTCCTTCCAAACATTTTTCTTGCGCTATTTTATCAGGTCCTGCCTATTTTTGAAAGGTCTCCCCTTGTCGCCTTTATTTTGTGCTAGAATTAGTTTGCGTTGTTCACCCGAAGCTGTGTGTATGAATGAGCACTCGGTGCCTGCAAGGAGGCCACAAGCTGATCCAGAGGAAAGTTGGAAGGAGCTGTGTAGGCACTGCAGAGGTGGGTGCCACCAGGGCACACTTGTACCTGCTGAGAAGCAGCCCAAAACTGGACTGGGTGGGGGCAGTGCTTATGCAGCCCAGCTGCCCAAGTCCAGTCTATGTGGGGTGGCCACACTTGCCTTGTTTCACTCTGGGTGTGGCATTTGTAAGCAGATGGTGGTGGTTGTGCACAGCCCAGGAAAGACTTGGGCTGAATGTCGCTCTGGGGAAACTCAGATCTTGCCTCCAGTAAGGAGAATTCATGGCTCTGCTCTTAGTACAGCTCTTAAATCACCGCTGGGATTTGCAAGGAGTTCACAGCAGCGTAACTATCAAATCATGCCTCCAAATTGATCTTGTAGGCTGGGACGTCAGACCCTGGCCAGGGAAGCTATTGATTCTAGGCAAACAGCCTTGCAGGACAGAGAGATGGTGTGATCTATACTGTTGTGCTCTTTCCTCGCTTGTACGAGTTATGACCATCACGACACAGGCATCCAGCAGCTCCATGACATCAAATGCTTCATCATAGCTGGATGTGTTGTTCAGCTCTCTGCACAGGGAGGCACACACAGCAGTGAACTTTGGATGAGGAGAACCCAGTCAGTAAACACAGGAGAGAGATCGAGTGCTCTCTATGAAAGCACCAGTGTACAGAGGAATGCGCTTCCCTTGACATGTTCTTCCTTACTCTCTTTTCTTTCACAGAGGGCTGGATCTCTCTTGCAGAAATGCTGACACTTAAGCATTTGTTGTCATTATTTATAGATTAAACCATTAATTGGTTGCACCTCTTTGGACAGGAGTTCAGGTGCCAGTGCTTTTTCAGTGCTTATTATTTGGGTGCTGTGTGGTATGTACATGCATCTTAGATACAGTGATACCAGGACTTTTTGTTCTAATGTGTATATGCCTATTAGCATTGGAAATACTACCCAAATAAGGAAAATCGGGGAAGTTATTGGATTCTGAGCAAGGTTTTGAAGTGGAATCAACAACTTGTTTGTAGGTTGTCTTTGAATTTCTGGTACTTGGCATCTGTCACCTATATTGTAACTGAAATGTAAAAATGGAGAAATACTAAACTTAAGGAGAAATGGAAACTTCTGCTACATGGCCAGCTTTTTATGTGTATTGTTACCAGTTACTATAGTAAAGCTTTTCCACAGAGATGGGCTTTTTCCAGTGGACTGGTAAGAAAATCTTCATTTGGTTCTTTCCATTTTCTAAAAAACAGTTCTTCATCAGCTTGGAAGTTACAGGAAATAAAGACCCGTATGGATTTGTTCTGCTTGTTCTAGCTGCTTGTTCTAGACAGAAGGGCAACCCAGGGAGGAGGGCTTGACAAGTTTTGCTTGTAAAACTAAGAGCAAGCTTTTGTTACATAATCTTGAGTTAAGAGGTGCTTTTTATGCCTGTCCTGGTTCATTAGTAATTTTGCTTTTGCACAGAGTGTTTTAAAATTCAGGTATAGATATTTAAAATCTGCATGTATTAGTTTACATTCCTGTACCTCAAAGGCGTGGCAAGCTGGGGACCTAAACTTTGTGGTGATGTTTCTAAAATCTCTATTAATCATTCCTGGGATGTTTTCGGGCACTGCATTGTTCATCTAGCTTTCTGTTGCTGCTCAGAAATAAGCAAATATAAACCAAAAATTGCTTTTGGAGTTAAACTGCAGAGGAGAAGTCCATGAAGCTGCTGGAAAAACAACCCAGCCACCCTGAATGAGCCAGTAGCAGGGAAAGAAATATAAGACTTGTAGTGTGAAAGGTGCTTTCCTTCGCTCTTTGCATGCGTCAGCCACAAAAATAGCAACATTGGGAACAAAGCTCTATTGGTTAATGAAAGAGGAGAAAAAAGGTGAGGCTGCTCCAAGTTGTGCTAATCACGTTCTTTCCCGTGATAGCTGGGTTACCTTGGTAGTTATTGCTGCAGAAGTGCAAAGTTTGAGTCTGCACCTCCTGACATTTTTACTTCTTTTTCTTCTCTTTGCCTGCTTGCATTGGCTTTGTGGTCACTTTTAGCCATGTCAGCACATTGAAAATTGCTGACAGTAAACACCGAAGGCATGCATGCATGCTACTGAAAAAAACCACAAGGAAAACAGCCTTGGGTAAATGGTGGATTTGCTCACTGTTACATGTTCACAGCTTCCAGGCACAGTCTGGAGCCTCTTACAAAACACAGGGTTTGGAATTTTGTTTTTAAAGGGAATTGATACAGGCTATGACACTGCGCACTTTTCCGTGTGAGTTTTGGTATGTGCAGTAGGAGAGAGGTTCATTGTGCGTCCTACTGTACAGAACAGGAGAAATACTGAGACTTCCAAACAGAGCACCCACAGGCATGCAGGATCCTGGGGCTTGAGGCAGGTAATTTGGCTGTCCCTGGGACAGCCTGCGGATCAGAGGGACTCACAGGTCCAGTGTTCTGTGTCATCATTGCCATGCCCATCTTCAGGAAGGTGAACGATGTAGAAACTGCACAGTGTGCTTGCTGATCAGTATTAAATACCGTGCAGTGCAGCAGGCTTGCATTTTACACTGATCAAATGCTGGGCAGGAGAGGGCAGAAAAAATTATGGGCTCATCTGTGCAGTGTAGTCTGCGGAACAAGGCTTCTCTTTGAAGTACCTGAGCGTATTGGCACTTGCTAGTATCACCAGGGTATCCCCATGTTCCTGCCACTTTCCTGCAGGTTCAGTGGGGCATGGTTAGCAAGCAGGCATGGAGCTGAGGAGCTGGATTCTGCTTCTACCAAACTTGCCTGGGTGCTGCACCAGTCAATGAAATTGGATACAGCCCCCAGAGCCCAGCTTTGAGCTGTGTGTTGCCAGTGGCTGGGCTCAGTTTACAGAGTGCAGGGAGGGGGTAGGCTGGACTCAATCAAAAATGGATTTTGCTGGGAGCCTGTTGCTATTTTTATAGGAGTTTACCCAGCTGCTTTGGGGCCATTGCAGCCGTCTGAAGCAGTTCTAGTGCACACCTTGTTGGAAGCGCTCGTCCTGCCTGGTGACATGCTACCTCAGAGCCAAGTCTGCCTCTTCAGAGGCTCTCACCAGGAGCCAGGCCACTTACCTACCCAAGAGAAGCTCCTGCAACATGGGCACTGCTATGGAGGGTGACCCGGGAGCTTCCTTCCTCTTCCCTTTCCACTGCAAAGGTGGTGCAGGATGCAGGCGAGGCCTGCAGCCCGAACCAGAAACACAAAGATAAAACACAGGCCAGAATCTCATTTCTCTGGAGTTATAGGACAGTTTCCTTGTGGAAATTATTAATTGCTTTGCCTTCAGCTGATGCTGTTAGGATCAGGATTTGAACCTGATCTATTTTGAGAGTGTCTATTTAGGAACATCATTTCCAAACTCAGTTTAAACTTGGTGTGGTCTCATTCGTGCCAGCCAGCCAAGCTGCATTTTAGTGTGAGTTAGCCTGAGCTGGCTTAAGTCTTGGCTTTAGACTGAATTAAACAAAGATAACCCAAAGCTGATGCAGTCTTTACTGCCTTGCCAGCTCAAGGTAAAATGCCATGAGAGACAGCTGCTGAAAGCTGGGAGAAGAGATCAGTGTTGGGGGGAAAAGTCAAGGGATTTGTCTACCTTTTGTGTTCTGTATGTGCTGCTGCCTGCTTGAGCTATCAGGCCTGGTCGAGCCTGCATCTTCCTGCTGGTGAGTAGTGCCTGCCCTACTCCAAACATGTAGGCAATAAGTAAACAAACCAAAATTATTTGACACTGGAGATTACACTGAATCCATACTATAAAGCTCCCTGCATTAAAACCCAAAATATTTTTTAAAGAATTCCTAGGAGAGTGCTGGCATATAATGACTAATTTTGTAAATCTTGCATTAAAAAGGGGGTTGTACGTTGGAGAGACTTCTGCTATATTTAGAATAAAACTTCATGCTCCCGCTGTCAGGATGTGAGCTTAATTACAGCATGCTGCAAACTTTGCTTTTGTGAAGGATATATTTCTGCACTGCTTGCTTCAAAAAGCACAGTTTTGCTGCTATTTTTATGATGCTTTTGTAACAGCAGCGGGAGTTGAAATGGGTTCGGTGAAACTTGAGAAAGGATTCTCTGACAAAACCAGTGATAGTAGTTGTGCAGTTCCCAGCTCATAACTTTTCACCAACTGAAATGAATCAATGTCAGGAGGAAGGCATAGCTGGTTGCAGTTCCTTTTTTTTTTTTTTTTCTTATTTTTTTCTAACACCCCCCCCAACTTGCAATTCACTTTTCTATTCTACCTCAAATTATCTGTTAAGATTTTAATACGGATCTGCTTTTGCTGCTGTGTTTGTGATTGGGTAACTGCTAGAGGATTGTAATAGAAAAATAAAACTGGTAAGTTAGCAAGTTTTACATCCAAAAACAATGAAAAAGTACACGTGACTCAGCCTCCCTGCCTTAAGAGATAACTGTTAGGTCCTTACAATAACTGCCAAGCTGTAAGGAGACTTTTGTCCTTATCACAGAATCAGGATGTGGTTTGCAGAGGCTGGCATGCTCTGCTCCGGAGAATAGCAGAGCTCTTGCACATGAGGTGTGATAGAGAGCTTGTGATATGTGTGTATTGTACCTGAACAGCAAAGGATCTTAAGGCTGCAGAGGAAAATGTTTAGACATTGGGAAATGTGGAAGATTTTAGGGAAGCAGGGGTGGGGTGATTGTGTTTGGTTTTTGTTAAGGCCTCTTTCCCTTATTCAGCAAAGTTGTTATATGTCTCCTTGCACTGTGTGTGCATACCAGGTAACTCGTGGTAGCATACAAGGTAACAGATGTAGGGAAAGAGTTCTGGTTTAACCAGCATAAAAAACTTGACCTCTCCCCAAACTGCGCTATGTGAAGGGATACATGTTCCCTATTCAGGTGGCACAACTTGCATATCCTGAATATTGTTGAGGGTAAGGATTACAGTCCAAATTACGTCCACAGCTGTGAAGGACAGCTGGCACCTTCCAGAAAGTTCTTAAATGCAATGCAAGAGTGAGTTACTATTAAAGTTACTCTGAGAAAACTGCATTACTGTAAACACTGCTGCAGGAGAGGGCTTTAGTGTTTTGCACCAGGCAGATGTTGGGTGCTTCTCTTGGTCACTAGGTCCTGAAGACCTGAGCCCTTGGTATCTCTGTGTAGTTAGCTGTCTGGGAAGTCCTCAAGCCTAGAGCACCTACAGAGATACACAAGATGGAAGCATCTCACTTGATTTCAAGAGTCATTGCATACTGAAGCAGCAAGACGTGCAGAAGCCAAACCCATGCATGGACCTCATGGAAACACAGGTGTCGGGAGGTGTGTGGCCGTGCATGGAAGGTCAGATTTCTGATGGATTTCTTTGCAACTGAAGAAGAGAAGTGTGCATGTTTCTCCTGCTAGCACACTGGGGTGGCATTTGAGGCAGTAAGAAGGAAATTCCCAGGCAGTACTGTGGAGCGTACTGTGACCAAGGGTGCTGGGCAGAGAGGCAGCAAGGGGAGTTCTGCTGTGCAAAGGTGCGGTTGCAGGGGGGACTGGGAGAGGATCAGTGCTGGGGGAAGTAAAGCAGAGCCGAGGTATGCTTTGCTGTCTGGTCAAACAAAGGAATTTGGAAGTCCAGATGGAGTCTGCACCTAGGAAAAGATTCTTTAGAGAAACAAAGTCATTCAAAGTGAGCAGTATCTGCCCTCTTTTTTTTTTCTGTTTTTTTTTCCCTGCCAAATATTGATTGAAGCTGCCAAAATGGGGAAAAACCCCACATTTTTAAATGGTAGTGGAGAAGTTTTCTGCAAAATAGTTAATTTGTCAACCTGTTACACTAAGAAAATAAATATGAGAACTTGCTGGAGGAAACATTATTTTCACTTTCGCAAATAGTAATGTAAATGTTAAATTTGCTTTTATTCCCCTCTCCCCCCTTGTTTTTTTAAAGGAAAATAAAATAATTGGCCAGATGTCTTTGAGATTTGATGATAGATTACACAGTACAGAAGCTTGACATCTGGTAGAAATTCTCCTTTCTGCAAAGCTTTTCTAATGTAACAATATAAATTCATGTATCTAAGGTAAAACTGTTTTCCTGCCCCCATGGGACTCTCACAAATTTCTCCTATTAGCATGGTGCAAGGATTCTACTGAGACTGCTCACCTGATGAGGAGAAATCTAAACAAGTTGCACTTGCAAAATCCCAAAAGAGAGAGAGGATCTGGAAATAATAATACTTGAAAACAGTTTTAATTTAGACAGGACCAGGCTCAAAGATATTCCAACATCTTACTAGAAAATTACTGCTACAATAATGAACAACCCTGATGGCTGGAGTTGGGTAACATAATTCAAGATTATGAGGTGGTCTTTTGCCTATGTGCTGTGTTTCTTGGCTATGCTTTAGCAGTATTGTAGCAGCCGTCCCCTGAGAAGAAGGGTGCTCGTCTCCTATATAAAGCATGAAAAGCTCCCTCATATTCTGAAACACTGCAGGTCCCTCTGTTTCAGAAACTTGCTTGAATACCACTGCTATCTGAGAGTCGAACAAATAAACCTCACTTGTCCCTGCTTTCCCTGGAATTTTGGACTGTTGGCTCAAACAATACTTCTCACAGCAAAGGAAAGAATTTGTTGAGCAGAATTTATTAATTATGGGCCAAATATTGACGTTCCAATTCTGCGCTTACCTATTCTAAGACAATGTAAAAACAGAGCCAAGACCTTTATAATTCTGTTTTTGCTTTATTGACAGTGTGCCAGAACAAAAGTGGCATCATCTGGGAAAATATAATGAATATTTTGCCTAGAACAACTTTGGTGTGTTTATGTTTCTTTAAACATAATCTAAGACATTTAAAAAAAAGCCCTTTCTGTCAGTGAGATCTAAGCATTGGTCTCTAGACAATTCTTGCTGCAATTAAGAATTACATAACGATCTGATTGTTATGAGTCAAAATAATAAACTAGTAAGGATTAATAGAATATTTGGCTAGGACAAAAGGAGACTGACTGTCTTGTCTTTCTGTGGGCTGTGTAGAGAAAAGCTCTTCCACAGAGGACCAAAGCTTTTGGAAGAGAAGGGACTGAAATGTATGATTTCATGTACCTTCATAGAACAAATGTTTTGACTAATACCTTGCCCAGGACATTAAGTAAATGGCAAAGCAGAGAATTTCTTTGTTAAAACCTGTTCTATTTGTATGAAGGTACTTCCTCTATGAAGTTGGCAGGTTGATGCTGAGAAATACAGACTTACAGAGGCAGGCTGGGCAGAGGGTTTCATAAACAGAACATTTTTATGTACTGGTGGTCTCTCTCCATCCCTTCTCTGTTCTTCAAAGGTTTCTGTAGCATCTCTGTGTAAGAGTTAGGCTTTTAAGTGAGAATGCTGTGATTTTTTTAAACATACCCCCCCCTCCAACCCCCCCAAATAAAATCTCTTTACTCTTCCTCCCAGTATCAATATACTGCTTCAAGGAGTGCTGTATTAATGCTATTCATTGTCTCTTTAATGCATTGCTGCTTCATTGCAAGGTTACTGCTGGCACCTCAGAGCCTTCTCTGACAGGAATGGCCAAGTGGAAAATAGGCTCCTTGAGACCTTCTGTCGGAGCAGGGAAGCACTGGAGAGAACAATATTCTGTCTGCCTCCTTCCTCCTATAAGCAGTAGTGCTGCAAACTTCAGTCTGTTTAGGGTGTAAGTCTTTCTATCAGAGATCAAAACCATGACAGGTCCGAGTTGAAAGTCACTTCTATAGTCCTCTCTCCCCAGACCCGAATGCAGTAACAGCAAGGCTTTGGTTTCACAGCACACCCAGCCAGGATGGACCTCAGGAAACAGAGGCGCGAAAGGTCAAGAGCCGCCCGTTACTCTTAACATGTTTATCAGACTCAAAGTTTGATTGGGCAAATTAGATCAGGTAAATACTTAGCAGGCACAGGCTTGCCTGCCTGTAAACTTCAAGGAGTATATGATATATGACAGGGTAAACCATCAACAGCTGGCCAAAGGCCCAGCGAATGCAAGCACAGCAATGCAGGGCATTCAGTCCTCCGACCCAGGGCACAGCCTCCTTGGCAGAGCTCCAGCTGCAGAAGAGCCAGCGTGCAAGGGGGCAGCCAGGCTGGGTGGGGGGCTGGCCTTGTGAGCTAAGTGAGAGAGCGAAGAAAAGGACATTCTCCTTTCTCTTCCTTCTTAAAATCAGCACTGGGTGATATTTCTGTTATTTCTGACACGTTTCAGAAATAAACATCAATAGGAGCTAGAGAAGCAGAGCTAGCGGCAGCAGTCTTTATGTACTTTTGCTCCACAGGGTTTCCTCTTTCCTCCTGTCACTTATTCTTCTGAGAAGACTTTTCTGACTAAGACAATAGCAGGCTCCTTTGCTACTGGCTCTCTTTGTGTCAGCCCACCAGCAGGGGATGCTTTGTAAACCAGAAGGAAGATAAAGTCCCGGAAGACCAAGTAATCAAAATGACGCGGGGGGGCTACCCACAAAGTACAACTCAAGTTTTCTCTAATTTTGTGGCATTCACAGCTGGGTTGTGGTCATGGCTGACACAAGACAACTGGTTCCTGGTGGATCCGAGTCTTCACCACTGCGTGTTACTTGCAAAATCTGCCAAGTTCCTGAGGTCATTCTGGCCAGCAAGGAGTGGGTAGGCAGGAGCTGCTGTAGGAATTAGTTGCCAAAATCAGGCAGCCCAAAGACTGCCTGCTTGGCCTACTCATGATGTCTGTATTGGTTTTGATTTGCAGCTGTTACCCAGGTAGGGGAATTTATGTGAAGTGTAGATCTGAATCTAGAATTATATTCAACACAGGAATATTTCAATTCTGGGAGTTCTGGTTCAGCATGATCACTTGTTCAAATTGCAAAAAAATAATCCCTCAACTTTTATTGGAAGGGCTTCAAGGGAAGGCCTTGAACAGATTTATGCTGTTTCTTTCAATCTGTACAACACTGCTGCTGCTAGAGTCTATGTGCTTGCTTCCAAAGGAGAATGGCAGACAACATAACATGTACATACGGTGCAAAACTTGCCATTTCTATAGGCAGAACTATCAGCCCGGCTACTAATATAGAAGTACCAAGAGGAGCATCTTATTTGTCTGGATTTTTTTTTTCTTTCTTAAAGCTTTCTACAGTATCTTCTTGTGCAGAACATATGCAAGGCAAAAGTACAGCTGAACAGATGCAAATTGGATAACTAGCAGAGATCTGAAATGTGTAGTGAACTTTCTCACACATCCATATGCTTCCCTGTGCACTGAGAGAGAGGGAGGAGGCTGTTATGAGCAAAGAGGTATGTGACAGTGTTTCCTATATAAAAAAAGCACCCCAGCAGCATGTCGGAGGAAGCATAACCTGGAGTTCTCTGGGCCACCATGGACCCTGAGTGACCTGGAGCGGGTTGGGTACCTGTATCAAAGCTTGGTGAAGTTTCCTGTGAGCATCAATGTTAGTTGTCTGTGAATAGCATGGCCTCTGAAAAATGGCTTTGAGATGTGAGTTCCAGGTTGGCATCTGAGTTTTGATCCCTAAGAAGTTACTGTTGCATTACTCTGAGCAGTTCAGCCCTGTTGATACCATGTTCAATATGAATAACCATTTCTCTGATCATCTAAACATGCAACAGAGAAAAGAGAAAGTATGTGCTACTAGATGACCTTAAATCTACATTGTATGATTGATAAATCCTGGTGTCTCGGGCCAAAGAAGACAGTTGTTCCATTTAGTTGGTAGAAAAATGCCTGGTGCCCTGATTAACCACAGTCCTTTTCATAATTGTTAGTTCTTTCAATCAACTGTCAGCGCTCAAGACACCAGGAGCATGCTGAAAATTGTAATTTGTTTGCCCTGCTGACCCTGGGTACCAAGAAAAACCACCTTGCAGGCCAGATCTAGTCCTTGTGCCACAGACTGACCATCCCCAGTCCTTAGCATCAATGGGAGTGAAACACTTAGGCTCTGTCACCCACACTTCATTTGCAGAAGTACCAGAATCCATTTTGAAAAATGAGGCTGAGGACTGTACTAGAGAAGAAAAAGCCTCTTGGTTTGAAATGGCTGACAGAGCTGTCCCAGAGGCACCTGATAGCCTTGTCAGTCAGGCCTTGAACTAACTTCAGAAAGACTTCAGGGAGGTATTTTACAGTAAAGCCAGCACAGTTTTCAGTTTGTTTTAAACACTGTACTATGAGTTGCAGGGATCTTAAGAGCCTTTTGAGGTGCAGCACCAAAGGTTCCAGTGTGGGACACAGCAAATGACCAAGAGTGAGGATGCTTTCAGCTGTTTGAAACCAGACTAGCCTCCCTTGTGTGTCACTGTCCCAAAGCCCCTCAATCCCTTGTGTGCTTTACAAATTCTGCCCTCTGGGCTACTATCGGGGTGTTCTGCAAAGTGCTTTCTGATACGAACAACATCCAATTGGCCTCCATTCTTCAGGCTTCTTAAAGAGCCCAACCAAAAGCAGATGTAGTCAGCAGCTTCTGATGTGAGTTTACAATGTTTGGGCATCTTGTTATAGATTCCCATTGAGATACCTTCTTTGAAATAAAGTGGAACTGATGAGTGTCTTGCTATTTTTGTGCACCATTATGTGGTAGATTTGTGTGATGGTTAGTGATGGTCAATGCCAGTCTAACATTGCTGATTTCAAGGCAGTGACTATCGATGCAAACTGGCAGGAATGGAAAACATTTCCAAAAACATCTTTCCATTTGGGGGTACCTGTATGTGCAAAGGTCTGATATTTAGAGATCTGATACTTGGTGTTTTTCAAAACCTGACTTCTTTATATGAGTAATTGAGGCACCCTTAGTATTGGAACTGTTCTAGAAATGAAAAGATAGGTGGTTGGGTTTTGTTTTGGTTTGGTTTTCTCTCCTGTTTCTGTTCCACCTCCAGGCCAGTAACCTTGTCTTCTATAGTAGAGCCTGTACTTGCCCTACTCTGGGCCTAGAAACCAAGATTGGATGTGACAACCACCATTCCTTACTCTTCACATCACTAATTTCTCTTGCTCCCCTTCCACTTTTTGCCACTCCTTCACAGAGGCAGAGCTAACCCACTGCTCCTTGTTGCAGGGTACTTCTCTTGAAGGCCTGGAACTGCAAACAAAACGTTTAGTCTACATGTGATTGTTTAGATTTCTAATCTGATGAAACCTTGCTCCACATTATCCCTGGAGGAAATGAAGCAGGAAACGGCATTTTCTCCATTTCCTTTACCTCGGTGTCACCCTGTACATCATCTGATGAGATGATACCATGCTTGAGAAACACTTGGGGGGTGGGAGGGAGGAGAGAAACACTCCACCCCAGGATTTTTCCCTGACAAATGTAGGCTCTGTCAATCCTTCCATTTATTTCCCTTGAAAGTGTGAATTATAAGAACGTTCAGGTTTTTTATCTAAGCAGATTACAGACATTGGATGTACAGACATCAATTTATTATACTTTTCTTCCACAATATTGATTAATAGGAAACTATCTCCATTGTGTAGGCCTAGGTTCTGGAAAAGGCTCATTTATTTTCAGGAATGATCCACTCAGACTGTAAATGTATAGCAATGCTATCGTGGCGTATTTTATTCAAAGAGGATGGGAAGGAGGAAATTCTTGCTGCTTTAAACTTTACTGTGTTTTTTGTGTATCTCCTTGAGTCAGATCTCGAAGATGGAAACAAATCAGTCCCTCAGAGGTACCATTTTAAATGAAATAGTGAAATATGTTTTAAGCAAGTAGTAAGTGTGCAACGTATGCCTTCAAGTAACTGAATCTTAAAAATTAGTAATAATTTCATCCTGAAAGGAATATCTCCATGGGAGTTCATCTTCAGTGGCCCTGTCTACGCATCTGTTTTGTAGCTTGTGCTGGTCCATGTCAGAGAGCGTGCGTGGCAGGGTCCAGGGCCAGCTTGGTGCCCAAGGAGACTGTTCTGAAGGGAACAAGCAAAAACTGGGAGTCCCTGAAGTGAGAGGAGAGGTGGGGGGAGGCAGACCTCGAAGAAGCTGAAGGGACCTAGTGGTCCCTCGAGTCCCAAAATATCTCCTTGGTGGTTCACCACCAACAGATGGGAAGACAATGGGTGGCAGACCCTCTAGTCATTGTGCCAGAGTTAAGAGAGTGAAAATAACATCTAGCACACCTTGCAGTACATAAAAGCCTAGTCTGTCTTTTATGGTATAGCTCCCTGTGCATCTCAGTGCTGAGGGTATGGCTTGTGTGGGACTTGAAGCTTATCGGCTCACCAGCTCGGTAGGGTCAGGAGGCAGGAAAGCCTGTTGCAGTGTTGAGGGATAAGCAGTGTATCAGGATGCAAAAGAAGAAAGAAGAGAGCCTCATCCCATGTATAGGTGATTGTGAGAGTGTAAAGCCCTTCTGACTGGAGCAAATGCTGATACTCCTTGTGAGGTGCTGTGGCTGGACCTTCCCACAGGACCCTGTCTGCAACTTCCTCTCACTGCTGAATGCAAGCAAGTGGGAAATTTACCTTTCCTGTCAATCAGAGCTTCCCCAAGTAACAGCAGAAGGACAGAATTGGCAGGATTCTTGTCAGTTTTGCTGCTGCCCATAGGGTACTGATTATCATTAATGAGTCTTATTGATTTCACTGTGCGGCTTCTTGGGAACAGCAGGAGAAGCCTGTCTGCAGACTCGGAAACACAGCACGCCAGTGGGTCATATTTGGAAAGTTATCTGTGCAGTCACAAGGGCTGGATTTTTTTGTTGTTGTTTTGTTTTGTTCAAATGAAAGGCTAGATTCTGCAGAAGCTGATGATTTCGAGAGCCACATCCTTCCCTAGTCTCATCAGGAAATCATTCTACTTACCACTGGTGAGTAGGTGAGTGGGTTTCTCAAGCCCTCACAGAAGCTGTGTTCTCAGCTTCAAGAGAGGGAAGGAGTTGTAATGTGACAAGAGTCCCTCCGGGATCTCTGGGTCTGATGCTTTCAAGACAGCCTGGGTTCTGTTTGTTTTGGTATTGGTTAGCTCTGGCTGCTGCATTGCTCCACCCACGAGGACAGTGCTCTTTCCCCTGTCTTCTTAGTAGCCATCCTTCTTGTAAGGTGTGGAAATTAAATCTCCAGATTCAAAGCCCTAACTGAAGGGCGGTATGTGGAGGGATTCCCCCTTTACCTAGACATTATGACTCCAGCTCATCCTCCCCCCCTGCCTCTCAGCCCTGGCAAGGAATGCCAGCAAAAACAAGTGCTGTTTGTTTGTATTTTGCTATAAAACTGAAAATAGGAAAGTTACTGTGCTTTTTTATTATTATTTTAATTTCTATTTTTTTTAACAAACCAGATGTTTCCCAATAATTTTTCCCTCTTGGTTGAAAGCCCCTAATTTCTGTCAAAACACCCATCAGGCAGTCACTCTTTTACTAGCTGTACTCAGGCTGCCAGTGGCATCCTGTTGCCTGCACCGAGGTTTGAGTCCACAGGGGGTTTGCAGCTCCCAGAGTAACTCTGGAGCGCAGAAGGCGAGATCTTGGGATTAACTCCATCCTCTTCCCACAAGTTGTTCCCTTGAATTGTAAAAAACAAGTAAGGAAACAATCTGCCCCCGCAGATAGCCCTGTTTAAAACTAGACCGTGCTTCCTTTCCCTGCCCTCCTCGTTTCAGTGCTGCGAATAGCATCGTCTCCAGATGGGAGTGAGGACAGCCCAGTGACATTTATCCTTTGGTAATCAGTTAATTGGCACAGCCCTCTACCTTTCAGCGTGCACTTCTTAGGATCACACCAGATTTCTGACCTGTGAGAACTTTGCTTTGAAGGGACAGCTTGATCCTTAAGCCCATTAGCCAGATGCCAGCCCTGGCTGGGGCGATGGCGGGTAGCTCTGGGCATGGGCCAGTGCCAGCTGCGCACTGCTGGCCGCATCCTTCCATGGGACAAACCTGGACCACAGGACCGGGGACTCGGCTCTGAAGAGGGCATGTTCTCCTCAACTGTATCTCCCCTGATTCCCAGCCGTACGCACGATCCGTTCCCTGCAGTGTGGAGGGGAGAGGAGGGTTTAGCCCTCTCAGCAGCCGGAGGTGTGGGACACAGCTAGGGGCACGATGCCAAGCCTGCTGGCTCGCTGGCCTGATCTGCTGTGGAAAATCCCCTTTTCTTAAGTTCCTGAGGGTAGCTGTGGCCACGGCAAGTGCTTGGAAAACTTTCCACATCGTTTGCAAAGCTGCCCCTTGGAGTGAGGCCATCTTATGGAGTCTGTTTAAAATAATAATAGTAAAAAAGTATAAAATGGAAACATTCCCTCGGTCCCCCATCTCCTTATCTCTCACTTAAAAGTAAAGGAAGTAGAACATTTTAAAGCAGCTTTGTTTCTGTGGATTAAATGAATTGAAATACAGCTTCTTCCTCCCTTGATTTTTTTGCCCTTGGCCAGGTAAAGAGCTGGTCCATTGAAATATTGACTATCATTAGTCTGAGATTTGGATTTTTTTCATCTCTCGATGAAGCACAGATCTTTTTTTGGTTAACATCAACTCTCTGTCATAGCTGTTCCTCTGTAACACTTCCCCTTTGATATGACAATGACTTTGTACAGGGGAAGGACCTTTACCAGAAGAAGAATTGTTTCAAGAATTGATGAAGGGTGAAAAGAAATTGGCAGCATATCATTAAAAAAAAAAAAGGAAAGACAGCACACCTTGGCATATAGACGAAGAAGGAGGGAGGAGGCTCTGTGAGGGCAGGAGAGCGCATTGCTAACAGGCCAGCTTAAAGCCCTCTTAACAATGTGCAGTTGCTCTCCCTAGCTCATCCATTGATTTCCTCCTGTCCTCCATAGGCCTGGCTGCAGTTAAACCTTGTGTCCTCTACGTGATGCTGAACCGAATCAGATTTTGCTTTTAGTTGTTCGATCAAATTTTCTTTCCTTGAGCTTAGAAGGCACACTTGGGACTTTATAGTAATTGCCTCCCCACGCTGAACTGCTGATACCTTTATTGGATTGGCGTAGGGTTTCAGAGGACTGTGTTTAACATGCAGTGAGCCGCAGCAATGCAAACAGCTCCAGTGTTTAAACAAGCATCCATTAGGCCAGGAAACAAGACAGTGCCAGCCCATTTGGTGCTCTTTAGAGCTGGCAGCTTAAGGGGAACGGTGCAGGAGGGCTTGCTTGGGGGGGGGCAGGATGGGATGGACACAAATGCAGTGTCAGGAAAACAAGCAAAGCATCTCTGTAGGTTTGTGAGAAATGAGCCGGGGAAGGGGGGGGGAACTTGCGACTGGGGACATGTGCAAAGCTCATTAATATCTCATTATGTTCGAATTGCAGTCTCCCAGCAGATTGGCATTAACGTGTGATGTGCTGGAGGAAGGGGCTACAGGAGAGCGGCAGGGATATTTTAAGCAAGGTTTTTTTTTTTTTTTCTTTTTTCCTTTACATTGAAGAAGCGGAAAAAATAGTGTGCGCAGGGCAAGGTGCCAGCAAACTACAATGTTTTGTGCATCAGCCCAATACAGTACACTTCATCAAACAAGAACAGTGCTCAGTTGGGCTTATCATAGTACCCACTAGCATCTTTCAGTTTTTCTAATAAACCTCCTTTATTTTCAGGAGTGCTTAACTCAGCTGTAAAATTTGGCTCAGTGTGAAACATCCAACATTCAGGATCTCAGGCCAGGATTAATTCCCCCCACCCCCAACTGGACAGATTGGGGAGTGTGGGGGGTACTTGGACATTTTGCTCTCTTCTGTAAGTTTGTAGGTAGAATGATGTCTGAAATACTTTTTCTCATGCTCCTAAACTGAAATAGCTTTTGTTTTATCCTCAACTGGAGCATTGCAGTGATTAGCTTATCAGCTGATAAGCTGCAGTCATTAGCTTATCAGCTGACATCAGTGCCCTTACTGGCTTCTGCAGGACCACATACATTTTTCTGATAAAATCTTGGCTGCCATGTTACTGGGAAAATACTCATTAGTTTTAGGGCTGGTTATTCCTTGACTTTCTATAGCTGAACATATAAATCTTATTCAGAAATAAAAGGCAACTCCCAACAATGGCTTATCCAAAAAAGAACAATCAAGGACTTTCTGTAGCAGACTGTCCTCCCTGTGCTTCCAGTTGCTGAGCTGCATGATTTATCTCGGCAAATTTTCATTGGGAAGACTGGAGTCACGAGAGGGACAGAGAATATACTTCTCTTGTAGTCTGCAGGACTGGGCTTTTGTGCAGAAGTGTTTCACTGATATGTACCAATGAAACCTATGGGGTTTGCTTTTCTGCAGACACCTAGTCATTCTACTATTGCATACAAAAATCATTTTAATAGATGCTGTATTTGAGGAGATGTTTATAGCTGAACTGTAAGAAAATCATTCTTCTTCAACTCCTTTTGTGCTACAAGAGCAAAACAATGGTTAAATTAGTTCTGACTCTTACAAAATGCTTGCAAGCCCATAGATCTTGGTTCAGCCTGCGTATTATGTTTGAACTTTATTGCCCAGGCTATTTGTTATGTGTTTATCCTTCCTAGTAAACTTTCTTTTGCTTTTATGGAACAATATTGGAGCCCTCCAGTGGCCAAACAAATCATTCTGAAGAATGGAGTTCAAGTTCTGCCAAGGAGGTTGATTCTTTTCCTTCCCTATTAAAAAATTAGTTTTGCAATCTTTTTATATTCAGAATTTATGTAGAGTTTGAGTCACAGTATCATATCTCAAAAGTAAGGAAAGCTAGGAAAAAGAATAAATAGTCTCTTTGCATATCTAGGATCCCCATATATTTATTCTTCTGTATTTTCAATAATTTAATGAGTTGATTGTTTAAATAAGTTCAATTAGATTACCTTTTCTAAGGGGATCCCATTACACATATATGAAGCAGAGAAAATACATTTGGAGTATCATGACAATTCAAATTTCCTTAAGTGGCTCTATCAGTGCTGTGACTTTTTATCTGTGACAAGGCTGGTCTGTTCTCTAGCAAAGCCTATTTTTTGTACGTGACATTGTCATTTGTATCTGGGGCCTTGGCAGGTTGAAGATTTTGGCTTCAAGGCTCCCTTGTCTGCTGCTCCCACTGGTGTCTTTCACTTTCCATGGCCTTTCACTGTGATACCCACTCTGTATATGAAATAGTATCTTTTATTTATATTGTATGCCCTGGATATTAATAAGAAGAGTTCTCGCTATAAAGAATGTTGAGATCCTCTAGAAAAACTAACAGCTAAAATCGCTTACTTATGCCTCCTCATGTTTGGTGTGATGGTTATCACAGTTCTTCATTTTAGATGCCAAACTGCAATAATTGTCTTTAAGAACCCAAAATCAGATAGGTAGGTCAAGGTTATGTTGGAGCTGGGAGTTTTGGGAGGCAGTGGGGCATGACCAGGGGAAGAGAAGAAAGTATGGTCATTTGTTTATTGTTTATTTTTTAATAGAATGACTGCAGTCTGGCATTCGGTCCTTGTTCAAAAAGCAGTTTGGCAAGAGCTTAAGGTTACTCCTGCACCAACTCCTCTTTATTTAGGGTTCACTGGAAGTGAGTTTGTAGCACTTTGCATTGTATAGCTGCAGCTTTATAAAATCATGTATTACCATCAAAATGCTTCAGAACTAGAACATTCAAAAACTGGTAGGGGGAGGGTTCTGTTTGTTTTATTTTAGTAAAAAGCTTCTAAGTAGCTTTTCTTCTGCAGGCACTGTGGGTATAAGAACAATTGTACTGGCTTATCTCAAAGGGGCATTTAGCTCGGTGTCCTCTCTGCAACAGAAGTCAGTAAGCACAATGTAAGAAACAGAGCAGGCACAGAGTCAGCCTTCCCTGGCGTATCTTCTAATTTTCCAGCCATCACAGGTATAAGAACCGCTTGCTGACCCCATCTGTAAGCAGTTTGCTTTTGCAGCTCCCTGCATACGTGGAGGTGGTTTCTTCTTGTTCTTGCAGGGTGGGGTGAAAAAGAGGAAACCCGAGAGACAGTTGCAGCAGAAACTTCTTGCTTGCGCTGGAGATGGGGACAAGTTACACAAATTCCTCTCATTGGCAGTAGGTAGAATTCCTGGAGCAACCCTAGGCATTGTTTCCTTTCATGTTTTTTATGTGAGTTTGAGAATTGCTGGAGGAGATGGATGCCCAGCTCCAGTTGACTTTTTGAGGAAACTGCTAATGAGGTCATTTTTTCTCAGGGCTTTTTCCAAGACCTGTAAACACCAGCAGAGCTGGGAAGAAAGCAGACAGATAAATGGGGAGAGGCTGAAAGCAGAATATGAATATGCACTGACAGTGGGAGCAAGAAGAGGCCTTGTAACTGTCAGAAGGAAGGCTAATGCTCTAGAGCCGCTTTGCCTTCTGCAGCTGCATAACTTATGTGTGAGGCTGTGAGATCTGAACTCTGAAAATACGGGGAATGGTGACAGGAGAGGAAAATGGATGGGACTATGCAAGGGGGGAGCAAATGTTCCCCACCTGCTGGATGCACATTTCATACCCAGCTCGCCAAAGCCTCCCATCCCCATCTAGAGCTGCTGCCACTGTTGCTAGCTTGCCACTTGTTTGTCGTAGCCTCCTCTGATGGCTGCTGCCACCCAGGTGAGAACTTGAAGCGTCCAGCAGAGCTATGGGAAAGTGGAGAACTCGGGGACCAGTTGTAGCTCTTAGGCCCTCCCAGAGCATCTTTATTCCTAGGGACTCCTGCCTGCATGCCTTTTACTAAAAGACATTGGAGCATAAGCCAGGAATGCCAGAGCGTGCAGGCTGTTTGCAGCCCTGCTGTGCTCGGACCGAGAGGCAAATCTGTATGGTTCTGTGGTTTAGTCTGAATCCTTGTGGTTTGAACCTCTGGTAGACAGTGGCTGGGTGGAGAGATGGCATTCCCAGGAAGGGCGCTGTGCCCTGCTGTGTTCCCCCCACAGCTCCTTAGGGAGCCTTTTACCCAGTACCCATTCAGTAGCTCGCTGTCTGGTAACAGTTCCAGGCCCTGTATGGAGAGAACATCCTTGAGTAGTTTATGCTTCTGTACAGAGACACAGGGAACTCTTGAGGGGAAAAATATCTGCTCTAGTTTCAGGCATTGCAGTCCTTTTTCATTAGCAGGGAGAGGAGAAGGCTGGCACTACTTTACTGATGAGTCAGGAAAATCCTCTATGTTTGCAGTGTCAAATGCTTCTAAGACGATTATTGTGGGTCTGAATTTGGAGTTTGGGAATACCAGACAGCCTTGGTTTTGGGGGCTAAGCAAAAAAAAAAAAAAAAAAGAATAGTAGTGACTTATGTCCCCAGGCATACTGAGATCACGGTCTCCTGCAAATTCTACAGCCACCAGGACCCCCACAGTATTCAAGGTTGGATCTTGGCCTTGTGTCTTCCACCTGGCATTGAGAAAAGTCAGTCTTGGGCAGCTGTGCATTTTAAAGCTGGGCCCTTAATGTAATTCTGAAATATGCTAATTGCTAGGCTTTTGTTTTCATTTGACAGTTTTGAAAAGCTTAGAAAAAAGGAGGAAAAATAAAAGAGTATTGTAAATAGCCCTAGGAAAAACCTCAACCTGCTGCCCATGTAATTTCCTTTAAAAACAAACTTTCATACTGTGGGAAGCTTTATCACACAGCAGATTTGCACACAATCCTATATGCCCGATATCTACATGGTTTTCCATCATTTCTTAAGCATGCTTGCTCATTGTTAAGGTTGTTACTAATGTTACTACAACTGTTACTTAAGAAGGAAGAAGTGTTTGCTTACCCCAAAGCTTGTCTACATTTCCCTGCTATCTGTGCATCTAATTAAATATACTTCCCCCCC
>JANZLQ010000007.1:19513135-19536955 GCA_026212715.1 Elanus axillaris | reverse complement strand
CCCCAGACTTTGCTTAGACCATCATGGTTATCACACTACTATTTATCTGGAACTTAAACCCACAGCCCTTCCTGTTACCTATCCCCTTATCCTTACCTCTTAAATAATCCAGAAGTGATTAAGCATGTAAGTAACTAAGCAAGAACTTGGAGCTGCACAACCTTCTTTCCTTTGGCACTACAAGAAAGTAAGACTCTTTCCAAGAGCAAATGGAATATCATAATTATAGGCCAAACTATGAAGACTTCAAGCTTTTTTCTTAGAGTTTAGTGGGACAAAACTGAAGCCTCTGGAAATGAATCCAGGGGAAGGACCTGACCCAGGCAGACAAATCTTTATTAAATGCAGCTGTCAACAGCAGTAGCATGTAATTAGTGCCCTAATTGTGACTGGGCAAATAATACTGGTGGCTTGGGGAGCGTCCAGATGCAGGCATCTGACTGTGGATGCCTCTCTTTGAGCTAGTTACCAAGGTTCCCTTTAAGGTCAGTGAAAAGAAAAAGACACTTCTAGAGCATGATTTATCTCATTCCTATCTTAGCCTGGCATAGGGGATATGAATCTCATCCTTAAGACTGGAATGAATCGACTTGTTCTTGCCTGCAACTTTCCTATGGTGCCTACAGGACTTCCCGGGTTCTTTGTCCTGTTCATAGCTCTCTCCCCCGCCTCCTCCCTTCTTTTTCCTGAATAAGACAAGAAAGAGAAGCAAAAGCACCTATCGATCTGAGAAAATAAAAGGTACTTTATATTCTCGTTGGCTGGACACAGGATTTGGGAGATTTGAGTCCAATTCTAACCCTGCCACTGACTTCATATACAGCTTTAGGCAAGCTTCCTCTCTGTTTTCTTAAGTGAAATGCAGAGGTTTATCATAGGTTTGCATCTGAATGACAGACACCATTTAAGTGCTAAGTGATGGTTTTGTTTTGTTGTGGGGTTTGTTTTGACACAAATAGTTGTTTTGTTTTCTTTTCTTTTCTTTTTGGATTCAGCCCAGTTGTGTTTTTCCCTGAGACCAAAATCCACATAATTCTGGTAGTAGCCCGAGAGAGTACTTCAGCTCCAAATTAAAAGTGCCTTAGTACTCGGTGGCTCATCACTGCTAGAACAGGAGAAAAAAGGTGGGAATGAGAAGCCTTTTAAGAAGGAAAATAAGATTAGTGGAAGCCCATTATATGACTGCACAGCTGGCTTATGGTGCATTTCTATGGCTTATCTAACAGCAAACTGTAATGTCTTGTGCTTCATACCTCCAAGGGGTTTAGTAAAGAACTGAAGAGTTTTCAGTGACTCCATCTTAGCTACAGCATCTAACAATAGCAAATGCTTTTTTGTCTTATTGTGTTTATTTGACACTGTTAAAGGCACAAACTTTCAGTGGTGAATTGCACTTGAAGTCTAAATTTATTTTGGGTTAGCTGCTAATATATGCTTAGTATGCGTAGATTGCTGAGATGAAAACTCATGTGAGTATCATGGGCAGCAGCCACATGTGCATGTGTGCACATGTGTGGAAAATGCAGGGAATTTTTTTGCCAGGAAAAAGTAAAAAAAACCCACCCCTGTGTTGTGCACAATGGGCATGTACAGACATATGTAGCATTATGAGTTGCAGTTCCTTCCCTTGGAGGGCTGTTTTCAAAATACACAAATAGATTAAAGTGCCTGATAGTATTCTGGTGCATGGGCACAACTAACTGGGAATTTGACTGGTTTAGCAGAGCACTGACCACCTTTCTCCTGGTCATCTTTTCAGTTTGTATGGAGAGATCTCAAAGCCTTACACCCCTTTGGGATTTTGGCAAACTTTTCCTGCCATTGCTACAATGAGTTCAACCCCCATCAGCTAGCAACTTGGGGACTATGCCTGCAGACAGGCTGCTGCTGCTGTACTCTGGGACACTGTGTTGTTTTAGACAAGCTCTGAGTAGAACTAAGCACCTGCATAAATAGATGGCTTCAGAAGGTGGTTTCTCCCTGACAGTAGCTAACGCTTTTCCAAAAACATTCAATGATAAGATACTCTGGTGATAAGGTATCTGCAAACTTCACATAGCAGCTTTAGAAGGAGGGCAGAGCAGGCAAGCATGGGACATCTATTCACGGACTCTGGTTACTGCTGAGGTGGGCCCTTCCCCGCCTGTTAGTGTAGATCATTTAGATGGAGCATGGGCACCTTTTTTCTTGATGTCACTCAGACATCAACAGAAGGAAGGCTCTAGGTCAGATGATTTTACAGTTACTGCTGATGTTTGCTCCTGGTAACCATCTTCTTTAGGTGCCTTGCAGGCCATTCCCCAACACTGGACACATACCACATCCATGTCCACGCTGGGCATCATTGTCCCGTGACAAGCAAATGCGCGTTCACACTGTTGAGGAAGGTACTGGGGCCACTGGGAGAAACAGTGCACACTGCCCACTGGAAAGGCACGGAAGCCAGGAGCAAACACTCTGAGTTGCTTGAGCAAGTTTCCCATGGCAGCTGTCTTTCCTAGGTGCTCCAGGTATGTGCAGGGAATGAAGAGATTCACCAGATTGCAACAAAGTGCATCCTTTTGGGGGTCTGTCCTTTGGGGACACATGAAGCCAGTGCACATATGCAATTACACTGAGTACGTACATTCAGGCTAGCAATGGGAGAGAGGGAGAGGTTTATCCTGGGATGGAGACAGCTGCTGTAGATGAAATAAGGAAGGTAAGACCTGAGCGAACGTCTTAATCTGATGTTTGTTGCATAAACCAGTCTTTGTATTTGTATGGTTGCTTAGAGTGCTCAAGGTGAAGCTTGTGCTTAAATATTGTGCTGAATCGGGGCCTTCATTTGCTTAAAATCTTTTTTTTTCTTCTTTACACTTTATCAGTAGACTTAAACAGTACATTCGCAGTTCACACCACAGGGCAGGTCCAGCCTTGGGGGCTCTGTGACTCTCATAATTTCTGGGATCTGGGAGACCAGACACATACTTTTCCATTAGTTGTTGCATGCCATTTAGGGACCCAAGGTCAGCTTGAGGTGAAGGTACTGAAGCAACAAAGAAGTAAAGTTTGTATGGTTTGCTTGGCCATATTTAGGGCAAGAATGCTATTCAGTGCTGTCTGGCCTTTAGCCCATGGCAAATAGTTCTCAAACCATGCTTAGAATAATTCAGAACACGTCTGGGGCATCAGGTACAATCCTTTGACTCCTCAAGTCTTCACACATCTTCAGTGATCCTGCTTTTTTTTTTCTTTTTTTTTTTTTTCAGTGCTGGCTGTAACTTTTATTGAAAGCAAAAAATGAATGTAAAGAAGAGTTGTTCCATTAGATTTAGTGTCCATCTCTAAAGAAATTTTGATGCAGAAGAAACGATCTTATCAATGGACCCTTAACTCCTAGTGCACTTAACAGGAGCTGGGGACTTGAGCACCTCTCACAATTGGGCTATTGGTTTTGTGCAGGAGTCTTACAAAACTGCTGCTGTATGCATTCTTTTAAATAGATATGCAAAAGCAAGGCAAACAAGCAGCATTGCTCTTCTTTCCTAGAGATGGATCAAGGTGATTGTGCTGATCAGGGAACTGTTTGGATGAAGGAAAAAGCCAGAACCATTTTGGATGTTTCTGACATCTTTTCTATTTTAGAATTTTCAGTTAGTTGTTTGGGTTTTTTTATGGTCTATAGCCTAGCACAATTCTACTTCCAAACTCATCTGTCCCATGTTTGTTTTTCCTTTCCCCAAAAGACATGGCTCAGGAGCATGATGAGTATTAGGACTTTGAAAAAAATAGGAGTATTTATTCTTTAGCATGCAAAAGATTAAGTTCCCTCCCTCTTCCCCCCATGCTTAGGTCTCCTTTGCAATGCCTACTGCACTGTTAATTGTTTAACCTGTACTTAGATAACCTACTCTCCTTTAAAAGCATCTGTACTTGCAAAAAAATCTTCAGGTCACCTATGTCCTCAGACAAGTTGCACAGTCTGACACAGGGGATAGCTAGCGAAGAGGAGGCAGGCTTACAGAGACAAGCTCTGGGATAAATTCACCATTGTGTTTGCAGCACAGTGTAACTTGTCCTGTTGCTGATTCATAAGATTTTTCCTTTTTTTGTGTGTTAGTTATGGAAATCTGTTAATTCTGATATTTAAATTATTTTCAAATGGAAGTTTCATTTATATGGTGTTATCCCAAGAGGGTGACTAAAATGTGTGGGCTTGAACAGGTACAGTGTATAGACTATCTGTCTCTCATTTCCTTCCTTTTCTGATTGTATCAAACACTTTGCTTCAAAAAGCATGAACTTGAACTTAGTCGTGTGGAAGAATCCCTGAAATTATTTACCCCCTATTGATTTGAGGACCTGAAAGATGCTACTTCATGCAACTGTGGAATCACTGGCCATGCTGACATGAGGTGGTTTTTGTTGGGAATTAACAGCAGTGAAATGAATGGGAGACAACCATGCCATTTCTGAGTTCACCCTTCTGACAGCTTGCTATTGGTCTTCTAGAGATAATATTACCTCTTGGTAATAAAAGAGGTTGAATAGAAGCTTGTAGTCCATGGAAACCAACAGTGTCAGTGGGGGAGTACCGTCACGCCTCCATCATCCCTTGTCTCTTCTGGCTCCTTCTTTGGAGTTTCTGGAGTATATTATGTGTGTAGATTGAGCTGTGGCAGTAGTTTGCATGCAATTGGAAGGTAATTTGCTTGCTCTAAGCAAAGGCTTTTCCCTTATAGCGGTCAGGCAAGATTTTAGCCTGTCAGTTTTGAAGTCACAAACAGAGCTCATATCCTGCTGGTGCCTTAATGATGAAGGAAAGCAGAGGCTGTGTCAGACAGCTGCTGCTCCTTTGCAGAGCACAAGAACACTCTCGTGTCCCAAATGCCCCTTTACTGGCAGGCAGGGTGCCATGAGCACACTTCACTAGCTTGCTACAGCTCATGCCTATCTAAGGATGAATCGGGGCAAGATTTTCCCCAAGAGACCATTTTTAGTGTCACATAGGTGGTTTAAAGAGCTAGTGAGTAGTGAATGAGTAGCTATGGTGCATGTGCAACAACACTGGATATGTTGCTTTGCTGCTGCTTAATTTAAAACACAAGAGGTTCCTGCGTTTCTTTTCTACCCTGATTTGTAGGAGTTCTTCAGGAGGTACAGCTTTAATAATCTGCAGTGTCTGCTTTTTATCATTAGCTTCTCTCCTGTCCAGATACAAAGCAGATTGGGAATGTTTTCAAAGGGTGAAGATTTACCAGCACAACTCCCAGACAAGTCAATTAGAGGCTGCCTGACTAAATCCTCATAACACGCTTTGAAAATGTTGCTCCTGCCGTCTGCGAGGACAGTTGCAGGGAGAGTGTAGCTCAGCTGTTCCGTGTGAGAGACAGGAGTAGGCACTGCCAGCTAAGTAGTTTAGCTCTTAGGCTTTTACCGCCTTCATTAAGACCTTTGCACAAACAGAGGAATGCTGCCACTCCATGTAAGTGATGAGGTTGCTGCTTTGCCAGTATTTACCCTATTAGGCTAAAGTGGGATTAAATTGGACGGACCTGAAGAAGAGGAAGGCATTTAGATCATACACTTGGGCAGGAAGGCTGTTTGACGAAGATGACAGCGTTGTACCCATGAAATAGTTTGTGCTCTAAAGTCCAGTTAAACTTGCCAGTGATTTTGTACTGAGAAAATTAATTGCATCCATTGCCTGTGTTTTAATCAACAGCTTCCCCAGGGACCCTGCATGCCAAATCTCCTCAGAAGCATGTAATTTGTGTCTTTGCATTCAAATTTAAGTTGTGGTTGTGTAGAAGGAGAGGCAGAAATTATGAAAAAAAATATTTTAAAGGCAAACTGGAATTATGTGATATATGCATTTAAGCTTCAGAAGGATCACACTTTTCCTAGCCTGTTCTATACACATACAATTTTAGCAGCATAGTTGGTATTTTTGCATATATTTCTCCACTAATTTTTGTACAGATTTCTTTACCCCTGCATCCCTCACTAGCTAGGCATTCTCCACAATGTTCATTTCTACAGCAGAAAGTGTCTTTCTGGCAGCAATGCAATGGGGTGGTTTAAAAGACTGTAGTAAAAGTCAGTAAAGATATATGTGCTTATCTTTTTTTATTTTCATGAAATTAATACACACAGAGCTGGAAGTCGTCTTATCACATGACCTGAGCAATGGAACTACAAAACTTCTTCAGTCTGCAATGAAAATACATGTGATCAGGCAGAGTTGAGCCATGGGAGAAGCAACCTCTCCTCTCTCCATCTCTACAGAAATATCTCCTTCCCTTTTCTTGCTCATCCCTCTCTCAAAGCTCTGATGAAAGCTCATGCCAGTTAGTGCTTTTCTTGAGCTATTTTAGCACACATGAGCATCCTTACCTGGCTGACCAAGGGCAGGTAGAGTCACGGTGTTTGCCTGGTTCAACTTGGCCAGTGCTGTCGCTGATTTGCTCTCATCCAGCACCTTTTTTGTTACTCTTCTTTCCCTGTCCTCTGCTTAACCTCCCAGCGTGATCCAGTTCCCGCTGGTGGCTGGGAGCCTGACAGCTGGCCAGGGCCCTGTGCACCCCTGTGCTGCCTGCCTTGCGTCCAGACAGCCTGCACTCTCACTGCTTGAGAGAGCAACCCTTCCTGTCTGAGCAGCCTGGCTAAAATGCGAGGAAGCAGATTGTTTTCCTCACTTCAACTCTTTCAGGTTTAACTGGTGCCCTGAGCATCTTTTACTTCTTACTGTTAACGGGAGTTGGTTTGTTCTTCTGATGACTGTTTGCAAAAACAAGGGCAATGACGGAGTCCCCAGCAGCCTTTAGCAGCTTGGGTAGCAGGCAAAGGTTTGACCTCCTTCATGAGGCAGAGGTTGCTCTGTGAGCCTGCAGAGTTGAACAGGTTACTGGCTGGGTTGCCAGATTGAGATTTTACCAACTTCAAACAGATTTCACAATGTGAATTTCCTGCGTATTTGAAACATTGCCCTAGCCAACAAGAACTGGGCAGGCAGGCCCAGCATGGAAGAGCACAGCATGTGCTTAAGTGAGCAATTGCGATCCAAAATCAATTTGCTACGTCAGGCTTCATCCTGTGAGTTAGCAGGCGTCAGTGCAGTGCTTTCAGCAGTATGAAGAAATTCAAGTAGTAGGGGAGTGGTTTGATGCATGAAATACTTTCATTTGTTGGAAGCAGTGGTATGTAACCCACCTTCACTTTGCTTGGCCACTTGTCTGCATTCAGCTCCAACTCAGCTTCTGAAAGCCTGTCCTGTGCTCCCCACCATCTCTGTGGGACACCTGCAGCATCTGTCATTAAGAGGCCTCTGTGGAGCTGATGGACTTCAGACACTGTTACAAGATGTGGTTGTACTTCAGGCAGCGGTGCCCTTTGGCACTGTTGACTTTTTAATGGCAGTCTCTCAAGTGGTACAGCAAGGAAGGATGTGCAAGAAACGAGAAATCCTTTCAAATGTTGAAGCTGAATTGCTGGCATGCAAATGGCAATACTGATTATTTCTTATTTATCTTAGGTGAGGTGGTTATGGTCATTATGTCTTTGCTGTCATGTCAAATCCAGTTGCTTAGTGTCACTTCACAGCAACCCCTGGGACACTTGCTAAGTTGTTGATAGGATTTGAGCACAGCGCAAGAAGTTAAGGAGCAAACTTGACTCAGCCTTCAGAGTACAGGCTGGAGATGGCTGAATTGGGGTGGTGTTTGGCAGAGCTTGTGGTGAGCACTCCCTGTCAGAGGTGGGGGGTCAAGATCTATCTGGAGAAGTTCCAGGAGAAGAAAGGTGGGGCAAGCTCAGGAACTCCTGGAAGAAGAGGTGCTAAGCCAGACAGACTGATGGGAGGGAGAGTAGAAGTCCTGCAGGAAAGGCCAAGACCGAGTCATTGCCATGGAAGTGAACTGAAGCCCATTTGAGCGTGGATGGCTGGTGGGCCAGACCGTGATTCAGCGTGAGGAATGGAAAAGATCAGTTTTTTCTTTCTAACGGAAGGAGTCACAGAAGAGCAGTGTGGAGAATATGATAAGGCTTGTTTTGTGTAAATGTGCATCTGCTCTGAGGAAGATGGACTTTGGGCTTTGGCCGTTTTCTCTGCTTTCCCACAGGAAGCAAAGATAGCTATGGAGCAAGGTGTGTCCCAGCACAGCTGGGCAACAAGCACGCCAGACTTTTTGCAGTTGTTGCCCTTGCGTTGTATTGAAGTGGCTGGAGCTGCCTTAACAAGAGGAAAGTCAGTGGCAACATGTCTGCTATGTAACTGGTGCATGAAATCACCTGGGAAAGTGACCCCAGCCTCCTTGTCTGTGGGTTTACAGATCCTCTGGCCACCGAGTGGAAGTGGACCTGTGTTAGACCCTGCAAATCATGCTCAACCTCTACAGGCAAAAAGACAATTTAGCCTCTTGGCTTCCCCCTGCCCACCCCTTCCCCCCTTTTTTTTAAAAAACAGGAAAGAGCAACGAGAGGACCAAACTGCTGCCACAGCCCTGGTCACTCCCTGTGGATGAGTGGAAGGGCCTCCCACCAAAGGCAGCGCGACGATGGAGGATGGGCCGGCGAGTGGCTCGGCTGTTGCTATAACGACAGCACCTTGGTCTCATTTCTATTGAAAAATGAATTGCTGCTGGTGGGATGAAGCGGAGCAGCTTCTGCCCGCAGAGGAAAGCCATGCCCGCAGCCTCAACACTCCCTTGTTTATGTATTGGGTCTGTCATGGCGTGTCTAAGCCTCTCTGCCAAAAATTTCAGGACGGGTTGGGTTAGACCATTCGGGTGAAGGGGTGTCTGCATGTTTGCGTGCACAGCCTCTGTCCTCCCCACTTCTCCCCCAGTCAAGAGTCATTTAAAAAGTCAACCCGCCAAAGTTTGACCTTTTCTTGCTCTGCACCTAGAGTTTCTCCAAAAGCATATAAAGAACAGTGAGTCCTGCCTCACTCGCTCCTGCTTTGAGGTAGAAACCTGCTGTGAAATGCAGGTCCATCAGCCAAATGTTTTGTGTAAATAATCTAAAGGCCTATGAAACTGACAAGAGTTTTATTTTACTTTAATATTTTTGTTTTATTTTACTATTTTAATTTTCATTTTATGCATCAAGAATCTTCTATTCCTAGATGTGCATCTCTAAGCTGCTGCCAATATCTTCATGATGCATACTGTAAATCACATGGACAAGCTATATGCTGCTTCTCAGAAGGAGAAGGAAAATGCTTTACAAGAGAATATTTTACTTCAGACATTGTTTTTACAGAGGGAAGGGGAAGTGCTAGGATTTTAGTCTAAGATGCTGTGGAGTCCTGGCGGTGGTAAACTGTCAGTACATGGTCAGTATATGATATTCAAGCTATCCAGTAGCTCACATGGTGGTTGGGAAAGAAATCAAGATATGAAAATGAATTTTTTCATTGAAATAATTTAATAAGAATATTTCTGTGTTGTACTCCAAAAGGAAGAGATGCATCTGTTGTTATGGCTCCCAACCCCTCCAAACTGTCAGAGCCGTGCTTCCCTACCTGTGAAGGTTGTATCCAGTATGTTGCCTTTAAGTAAACCTTTCATGTTATGATGTTTCTGTCTACCTACAGTTGTTCAATAAGCAAAGAAAATAGAAAGATTGTTTTTTTTTTTTTCTAGTGCCTGTTAACACCCCAAATCCTAAAACCTCTGAAGGAGAATAATGTGGAGCTACAAACTTAGAGTAGGCTTCATTTTATTTTCGTTTGCATCAAGGCACGATTTCTGTACATTTGATGGAAAATAGTTCCCATGTTAAGGCTGCTTTTTGTCATAATGCATGATAAACAAATTATTAATAATTATATACTGGACCTGCTTTTACTTTCACTAAAGTCACTGTATATTTATACAGGGGGACATCCAAGTTTAAGCACATGATGAATTCTTCAGGAGCTGATATTTTTAGGGCTGGTTATTTTGCCACTAGATAGTTTTGATTCTTTTGGTAAACACTCATGTACAAATAAGGTGATGGAGTCAGGATAAATTAGTAAAACCTGAAAGTGTGAAATGATATGCAAGTGTATCACTCTTACCGATGTTCTGTAAGGGATACCTTCAAACTGTTGTGAAATGTATGGGGTCAGTTCTCTTGTATTTCTTAGGAGGTAATCGCTCTCACTAATCCCTGACTTGTCATTAAGACAAGTTAAGGTTTTTCCCATCTCTTCCTTATATGAACTTTTCTTCACAACTAGACACCTGTCAACAGGTCCTTTGGTATGTCTGTTCTTACTTTAGCCCAGCATTTGGCCAATATGAACTTGGGGCAAAGGGCCATGGCAAGTTGTGGACATTTCTTCGAACCCTGTTTTTGCATGTGCGTGCCCACTGAACTTGGCCTTGAGTCATTTGCTGCTCAGTGACTGCTGTTCTGATGTGGAAGGCAAAGAGAGATAGTGACTTTGTAGTAAGACAGCTTAGGAGCTGAAATGGGTGATTTCAGCTGTAAATTGTGTGAGTAGCCCATTAGGGACAACATTTAAATATGCTATTTTAAGCCGTTATATCAACGGTGTTACTGACCACCTGCACTTGAGGCCAGATTGTACTCTTTCTTTTCTTGCTCTGAAGAAAGGAAACTGGGAAGCAACTGTGCTGCTGTACTTGTGAAGTGGTGCCATTACCACATCCGTATCATCTTTTCCTCATCTCCGGGGGCTGAACCAGGGTTATATAAAGATCAGTGAAACAAACTTAGTGGCTCGGCTGTAGTTTTCTGCCACACGCCAGTTACAAGGGTCAAAAAGCAGCAGGGAGCTGTATTACCATATGGTGGTATTCAGCTTAACATAGGTTTTAGGGGAGGGAAGCAGTGGAGGTGAGAGCTGTATCATAAGCCTCCTTGTGGGATCTGATTTTTCTCCTTCACACTAGTCCTGGGTGTTGACTTACCTTCCATGTCGCTGTTAACTGGCACAGATGAGGCAGTTACGACCCCTGGGCAAAGCGCCTCTTGCTAGAGCTTGCTGCTGCTGTGGCACGGAGCGATGAAAAGGTGATGCTTCTGCTGCGGGGCTCTGTGCTTTGCAGCCCGGCGTGCTCCTGCAGACCGTGGCTGATCAACCTGACAGTGCCAGGCTTCAATCGAGAGAGTGCCGGCACGGTGTGCGCTCCTGCCTGCCTCTGCCGCCACATGTGGGCCCCCATCCCTGGGCATCTGCAGAGCTCACGGGGGCAAGAGCTGCTGCGGCCAGGTGAGAGGAGAGGAGTGGGAACCCAGCGATGGGGACTCCACACATGCAGTGGGGAGGCCCAAAACATGCTCGCAGCCTTTCTGTCAGCCCTGCCTTGCTGCAGGGGGCTTTCCCATCGCAGCCTGTGGCACAGGGAGAGGAACCTCTGGCCTTGCTGTTCCCTGCCCCCCAGAAACCAGGGGTGGGGAAAGACTCAGGTTAACGACAGCTCCTGTGGAGCTGCATTGGGCATCTTGCACCGGAGGAGCCCAGCCAAGCAGCAGTCCATGTGGCAGAGGCTGTGGTCACAGAGCAGCCAGTCTCTGTGTGGCACCACAGAAGCTAAGAGGAGAAGGAATTTCAGCCTGTGGGAGGCTTGGCGTGCTCTGCCTTTGTGCAGGGGGAACAGACAGCAAAGTCTCGGGCATGTATGCCAACAGGGACCCACTGGTGACTCTTAGCCACTCATTCTCCCATATACAAAAAGCTCTTCTGCTTCAGTAGAAATCAAGGAATTGATGGTCTGCTTAAGGACTTAGAGACCTGCCTTTCTGCTTTGTTATAAAGGTCATTTCTCTGCAGAGGACCAGCATGTAGCTTAGTGTCCCATGCATGTTCAGCTGGGACGGCAGCAACACGTGCATCAGCCATGTCCTGCCTTGCATGCTGAAGAGGCCACGCAGGCCTGAAGGGCAAGAGAAGGGCGCAGCCTTCTCAGAACTGCTCCCTCTGAAATGGGGATGAGATATGAATTTGCTTGCCTGTCTTACATGTGGGATGAAAGGGGAACTAACCCTCTGGGATGGGAGAAATAAATGGGCTCTGGATTGTGGGAAGAAAGAAGGTTGAGGACCTCTAGGTTAGGGAAGGGGTGGGAGCTGTGTGTCTGGGACTTTCATACCAGTAAAAATACTTTAAAAATTGATAAAATCTTTCAGTATTTTGTCTTCTATTGTTCTGGTATCAAGGATGCAAGTGTGTCCTGAAGGCGTTCGCTAGAGCTGTGACCTCTTTGCTTCCTCCCCTCCCCACTATTGTTTTTTGCCTCAGCTGAAGAGGGATGCTTTTTTTAGCCTGGTACATAAGTGGAGGACTTAACGTTTGGTGGGATAGGAAAGGACTGTATGTTGTTACAGTGCTTTGCTATGCTGCTTTTAACCTGAATTAAAGCTTATATTAAATACACTTTTTTAAATAACATTATTCTAATTTAATTGCCTTTCTGGAGATTCGTCTTGCTATCATTTCTGTTAGTTATTTATCTTTTACGTTAGCTCCTAGCACATAGGTTATTTCAATTTTTTTTGGTTATGTGATTGAATTAGCATCATGCAAAGTATGTTCTATTTTTTGGGGTGAATATTTTTTTTTTTCCTCACTTAAAACTGATTCTCAATATGTTTTGTAGCCAAGAACAGAGGGCTAATCAAATTAAACTATGTTAATGAATTTGCTCAAAACATTTAGTGTCAACAACACATGTTTCAATACAGGTAGTCAAACAACTGTATTGCAGGTATTTTTCAAGAAGCTTCTAGAAACTTCCAACAAAAAGACTTTAAGAGTAAATAGTAAATTTTAGTGGTTCAATTTTTTTTGGTCCAATTTAAGACTACGCACTGTGTTAGGCACCAAAAAGTTGAATTACTCAGCTTGCTCCATGAAATTCCGGTAGCTTGGAGAGCACAGACATATTTTACAGTTCTGCTCTCCTATTCAGGGGCAGGTTTGGTTTGGGGTTTTTTTGGTGGTTTGGTTCAGTTGACGTTTTCTTCAGTTTGGGCTTGTTTTTTTTTTTGTTTGTTGCAGACTGTCTTTTCAAACTGATCAAGGCATAAAAATGAAATCAAAGAAACTTCCTAATCAGTTTTAAAAACTTATTGTCATTAGTAGGCTTGATGAGTACCTGTCACAAGGCTTATTGGCACATTTTTGTATCTGCAACAGGTTAATATTTTTTTTCTCTTGTTTTTCTTTAAGCTTCAAGAGACGGTCAAAAGGAAGTTAGAAGGCGCACGTTCACCTCTCAATGGAGAACAGCAGAATGGAGTTTGTGATGGGAACTTTTCTCCAACGAGCAAGCGGATACGGAAGGATGTACCAGGCATCGAAGCAATCAACAGCTTGCCCAATAATTTGCCTTTGCCCGCTGTTTCTCCTCTTCACCAGCTTGACATGAAAGCTACCCTGCCCCTGCAGAACAGTGGAACTCACGGTAGTGGTCTAGAAGACTTGGGTAAAAACGGTGGGCTTTCCGAGATAAAGCTCCCTGTTAACGGTTGCAACGACCTAGATGATAGTTTTAACATCCTGCAGAACAAGGAGCTAAAGCAAGAGCCTTTAGATGACCCCAGCTGCATAGACACTTCTGAAACATCTCTTTCAAATCAGAATAAGCTCTTCTCAGACATTAACCTGAACGATCAAGAGTGGCAGGAGCTAATAGACGAACTAGCAAACACTGTTCCAGAAGATGATATACAAGATTTGTTCAATGAAGACTTTGAAGAGAAGAAGGAGCCGGAATTTCCCAGGCCTGCCACAGAAACTCAAGAAAGTGCAAGCGTGAAGAGCGATCCATCTCATTCTCCATTTGCTCATGTCCCATTAGGTTCTCCCCAGGTGAGGCCTTCTTCTTCTGGTCCTCCATTTTCAAATGTCTCCACAGCCTCTAGCATAGCTTCTGCATCCAGCGCCCCGCCAGCCCCAATCCCTGCTGGCTCACCAGCGAACTGTGTTGTTCAGTCACCTCAAACTCCCAGCCAGGCCCACACTCCAGGCCAGACGCAGGCACGGTCTGGAAATGGCTATCTTATGAATCCAGCAGTGGCAACTGTGGCAGGATCAGGGCCTGGGCCTGTGAACATGCCAAGCGCTGACTTGTCTCCAGCTGAACAGCTCAAGCAAATGGCAGCCCAGCAGCAGCAAAGAGCTAAGCTCATGCAGCAGAAGCAGCAGCAGCATCCAAATCAACCCTCAAGCTGGTCACCTGTGGGCCCTCCATCTAGTCCATATGGAGGACCCTTCAGTGCAGACAAACCAAATAGTCCAATGATGTATCCCCAAGCCTTTAACAACCAAAACCCAATAGTGCCTCCTATGGCAAACAATCCACAGAAGACCACAATTAATAACTACCTCCCTCAAAATCACATGAATATGATCAGTCAGCAGCCAAATAACTTGGGCACAAACTCCTTAAGCAAACAGCCCAATATGCTTTCTTATGGCAACACCAAACCTTTGACCCACTTCAATGCTGAGCTGAGTCAGAGGATGACCCCACCAATGGCAAATCCTAGCAAGAACCCCATGATGCCGTACATCCAGCAGCAGCAGTCCCAGCAGCCACAGATGCAAGCTCAGATGGCGCACCTGAGTGAGGAACAGAAACGCATGCTCATCATGAAGCAGAAAGGAATGATGAATCAGGCCATGGTATATGCAACACTTCCTTCCCTTGGTCAGGTAAGGGTGAGTGCATGATACCTGGGCAGCCAAAAAAAGGATGATACAAAGGCTTAATATCTCTCCCTATGGTCTCGTCCTCCCTCCTCCTCTTTCTCCTGGAAATTATGGAACATCATTGCAGATGCTTCTTGGACTTTTCATGGGGTATTGGAGCTTGATCACTTTAAGAAATGACTGAAATGATGTGGCGGTTAGAAATGTTGTTAAATGACTGTTTTTCTGAACTAGCGCTCTTTCCCTGATGAGTGCTTAGGGCCACTCTGGGAAGTTTGGGGTCGGAAGTCACTCCTCTTTGGAGGGTTTGTTTCCTTTTATTCATAATGTCAGACTTGATGGTTTTGGTTCCCAAACCACTGCATGGCTTGGTTTCCACAGTGTAGTTAGCATTGTAACAAAAAGACCGAGTGGTTGGCCCCTTCTTCTTGGGGCAGAGATTGATCCAGCTTTAAACAGCATATTTGGCATTTTGGCTCAGGGAACAAAGGAAGGACATTTTGGGTGCTTGAGTGCCTTTGGTTTCCACTGGAAGAAGTAAGCACAACTGAATGCTTTTAGTGGTGCTTGAACTGTGCGTGAAATGAGATGGTTTATTCTGGGACTTTCAAGCAGTCTTTAGCAAACTCAAGTATCTTATTGTTGTGAATCTGTAGAGTCTTTCAGCAAGAGGCTAAAGCTGTGTTGGCTTGAGTGACTTGGCATCCCTGTCTCACAGGTATTCCATGTTAACCTCTGAAGCAGCAGCTGCCAAACTTAGGGAATGCTTTGGAATGAATTAATAACCAATTTGAATAATGGTTATAGCAATGCCCTCTTGCCACCTAGGTCAGGTGGGTATTCGTAGTTGTGCAGCCCCTGTAAAGATCTGCACACTGGTATCATGGAAAGGCTCAAGAATAAATTTTCTGAGTGTTGTTTTAAAGGCTTTAAAAATAATGGAAGTTAATAATCAGTTTACAAAGTAGGTGATGCCTTCACAGAAGTTATGTACCACCAAAACATGTCAGGAATTCTGATATAATAGTACACGAATAGAATTGTTGGTTGATAGTTTTAGTGTAACAGCTTTTTACCAAATTAGCTGTTTCCACACCACCTACAAGGAGTACTTCCTTCTGAGCATGGTTTAACTGTGACTCACACTGTAATGCATGTAGAAATACAGCAAAATCTGTCATTTCTTCAGCTTGTGGAGTTTGGGGATCTACCAATAGGAGGAGTAGGAGCTTTACCAGGTCAGAGCCCATCACGCATTATTTAAAATTAATTGCAAAACAAAAAGAAATGTTCATCTGCCTCCTGTTTTTGGTTCAGGATGTATGGTGACAGCTCAAAGGTTCGTATCTTTATTTTAATTCTGCTTGCCTATTGTTTTAGAAATAGCTGGTGTAAAGCCTCTTCTTTTGGGGAAGACATATCTAGAGAAATACTGTGATAATGACATAAAACTCAGACTGTAATTTGAGCTACAGATTTTTCAGGTTGTAACTGAGAGGCAGAGGATGTTTGGTCACGCTGTCTAGTGCTTTATTGTTTCTTTTCTTTGTTTGTGTTAAATCTGTTGAAGTCAGAGACGCATCAAAACAGTTGAGAGGACAAACTGGCTATGTGAAAGAGTTAATGCCATCTCCTCCATTTAATAACTTCAGAAATTCATGTTAATATCTCACTGCAGTTCTCCAGTGTCAACGGGAAGCCAAGGTTTCACATATCTAATCTCACTCCGTTCCGTTTTTTTAATGTAGGAAAAACTAGATATTTGGATACAACTAGACTTTCTTCCAAACCCAAGTCCAGATATTTCCAAAACCATGTCATTCTATGTCATATAAAGAAGAAACTTAAGCAAAGCAATACTTTGTTATACAATATGTGCAATTCACATTTATTGACCCAGTCAGGATGAGGGACTTATTGCTTGTGTGTAGATGTAGAAAGGTCTGTCTACTACTTGTGAAACTTGCTTGCCTACACTGAAGGGATTTTCTTTGGTGAGGGAGGTTGAAATAATAGATTTCTAACTGTAATGTGTTTATTCGTTCCTTCCCCTACTGCTTCCCTGAAAGGCATTTTTCTGTGGAGAATTGGAAAGCTTATTATTGTGAGATGTGCTTGGTGGAAACGGATTGTTTTTGCAAAGGTGGTAAAAACAATATGTTGATATTGTTGAGTTAAATCCAGACTGATGCAGATTATTCTACTACTTACTTCAGGATGCAGACGGTCAGACTTGACAGATCATATATGGAAAATAAGGAGATTGCACTCTTCAGTTTGAAATACATTTCTGAATATAAAGTGAATGTATCTTTCTGACAGTTTATATATTTTTTTTTCTACTTTCATTGTAGTTTTCGTTTTTGATACAGAATTGTAAAAGTGTGTTTTAAATAATCATGAGGATTTAACAAATGGTGTTTAAGGGCAAAAAAAAATTTAGCTATTGCATCTCATGGTTAGCACTGATCATATATTTCTGTCAGGTGACTATTACAAGGGCATATTTGAGACCTAAAAGATGATTTAGGGAACAGCAGACATGTACAAAACCGCCTTGTCTTATTTTCTGTGTACTGCTGTCAAATTCAAGTATGGCTAGTTGGGTGCACGTGTACATACATGCACTACATACACTAATTAAACCCATGTCCATTTGGGCCTAAAGGTACTTCTATTGTTAATACGCAGAGTTTTTACCTGCACTCATTGCTTCAGTTGTTGAGCATACTTTAGAGAGACACATCATTTTTTCAGTCCAGCTGGGACCTTGCAAATGTTCTGTGGAGGTCAGTTGCCCATGACTGTCCTATTAATGCGTCAGTGCTGGTGCTCTGGGCTTGTGTCCTGGGCTTGCTGAGCATCCGTGCATCCTCTTGTGAAGAGAGGGGAGCAGTGAGAGAGGAAGCCATGCAGCTCAATATCCGTGTGTGTGGTTGGATGGGCAGAGTGCAAAATTAGCAGCTTAGCTAGCAAAACTAGTATCCAACAGAAGTAGGATTTCTCTAAAGGCTTTCTACGTTGTTGGTGTTGAAACTCTTCCTGTCAGACATGTTAGTCCTTTGCCTTGCTGTGCACATCCAGGACTGGTACTGGCACTGTGGTTGTAGCCCCCATCGCACTATTGCTGAACGGTCCATAGGCCCTGCACCACAATCTCCTCTGTTCTATACTATAGCTTGTTCTCTTCAAAGGAGCACTGCGTGGAGTATTTGTTTGTTTTTCCACAAAACGGATACCAGTTTGGATTTTTGAGTTGGAGATTTTTCTGGGGTTAGCCGGAAGGTAATTCAGACCATTTTTTGTGTAATCAACTCTTAAAACCATGGTCAGATCCTGACCCATCCACCTTCAGCAAGGCTCTGTCCCGCTGGTAGTGTTCCCTCGTGCCTGACTGTTCTCCGCTTGGTCAGGCTCATACTTAGAAATCCCCACTCTTTACCTTGTCTCACACACCCTGATCTGCTCTAAACCCAGTTGTTAGTTGGTGAATATGTGGCAGGTATTGCCCTTCAGCCTCTTGGCTTTTCTTGGGTGGTTCCTTCATTCTCACTTACCTGTGGCTATAGGCTAAAACAGCAAGTACAGGTTTTCACTGGGGCTTGTAACTTGTTAGGTATTTGCAGGCTAGAGGTCCTCTGCTGTTCTGGTTCCCATGTGACAGTTAAAGAAACTGGTTTCACACCAAGATGCAGCAGGGGCTTTGTTTAGGCTTTTTATGTGATTTAAGAAATAAAAGCAAGCAAGCCTAAACCAACCTCCTCTCTCAAAAATTAGAGCTTTGTTTAACCTAAAATGTTCCATTTAGATTTTGAGATGTATGTAAGGTTTTATGGGAGGCACTTTTTTCTTTTCTTTTTTTTTTTTTCTTTTCTTTAAACCAAAAAGTAATTTCAAATTGGGGAAAAGTGAAAGCATTTTCTTTGGAAAATTTCAGAATCATTAATTGTGCCTTTTCTTGGTTTCAGCTGTTAAATATGTATGCGTAATGGTAAGAGAAAAAAGCAGCCCAACAAAATAGATGTTGAATGGCTGAGACAGAATTTGATGTTTGGAGCCAAGTGAGTGAGGGAGAGTAATGAGAGGTTGAAACAAAACAGAATTCTCTGTGGGTGTAAGAAAAATAAAACTAGACTGCAGCTCTTTGCCTGCATGGGACTGTGAGGATGCTGCAATTATAGTTCCTTTTGAAACCACTAGTTATGTTCGAAATTGGAAGGATGCGAATGAAGAGGAGAAATGACCCCATACTGGATGAGTATCTTCAAATTCTCTTTCTGTCTTTTGTTTTAATCTTATAAATTGAAGATGCTTCATCTGCTCAGTCTGGTTTTGCATGTGGAGGGTAAAGGGAGATCTGTATCCAGAGAACATTTCCAAAATGTAATTGTCTTTGTCCTTTCTAAGTGAAAAGATGTATTTCTCACTGGAATTGTAAAAGATTTTATACTTTTTTTGAAGGTTATCTTTGGGATATTGAGCAAAAGAGATTGTTGATGTTCTCGGATTTGGCCTTTTTTAAAAGCCTAGCTAAAAGTAAAGAAGTCTACAGATTTGAATTCTCTGCTTGGAAGCATGGCAGAAATACAACTGTCTTACTAGATTTTGGGGAAGATAAGCTGGAATGGAAATAATGACTGAGGCTGTGAGGATCACTTGCTGAACCACCTATAGAGATGTAGCAAATGCCTGTCTGTGCTATGTTTGACTTGTAGCCCCAGTTTTCCGCAAAAGGTTTGCCCTGGAGTTCAGATGTAGTGCCTGTGTTTTACAACTGCCAAAATTTACTCCCCAGAAATCAGTCTCCCATACACTCTTTAAGGACAGGCGGGTAATCAAAATGTGCTTGGATGGATTCTGATCAATTCACCAGGCAATGTGTAAACAGTAGCCTGGCTTCTTACTGTTCCTGCTATCATCTGCCCATCTGCGTCGGGGAAGAGGTCATGTTAGCCTAAATAACTAAAAACAAATGCTGGACAGCACTTGACTAAGGTTAGAACTCCATGGCATAATCCTACAAACCAAATTTTGGCTTGTTGGTACTTTCTCGTTTTATGACTTGTGGCTGTGTACTTTTTAACCTAACACATGCTTTCTTCATTTCATATAGGAAATGTTTTCTGCAATACTAAGTTTTTTCTCTAGTCTAAGCCTTGCAAAATCGAAGTGTAAGAGCACTGCTCCCATGTCCCAACTGAACCAATCGTCTTATCATAAGAAAACCATAGATGTCTTTGGTGAAACCTACTTTCCTGAAACCATGCTGACCAGTATTGCTGTTTTATCCTCTGAGTCATTGCTGGTAGAGAACTGAAACCCATTGTTCCATTGTTTTGCTGGTGTGTGTCAGAATAACCGGTCTTTTCCTCTTGTTAAATATCACAGTTGTAGCAGTAAATCTTTGGTTCTTAGAACCTTCTCCACTTGTCCAAGATTTGTTAAAATACATTGTTGTGCAATTTGCTTCTTGTCTAGTTTCTTGAAGACTCGTAGTGTGAGTTATTCTCATCTGTAAAGAAATTGTCCTACATTACTTATAGAAGCAGAAATTTGTATTACTGACTCCACGAAGTGTATATTACATGTCACCTATTTTGAAGTCACCACAATAGCATACTTTTCTTTCTACGTGATCTAGATTGCTATGTAAAGAGCAGTTTGTCCTGTTATTTAGCGAGACCTGTTAGTTGGATGATATAACATGTGCCAACCAACTCTCCTTTAGCTTTATTAGTTATGACTGCAATTGCGAAGCACTGCGATTTTGAAATGTCTGTAGCCAGTAGCAGCATATTTTTACATAAAGTGCTACTACCCTTTCCTGTTTTTTTTTCCATTTTCTCCTTAAAGTGCAAGTTATCATCATCAATTTCAGTTTTCCAGTCTCATGACCTGTTCCACCTGCTTTCAGCAATACCAGCCATAATCCATTTCTTATTGTTCATGAGCCTCTCTAACTCTTACTGTTTATTGTATATGCTCTTAATGTTAATATACAGCTGGTGTAAAACTGCGTTCTTTCTACCCGCTTTTACGGTTGGATCTGTCATGAGCTGGCAACACAGCACTGCTGAACATACTGGGATGTTGACACCATGCTCTCCCCAATACTGTGCTCTTCCACAGGCTAGTTTGTTGCCCTCTGAGCATCAGCATAACTAATTTAGCACAAAGAGGCCGATGCTTTCAGTGCTAGATGGTGACTGAAAGATCTACATAGCCTTTTCTTCATATAACAGTGTTCTAGTGTTCTCTGGAAAATTGAAAGCCTTCTTTCCTGTCCTGCTTCCTCCACCCGGGCAGTCGCCTCCGAGATCAGCATAGTTGCTGCAGGAGAGCTACAGGGGTAACCCCAGTCGCCCACTGACGCCTTTACTCTTTGTGGATCTGGAAAGGTGTTTATTGCAAAATGGTACCTGGCATGTTTTGATGTAGACAGCGGGTTCAGCTCATGACTTGGATTCTGTTATTCTCCATTTTTATTTTGAGAGAAGAGTTAATCCAAAGTCTAAGAGTAAGGTTCCCATCCTTGGCAGCGTGCGTTGTTTAGTGCCTCACGGCTGTGTGCCAGAGCTTGCAGAGTGCTTGTCTGACCGTTTGGTCATGACTTGGTCTGATCCCTTTCTCTCCAGTCTCTGATCTTGCATGCCCCAACCAGGATGCAGATTTGATCACAGCTTGCACTTAGATAATATTTTGGAGTTTTAAATTTGTCCTTATGGAATCTCTCAAAGACTACGACTGTCCTTAACTCTACCTTTTCCTGGAGTTTAGACATTTAGAGTACTTCTTGCCCCTGTATTTTCATTTTCCTTCCATAATTCCTAGGTTTGCTAGTTTGCTTCTCACGTCTCAGAAATATTAATTAGACCTTAATTTTAGAGGAATCTATGTTCCTATGTTTAACTTAATATATGAGCCTGAATGTATCAAAAAAGTCAATTTATGCCTCATAACACAGAAATACACAGAAATTCTAAAATTGCTTTAAAATAATGAGCTCAGAAAAATAATGTATATCAGGGATGGTGGCGGTAGTTGTCCTACTGTTTTGTGAACCACTAGGATTCTTGTTTTCTAGCTCTTCTTTATCTGTCTGGGACAGAAAGTTACTTCTTAAATTAAAGCTTTGATTCTCCCTTACCCCTTTGACTCTAGAATATGAAACTGAAAGGAAAACATGTCAAATTCGAAGTCTTACAGGAGCATTGCAAGATAATGCAATACTAGGGATGTTTCTTACACCCATTTAAGTGTCATCTGTTCTTGTGCTACCCAGCTGGATGATTAAGGTTATGGTGCAACTCCAAACCTCTTTCATGGAAGCTTCTCTCTGGTTGTGTTTGTATTTCTAAGGTGTCACGTAGTCCTTTTAGAAAAGACACCTCACACAAACAAGTGACATTGTTTCCAAGTTACTGTCTGTGGACATGGGTGAAGAAATTACTCAGCGTGTACCAAAATTGCTTCATTTGCCACCAACAAGGAGGCCGCACGTGGAGTGGATTTACTAGACCTTGCAGCTAACAGCAGTAATAAAATCATCAGCAGCTCCTGGCCAGGTTTAACAATGCAGACCTAGGGCTAGGGAAGCCTCTATTTCATCTCTGTTTCGGAGGCACGGTGAAGATCTCTTCTTCCTTCTCTGCCTGACCTTCCAGGTGTCACGCTAACCCACACCGGGGTCAGTGGCCAGCTTTCCCTTGCTGGTAAAGGGTGTAAAGCAAGCCTTGCAACTAATTTTGGAAGAGAAGAGGCTTTGCTGGAAAGGCCAGAGAAGGCTTTGCAGCTGCCCACCTATTTCCTGCACCGTGGGGGGTTCTGCAGGGGACACCTTCCAAGTCAGCCGACCTAAGAAGCAGCGGAAATGCGTTGAATGGTGCGTGCCTCTGCTGGGAGTAAGCGAGGGGCATTTCCCAGTGGCCTTCTGCTAGCGCTTACTGTTGTGGTTTGGATCTGTAGATACTCAGACCTACTGTGTTTCCACAGAAGAACCTTTTAAAGTGTCTTTTTTCCCTATAATTTTAAAGGTCCATTTATAAATAAATGATTAGTCTTTATCAGGCATATAACAATGCACTTTAGATTCATGAGAGCTGGGCCCTTGCCACTTGCTTTACTGATTGTAGGAGATGAACGGACTGCCTCCTTTCAGGCTGCATTTCCACCCTTAGCAGTGCTTCTAAGCCTGAGTGTCATCTTGTGTGTCTCAGCCAACGTTAGATTTAAAATTGCCTTTTGACTAATCTGTTCCGCAGAGAGCAAACTGTTAGCAAATCCCTTTGCTAGGAAGGCCTTGTCCAGGTAGTCTGAAAGTCCAATTTAAGTGCAATCTCATTGTCTTTCCCAATCTTTGTAAAGAAAACTGGAGACTGGGTTAAAAATTAACTCTCTTTCCATCTCTCTCCCATAGTAGGGGCTTATAGAAACAGAGATTTGATTCCAAGCAAACTTGTAAATTTTTTTATTAATATTTGAAGAAAAGATTCATTTTACACATATTCTTGCAACAAGAATTACTCTTGAATAAGCAATACCCCCTCTCCCCCGCTCCCTTTACTGCAGGAGGGATGGAATGACTGCGCTGTTTAACTCTGTTAAGTACGTTTCATGCAGATTCTGCTCTTCAGTTATCACCCAGCCTGCTCTGTCAAGGACCTCCTTTCCTTTCCCTGCATTCTCTTTCTGCTCCGATTTCTGTGTTAAGAAGCTCACAGCAAGAAAACTGCTTGTCAATATCAATTGATAAGGGTAAAGGTTATAGGGTATCCTGTAATTAAAAAGCCCATTTTGATCTATTAATAGATTGTGGTTATTCTAAAAGCAAGCTCCATCCTGTTCTACTTTTTCCCCTCAATTTTCTTTTTTTTTTTTTTTTCTCCATGTCACATCTAGGTGACTCCTTCCCTGCTCATTGCTCTACACTCAGGTAAATAGAAGAAGAGACACCATCAGGGTGCTAAATTATGGAAAGTCAGCATGGGGTCTGCCTCCCCCCCCTTCCCACCACCCACCCCGAGGGCTTTTTGCTGGGGGGGCGGGTGTGGGCAGCACCCCATGCCTCCTTTGCTGTCTTCTGCACCAGCTCCTCTTTCTTGTTGGCAGGCTAACTGGGAAAGGCATTGGATGGGGGGGGGGGGGCAGGCCAAAATGCTTCAAAAAATCCA
>JANZLQ010000007.1:19494482-19513035 GCA_026212715.1 Elanus axillaris | reverse complement strand
CCCCCCCCCCCCCCCCACGCCAACAGGCTGCCGCATCTCCAAGGCTGAGCTTTGGTGCATATAGAGAGCCAGCCTCCGGAGCAGGGCAAATCACCAGCTTCCACTCCTGCCCTACCCATCACCAGAGTTACCAGTGTAATGGGAAAAGGGGTTCCTTTGCGAGTAGGAGGGGAGGTGGGGGAGTAAGTGGCAGTCCTTTCCAACTGCTTCTGGAGGCAGTCACGTCCATCTGATCAAGCTGACAAGAAAAATGTTGCAAGGGAAGAAATTCTTAGTATTTCTGCCACGGTGGTGCTCTGTCTGGGCCTTTGTGCGAGGTGTGGGAGCCACATGTCAAAAGAGGTTGTGCCCACCTTAGAGGTCTTGCAGCTAATTCAAGATTACACATGTCAACAGCTTCATTTTGGGTAGCGCTGTGAAGAGCTCAAAAAGTCAGAAATGCTACAATTGAAGTTCTCTGCAACGATCTGTGCTACTCTGCGAGGTGCAAGAAATGGCAGAGGAGGAAGAAGGACGCAGGGAGAGGAGCTAAAGCGTACAAATATCCTATGGGAGGCTGAGCACTGCCAGAAAGAGAAAATCCCCTGTTCTGTTGTAATCCCTGTGTTCCTTAAACATCCTCCCACACTCGGTAGTATTTCAGTGACACTGAAAGAGGCTGCTTGATTATCCCAAGAACATGAATACAGTTCAGCTCGTTTGCTCAAGGAGAACATCAGTAAGTACTGATTAATGTTCCAACTAGGAACTTGGGACCAAGCAAGACTCATATTTTCAGAGGAAAAGTAGTAGTTCCATCTTTAGTGGATCATTTTCACTCACCTTTGTTCGCTCTAGTTCATGACTTGTAGTTCAGGAGTGTTCTGAACTTGTGAGAAGACAACATCACTGTGTTTTGTGGAGTTACAAGTGGAGCCCAACAGCTCTTTCTAAATTGATGTGTACATGCTCCTTTGTGGCTAGCACACCTTTTTGGACATACACTACCAGGAGCTTTTCCATCCCTTCTCTAAAGCAGTGTGACTTACAGCCTCCTTCTGAACCATCAGCAGAAGGCTTGCCCACCTGATCCCGCAGCAGCACGGCGATGCTGGGACCAGTGTCAGTCTACTTCAAAGCCTTGAGCTCAGCTTCTGCTCTCCGTGTCTCTGCTTAATCTGTGTCTGTGTGAAGGAGTGTTCTTTGATGAGCAGTCTATGCTACCCAGCTATGATGTTCCAGCTCAACAGTGTGGTGTACCTTGCACTTCTGAATTCCTATTTTGTCTTTTATTTTATCTGCCTGGATCCTTATTCTGGTGCTTTCCACAGCATTTCTGAATATTCAAGCCCAGCGCTACCTACAAGTGTTAAGCTGTTGGCATGTGTGTTCTCTCCAGAAAGATTTCCTAATGTCTGCCATGTGTATGTGTCCATAAGTAGGAAAGCTTAAAACCTTTTGAAAGACTGTCCCAGTAAGTGGTTAAGTGCAGATTTGGAGTCCTGCATTCAGGAGGTTCTGCCAAATCCCAGCTGATGCATCTAATTTGCTAAAGAATGTGGCTTCTGCTCTCTCAGCAAAGATTTCATTCCTCATGGGCAGTGGGAAACTTGCCCTTTTTATGGTATTGTTCACCAGCTTAGTGTTAAGTCTGAGACAGCCAACTTTGTTACTAAGGACAGAAACCAGGCTCTTGGTCCCTGCGTTCTTCATTCTCATGTACTGCATGCCTACATGTGTTCTTGAGTCCTCCCACCCTTATTTAGCCCCTTTTCCTGTGTGCAAGGAACATTTTGCATGCATTAGCTTGCAAGTGTGTCTTACACATTCGGAGGAAACCGCCCATTCTGTGTCAACACATCTTCCGAACAGGTGGCTACCTCATTTACACCCAGTGGGAGCTTGTTAGCAGATCTTGCTCTACACTAAGAGTGGGAGCTGTCTAGACAGGGTCAAGTATCTCACAAGAAAGCAAGCCCAAGTCCAGCAGCACTGTCACAAAGTCATGTTTTAATGTTTTCTCTGTTTCACACTGGTGCAATATTAAAGTGTATTCCTCACTCCGGAAGTTCAGTCTTTGGCTGCTCATGCTAGCATCCTTCTGTAAAATCTGTTCTGCCAGGTTCCTTGCTGCTAGCTAAAATCTCCATTTTTGAAAAAGGGGTGTACCTGTAAGCTGTCTTTTGTTTCCTTATGCTATTTGGAGAAACTGAGGGAAAGACAACATCTTTAAAAAACAGAAAGAAAAATAGTTTGAAAGGGTCAGCCTAGAAAGAGTTTAAGGTCTGTCCTGAGAAGATGACTCCTCCTTTTCTGACATGATGTTCCTTATAGGCTTGAGAGTTAATATCTTCAAAAGAATCTGCATTTTGAATTATTTTTTGTACATAGCATTGCCTAGAGATTGCCTAACATGCACTTTCTGGGGAATTATTTTTCCAGTGTGTACTTCTTTCCCTCTGAGTCCAGCAGGTTAGGTTTGTTGGGTTTGTGGTTTGTTTGGGTTTTTTTAAATCTGTCCTATATTATTTGTCTGTTCCTTTTCTTTCCCCTGCTACTCTATGAGCCATTTTTCTTTCTCTCCCTCTAAGCTCCCTGCTCAAATTTACCCTCTGTTTCCCCTCATCCAGCTTTTATTCCTCTGCCTCCCCTTCTTATCCATTTAGTAGCACAGGACTGTTTTTCGGTATTGTCACAATGTACAGGAAATCACAGTAGACACCATGGCTTTCTGTGGTCTGTATACCTCCGGCAGATGAAAATAGTATGAAATATTTGTCGTCATATTAAATGTTTTTTTAAACAGTCATGGGACAGATGAAGGACTGGGGGATCTTAGCTATAATCTCACTAATGTAGTGGCACCATCCATGTGATAAATTTGGCCATTCCACCTTCTGTCTGCCCACTAATCCATCTCAACCAGGACTTTAATGTTCTGAACTATGGAGCAGCTTCACTGGATCAAGATTGTTTGTAGTGTACCCTTATCACAGATGGCTAAAACAAAACTAAAAAAATAGGCATTTTCCATTGTTAAATTGCCAGTGTCATGTAGTTTCCCACACCTTGAGGATTTGTCTCTGGCAGTAACTTAGTCTTACAAGCTCTTGCACTCTTACAGATGGAAAAGCAATTCTAAGTGATTTTTGGGGGTGACTTTTAAGCTGTATTAATGATACCTTCTCTTGCCCTTCATGTCATGTGACACTGGTCTCGTCATTTGAAGACAGCTTTACTGTTCCCACAGAGAGATACACAGAACAAAAATATTTAAAGCCTTTTAAGACGTTTCTGGAATAGTTCCTGCGTGCAACATGAACTACACAATGCGCATGGATGTATAGTAAAATTTAATGTATGTGGTCACTCTGAGGCAGTATTTACCTCGTTCATCTTACTACATGGGGGTTGCTAGTCCAGGATCAGGAAGAAACATTTCTGTGTTTCTGAGAGGTACCAGTGACTTCACCAAGTACCCGCTCACATCCACCACCCTACTCTATGCAGTAAAAGGGAGCACAGTGAGGAAAATGTATGGGACTACCAAAAAGCTGGTGTGTCTGAAGCAGATGAAGCTTTGAGTTTCAGTTAGAGGTGTCAGAGATTTTGCCCCATGGCACAAGGAAAGTCACCGGCTCTGCTGCTGCAGAAGTTTCCATTTGCACTTGCCCAGTTCCTGCACCTGGTTTGCAGACCGCACAGGGATTACATCCTCAGTCCTTCCCAGGCTGAAGATAAGAGTGAAAACCGCTACCAAACAAAATAATCCTTGACTCTGGTTACATAAAGGGTGGGCTGTTTTCCAAGGGCCCTGCCGACAGGGACACAGGTGTCACCTGCAGACACACTCGCAGCTTGAGGGAGGCTGTTTTGGCCAGGGATGGCCAGAACGCCAGGTGCACTGCCAGTGTAGGATTTTAATGCTAATGAAGCAGTGGAAAAGGCTCCAGTTAGTCACAATACAGCGGCAGCAATGACTGGGGGTCAGGGAGGGGGAAAAACAAGGGTACCAGTGGAGCCCTTCAGGAGAAAGTAGCTTGTGGAAAGAGCGGAGCCCCTAAGCTCTACTGCCTTGGAGTAAAAGCTGCGTTGCTCGCACCTCCTGACTCTCTCTTCTGCCCCTGCTGCTGCGTGCGTGTGGCCACGCACACGCGTGTATGCGTTGTGGTGAGCAGGATGTTCCCCACTGCAGCTGGGCAGGGGAAGCTGAATACCAAGGACAAGGAGAACCCAAACCTCTTGCAGCTTATTACCCACTCACCAGAGCATCCTGCTTACCTGCTCTGCCTCCCAGCCACCCCGCAAAGCCTCCTGTCAGAGGGAGTTCCTGCGCTTTGGCTCTGGGCAACGTAGGTGAAAGCAGAGTGGAAATGTCAGGGCTGTAGCCTCAGCAGAGCTCCCAGCGTTGCAAGTGCTATAGCAAACAGCAGCTGTGGGGTGGCCAGAGCAGACTGGGTGCTCCCCTGGGCGCTCTCCGGCATTCCTGCTTTCACCAAAGGCAGCTTAGGTGTCTGCTTTCCTCTGCTTCTGCTCAGGTCCTCTGCTCTAGGCTCAGTGTACTGTGCCAGAACACCAAAACGTTAACATAGGTAAATGAGCCTTTTTATTTGTGCTCCTGAGAAGCACATTCCTCTGGAAAAAGCATGGACTTTTGGAAAATCCTTATGGGTAAGTCTGAAATCCATGTACTGCGGAGGACACTGAACAGCAGGGCAGTTTTGTTTTTAAGGTGGTCTCTTCTCACCTCTGGGATTTTTCAAAGAAAAAAGAAGTGGGTTATTGTGATTGATTTTCAATTAATTGAGAAATCACGTGGTCTCTCTGTTCTCCATTTTCCTTACCTATTCCACCACTTTTATTTTCCTATTAATAGACTGTGCTTTGTTTTTTCAACTTGGTGAGTGCTTTCTCACCTACACAGCCCTAGTCAATGAGAGCACTTACGTAAGGATTGCATAGTCTGCCCCCTGTGCGTCTTAATGAAATTGGGGAAATGTGGGGATTTTTTTCTAGTTCTTTAGGATTAGATTCTTCTTTCTCAAAGCCTTTCTTTGGCCTCACAAAATTAGATCACCACTATGCAGAAAACAGCCCACTGTGATCACAGCTTAATTGCACAATGCCTGTGCTTTCTTGAATGTTGTTCTCATCTCTTGAAGATTAAGTAAGATCCAGTGGGTTGGGCCTTTGATCTGCATAATAAAGGACAAGGAGGCAGTTTGTAAATCCTTCCTTTCCATCTTTATTCTTTGCAGTTTGCGACCTGAAGGCTTGAAATAATTTTTTGCTTGCTAAGAGGAAACTTTATGTAATATATGTGGAGATGCTATTATGCTAATTAGTGTTGTTAGGAAAAAATCAATGTATGTATGTCATCCAACAGCAAGCGATGATCTTCTCACAATCAGCAATTTATCATGCATTGCCAATGTACTAGGGCTAGGGCTATTTTATTCAGATAAATTTCTCATTCATTTAGTCAGTAAATCATGGTGCACTTCATGATAGTCATTTTTAATGTGATTGCATTTTGTTAAGTTTTAATCACGCATAATGGATTTTATCTGACAATGAGGTCAAACTGTAGTCTCTTCCTCTGTCATTTGTGTCTTACCATCCCAGCATGGACAAGATCACAGCCATACCTGAATGCCCCAGACTGGGAGGGAATAGGGAAATACAGGTGGCACAAGTTTGCTAAGATTGTTAAGATTGGTTTTAAGCATCTGATGCCTAGGTGAAGATTTACTCTAGGTGGAACAACAGATTATATTTGCTGTATTTTTTCCTCTGAGTGTAACTGAATTTCCTTGAAAACTGTTTGCACAAGCTCTCCAATGACACTTTTGAGCTGACCAGTTCAAGGCTGGTGCTGCTCTTTTATCTGCAGTCTGTGCTGAACTTTTTCATTGGAAAAGTAGTGGAAGTTGAAGTGTGGAAGTAAGGCAGGCAACCAGGGTGATTTTCAATGAGAGATGGGCTCTTTTCTTTGGTGTCTTCATCCTGAGTGCAAACTCTGCTGTGACTTGCTCATTCTTAAGTTGGTAGGAGAAAGTCCTGTCTTCATCTATGACAGGAATATGCCTTGGATCTCCCTTGCAGCTTCAATACAATTCTGTTCTTCTTGCTTATGTTTCTGAATGGCTGTGGAAGTGTTTCCATTTGTTTCTTATATAGGTGGTTTGACTCTCTGTTCTTCCGCACTGAAACAAGCCATAACTGTCTTTTCTCTTTCTTTTTCTGGTAGCTTCCCTATGTTTTGGTCATCTCCTTCCTCCCTGCACCCCTTTGCAATCTTTGTCCATTCTCCTTTCACTCTTGCCTGCACACTTTTTTCCCTTCTTCCTTTTCATCAACCAAAGAGACTCTTTCTTGTCATTTACCTCTCCCTATAAAGCATAGTAAGCTCTCTGAGCATTATGTCCATTGAAAGGGGAAATGGGAATACAGGGCGGAGTGTTACAGAGCACTGGAGATGCTGTTGCTTCAGGTTCTAGCGCTGTGCTGTCAACATGGGGGTTGAGCAGTCTCTCTCATGAGCTGCTTGGGTTGGATCGCTTGTCCAGGCATGGGGAGGAACACTATCAGTCCTCGCTGACTGCTTCAGCAGCCCCCCTGTGACAGAGAAGACATCACGTCTCTTTTCTCCTGGGGTTCACAAGTCTGTGGTTACACAGTCAGGCCCAGGCTTGCTAAACTCCTGGGACAGAGACCTGAATCTCCTGTAGGTGCTCTTCTGCGCTCCTTGCAGCACTGTGGCTGCCCCTGGCTGTCACACCATCACCTGTAGGGATGTGGTTTTCTCTGCTTCCTTTCAGTGGATGTAGTCTTCATGCAAGATCCATGTATCATTTAGAAAGGTGTTTGAGTTCCTTTGGGATGAAAGGTACTATATGAGTATAAAATCCTCTTAATGTCCCAGAAGGCTGCCATCGATCTTGGAACAGCCATTTCAGTTCTCCCTCCAGATTCCCTGATTTCTTTCTTTTGTTGTTCTGCTGAGAGAGTGACAATCTGGAGACTGATGACCCTTTCTCTCACCACAGTACCAGAGGGGGAAGAGCGAGAATTAATTGTCCATGAATTTTGCAGGAGGTTTCTCCTGCTGTATCAAATGATCAGGATACCTTGTGTGTACTGATGCTGTGACTCCTCACCCTGCTACGACTTCCGTGTGGAGCCTGACCTGCTCTCTCTAGGTTGGACTCTCTCTAGTTACACCGGTGCAAGTCAGGAATAGTCACTGAAGTTAATGAAGTTATGCAGAAGCCATTTTATAAAAGAACTAGGTCTTTTGTTTGGTAAATGGCAATTGAGTAAACCTTCCGGTTTTTTGTTAATATTTAAGAGAAGAGCACCCTGAAGACATTTTGTATCTTAACAGGGTTTTAGTCTTTCTCTGTCTGTCTTTCTCTGACTCTAATGCAACTTTGCCTACAGCCTCGTGCATTAGCAATGCAAAGCAGATTTTGAAAGCCAAGGGAATCCAGGCTCTTCCAGATGAACACTGTGATTAAAAAAAAAAAAAAAATCTAGAAAGAATAAAGGTTGTCCAAGTGGCATATGGCATGACAGTGACCCTGCTGTAAGGACAGACGTACAGAGCTAATGGTAATCCTATACTGGAGCCAGATAACATCCTGAGGTTAGGAAATCAAAGCCCCATGCCTTGGCTTACCAGAGAATTAGCATGTGGAGCGTGCGTTAGCCCTGGAAACGGCAGTTCAGTTCTTAGGCATGTTGCATTTGGGGCTTGCAGCCTTGGTAGCAGCAAGATCCTACCTCATCCTGTGCAGGAAAATCAGTTTAACTAGGGAACAGAGTATGATTAGTAAAGTGTCAGTGTTTAGATGGATTCGTGGAGAAGGTGTATACTGTTTCTGATAATGAGTTCAGAGAAGTTAGTGTCTGTTACTACAGAAACAGGTCATAAGCTGCTTGGTCATATGCTGCTTAAAAGCTGTGTGAAGTTGGGGAATAAGTGCCAATACTCAGAGCAGAGTACAGTAAATGACTGGGGCAGAGGTTGCAGCAGTTGGTACCCAAGGGACGTTTTCGGGACTTTTTCACATGGGGACCCTGGGAAGTAACCTACAGCAGACTAAGCCTCAGGCCTGTACAAGAGCCACCTCCACACAGAGAGTTTAACGTCCTTTAATGACGCACCCAAGTCCCAACGCTTGTTAGTGGAGCCGTAGTTCCTGCCAGTCCCAGTGCTGGCCATCCTCTGGCTAGCAGAACTCGTGCCCTGAGCTGCACTGCTGGCACCCGCACTTGCGCAACTCCGCTGAGGAGGTATGTGGGACGATTTCAGGCGGTCAAGCAATGCGCAAAGGCACGTTTTCCTTCCAGAGAGAAAGGGGAGTACACGTGATGTAATTATTTCACTTCCCAGTAGTACACAGGCGCAGCTTGGCATCGAATGAGTGAATCCCTTGTTATATAAATGCTGTGCCCTTGTTAAAAAGATGTTGTGGTCAGACAGTAATGAAAACCCAAGAATTTTTGCTTTCTGCAGCAAACTGGCTCTATGTCACCCAAGCCCACCTCTCTCTGCCCTACTGCTTCTGATTTCCCTGTCTTCCTTCTTTTTTTTAAAATATATTTAGCAATGAGAGCCTCCTTATGGATATTTTCTGAAGGAAAGTCAGTCATGTCTTCCAATACGTGATATCAATAGCAACTTGTGGAAAACAGAAATTAATAGGTTAGTACCATCATTTTTTGTGTAGTTTTGGATGTCTTAGCAGCACTCAGGCTTGATTTTTAAAATGGCAAAATGATCCCTGTTAGAGCTAGTGTCAACAGAAAAGATGATCAGCTCTGAGATGTTTTGACCATACTCATTACATTTCTTTCTCTGTTTACTTTTATTTTCCTACAAAGGAAGAATTTTGGTACAGGAGAAAAGCACAAATCTTGGTCTAAAAGCAGCATATGATTTAAAAAAAAAAAAGTGGTTTTGGACTGATTTTGGAAGGAAATCTCCTTGCTTAGTTGCAGAAGGTAGACAAGGATTTAAAGTATTTGTTGTTGGTCTGAAAAGTGTATGCACATGTTTTGTATTGGATCATTATTGGTCAGGAATGGGGGTCTGTCCTATTTTTCTCCTATTCATATGAAATGATTTCTAATGAGCTTGTCATCATAGTATCTGAATCCAAGTACAAAATGAAGCTTATGACAAAGTTGAAGTATTAGTCATTCCAAAGTTGAACTTCTTCATCTGTTTAAAAGGCACACATCAGATTTTTTAATACAAGCTTTTTGAAGGAATTTGGGGCTTATTCCTTCCTTTAGGAACAAGCTTGGGTATTTATTGTTGTTTCTCTTTGCATTTTGCATTCAAGTGGTGGTGTTATTAAAAGAATATTTTTTTTTTAATCGGCCTCTGTGCATATCTGTCTTTGCTTTCCTCTCACATCATCTACTGCTTTTTTCTCCCCTGCAAGTAGAGTTACATTCTCTTGCTTAGAATAATGCATGATGGGGGAAAAGATGAAACTCATTAAAATACTTAACCAGGAAACAGTCCACTTATACAATCCCCTCTTGTTTTTGACAGTGTCCCTGGAAGCCAGAGCGCAGAGTTACTCATTTCTGCACACACAGGCAAACAGCCACCGTGAATATTTAAAATCCAGTCTGTTAACAGAGCAGCTATGTTAGTTTGTGTTGCAAGTGATGGATCACGAATACTTTAAAACTCAGAGATTGGGAACTTCTTTTGTAAATTGAAGAGGATTATTTCATGCTGTTGAGCATCCCTGTCAGAATATAAAAGTTTATTAGCAGAGTTGGGATTGCACACCCTGGGGTTGCTTGCAATACGTAATTTACTACACGCACGCACATGTAGCAAGAATCAGACCCAACAGCCAAGATTTTAGCTCTGTGCTGCTACTTTCGGATCAAGTACATGAACAGAAAGCACTATATAATACTTGCCTTGCAACTGTGGTCTCTGATTGGGGTTTTGCCTTATGAAGTATGGTTTGGCCCAGCACCTGGTAAAGTTGTTTCTAATACGAATGGCTTGTTCAGTAATGACACTGAAAGCTCTTGCTATACATAATTGTTCATCCATGTTCATGTAAAAGAAGGTCTTTCCTGAACTTTACGGTATTTCTGTTTGGAGTGCTAAAAATGAATTTAATAGAATTGTAAGAATTGAGCCAGTACATCTGTTCTTGTTCCATACTCTTGTCTGCAGGTGCACTATCTCCACTCACACAACTGTGTTTTTCATGTGCAAAGAGAAGTTTTCAAAAGGGCAGTGATGCCCCCAAATCCCATAGAAAGTGAGTGCAGGTTGGCTCTCTAATTCTAATTTCTCCTTGTGTCTTTATTATTTTGCTCTGACTAGACAAGAATGCCCACTCATCTTCCCAGAGTTGGTCAACTTCATCAGAAACACTGACAGATAAATACAATCCCTGCTCCTCTTTCCGTATTCCTGGTTAACAGACGTTGGCTGTTAGCCCCTGAGATTATCAGACCCAACTTCAGAATATGAAAAGAAAACATAAGTCTTTAATTTCACCTGTTTGTCACCTTGTTTCTATCAGGATTGTGCTAAAGGGGCTTTTGGTCCCCACACCACCTCTCCATAGCCTGCATCAGGGCTTGATGTAGCACTGGCATATTGGGTGTCGTGGTTTAACCCCAGGCAGCAACCAAGCCCCCCAGAGCTGCTTGCTCACTCCCCTGCAGTGGGATGGGGGAGAGAGAAGGGTAAAAGTGAGAAAACTCATGGGTTGACATAAAGACAGTTTAATAGTAGAGCAAAAGCCGTGCATGCAAGCAAAGCAGGACAAGGAATTAATTCCCCACTTCCCATGGGCAGGCAGGTGTTCAGCCATCTCCAGGACAGCAGGGCTCCATCACATATAACAGTTACTTGGGAAGACAAATGCCATCACTCCAAACGTGTCCCTCTTCCTTCTTCCCCCAGTTTATATCCTGAGCATGACATCATATGGTCTGGAACATCCCTGTGGCCAGTCAGGGTCAGCTGTCCCAGCTGTGTCCCCCCCCCAACCCCTTGTGCCCCCCCAGCCAACTGGCTGCTGGGGGGGGTGAGGAGCAGAGAAGCCCCTGGCTCTGTGTGGGCACTGCTCAGCAATAATGAAAACATCTTTGTGTTATCAACACTGTTTTCAGCATAAATCCAGAACATAGCCCCATACCAGCTACTATGAAGAAAAGTAACTCTACTCCAGCCCAAACCAGCACACAAATGAAGATGGAGAAATGGAGGTGCCTGGAGGAAAGAATTACTTATTATGGATAGCATTTGGTACGACATGGTTATGAATCATGAAGAAAGCAGTTTAGAAAGAGCTGAAAGAAGACTATGCAACATTTCAGAACTACCAGGGGACAGATGAGGCATTGAGTCTTAGAAATACAGTTACCATGATTTCTAATAACTGGTCAAAAGTGATTCCTGCCTTCAAAGTTCTTGCCCCAAAAGCAGACCAAAGTTACAAACTCTCCTACATAGGAAAGATTTCTACCACACAGAAAAACACCATGTAGTGTGTAAGAGATTTGTTCACCTCCTTTATTCAGAGAATGAAATTTATGCTACATTTCTTTGGTTGAAATTTAGATTGAAATCTTTGGTAACTGCTAAAGGAACTGTAGCAATTACCATAATGACTAAGGTAGTGTCTGTGTCAGAGGTAGCAAATGAAGTAACAAAGCATGTTCTGTCATTGGACAATGGACCCAAGCACCAGCATTACCTTCTGTTGAGAAGACTGGAGATAATTTTTAATACCCTTATATACTACCATTGTACAAAAGGGAAAAAATGTAAGGAAGAATCTTTAAAGAAATATTCTAAGTTCTTACATTAAATTCTTAGATAAAAGAAGTAATTGGGTTTACCTGAAAACCATAGTAGAAATAAATATATTAAGAGATAGCCAACAGACCTTTGAGACAAATAGGCCTCAGCTTGTGGTTTGACATTAGTTCGTTGAAGGAATGTTAATAAGAAAAAAAATTTGCAAGGAAAACTGTCAGACATGACTAACAACAGAAGTGAGAGATGAGCTAGGATCTTCTAGGAGCACAGATGGTAAAGGGATAGATTTCAGATAACAAAAATATCTATAGCCTAATGCTTTAAAATGTTATGATAATTTTATATTAATAATAATAAAAGAAGAGCTTTTCTCTGAAACCCCATTCAGTTAGCCCTGAACTGGTGTTCATGAGGAGGTTCCTACTGCAGATGCCCTGAGATCTTCTTAGACAATTTTGTTGAAAAGTTGGTAAATTAGGCAGGAATTCTCTTCTGGTGAACTTACCAAAAGACTTAATTCAAGTCAAGAAGAAGATTTAAACACTGTTAAATTCCTTTCATTTATATTTCCTAAGTATTATCATTTGTATGTATTCAGTTATAAATACATTATGAATTACAGGGATTTTATTATTCTTTGTTTATGTGTTATGCTGTGTAAGTGGGATTGTAAGTGATGTTCTTTCCAGTTTATTTTTGGTGATAATCTAATTTCTCTGAGGATGTTCATGGAAGAATCCTGGTTCCCCGCTTGTGTCATTTGGTCAGTGTTTGCATTCCTTCTGTATAACCTTTACAAAACTCTGTATAAATTCTGTAAAATTTTTTTCTTCATACTCTTCACATTCTTTGCATTTTGCAGATGTTTTGGAATTCAACTGAAAAACAAAATGCAATAGTAAAGCAGGGTACTGATCTATTTGTTCTGATAGAGAACTAACTGTTGTTTGTCCTGTTTTTGTGAATAACTCCAATGCAGTCAATGATTATAGAAAGCATTGCTGGAGGCTTCCATGGTACTTATGGTCTATGCAGATCCTGGCTTGCTTTCCAAGTCGAATCACTTTTCAAAGCTACAGCACTACAGTGAAAGATGGAATTGGCTGTCCCTTTGAAAATCAGGATACTTTTCTGTATGTGTCTGAGCATGCCTGACTTTAGATACTGAAGTTATAAACTGTTATTTATACATAAACATTCAAATGCCCTGACATACATATGCATGCACAGTCAGAAGTATTTGCTTTGATGGGAATCCTGAAAGTGTTTTTCTGAAAAGCACTAAATTCTGCATGTTCATTGTTGCATGTGTAGCTTTTTCATTGTTATGTGTACAGGTTACTGGATCACATTTCCTTTCATCTGTACCATCCTACCTTTTATATAATAAAAGAGGTATATCTGCTACCGAAGAAACACTTTTGATTTGCCTTTTTTCCACAGACTGTTGGTGTTACTTACCTTGTTATTTTCTAAGCTTATGTTTCCATTTTTCCATATGTTCCATACATCTTGTGTTTTACTACAATTTTTGATAAGACATTCTTGAAGAATCACTTCTGTCTCTAAGAAAAAGCATCTCATTACACGTTCTTGGCATTCTTTCTGAAAAAAAAAAAGAAATTGTAATAGGTTTACAATTAAAAAGGAATAAGTGAATGTAAGATATAATTTACCACAAAGTGGCTGATTTTTATTTACCGGCTATCTCTTCTTACTAGTTAAATACTTTTAAATATCTGCAACACTGGCTGTGACAGCTAGCAACATAAAGGGCAGCCAATTCGCTAAAATGAGGTGAAACATAGTGTCTCAGTGAAGAACATAGGAAAATAATTAATTAGCATAGAAATTGGGATATAATTAAACATAGTGGAATTAAAATAGTATTATTAGCAGTAGTTCTAGCTCTTTCAATCATTGATCTGAATTCAGAATAGGTAGGGGAGAAAGTAGATATTACCCGTATTTCACAAATTAAAGAAAAAGAAGCAGAGGTACTAATTTCTCCATCAACAACAAAGTCAAGAATAAGTCCCAGGTTGCCTGACTTTCATATCAAACTGTCCCACTTCAAGAAAATCCTCCTGACATTATGAGGTATTAAATCAGCCACTACAATGGATTAACCTCTCTGGCTCAGTTCAGTTAAGAGAATATGTGTGTGGATGTGGACGTGCGTGTCTTGTGACCTTTTTTCCTGTCATGTACAAGGCTAACTATACAGACACATCAGACTCTGCTTTCTCAGGCTTGCCAGATCCACTGAATACATCAACGTTGCTGTATTCTGCATGCACGCTGAGACTGTTCTGCACTGAGGTAGTCAGTCCATCATTTCTAGGAAATCTTTCATTAACTCTTTATGTACAGGATTCATGTATCATCTGTGTTTGGCACAGTCCTTGTGTGAATGTTTATGTTGTCAGGAAAGCAATGTCTCAGAAGCAGGGTACTACCACAGCAATGAATCCAGCCAATTCCACCTGGGCTATACCAAGATGACTGGTAGGAGTGGGGTATTGGCTGGATTCATTTTCTTGATGGGATACATGTGTCCCATGTAGTGCAGACTGAGCTCCACAGCAACAGATTATGAAAAAGTCTCTTCAGGAATGATTTTATGGAAACTGCATTTAAGATGATCATATTTTACATAGGTTTCTATGATTGTATTAAGAATTCTATTGACAAATTAACATAATTAATCCCTTGCAGGGTAAAATATAATCTGCAACTATTAGAAATCTAAATCCTTGAGAGTACCTAGGTATTTGCTGCTAAACTAAGGAGTGGCAAAAGCAGAGAAATGCACACGTAGCTGCTGACAGTTACTCTCCATATTCCACTCCTCTGGTATTTTATTCCATTAAATAACGCATGTTATTAAATAATTGTCTTTGGAAGTATTTTCTTGGACACTTTTTTCCTCCTTCAAATTACAAATGAATACCAACATTATTTTAGCATTGTTTGCTTTGATAAGATCTTTTTGGATCATCAGTTTTAATTGATTAATTTTAATAGCAGGTGATTCAATAAAAATAATTACTACTTGCTTACATAATTTGGCATAAGTACTTTAACTACACAGAACTGTTCCTTCCAAGGCAAATTATTTGATTTGAAACTCTTCTCAAATTAGACCAAGGCTGCCTTAGGAGAAATTTGCTAGTAAAGAAATGAAGCTACCATATTAGACCAGTTTTGGTCAAATTTTAAGTTTACTTACACCCTCATCTGTGTTTGCAGTATATAAACTGACATCAATGTCCTAAAAGAAAACAAGAGTTAGAATTAGGAACATTAACTAACAGATTTAGAGATAATAAAGCTAACTCTGCAAGACATGGATTAGCTCCAAGTTCAAAGGCCCAATCCATCCAGGTACTGGAAGCCAGCAAGTCAGGGGATCTTAAAGTCACTTAGTAACCCACAGGATGGGCTTCACTGTGAGGAGGACTCATCAGAATCGAGTGCCACCATACTTTCTCTGAAGGACCTAACTTGCAAGCCCACTGCCCCTTTTCTTAGGAAAAGTGAGAAAGAAAATATTTAATTCTAGAGTCCTCAGTATTTGGTCAATTCCAATTCCTTTTAAACTTCTATTGCTTTGCTTCCACCCATGAAACAGCATTATACAAACACCATCCCTTTTCCTGCTCCCTGTCACTGACACTTCATAGCTGAGTACAGTGCTAAATATTTAATTATGTCTGCTCCTATGATTATATGAAATGCTGACTTTTTTATGAACTTACTTTGGATGTCTTGATCTGCTCCAAGTCTTTCAGAACTTCTGCCCACTTGCAATGACCTGCTGCTGTCCTTGGTACATAAGCACTACAACAGAAGAAAACCAGTGACCATTAGGCTAAACAGTAGGTATACATAAGGTTCATGCTGAAAAAAGTCAGAGATTATTAAGATACTATAGGTACATTGTTTACATGTATATATACATATGGTAAATGTGTGGGGCAAGTATATTTGACAAATAAAATCATATAGATACATAAAAACCGTGTCTGAGTCACATACTGTATAAAGAGTCAATGTGTTTTTTAAAAAATATGGGTTTATAGCATGTAATGCAAGAGAAAGGTTCAACTACTTAAGGTAAAATAGTTACAATTCTTTTGAAGTCTACAAAAAAGTCACCAATTTCAAAGTCTCTTATATTGAAATTTTCTGCCCGCCCTCGTTACTATGGATTTTCTACCTTAAGCCCTGTAGAAATATTATTTGTCATTTTAGATGTAATCTTTTGCATACAGGAAAGCTTCCTCCTGCTATCGATAAGATTTTGCTCAAAGTGAACCACTGAAGGGTAGAAGGAAGATTTCCTTTTCCTTGGAAAATTTTTGGAATGTGAATTGTGGTTTTACTGTGTCCCCATTTGGATCTTTAATTTCGATGCCTTTCAGTACTGCCGTACTATAAATAATATACAACAATGTAGGGAAAGACAGACCAGTTGTTAGGGGAAGTTGGTTTAAAACAAGCAGTTGTTAAACATTTAATCCTTAACCAAAGGCTGAAAAATTACAAGATTTGGGGGAAAGGAAAAAAAGACAGATTTATAACAAGAATCACCTCTGATTTACCATGGTTTTGCCGGGGGGGCAGGGGGGAGAAGAAATGTCAGACCTTAGCAAAGACTGAAGGGGCACACGGAGAAAACAAGTGGGCCATGTAGACCCTAGAAGCAGGGCCAGTGTTCTAAGACAGGAAACTGGAGTGAGAATCGAAGGAGGCTTCTCACATACATAATTCAGCATACATATTTAAAATTGCTCACATGTAGTTTTTTCATTGCAAAGACATAAGGTGATTGATGGAGGTCTTTAAATGCAACAATTTGAGGGTTATCACAGACATTAGGGCCAAGATGCATTCTTGACCAGACTGAGCCTAGTCAAAGACAGAATAAAGTAAGGGACCATGGCTTACAAAGCAAAGGGGAACTGCATATCATGGCAGAAGAGGATGCACTCCCTAAAGCGACTGGACGTAACAGCTGTAATAGTAAAAATAAGTAGTTTGTATTTACTGTCTAATTCAGATTGACTTTGTAGTTACCATAGGAAGAGGATGATTAGTCCCATCTCATTCTTTAAAATGCAAAAGAAATGGCTGTTCAGAAGAAGATACAGCTGATATTGCAGACTAATACTTTTCAGATGTGTTTTCTGAAAGACACAACCAAGACGATAGCTTGTCACAATCTGATTTCACACAATTTTTCTTTAGTACTGACTTAATTAACCAATTTGACAAGACATCCAATCAAGACAAGACTACCCGTTGGGTGTAGATTGAAAAACCAACTGATTTGTAGCTTGCAGAAATATATAATCACTTTACAAATCAGTTCGTGGAAAATCAGATGCTGAAGACACACTGCCAAAATCTGAACTCATCCTGGGCTCCCTATTTACTTATCTGTCCATAATGCAGACTGCAATTTAATGCTGGGACAATATTAAAGAACTTTTGTTTTGTTTTCTATCCTTGACATCTTTCCCCTGGCTACCTTTTGCCACCCAAATTCTATGAATTATCTACAACTATAACATGACCTACAGTATTGTGATTTTATATATGTTAAACTCTGCCTCAAATACATCAAATGCTATAGTTATAGTTCTTAAATATAATATTAAAATAATATAAATATATCATTAATCTTAAATATAATATTTAGTATACAGTATATATTTATTCTTCTTTACACTATGTACATCTAATACTGGGAAGTGATGAATTTAAGAATTCTGTCAATAGAGTCTGGCAACTGGAAATACGGAGGAGGTGTGAGCTGTGCGTTGGCTACCAGCAAATGTTTCTCTGTGCACAGCCTCAGAACCTTTGTTCCAAAGTCACAAGCCTTTTGATTTAAGCTGATAAAGTTTCTTCACAGAGCTAGGTTAATTATCTGCAACAGTGCTTTTGATCCAAGGTTTTATTTCTTATTATATGTGCAATACTTTTATATTAACTGATTCAAATGGTGTTTCTTTAGCAGTGGTTTGTTTACATACTAAATTACAACTGGATATTTAAAAATGGACCAGAGAACATAATAAAACAAGAGCTAGCACTGTGCAGTGGTAAAAATATCAAAATGGGAGGTCAATCCATACATTGTCAGGTTTGCAGCTTACTTGCTGAAATTCACCTTATTAAAGCATCTATTGGCAAAGCCAGGAGAGTAATAATTACTTGTCACAAGGGACTTCTGAAGAGTATTTGTAACAACTATTTCTTACTCTCTTAAATAGAAAATGTTTTAAATATATTCCAATTATTTTGTTTCCAAAACCCAAAGAGCGAGCTGGAATAGCATAATAACCTAATCACTACATAAATTTCCACACTCAGTAATGGAAAGCAGTGCCAGACCCTTTTATCACCTGTGTGTGTCCAAAACCTGTTAAGTAAGAAGTACGTAAATGAATGATAAATAGATAATCTAAATTACAGTAAGGCCAGAGCACGTAATATCTCATCCATCTTCTGAACTATTTCAGTATGGAACATTCTGTGTTATTGTTACCCAAATTATGTCTAAAGCCAAGGCTCAACCTGTTACTGTTTCCACAACAAATGGAAATTGGAAATATGTGAGTACTAAAACCAAAATATTAAGTATATATAAATATATATTTCCAAAACATACCAGAATGTAATGGAAAAAAATATTAACTGCTTGGCTATGGTGAAAATAGCTAAACCATTTTGTTATAGTATGAC
>JANZLQ010000007.1:19469186-19494382 GCA_026212715.1 Elanus axillaris | reverse complement strand
CCAACCCCTTGTGCCCCCCCAGCCGACTGGCTGCTGGGGTGGGGTTAGGAGCAGAGAAGCCCTCGGCTCTGTGTGGGCACTGCTCAGCAATAATGAAAACATCTTTGTGTTATCAACACTGCTTTCAGCATAAATCCAGAACATAGCCCCATACTAGCAACTGTGAAGAAAATTAACTCTATCCCAGCCAAAACCAGCATATCGGGAAATCTCTGTAGTTCTGGAGACTTAAAGACTGGGCATAGGAATTGTAGCACTTTTACTTAAATCAGTGATCTTACTCGAGAAACCTAGATACTCTTGGAAATGAGGATGTAATTTTTTAGAGAAAAATGGGTAGCTAGCTGCAGAAAACATTTTTTTCCCTAGAACAGATGAGCACTTATTGGTCATTGGAGTAGAGAAAGAAGGCTCCTGAGTGGCAATGCTGTCTTGGCAAATGCATTGTCTGTCACAGAGCAGGTGAGTGACCGAAATAGGTCAAGTGTTTGTCAGCAACTGAGTCTTTGATATACTCAAATCTTATCCTACTTTTGTGTATCTGCACTCCTCTTTCTTTAAACATCCCACTGTTTCTTTGAAACCTTGAAAGGGTGAAGGAATCTACTGCTAAATGTTACTTTCTGCTGAATGGTGTCCTTGAGTGTCTTGTGTGAGAGAGAGAGCATTTCTTAGGCATATCGCCTTTTCGTTTTGGAAGGCCCTTTTGTTTCCCACTAGGTTAGTCAGGGAGGTATGAATGTCCTTGGGCTTCTTGCCTCTCAGTCCAGAATAAGCCTTTGTTCTGTTCCTCTGTCTGATAAAAGCACGGTGGATGGAGGAGAGACCGAGACCTTTGTAAGCTGACATAGAAATGTCTTATGAAATATTGAAGCTTATTTGAATATGGAGTTACTGGGTTCTCCACAGTTCTCACACTGATGTAGAGTGGGAGTCAGTTCCCCTCTTGTTGAGCAGATAGATGATTACTGGGAAGAAGTGTGCCTTGCTACACTTCTTGTGTTCCTCAGCCCTCACTCCCACTACAGCTACTAAGGACCATTATTAAACCAGAGAGAGTTCTTCCTCTTCACACACTAGGTAATTTCTGCAAAGAATTAAACAAAAATGAGATGGATAAATGAGCTGAGGACCAGACATCTTCCAAGGTTGCGAATATTGCAGTACTTATCAAACCCCAGCTGAGAAAGAAGATGTCTTTTCCTGCCTCATCTGTGGATGTCCAGATGTGGATTCCGTTTTTCTGTGTACAGAGGAGAGGCTGCTCTGTGCAGCCCAAACAGGAGAGTGGAGCAGCAACAGGAATTTGAGTGAATTTTCCCTGATCAGTGGAGAGATCACTTTAGAGTTCTACCTTGTTAAATGACTGGCTGAAATGGTGCATGATTAATGGACAAAATGAAAATTAGATTATGTGTCTTTACTCTTCCTGTGACCTCTACTTTCTCCTGTCTCAATTGCAAGCAGTCCTGAGGGGGGGGGAAAAAATTAAAAATCTTCTACAAATACCCAGAAGAGAAAGGGGAGAGGAGAGGAGAGGAGAGGAAAGGTGCAGAGCCCTGCTGTAAATTGTACACTGTCCCCAGAACTCATGGCTTCCAAGGTCTGAATCCTACAGTACTAAAGTCTGAGGAATTAAAATGTGGAACAAATACCAAAGTTTCAGGCTGCCTGTCAGTAGTCACCACGTATGTCAGTCACCCATGTGGAACTGCATCCTATGGGGAATTTGGTTTCCATGCTGCAGCTGCACACAGGAGATGACCTGTGATTCAGACACAGTCAGGCTATTGGAACAAATACTTTCCTCCTCCCAGAGGGGGGTGTTAGTGTGTTGCCCATCTTTGGACTCCTTTTTGGCCAATAAATTTGAAGATACAAGTCTTAAAGGCAGAGGTAAATAGCTACTTGCCTGCAGGCATGGGGTTCTTTGGCAGTTTTGACTTGTGATCAGAGTGTGGATCTCTGCACCCACTCAGGAGCACCTACATGTGTGGAGGCACCAAAAGCCTGTCCCTCTTTCAGCCTGCAACATACTTCAGCTTGTAATGTCAGAAAGCAAAGGGTTTCCATTCCTGTTACAGACCCCTTTGACAGAATAAAATGTATCTTGCTGTGCCCTCTATCTACATCTTCATTCTTAGAGGGAAAAATGCATGTATAAAGCCTGTATTCACTTAAGATAACTAAAAATCAACGTATTACATGAATTGCTACCTCAATAAACCTTAACAGGAAAGGCTAGGAGGGGCTTATATATTCTTTCTACCAACACAGTAAAATTAAGAGCAGGAGTGTTATACCAGACTATGTGGAATTGCTAATTCCCCTCTGTTCTTTCCATATGTGGCCATTGGCCTTGAGAACTCAGGCAACATGGTTTCATTTGAAGAGACCTAGGTGTAAAGCCCACATATGGCTTCTGCCTGTGCCTGAGGCTCAGAAGGGTTGATGAGTGACCACTGTGCTTTGAGCTACAGGGGACAATGCATGTTTTCCATCTCACATTTTAGCATGGAGTTGATATCTGGTGTTTTCTTTGGAAGGCCTCAGACCCTGGAGCTCCAGCTTATGTGAAAGTCTTAGGTTTTGTGTTTTGAAAAAAAAGTATTGTCTAGGAAAGGAAAGCTTGAACCTGGTACCTGCAACAATGGGCAAATGGAGAAAAACACAATGATACTAAGAAGAAATATGAAGGCTGGTGCCATGATTTTCAAGATTTGCTTTCTGGTTTTTAAACATACAGGGTTGGCTGCTCTGTGATCGTCTCTTGGACTCCTTAGCATATGACTAAGAAAAATGCTATAAGAGAGCTCAGGGTTTCCCATGGGAAATGATAACTAGGTCATGGGTATGCTTGCTGTGAAGGTACATATAGTTTCCTTTAAATTGATCTGAAAATCAGAGGCATAAAGGAAGAGGAGATGGTTCTGACCAGAAGCTCTTTTTCAGGGTTGGTATGTTTTTCCTTCCTTTAATTAAGTTGTTTGCCCAGTCTTAAGAGAAAGCAACTATTTGTGATGATTCTTTTCCTCTTTTTGGCGCTAACCCAAAGCTGGGCAGTACGAAATCAAGGTGGGTAATGATACCCTTAATGAGGACCTTATGTGACCTCCTTACCCCTAATATTACACCATTCTCAACAGGTTGGTTTGGCCACCTTCTGCCTAGTTTAGTAAATACAAGACCTGCTGCAGTACTGCCCAGCCATCGCTCCAAAGGCTGCTGCTGTGCTCACGTAAGCCATGGCGAGAGGTCCTCTCTCTGTGGCACTGCACTACAGAGGCATGCTGAAGGACTGAGAACATGACGCAGCCTTGTTCTTTGTCTCGTGCATGCCACTTGACTTCCATGTCAGAGTTTTCTGTGCGTATCTTGTCATCTTCTAATGGTTCCTATTGTAAAGGGGGGGAGCCCTCTGAGAGTATGTCATCTCTGCTAGGACTGTCTGTTTCTACAAGGAGGGATGTAACTGAAGTGACCCACCTCTGAAAAATCAGAGTAGGAGACCAAGCACTGTAGTATTTATCTTGATGTTGCTTGTCAAGGTCAGCCTGGCCCTGAGAAAACTACCTGTCCCCTGTTCCTGCTACAGTTTTACAGTGAGCTTGCCATCTGTAGTTCAGTTTGATCTCTATAAAAAACATCCTCTTGTTTAGAGGGGTAAGGAAGAGCCTTAGAGAACTGTGGAAAACAGTGGCCCACATCTTAAATGAGATTGTTTTGAAGCCCCTTTGCAAAGGCTGCCATTTTCTTATGAAACCCATTGACTCGAATGCTTTAAACAGCAAGTTAAGGACCATGTTCTTTGTAGAGGTGTAGGTGGTCTTGCTATGCGAGTGAGAGTTGAATAAATGTATAATTGGGCATACATTTCTACACAGGTATTTTGAGCAGACAGTCAGCTAATAGCTCCAAATAAGATACTTTGCCCTCTTATATCAGTTCATCTGCCACTCAGACATGCTTAGCAAGATATATGCTGCTTTTTATGCATATAACTCTTGTTAATGCTAAGGATCGTTATGAGTGTGTATGGAGAGGTGTCCTTGCTACATCCTTTCAGGATATTGTCTCTGAGGAGAAGGAGTTACTGATCATATGACATGGCTGTCCAGAAATGCTTGCAAATCAAATGCTTTAATTTTCTTTTTATGCAGGGTGGGAGGAGGAGGGGGGCTGCACACCTTAAAAAAATTCTCTCACCCAGTATCTTGCTTTAAAGAACAAAGTCCTTTTAGATTTGCAGGAGCTCAAAAAGGCATTCAGTCACATCCACTTTGAATAGTTTGGTATGAACCTGTCTTGTCAGTTAGGTATGTGTCTGAAAAGTCTGTTTTTAAGAAATTAGTTTTGGTTTGACACTATCTCCTGTCTAAAAAGGGAGGGGTGTCAGGAAACCCTAAGTTTGTTTCCAGCCTCTAGCACAGCTGGCCGCATGATATACAGTGAGTCACTTAACTTCTCTCTTTCTTCTTCTCTTACTGGTAGAACAGTTTCCCAGTGTATCTTGTCTTTTATGTTGCCCATCTGTTCAGTTCTGTGCTTTTTTGGACAAGGATTTCCATTATTCCTCCAGCAAGGCATGCAGTCGGGGCATAAGGCATAGCAAGTGGTGATTGCCTGTTCAACTTATAGCAAATGTGAGCGAAGAGAAGCAGAGCTTTATTTACACAACAGTTTCAGTCTGTGCCATGGCACTACATTAAAAGCGCAGGAGGCTAGGAGCGACACGGCTACACATGTTCTGTAATATGCGTACTCCATGTGTTGTTTTTCAGCCTCCCGGGAGAGCTTGCCTGCTAAAGTTCTGCAGTCTGGATCTGCTGTGTATTCAGTGTTTTTTTGGTACCAGCTGATAGCATAAAGGCTGAATAAATTTCCTTCCTGTTAGACGTGGCCCTCTGCAAATAAACGTGTATGTTAAGAAACCCCTCCATGACATAATTAGTTGTCTGTAAACCACAGTGTCATTGTGCAGAGTAATTAGTTCTGTTTGTTTAAAGGAGCCCCGGAAAGCTATTAGCAGTTGCCAGTGGACCAACAACAAGAAAAAGAAAAGATAAAAACCCATGTGTGGTGGTTATTAGTCTCTTCATCATACTAACGGACAGCTTGTAAGAAATTGGACTTGCTATCAGTGGCACTGAGTAAAAGCAATCGTGCGGGGGCATTGTTTCTTCTCGCTGGTGATAACGGCGACTTGTGGTGGGCTTTGATAGTATGCTCATTTTTATCTGCTAAGCGCATGATGCTTGTAAAAACAGCAGTGGCCTTGTTACCACTTGACATGACACTAGTTTTAGCAGTTTACGTTGACACGCCACTACACTCCTTAAAGCTTCAGCCTGGGGTCAGATTCATTAGAGTACTTCAGAAATGATACCGATGCAGCATCTGGCCTGATTTCTTTATGCTCCCTGCTCCAAGCAAGAGGGAGAGAGTCAGTGTAAACCAGTGGACAGTCTTCACTTGCTTCTCAGATTTACTTTCTGGGGTGAAGTAGTCCAAGGCTTTTGGAAAAGCTAATGAGGTACTTCATTTGTCTGTAGGTGTGCTTGCATGAGAAGAGGGAAGGGAACCCCATCTGTAACCCCTGAGGGAGAAGGAAACAGGCTCCAGCAGGGTTGTATGCAGCTGCCTGGTGGCCCCAGCTCTCAGCAGGGACGTTTCCGAGAGAAGAGCTGTGGCACTGCCTAGGCTCAGATAGATCTTGCACAGATCTAGGCCTGCTGGACTCAGCAGGGTTAAAAAGAGTGGCAACTACAGCATTTACTGCTGAAACTTGTGGCATTTAATATATTGGAGTTCTTTCCTGCAAGATTTCTAAACCACCTTATATAGGCTATTAGTGAATTATTTCCCTATTCTGTAATTCTCTAACTTGGCTTATAAATTTTACAGAGAGGTTATTAGCTATAAAGGGTTGTGACAAATGACCTGGGAGAAGGAGGGAAAGTTAGTTAAACTTTCCTTCCCTGCCCCCACCCCTAGATATAGCAGCTGTGCTAAGTCTAGGCATGCTCCTGGTCTTTGTAAAGATGGGTACCTGTGAGGAGATCAGTGAGTGATCCCAGGCCCCAAGGAAGGGGGAGAGTAAGCTCTTTCCTCTCTGCACAAGGGAGAAAAATCTGGAGTTGCCCACTGCAGTAACTCTTATGTGATGAGCCACCCCAGTCAGCTGAAATAGGGACTATAGGTGATAGTAGGAGCCCTGCTCTGAGCCTCTGTGCTGAGAACATGTCCATTTGCTACCAGAAGTCCACACACAACTTTGAATGGAAACAAAGCTGCATCTCTGAAACCCTGTCAGCTTTTGCAAGAGGACATTGCTGCCTGCAAAAAGGGACAGTCTTGAGAAAGTGTTAGGAAACCTCTGGCAGTGGTCCGTGACTATAATCCGTCTAGTATCTGTCAGGGCTCCTTTGTCTGAGCTTCTGCAGAAGCTCATATTCAGATCTATGCTCTTCAAGGTGTCCTAGGTAATTTCTGTGTATAAACGAAACCATTAAATAAGTAAGTAAATCCCATCTTCTCAGTACCCTCAGGTTTGGGTAGTAGGTCACGTTATATATTAGGGGCTGTCCCTTAGATTTTATTTTACTTCTGGATGCTATCACTTCTATGTATCATGTGATGTAAATAATACTGATAGGAATCTGAAAGCTGCAGCTTTTTATGGCCAAATTGCTGTATTATTCTCTGAATTCATGCTGCTCATTTCGCTGCTTGTGGTTTGCATCCTGCTTACCTTTACATGTGGCCATCCTGTCCTGTTCCACCATCAGCCCTGCTCTAAATTGCTGCATGTGTAATGCATCTGTAATCATTCAACCTGAAGGTGTGGGGGAAGGTAGCCAGCAAAACATATGAGTAAGATTTTTGCAAGCATATTTGAGTCATTTGTCGTGAGTTGCTTGTTTCCATGGGAATTAGCGAGTGAGAGAAGACATAAGTGAATCTTATTCCTCGCTTTAGCCTCCTCTTGCCTCAAGTCTGGCTGCATCAACCTGCAGGACCTATAATTTAGACCCAGGGGTCACTGAGAGAGCTCGTTTTCCTTTTTAATTATTATTGCAGTGAATAGATGGTGAACCTATCAAGGGAGGAGAGGAATTGCATGCCTACTTGTTAGAATAGCCCAACACTGCAGCCCAAACTTCCTTGCGTGGCTGTAAATATGCCAGGCCTGCCTTTGTGGTAAACCACAAATGCTCTCAGACTTTTGAGGAGCCTGGGGAGACGATTCTAGATCCTAAGGAGGAACAATTCATCTCTTTCCCCATCCCCCTATACACACATACACCATCCCCTTGTCTCTTTTTAGGTCATTTATAATCAGCAGTCATGGAGCACTGGCCTCATTAGTGATATAGCCATTCCTTCAGTGCTTCAGAAATAATCATTTAGAAAAAATGCGCGGTTTTCTTCCCTTGAGAGCCTGTGAGTGATGAATTTATTTCAGTCTGGCTGTCTTGCTCAGCCTTATTTCCATATTTATTTCAACAAATAATGTACTATGGGAACAACAAAATACACTCTGTGAGGCAGACAGGATAGCCTGGGCAGGGAGGGGTTAACCAGAGAGATGGCATTCAAAATCTGGGGCTCAGGGGGAGACGTTTTTATTCCAAATCATTTTTTAATGTATATACATTCTGAGTGTTTGTGTTTGTAGAGGTTTAGAAGCCCTGGGATTTGGACATTGATTTATTCATAGGGCACCATTTAGAGAACAGACATTGTCCCCTGAGTGGTCCCAGCCACCGACCTTTCTCCTGAAGGGACCATCCCTTTTGTAATGGCGGACAGGTGATTAACTTTCTATGCCAGCTAATGACTCGGGTCTCTCTCAAGCAAGCGCTGCTAATTGTGACCGGCCGGGAGGGCCGGTGTACTGGGACCAATGTACTCGCCGAACGAGGCGGTGAGCAGCCCTGGCACACTCGGGGTCCAGCTGCGTATTTGCTCCATCTCCAGGAAGCAGCACTTGCAGCTACTGTAAACCAGCCTCACAGAGGGACTTAAACTCATGATTTTCATTCTGCCAGCGACCGTTTCAGTAATTGAGTGTTACGCTCTGGAAGCCTAAGCGCCAAGGTCAGTGGCCAAGGACTGGAAGGCAGAGCTCCCGTCTCTTCCTCCCAGTGCTTCTGCAGACATCCTGGGCAGCCCAGCGGTGCCACCGCTTCCCAGTGTGCATATCAGAAATAAACACAGACCTTTCCTCCAAGCTACCGCAGTCACACTAGGCTTATTTGAATAATACTAAACATTCTGAATTCCTTGAAATACGCTTTCTAAGGATTGACCCTCCCCAGTGGGTAAGCTCTTCTCATTAGACCACTTAGCACCCCTGTGCTGCCCTGCCACTGACCAGAAAAATCTAAGTACATGGCATCACTTCATGCCATGTGTTTGCAGGCACAAGCCAGATATGTGTGCCATGTGTTACATTTGCCATTTGGTTTTATGGGTACTTATGAAAAGGAAGGCTGAGCCTGTCCTCTGTCAAAATATAGCCCCTCTACTTCCCTCCTCCCCTCTCCCCCAGCTCAGGACACACAGGCTCGCACGTGAAGTGGTGTTTCTGCTATGGCTTGTGCCTGCATTTCATTTGTTTCCTGGGATGGCTTTTCTGAAGCATCTGGAACTCATCACTTTTGCATGCATCTGTAAAGTATGTGTAATTTGCCTTGCTCTATGTCTTCAAAAGCGGTTCTTATTCAGATTTACTTACAGGTAGCATTTGTGCACGGGAGACCTAGCATTTGATTGCAGAGATCCAAGCAGTTATGCATGTAGCAGCCCTGTATATTTTGGGTATGTGCACACATATTCTTAATGCCTCTTCCAAGTTTTGTTTTCCTTAGTTAATATGGCATTCATTTACCTGAAACTCTTCCCTGTTGGCTTGTTAATTAATAGATGTTCCTGAAGTTTTCTTTTCTTCTCTATCCCTTTTATACCAAACTTTCAAAGGCCCAAGCCTAACCAGTTCTCTACCACTATAATTCTGATAGGGGAGGGGCTAATATTTTAAAGCTAGTTCAAATGCTGCTTCTGTCAGCCTTCAAATTTAGAGACAAATATCCCCCTCCAGTCCTTTTTGTTAAGGCAAAATGATTGTTTCCTTCTTTTCATCTGGTTTCTTAATGCACTGCTGTCTAGTCACCTTGGTAGTAAGACTGTAACCAGGTAATGGGGGGATAAGTAGCAGTTGGCTTGCTGACTTCTCCCTTAAGAAAAATCAGTGTATGCATCTGCCCTACTTTAGGGCTAAGCATTATCAGCTCAGAAATCTGGGGGGTGGGGGGGTATAACCAGGAAGGCTTGTAACGGTGGCATCTCTCTGTGAACAGGGAAGAATCTCAGGGGAGGAATTTAGCACTTTGCTCTTTCCAGATGCTGGCTGGGAACGCTTTCAGCTTTTGCAAAGTCATGCCTCCCTTGCCTTTGAAGAATTTACCTAAGAGGAAGCATAGAGCCCTATCTTTGAAACCCTGTGCTGGTCACCTTTATTTTACAGTTGCGGAAAATGGCTTAAAGAGGCTTTCACATCAGGCAACAGTAGGGGGAGAAGGGACAGATTCTGAAAGAGAGCACGTAGATTTCACTTTGCTGTATAGGCCTCAAGGATATCTCTGCTTTCTGACATAGAAACTCCTGAAAGTCTCAAAGACATTTTTTTAATCTTTATTGAAGAGCTGGAAGCTTAGCATTTACAGAACAGATGTCCTTTGTTACCGATTTTTCACTTCTTATTGAAATAGATATGAGCAAGAATTCACACCACACAAACTCAGGGGGAAGCAGCATTTTAAATGGAATGATTAAAACCCCTGCCTTCTCCCATTGCTTCATTTTTCACTTTTGACTCCTGTGATGTCACCCATTTGCTCTTCTCCAGTTGTCATAGCTTTTGCTGGAGAAGAGAGGAGAAACTCACCTTGGGTGTCCATATACAATGTGAAAGGCAAGTGAAAAATAAAATAGAGGAGGGGGTATATATCTTCTACTCTTTTCAGATCAGAACGAACTCAGGATCAACCCTGGGCCTGCACCTGATACACTTTCTTGATTCTCATCAAGTTGAACTTGTGATAACCTACTGAAAAACATTTAGGCTTCAGACACAAGAGCAAGCCAAGACGCTGTGCAGACCATCATGCCCAGATGAATGATCAGAAGTGATGGGTCAATACATACAACAAAAACATGGCTGAAACTAAGTTCATCATTAAGGCAGTGTGGGGAGGAGGTCCCTCTGCACAGGCAGGGAATGAAGAGCATAATTGAGGTTGCTGGATCTTACACCTAACATGTTAGCCAACTAAATCACAGTTTACACCAAAAGGTTGTGAGCTTCTGTGAACTATATGGTTGCTGGTGATACTAATTTACTACAAATCCTTCCTGTAAGCTCTTTGTAGAGTTACACACTGTGAGCTTCTTTTTCTGTTAATCTTTTCTTTTGTGAGGCTGAGTTTACTGCTGGTGAGGAAAGGCAGCCTGATGTCCATGGAAAATGAAATCCTGTATTTATCCATAGATGAAGCACCAGCTGTTCCAGCAAAGGAACCCACTGCAAGATTGAATTCAGCTCACTCAGCCCTCTCCTTCCCCTTGGTTTGCCTTCTCCAATTGCCTGTTGTGCAGTGAAATTGGTAAAATGGATATATCATCCATTCTGAGTTAAGACTGACACCCCTGAGTTGCCCAGATGCCTTTCAGTAGCTTTTCAGGTTTTGTCAAGTACAGTGATACTGAGCCCCTTGCTTTAAACCTGTCAGTCAAAGCAGGTGCTTTGGAAGAGCTGTGCTTTACCTCTGAGTTTTGTAAACTATGGTATATGCCAACCACTAGCAGAGCTCAAAGGTGTAGGGGTTTCTGCATCTACCCATGGAGAAACCCTTCAAACCCCTGGCAATCGCCCTGCCCATTTTGAAGACACCTCTCTACTCCACACAGAGCTAAGGTGCTGCTGCTGCCTTCACACAGGAGAGGTACTCTGGTCCGGAGACACTGCTCTTCCAGCATCCTCATGTCCCAGCAGAAGGCCCACAGCTGGAGCTGTGCCAAGCAGAGAACGGGGCACTCTGCAAGGCTGCGCTGGAGGATCCCTGCTTGACCACAACCAGATGGTACAAGCTTGTGCATAGGTTACTGCCAAAGAGTCTGTGACCTGCGTTTCACAAGCGAGATGACTGCAAATATTCATTCTGGCCTTAAGAAGTGTTGAAGCCTTTGTCAGGAAAGGAGGATTAAAACAGAAACCACAGAATGCAGACCAAAATTTGGAGGAAGTGGTGAACATTTTAATGAAAAATCCATTAACTTTTCCAGTTACTTTTACTCCCCGCCTGGCAAGAACACTAGGTCCTGATCCTTTTTTCCCTGTTACATTGGTTTGCCAACAGCTACAGAGGCCAGTTTTAAAGCTGGAGCGAAAACAGCACGCTCACACTACTTTTCCTGATGCTTCAGCCTCAGGTGGTTTTGCTTTAAGCTGTGAACACAAACCAGCTGCCTACAGTGCTTCCCTTTTTCTGCATCTGTTTGTGTATCATGTAGGTGAATGTAGTTTAATTGTACTTTTCTTCCCCTCTAGATCTGACCATCCTTAGTGGTCATAACACCTGCAGGATACGGTACAGTCAGGGATTCAGATGGATTAATATGTCCCTTTAGTCCATAGCCAAATGCAAGAAGAAATCCCATCTCAAAGCATCCTAGCTTTCTTTAGTTTGGCTGTTGCAATACTGGTTTTAGACCTCATCAGATTTCTACAGCTTCATCTTGTAGATGATACGAGCAATCCTCCTTACCCTCCTTCTTTGTACACTTAGTTTTGCTTATATTTTAGGAGTGAGCAGTTCATCACACTGAGCAAATGCTGCCCAAATCCACGAGCTGTGATTGCATTAACAGAAAAGTGATGCTTTCAACCAGAAATCCTGGAACAAAAGCAGTGCCCCTGTTTACAGAGCTGGTCAGTTGGCATTGAGCAGCCAGTCTTTGTTTCTAGTCTGCACCCCCTTTCTTAATCATGTAGCCATTTTTTTTAATTGCCACCTTAACAGTTTGACCAGCCACTCATACCACCCCAGCACTCTGTTCACCAGAGCCACCAAAACATGAAATCTTGCAGAAGTCTGGGCAGCAGGGATTGTGGCTGGACACGGGATCAGAAGTCACCAGCCGCTGCTGGTAGAGCCGCTGCCGTGAGAGCTCTGCACTAGCATCAAGCAAAGCCACTATTCCCCTAACAAAAGTTACTTTCAAACCTTTGCAGCCTTTGGCTCATTTGATGCTTAACCCAGCTTTACTGAAAGGTTTGCAGTTTTTTGACAGGCCTACTAGGATCAGGATTTAACCCTTGTTAGCTGGTATGGTGCTGAATGCCATACCTTGGCTTATATACTCAAGGTCTGGAAATGTGATTTGCCTTGCATTATCTGACTCAGTGGCTTGCAATGACGCTTGAATGCAGGGTCCATTTTATTATGTAGAAAAGTTGAGGTGAGATTCATTTTATTGCAGCTTCCTTCAGATTTCTAAAAATCTGTGGGAAGTGGTGGGAAATGAGAAGTCCTTGGTTTTAATTCATGTAAGTCTAAAATGAAATTGGTGTATAGGAGAATAGCCTCTAACAAAGCTGCAAGACCAGCAGGTAAAGATACAAACAGCAGTGGCAGAAACGCCGTAGAAATGTGCAAGTAAAGCACATGGATGCAGGTCTGGTGTAATTTCTGCTGCTGGCACTGTCTCGCTCCCTCTGCACAGGCCAAGATGGGGGGCGAGGAGCTTCGGGTTAGAGCAGGCACTGCAGCCCTGCATCAAAATGGCAGTGCTTTGTTAGGGCCTTTCTTCCAGAGTGGCTTGCTTTCTCTTGCCCTTTCCTGACGCTGATGCTGAACTGGTAGGAAAGATGCGGTACATTTTCCTGGTGCTTCGTCTGTGCCCTTCTCCCGTTCTCCCCTCTCCGTGCTCCCCCCTCCCCTTCTCCCCTGCACTCCTTTTACTCCCCACTGCCCACATCGAACATGTACAGATTTTACGGTTCACTGGAGAATAAGTGGCTGTCATTTCACAGACGGGCCAGGATGTAATTAGCCACAATGCATCGAAGTAATGGAACAGATGTCTCTTTGTAAACTGAGTTTGCTGTTGCACACTCTGTGTGTGTGACCTGCCGACTGCTCCGGGCGATTCCTCCCAGCCCCCTCGGTCCCCTCCTCTCTCTCTGTTGCCGAGCCAAGGGCTTAGCTCACATCAAGTGTTTGTGTGTTTGCGGGTTTGTTTTTCTCTTTCTCATGCACTCCCCTCTCCTGCTGTAAGGCCACTGATTATGTGATGGAGTGTTAGCAAGCAGAACCTGCATTTATCGATGGAGTCATTCAAAATAGAAAAGGTGATACCCCTCTTATGAGATAATTGGCAGTTTCAAGTTGCTCTTATTATCCGATGATAATACACCAGTAAAATTATAAATTACTGTTATGATGCCAGGCCTCCTCCTCTCTTGTTTTTTTTTTTTAACTGAAAATAAAATAGCTGTGTTCTCCCTGAGCCCTCAAATTAGTATTTACATTTTAGATAAGAGATGGGCTGTTGGACTGATTACAATGTGATAATGCACACAAGCTAACAAACGCAGCACTCGCAGAAAGACGTCCATCTGACTCAGCTAGGAACTGCAATCCAAACACCAATCCAAACTTAAAAGGGGCAAAAATGGGACCAGACTTCCAGATTCTCATTTTGTAGAGCCAGCTTGTCTCTGTTGGTTACAGAAACCGGATAACTCTAATTCATGGAATTTTTTCCCCGTAATATTCTTGAGACACGTTTTCAGGCTGTATCTATGCAGGTTTTCCATTCCTTTAGTTCATTGTGTCTATGCAGCTCCTGATCCTGTACATCTTGCCACTTGCAGCTCTCCAGCTGTGCTGCTTTAGCTGCTCCTGCTGAGGGTTCCTGCCAGTGCCCCGCAGCCTGCGTGGGAGCAAAGGAAGTCGCTGGGGCAGGCTGGCTCTTGGCCTCCCATGCTGAATTTGGCTCCTCTCACAGCTCAGCCAGGCCTTGGAGGAGCTAAACACCATGGCCAGACACAAGCTACTAGTGGCAGAAACGTAATGGTGGCACAAAGGAGGATATTTAAAGAAAAGACTTGCTTGTGTTCTTGGTGCCTCTGGGTGTTTTCATTGTACAAATAAGTTTGTGTGTCAGGGCACTCATAGTCAAATTGTATGTGCAGTCCCTCTGTGTGTGTTTGTATGCTTGTGTGCATTTGTAGTTTATTTTCACACAAATTTCCTGAAGAGCTGCATTGCTTCCCAAGGGCAGTTTTGATGACAAGGTTCAGATTAGTTCCCCTGGTTTTGACCCAGTAAGCTTAACTTAAGATTGTACATTTTCTGAGTGTTAACAGTGGTGAGATACATTCAATAATGATGGTAAAAAGCAGGTCTTTTCTGTAGGGAGGAGTAAGTTTTTACCTCGAGCTAAAACGATAAAGAGGCTGAGCAGCATGATAATGGAGAGCAGAGTGTAAGTACCCTGGATATGTTAAACCCCAGAGAATAGTATCATAACTCAGAATAATCCTCTGCAATGTTTAACACTGTGGACAAGGCATTGGCCTGGTGCCGTCTTCAGCTCTTCAACCCATGGAGTGGTTGATTAAAGATTTCAAAGGACCCAGGCATTTGGGGTTGGTCTGCAGCTTCATGTATAGTTCTTAGAAAGAAGAGCCATAGTGAAACATGAGAGAGAAATAGCAATCCAGTTGGTGCCAGCGCTCAGAAGCAAACCCCTCATGCAGTGGGTTTCTCTGCTGTACCACGTGCTCGTAAAGCTCTTTTCAGTTGTGTGGACACATGTACTGAGCAACTCCCATGCTGGCTTGAAAGTCAGGAAGCACAGAACCTACCTATCAGCCTGCAAGCACCTATCATGGAGGGCACCAGAGCTTTTTTAGTAGTCTTTACATTCAGGTCAGCTGGGTATGTGCACAGGATTGACAGTGTTGGAGAAGTCTTCTGAGGCATATCAGGCTGGCAGCAAATTTTACAAACATGGTACTGTGTGGATTCCTCTGTGTCAAAGACCATGTTGTGAAGTGTGAGAAGTAGCCTGTACTGCAAGAATATCTGTGCGTTTCCAAGGAAAGAAAATTAAAGCAAATCTTGTTATGGAGTTGAGAGTGTGGCTTTTTTTTTTTCATTTCCTCTGCCAGTTTAAGCAGCAGGTATTTTGTGAGACAAAGAATATGGGGTTTCAACACTGTAGCCTTCATCTCTCAGTTGAACTGGTGGTTGAAAGCAGCATCAGAAAGAGAAATGGTGGTTGAGAGACTCTTCACAAAACATGGGTCCTCTGTGGAAGAGGCCCAGTGATTCCCAGGACTTCTCAGCATTTACAGTGTGTTTTATCATCTGTAGTGGTATTGTAAAGTTCCACAAACCCACTTAATATGTTTGTATTCTTCTACATAGTGCTTAGGAAAGCGGGGTGCAGAATGGCTCTGGGCAGCTAAACTGCAAGCTGTTGCTTGGTCTCCTCTCTGGCTCTGGGATCCCAGCAAACCTGGGGGGCCCAGCAGGAGACACCTACATCTGTGTTTGGCCAGGGGCTCTCTTCAGGATTCCAGTCTTAGCTAGGACTAGTTCTGGGGTCTTTTGGACAAAACAAGACCGAAATAAGGCACTGGCTTCAATTTTACTGGTGGTACAACCCACGTTGGAACCAGTCTCCTGAGGAGAAAGATTTGTGCAGTTACCATGGGTGACTTGCTGTCTGACGCCGCCGCGTTGGTTTTGTTGTGCTGCTATTTTTGGTCACTGCTTATTTCTGCATAGCAAATAGACAGTCGAGAGAGGAAGGCATGGGAGTGCAGCCCAGGCCTGTGACCTTGCTAAACTGACTGACCCGAACGCCTGCAGACAGGATTGAGTGTGCGGGTGTCATTCGCTGGCAGAGCCGTTGATGTCTTCAGGCAGATTTCCATTAAGTGGCGTCAGGGCTAGTCCCCTGCAAACCTCGCATCTGCTAGGGAGGACTTCCCTGAGCCATCCCCTTCCAACTTCTTTTGGGGGGCGGAGAGGGGGGGTGTTCCTTTTGACACTCAAATCCACATGTTGATCTCACCTGCATTGATGGAAATGACTTTTCACCCACGTTAATGGGAGGGAAAAATTTGTCATTTATTAATTTTTTTTCACACTTGTTTAAAAAAAGGATCCTGTGGGTTCCTTGGGTTTCAGTCAATATTGTAGCCTGCATGGTTGGTCTGTGACAAGGTTGGTACGTGCATGGTATTTTGGGCTGGTTTCATCTGGTCCCTGTCTTTCAAGAGACAAAACTTAAGGTTTGTTAAGTCGTTTAAATACAGTAAGATTTCAAAGCAGGTACAGTAGATAGATTGAGCTTTTCCTTTGCCTTTTCTCAGAAGAAACAAGTGTAGTGCTGTAAGTGCAGGATGGTCTAGTGTTAGAGAGCAAGAGGGGGTTTCTGTTTGGGTCTAAGTGAAGGCAGTCTCTGGCAACCTAAACTCAGAGGTGGCTTGTCAGTCCCTCAACAGCAGGCAATTGCACAACACTTGGGAAGATACTGTACAGCAGCAAGTGCTTATGACTACGAGGTATCCCTACTAAACTTTTTAAAAAAGAATATCCAGTTTATTTGACAAAAATAATTTTTTACTATGTAAACAGTAGCTTACTTGCTCCCAAAGTCCTTTTTCAGGCAAAGCTCCCGCTGACCCAGCAGAATGAAGACTGAGTTGAAACTGTGACAACAGCTGTGACTCATAGTGCATAGTATTTAAGTATATGTTACTTGATTTAAAACACACAGCAGGTTATCACCAACATGCATGGATGTCTTTGCAAACCCCTATGACTTCGTTCACACTCTGCCCCAAGATGGTAGTTTTTCTTTCTGTATATGCTGCTGATGTACCTTTTATGTATAGGGGTAAACTGAGGCAGGGGGCAATTAAGTACCTAATTAGGTCACCAGCACGTACCAGCGAGGGTCATAAAGGGTGATTTGGTGGTTCTGAATGGTAGGACATGCATTAAATATGGAGGATCATAATTTGTCACTGATATGTAATGTTCGGGTTGTGTTAGCGGGAGGAGCTTGCCTGCACATCCCCATGCTGCCAGGTTATCTACAGGGACCCTCCTGCTTGTTAGTTCATCGTGGGGTCCCCGGCACTGCAGCGTTGGTGACTGCTGCTGCGAACCAGCACAGGTACTGTGAGCAAAACCACTTACCCTTGACAGGAGGAGTGCAACCTTACTTTGGTGTGAGGGTGACCCAGGGGAAGACAAGCTTAGGTGCTCCTACTTAGGTTGATGCTCAAGTGCTACTGAAGGCTGGCACGACTCAGGCTCCTGTGTGACTTTGACATGTTAAAAAGTGTGCCCCTGGGTCCGAGGGCAGCTTTATGTCCCTTTGAAGAATGTGGCCTGACCCTTTAGGGCAGTGGAATGGCCCAGCTAAGATGGGGTTAATGTGAAGCTGAACTCTGGAGGCTTTATGCCAAAGCAGAGGTCCTGCCTGCTGTGCTGCACTGGCAGCAGGGAGAAGGGTGCCGGTGCGGGTGCTGGGCAGGCGCAGAGGAGGCCTGTGTCGGAGGGGCGGATGAATGCTGGGCGCAGGATAATGGTCCATCAGAACAATCATTTGAGGACATGCATTTCTCTCTCTCTTTTTTCACATCTGACTGGTTATCTATGGCTCTTCTTTACTGCATTCTGCTTGTAGGGCTTCATAGCTTTTGAAGGTATAAGAATAGGGCTCTTTTTTCCTCCTCTTTTTTTTTTCTTTTTTTTTTTTTTCACTTGCCTTGAAGTAATCATCTATATTTAGGTCAGTGACATGATGAAAGATGTTTATGTGTTTTTACCTAAAGCTGGAAATTGCCTTTCCGGATATCACTGACTGGAAAAAAGCTAATGGAGCCTTGTTGTGCTTTCATTGCTTTTGCAGCGGTGTTCTTGTTTTAGGACTATGGCACGCAAAGCATCCTTCCCTTCCGTACGGCACTCAGCTTTCAGCTCCCTCTGCATCCTCCATCGGCTCCCCTGCGCGGACTGGACTCGGAGAAGGGCAAGGGGAAGGTCACAAGGAGTTGTTTTATTCTCCGGCTACCTGGAGCAGGCATCGCCAGCTCTGCCCTATCAAGTAGAAAATGTGGCACTGATAAATCCTGTCCGCTAAGGAGCCGAGCCTTTTTAATATGCAAGTGCTCAGTCAAAGAAAGTAAACAGACATCTCCTTCTGCAGGGAATTACTAGACAAACCTCTCCCTCCCCTTACCCTCCTTCCTTCCTCCTCCCTTCCATTTAAGTGTAGGAAATTCTGCTTGCTTTATTTGATAAAGAGGAGGAGGGGAAAGGACATGTACTGAATCATGGTTAAGCTGCTGTCTTCTACCCCAAGACCTTTCAGTCTAGATGTGCTTCATTAGTTTGATAAGCAGACACCAAAAAGGGGGAGGGGTGTGGGGTTTGCATGAGGGGATCTGCCTAGGGGCTGCCCGGAGGTTTAAGAAGATGAACTGCTAATGATGTTGAAGCTGTACCTTTTTGGGACCTTGGCTCCTGCAGGAAAAATGGGCCCTTTTCACTAATTGTGTTGTGCTCAGTAGTGTGATGGAAAGGGACTCACAGGGGAGTGAAACAGAATGAATATCAGCTGGGCTCTTCCCCTGAGCAGCCCCCTCTGCGCTCCTCCCCCAACCCAACTCTCATCTCTTTAGCAGGGTATCTGGCATGAAGTCATCCTAAATATCGGGAGATAACATTAGGAAAAGAGATTAATTTGGTGGGTCATTTATTTGGACAGTCTGGCATGAGGCTTGCAAACTAAACATAGATTTTAACGAATGTTGTCCAAATTGGCAATGCAAATGTTTTGATGAATAGCTACCAGAAAGACTGTGAACCTTGGATCTGGCCCCGTGCACGTGCAAACACAGGATCTAAGGACTTTCGAATGTTACTCGCTCTAATCCTGTGCCAGCCCTTTTCCTCTCTGGCAGGTTCATGTCTCGGAAGCGGATAACTGTATCCCCACTGTGCAGCGGGGTATGCAGTTTTTCACCCCAGGTGCTGTCACATGTTTCCAGGTGTACTAATTTTTGTTTCAGCAGCTCCCTTTCACTCAGATGCTGCCCCAGTTGAGAAGGTAAAGTGCAATTCCCAGGTGTGCTTGCGGAGTACCCAGGCTCACAGAAGGTCAGCATTGCCTTTCTCCTGCACCAGCTTCTAGCCCAGTTCAGCTAAGTCTGGTGTTAAACTGTCAGCGTTTCAGCTCATAAAGCCTGGTGTGGTCTTACATGTGTTTTGGGGTGGGGGTGGTTGGTGGTGGACATGCTGTGCCATGCTAGGCCTGGGAGTCCCTTTCCAGACTCCTGCCAAATGCCACCCCAGTCCAACCCCAGGTTGGCTGGGCACCTCCTCCCTTGGGCGAAGGAGCCAAAGGCAGCTTGAGGTGCTGCTTGGCATTTTGCTTTCTCAAACACCGGTGGGCACAGCAAGCCTGAACTGTGCAAATTAATCGGCCTCTAGGCTCAGAAGGACCTTTTTAACCTAAGCATACTGTTGTCTTAAAATTGTATATCCCTGCCACAACGATGGCTAGCTAGCCAGCTACAGACAAGTGGGAATCACTTGAAAAGCCATTCAGCAAAGGAGACACAGGTGGAACTTCAGGAGGCAGTTGGGTATCCAGGGAACTGCCCCAAATGTGAGGTCTCCCCACTGCAAAGGAAAAAGAGTATGAGATTTGTAGTGTCTCTGGAGCACTCCAGCAGCACAGGAGCGGGCAGCAGGTTTAAAGCAAAAGGATGTTTTGTTTCTTTTTGTTTTCTGCACCACATCTACTAATGTGCAGAATTCCCTGCTGCATGCTGTTGCAAAGACTGCATGTAAAAGGAATTGGATAAATGCACGAAGGAGAGGTTTGCAGTTGAGAACGAGAGTGTGCTAGATCGACGCAGTCTTCAGCACAGGATGCTCTTAATCCTCTGATTGCGGGAAGCTGGGAGGGATCCCAGGGGAAGCCTCGCTGTATATTCGTCCTTGTTCCTTTTATGCTTTCCCTGAGCATTCATGGCTGGCTACTGTCAGAGACAGGATACTGGGCTAAGAAAACCTGTACATGTAAGACCATTACATTACGCTGACAGGACAAGGATGGAGTGAACGCCTGTGTCGGGACATGGTGGGATAACCTGGGCAGCCCAGGCTGTAGAGCAGAGCTTTATGGAACTGCTGCAAGCAGTCCCATACGTGACTTCCTCAGCATCCCTTTGATGGGAACGCTCAAAGGAGGAGTGCTGGCAGACAGTGCAATAAATGCTGTTGTTATATGTGTTATAAACCACTTCACAGAGAGAGGTGAACATTTCCCAGGGTGTGGTGTGGCAAGGCCAAGAGACAGACTGTTTGAAGTTGTGACCAGCTGCTTCTCTTCCTTTCTTTTCGGAGATGACTTTGTGTAGTGGGCGACACAGACAACCACAACAGTAATTTCTTAGTCCAAAGGTTATTCAAGAGTTTTTGCCCACCTTCCCCCCGGCTGTCTCCTGCCTCAGCCCCACGCCTGTCCTCTGCCACTCAGAGCCACAGAGAGGGACCAATCGATCAACTGGGGCAGCTGGTGGCTTCTCCCACCCGACCGCAGTGCCGTCCCACAGAAACCTCGTCCGGTAGGGCTGCTCCTCCTCCCCCTCACTCAGCACATGTTGTGTTTACACCTCTGCCTTGACCAAAATCCCTGCTCTGTCAGCTCCCAGCAGCAGCGACGGTACAGGCAGGGGGTAGGATCACCCCCCACTTAGGGGGGGCTCGGGGCAGTCTATTCCTGTGGAGCAAACCTGCATCGCACAGGGTGGTGGAGAGGGGACCATGCCTCGGTCCCCGTAATTATACCCATCTGTTACTTCCCTGTCTCCTCCGCTGCCAAAGAAACACACAAAGCATCACAAGTGTGATTTAAGCCCCTGGAGAATACAATGGCTTCATTTGAACAAGCCGAGCTGGCCTCTAATGCCCCACTTTTACTGCCCCACTGCTGCATGCTGGGCTGTTGAGGACCGCTCTTTTACAGAGCCGTCGTCTCTCGCTGCTCAGTCATTATTAGCTCTGTGCCTTTTTGTTGTTTCTGCTGCTGTTGTCAGACTTGCTGTGAGGGGACAATGTCAGAGCTGTTCCTCCTTTCCTTATCAAAGTGACTGGTTTGGGAGTTTAGTGCCTTCCACATTAATGGGACTGGTAAACTGGTTTTGTTGCAGTCGATCTTGTTTTCTGTGCCCTCTTGTCATTGCTGTTGACTCATCAGGCTGAAGTGTCTGAGCTTAATTGAAGCAGTAACAATGCAATCAACATTTCTCTCTATTTTTATCTGCATCTCCCCCTCCCCTCTGGTTTGTTCTGCTGCCTGACATGCTATTTCTGGGGCTGAGAGCTTGGCAGCCTTGCAAAGGGTTGCACTGGGAGGGGACTGAGCCACAAAGGGAGCAAAGCCCACTGAAGGTAACAGGGGTTCATTCTTTATGTCAGTGGTGCCAGACTCCCTGCATTAGACTCGTGATCCTTGCTGTGCTCCCCTTGTCACCTCCCCCGTCATCCCTCCTGTGGCGTGGAGAAGGCCTGGGCAGAGGGAAGTAATTCTACAGCCGGGCTGTATGGATGCACCTAATTAGCATAAAATTAACATAACCCTCTTTGTTTAACAGAGAGTATCCAGCTCTCCTCCTTTATCCAAGTGATGTGACCAGAGGCAGGGAGGAGTGACTGGTCTTGATGAGATCTTTAAGAAATCAGTGATGAAGATGCTAGCTTGGTCTTTGCTAAAGCGTTCCACCCCTGACTTCAAGGGAGGACAGAGTGCCCCTGCCAGCTGCACACTTAGGTGGCAACTGTTCGTAGCAGATGACTGATACTCACGTTTTCAAACACAGGTCTCCAGCGTTAGATAGCTGTCTATATATAAGTAGCCTGATTTGTCAGGGATGCGAGTCCTGGGAGCAGCGATATCTTTATCAGTCAGAGATGCTAAGAACTTTGAAAAATACACCGCTTTTCCTCAGGTGCTTAATTACAGGCTCTGAGAAGTGACTGCTCTTGTGTTAGCTTTGAGAGCAGGGCTAGGATTCAGGCAGCAGTGCTGAGTGTGCTGCTTTGACCAGCATAACGGTGCTCCCAGCATTTCACACGGCTGACCAAAGGGCCTGGTGTGGCAAATGTATTTACTGAAAGTACGGTAAGGGACAGACCCACAGCAGTCAACTTCCACTGGCTTCTCACATTGATTTTATTTTCCTCTTCCCTCTGCAAGTGCAAAGAACGTCCTGCCTGTGTCAGCCTTTATTTTCCCCCAGCAACAGCAGAAGAAGATGCATCTGCATGCACGTCATCCAGCGTACCATACAGCTGTAGCTGCACCGTTCGTTACCGTACCATTGGGAAGCTAGAGGAGCCAGCGCAGCTGAGTCAGGGACTTGACAAAGACGTGTTGCCACTTTGCGGAGAGGCTGTATTCTCTTTTGCTTTCTCAGTCCTTTTTCCATATCGCTTCTCCAGCGCCAGGTTTGCCTGGGGACAGGCAGAAAGCCTATAGCTGGGAGGGCGAAGCCAGGGCACGGGAGCTGGAAGCTCTTAAGCTTCTGTAATCATGCCCACTTAGGGGAAAAGTAGTGATGAGAAGCAGGAAGGAGTATGTAAGAAAATGTGGCCATTTTGTAATACATGAAGTGGCAACACAAAGTGCAGCTTTTTTGGATTCAGCGTTAAGTGCTGTGATTCATCCTGGGCCCACCATGGAGAATTTGTGATCCATGGCCACTTCCTTTGCACGTAAGAGCATTCGCGAGGGGGTTAACATGCTTTGCTGTATGAGCACTGAAATACAAAACTAGTTTTGCCTGGGTGTTCCTACATGTCCCTAAATAGGCAGGCGCCCAGACAAGTAGACAGCAAGACGGTTCGCATTGCAGTGCATTGCTACAGCAGTCTGGTGATCTCTGGTAGAAGCTGAAGAGCAAAAACGGTCTCTGAAAGGAGGGATGGTCTTGCACCAGTCTGGCCCTATCTAGCTAGGCCACGCTTTGGATGCCTGTGCCTGGAGGGTGCACGGCAGTTTGAGTGGGCAGAGTAGCAAGAAACAAATGGATCTTAAAGGTTTTGCGTCTCAGAGGGATGTCAACCGGCTTTAAAATGTCTTTTCTTATGAAATCGATTAGGGTTGCTATTGTTGATGGCAATACCTAAGGTGTCAAGAGGAGAAAGTATGAGGGAAAGCAGTGTTTTTTCTTTTTCTCCTGTCTAATGTCTTGGTGTACTTAGCAGCACACATGTAGTTGGTGTCCGTGTTGTTTCTATGTAGTTGGTTTGTTCCCCTAATCCATGTTTAGCTCTTCTGTGAAGGGATGGCAGGCAGAGAATCACCTGAAAATATTAAAATGTCAGCAGAAAAAAACAAGCTAGAGTAGGCATCTGGGTAGGTGAATTTGCTGAAAATACTTGTGTCTGGGAAATGCCTGGATTTCAGGTTGACAGAGTCCTTTGCAGTGAGACACGCCTCTCCTTTGTGTGAACTATATTGCTCTGCATCCTCTTTCTGTCACCTTTTTAGTGTTGTTATTGGACTGCTCATCTCTATTTTGTAATCTTTTTCACTTTTTTCTGTACAGAATTAACATACTCTTCTCCTACTGCCTCCCACCCTGCAGTACAGAGAAAGACTGCTGCTTTGTATCAAAAGCAGAATTGTTTTTAAGGCAATACATGCGGATCTAGACCTCTCAGCATCAACGCTGTAATCTCCACTGGCATCCTCAATAATTTTATGTCCTTGTGTTAGACTTTGCCTTACAAATATAGATACAAAGCCCAAATTGTGTTATCTAGAGAACAAATGCTTTCAAACATGTTTGAAGGGTGTGCAAGAACCAGCCACTAAGCGAAGGAAGGCAAGAGGCAGCTGACTTTGTTAAATACTTGTTAATACCTCTTGCTGTTGGCAGAGCCTGAAGTTTTAATGAGCTCTGTCTGTGTGTCTGTCTCTGCCTTCTGTGTTTGCATTTGCCTTTGTCGGCACGTTTTTGTGCCGTGGATTTTGTCTGTAGCCGCATGCCTGTTGGTGTGTCTCTCGCGTGTGCGCCTCGCTTCGGCTTGTGTTTGCCTGTGTGCTCCGTACGGGCTTTGCTCCGGTGTGTCCCAGCATGTCTGCCAGTGCCTTGCTGGCTGTGGGGGTCTCTCCGAGTCAGCCGGCGTGCCAGTATCTGCCTCCCTGCAAGGTCCTGACTTTCAATATGTGCATCTCCCAGCGCGGCTGCCTGTCTGCCTGCACACATCTCTCCCCGTGCATCTGTGTGCCTCGGTGTGTCTGCGTGCTTGGCCGCGGGACGGTACGCGGGAGGCTTTGTGTGTGGTGGGGCTGGCAGCGTTTTAAACTGAATTTGATGACTGTGCTCTTGTTGAGATGGAGACTCCATCGTTTCCTTCTGTCAGCCTAACAGACACTTGTACTGGGGAGGAAAAGCTGTTGCCTTGGTGGCTTCAGTGAAGTGAAATAAAATGCTGTTTCGAGTCGGTGGGAATGGGGATCATTCTCAGATGTCAGCTCCTTAAAAACGGCCTCACTTTATATGGAGAGAAGAAAATGGATTTTTCTCTTACAGGAGGGGCTTGTACCCTTCACGTGGTGTTGGATTTCCCCCCCAGATCCAGGCAGAATGCCACACTCCAAAGGGAAGGTCTTTAAAAACAAAACAAAAGGCAGCTGTCAATTTAATCCAAGCTCCCTGATAAAATTCCAGCAGAGTTCCTTTTTTCAGAGATGAAATAAGAACCCTGGCAGGCCCTCTTGACTGGCCACATAAATCATTCGTGGTAATTGCTCTGAGAAAGATGAGTGCCTCTTAGGTGCAGGGAGGGGGGGAAAGCGCCCGCTGCAACTGCGCAGCACCCCAGGTACCCCAGCTGGTGGGGATCCTTGTTCCCTGCGCCTGGGGGGCAGCTACCTGCAGCAGGGGTGGGTGCTGCAAGCCCAAGGGGAGGATGTGCTGCAGAGGATAAATAATAGGGTTTTCTGTCGCCTTCCCTTTGTTGTTGGTCCTGCTTTAATCGCCCTGGAGGGATTAGGAGTCAGAAGGGGGGGGCTTTTGGGAAAGG
>JANZLQ010000007.1:19432408-19469171 GCA_026212715.1 Elanus axillaris | reverse complement strand
TTAGGGCTGAGAAGGAGGAGAGGGGGAGGGAAGGAAGGAGCTGCGGGAAAGGTGGAGAGAATGAGATGGAGATGAGAGGAAGAAGCAAGAGATTGATTTAAGTGACTAGCATTTAGTGCACTGGTGGCACAATTTCAATTAGCTAATATCTCCTTGGGTCGGTGCATGACTCTGCATGCTCCTTGTCGCTCCGATTAGAAGTGGAATAGCCATAAAAAGCATAGCACTGGGGTCTGGTGTCAGCTTGCTGGCTGCAGTGGTGCAGGAGGACAGCTGCTCCGGGAAGCCACAAAGCTGCGATTGCTCTTTCCCTGGGCAGTCATAAAGATGGTGATAATAAAATAACAGGGCTCCAAAGGAGCACTACAGGAGCAGCCACCAGTCACAAACCAAACGAAGAGGGCGCTTCTTGATTCACCCCTTCACTTTTACGGTAGAAGCAATGGGGTGTAGTTGTTATTGTATTTAACATGTATCTGTAACTGCTGCTATCAAAATGATCTTTTCTTAACCGTTCATTCAACCCCAGTGGTCTGAGTAGTTTTGGGGGCACAGCTGCAACTAAGAATAAGTATATAAATATGTATATATACAGTAAAATCAGTACATATGAACAAGGGGGCTAAAGGCGAGGAGCACGGAGGACCACAGTGGGAGTCTGGAGGTCTGGCTTGTGTTCCTGCTTTGCTGCTGGGCCACAGTGTGCCATGCTCCTTGCTCCTGAGCCCACCGTCCCTCAGAGCATGGCTGGAGCAGCCTCTACAACCTGGGTTATGCGTGGGGGGATGCGTGAGCTGGGCAGCAGAGCTGCATGGTGGCATGAGAGCCGCTGCTGTGGGACCCAGCAACATGCTGGCTCACAGCATCTCGCAGGGGTGCTGCTGGCTCTGGGTATGAGCCTGTGCCTGCTGCCTTGCTGGTGAGCTATGTATTGCTGTTAAAGGCCATTCAGTAGTGATACCTGTTAGTTTTGAAACAGAACCTGCACCATTTGATTCTGTGGCACCCACTTACTTTGCTGGTCTCCAAAAGGGAAGCCCGCTTCCATTTCAATTGCAGCACCAGAGCTGACATTGCCTCTTTTCCTTGCTGCAAACAAGCTGCTCTGCCAGTATTTCAGACATCTCCTTCCCTTTTTTTCTTTGTGGGCATGGAGCCCAGCTGCTGAGCACACGCTTCAGCCTCCCTCTGTGCAAGGCCCTAAGAGAAAGACTGAGAAACAAAGGAGTGTAGCCAGCGTGGCTGACTGGCAGCTGGAGTCTCCCGGACAAGTTGCTTGCACCGTTTCCAGCAGTGTCTCTGGGCTGAGAAGAGGGGATAAACATGTGCCCACTGCATACACTCCTGCTGCTGGCTCCCAGGTGCCAAAACGCTGGGCCCTGGGCATGGCACTTGGAGCATCCTTCCCTCCTCAGCTTGCCCTTTCCATGCTCTCCAGGCACTCTTCCCTCTCTCCAAGAAGCTGCAGTGAACACACAGGAATTTACAACAGTGAGGAAAAAAATAGCTTATGGGCTGTAAGCCCTGTATGTGGGTGGGAATGGGATAAGGTGTATGGCAGCCAAACCGCAAAGAGAGGGTACACGGCCGTACACATGTATGTGCCACACACATATATGTACCTGACAAGGTCTGCGTTAAAACAGACTGTGACCCATGGAGTCCCTCGGTGATGCTCCTTCCCTCTCAGGGCCTTGGCCCGCAGATGTTTGTGAGTTAATGTGCAGCAGTGGCGGAGGTTGCTGTGCCCAGCTGTCATCCATCCCTGGTCCCGAAGTAGCTCCCCTTGCAGCAAGAGCAGCTTAATCATTTTCAAATCAGCTTCTGAGCTGCCATAGCTCACAGCCCAGCACATTAAGGTGAACTGGCACAGATTGCAGTTTGCCTTAATGGACTGCGGCCGTGCAAGAGAGGCTTTTCCAGCAGCGAAGCTCTCCCTACCACACAGGTAGCCCACTGAGGAAGTGCAGTGGGATGGACACAGCCCCAGCTTCATCTGTCAGTGCTTGAGAGCTAACTGTCAAACTGAAGGAAAGGGAGTTTGCATGCTGCAGGGAAGCACAAGGATTTCAGCATGCTTCCTACACAGTAGGGCCAATCTCGGGGAGCCCTCCTGGCCCAGATCCCCCACTGCGGTCAGCAGTAGGTATGCCAACAGCACCAGTTAGTGACAGGGGAAGGAAGCAGTTGTGATTTCCTTTTTAGGAAAACTGAGACACAAAGACGGAAAGAGCCAAGGGTCAGGAAGAAGGGACGTGAAGTGCTGGGGGTTAAGACCTTTGTATTAGCAATGGTATTCTGCTCTCTTTAGTACCCTACTTCTTGCTTTCTTAAACCCTTTGGTTCATGCTAATCAGCTCTGCATGAAAAGTACATACTGTTTTGCAGATACAACATTCAGTTTCCTGTTCCATTTATTCTCCCAATTGCTGCCTCTATTTTTCCCTTTCTGTTCTTACCACTTTTGAAAAACATATTAAACTACATTTCCTGCTGTTTAAAAATGGATCAGAGTTTAAAAGCACCTTGCCTTTGAGGTGAAGATGTTAAGAATCATAAAATGGAATTAAAATATCTGCATCCGCACCCTATTTCACGGTGGGTCTCAGTTCTAAGGAAGCTGCTGACTTGGTGGAAAAAAATGGCAGTTCCCGTGTGGAGTGATAGGGGAGGGATGATTTCCTGCACTGAAGCACTTGCCAGAGGAGGTGATGAAGCCCTTGCGTTGTTCAGTGAGGACTGTCATCTCGAGAGCTGCACTCCCACGCTGCAAAGTGGTTCATTGATCTTGTGGGCTGGCACAGGCGAGCAGCCCCCATGCAGGAAAGGGAAGGTGAGCTGTCCCCGCTCCCTGACGCAGCCCCTCACACAGCCTCACTGAGTGCCATATTGCACCATTTAGTCTCAGGCATCCCTCAACAGCTCGGACTGACAGCACGGGAGTGGTTCTGATTTCACTGGAGGGAAAGCTGGAGGGTGAGGGACCATGGGGGTCCCCAGTTGGAGAGAAAAGGAAGATGGCCTGGAGAAAGAGCCCGGCTCTTCCTCCTGGCAGTTCCAAACAGCCACCCCCAGGGTCAGCTGCCAATTGTTTCTTTTTTCATTTGTTATATCTGCTGAATGCAGGGATGCTGCTTCGTATGATAGCAATCCAGAAAATTGGACCAGATTCCCTTGTGAGACCCTAGTTGCTGAAGTCAGTGTTCCTGGTACCTCCCAGAGAGCTAAACCAGTAGCCCTTTGTGAACGCAGCTCTGGGAAACCTTGGTTGAAAGTATAGAAGAATCTGCATCTCTTTTTGCAGTCGAATGTGTGGTCTTCTTTCTGTTAACTGATTGATTATGGCCCCTTGAAGCGCTTCTGAATCACGATAAAGTTGTTTCATTAACTGCTTGATTCTGAAATAATCCTCTTTGAATTTTCCTGTAGAATTTACTAGGGCTCTAGTTTGCACATGAACACTTCTGTGAGGGATGCACAGGAAATGTACTCACAGAGAGATTTCAACAAAATAGTAATAGATAACAGCAGTGTTGTAGGTGTGATAGATGGGTGGTGCTGAAGGGGTTAATGCAATGCTGTACACATGTCATTTATAATGGATAGTCTTGTGTGAGCAGTGACATTTCTGAGGCACCAGAAATAATTCCCCTTCTGCTTTTGTTTCTTTTCGGAAAGAGAAGCAGGGATTGATCACTTCCAGGGAGCACGTGTAGTCAAGGACTAGCCTCGCGGGTTTTCGAGTGCTGCTCTTGCCTGAGAAATAGCTCAGAAAAGAAGGTGGTGCTACTTTCTCTTCTCTGACAAACATGCACCAGGCTATTACAAATATGCAAATTTTTCTTATTTCCACTCCTCTTATTCTACCCAAGATCTAAAATTAAGCTAAGCTCTTTTCCTTACAGTCGTAACTAGACATCAAGGTTCAGATGGTTCGGTCTAGCTGAGTCCTGCCGCTTTGGGGAAGGGTGCAGGCAGGAGCTCAGGCTGCCAATGACTATGCTGTGGTTACTGGAAGTGTTCCTTGCTCCTCTCCCTCAAGTGTGCCAGCGTCGCGGCTGTTGTGAATATCCCTGACCTGCTTGAGCTAAAAGGAGCAGGTTAGGAAAGATTTGCTGTTTGTACCATTTAACCATTTTTGTTTGGACTGCAGCAGAGAAGAAAGCACTTACACAAGTTTGTGCACCGGATGATTTGATTGAGTTGTCACTTCTCCTTAGAAGGCAATGGAAAACAGCATAGGGACCATGTCGGGGAGAGGGAGCTTTTCAGTCAGAGCAGCTGGATTTGGAGGAAGGTGCCTGCTTGCCAGAAGGATGCGTGCCCCGTGCTCAGAAGCGAGCAAAATCTGCATCAGTGCTAGTTGCGCTTCAGTAGCTCCTTGCCCATTTCTAGGGCCAGATCAGAAACAGGCATATCTCTTTAACCCCCTGGGGAAGATGGGCTTTCCTTTATCCATTACCCACTAAGAGGTCTGTTACCAGTCAGCTGTTGACGTTGCAGGCCTTTTGGGATGGCCCAGCTGGAGCTTGTTTGGGAAACACATTTGTTTCTACTTAGCTAGCTGAAATGTCTACCTTACTGCCATCTTTTCAGGTGAAACATATGGAGATACTTTCTAAACCTGAGCCCTAAAGGTAAAGATTTGCAAGGACTGGTAGGATCACATAGGGAGCTAAGATACCTGTGTGTAGACATTGATAGCAGTTGTCCACATGCAAGCTAATGTAATGATACTAAGGTGAGCACGACTATACTTCCAGGCCAAAGCTGGAAGCAGCCCACAGAGAATAGGATAGGATTTTTGATAGTAAAAGCTATCTCCTTTTGGATCTACAAGCTGTGCAGGTAAAGTCCCAGTTGCAGTGGGGGCCCTCCCTTATTTTTCCTGGACAGCACAGAAGGTGGAACGGAGAGGGAACATTACTAAAGGCAACCTTATATGTGCTCAGGGTCAGACAGAAATGTTGTACTGGCATTAACCCAAACCCCAGTCTCGTTTTTAACCTCTGCTGTGTGAAATGCATAATCCAGGGTTATCTTTTACTTAAATGTAAGCAATTGCTAAGCTAAGTTTCCAGCTGTGAATACAGCTTACCCTGTGACTGCAGCACTTGGTTGCTGACAGATGTGTGTGTGTTACCAGCTGACACTTGGAGAGCTGGATTGATTGGCTCAAATAGGAATTCAGAGATTTATTTGAAGGGCTGTGTAGGTTCTTTGGAGCATCTCCTCTGTTCAGGCTGTCAGTTCTGCCTTATGAGCATGTCTGAAAGGTGGCTGTACAGGTACTGTTCAGATGCAACACAGCAGAATTACAGTTTGTCTCTAATTTTTTTACAGATATATTCAAGTAAAGTTTAAGGTTTGTTTCAGTTCATTATATAAGGTCATATGTAAGGTACAGATCTGAGAACAGCTTGGTTTGTTCAGGGTGATATACTGGCACTTCTAGCCCCTCCTCTGAGGCTGTGCGAGGTATAAAAGCAGAAAGCCTCAGAATCTAAATGGTATTTTAGCACAATGTATTTCATTCTGTTTTCACTGGAATGTCTTTTTAATGACAGTACAGAAATCTCTGTAAGGTATACTTCCACCCGTATCTCCATACTCAGGTCTCATGCATTTGTACTCATGAGGTACATCCACTTTGTTCCTCCTGGCTTAGATCAAGCAGATTTTATTTGAGCACATCTCTGGCTGTGTTATGCCTTATATCTGAATAATCATGAATTGAATTCCCAATTAGCTTGCCTTTTGCAACTAAAATCCTGTTGATTTCAACAGTATAGTCTGGTTTAAAATACACAGTGAAACTGCTCTCAGTACATCCCAGGGGGACCTTGTAATCTTATTAGATGCACCTGCTGCCATTTTATTTTAACCTCTCAGTTTTTCCCTGCAGTATAATGAATTCAATATTCCTCTGCCACAGAAAGCCTTCCCGAATGCACTTTTTTTCCATCACAGATAGGAGGAAAGGCCCTGCCTCTGAGGAGCCGCCGGCAGCACCTCCATCTTCTGCTGCCTGGCCCGGAGCAGCTGGGGATGGCCTCCACCTCCTGCAGCCGCCGGCAGACCCTCGCCGGACCCCGCGCACGCAGGCGCTCACACGAGCATCCCGGTGTTTGCCCCAGCCCGGACACTGGTGACAAAGCTGCCCTCGGCCAGGGCTGGGCAGCTGGCACACTGCAGGTGGTTACACAGAGCAGCACGGCCCTCGCAGGCTGCAGAAACTTGGCTCTAAATCTTTTCCTGTGGCTGTTAAATCAGTAATGAAGGAAGATATAAAGTGCTTTTGCAGCTTCTGGGATATCGGGCCTCTTCACTGCCGGCTTCACAGCTGTTACTTCTAATCAGCTGGGCAGGCACCATAGAATTGTCAATTTTAATGAACAGTCTTTCATTTCATATTCGGTTTAGGTTTTACCGGTGGAGGGGGGGACTGGTGACCTTGCGATCTCCGGTGTCAGGGCTGCTCACTGAACACATGTAACTTCCTCCCTTGCTGCCCTTCCGTGGGCGTGCTGCTGGAAATGGTGGCGGGGGGACATTAGTGACCTGATGGTGACTAGCCTGAGTCCATGGACCTGGCGTCCTGTCCTGGATGGTAGATGGGAGCTGATGCCTCAGGAGGAGCATGAGGGCACGAGAAGGCTATGGAGCTTTCCCCCCATGAGAATCTCCAAGCTTTCAGCAGTCTGTGGCTCAGGGACTTCCAGAACCACTGGTCATGTCTCTGTGTTTAATTAGAGGTGTTTAATTAGCAGTGGCTCTGTTTGGATCACACTCTGCTCTGAGCCTGGACTGTGCCAAACTTGATAAGTCTCAGTACTGTAGTGCAGCCACTTTAAAGTCTGGAAATAAATAAATGGCAGAGTTGGTGTCTTGGCTTGAATCCCTGCTAGGAGCCTGACATGGTGAGACTGAGGTGGGCTGAGACCTGGGGTCTCACCTTCAGGGCTCAGGTACCTCCCTGCAGCTCCAGGTCTGTGTCGGGCCATGAGCTCTCAAAGGAGGAGGCCTGCCACTGGTACCGCTCTCCTGCCATGAGGTTTCACTGCCCACCTCCCACCCTTCTCCCTGCCATCTCTGGCACTGATGTCCCTCACCATCTCCAGCCAGGTCCCCCCACCCCTGCTCTGTTAGCAAGAAAAACACAGGCATCCCCGTAATGTTTTTATTGCTCTTTGTTGGTCTTGCTAGGTCCAGGAAAAGTCCCAGGTGTTACCTGAGGCTTGGGGAGAATAGCTTCTTGCAGGTGCCATTTTTTGTCAAAGCTATGTAGGTTAAGGGCAGAAAAAGAAGAGGAAGAATACTGATTTTTACATTCTTCAGTCACTGCTCTGGAGTTGCAGGCATGGGCATGAATCCATTCCCAGGAAGCCACCAGCAGAATTTGTTAAAGGGCAGGAGATGAAGTATTCACAGCAGGTGGAAGTAAATCACGCTGGGAAGGAGACAGAGAGAGAGGGAAGGCCCCCCTGAGCCTCATTGCAGATGCTGCCTGCTCAGCCCGGGAGCGGCTGGCAGCATCCCGGGGCGGACACTGATGTGGTTTGCCTTGCGGCTCACCAGGGCAGCTTGCAAGGCTGCGGGAGATCCAGGCGCCGTGCCTCCTAACACTGTTTTAGACACAGGGAAAGCGTGCCCCTCTGCATGCTCTGTCAGGAGAGACCACGCGTGTCTCCGTGCATGTTCATGCGTGCACGCCTCCACTCGGAGGGTGACTGGGGAGCGTTTCATGCTGATCCTGGGGAATTTGGCTTCCTTTTAACTGAGGATCTCTGCTAGAACGCATTTTTTTCCCCCTAGCAATCCCTCATTGTCAGGACTTCAGTATTTTCTGGAAACATGTAATATGTCTGGCCATTTCTGTCTGTTGAGGAGAATCGACGTGTGGGTTGTAATATATATTAATTCCCTGGAGGGACATTGAACTGTTTCCTCTGCCCAGGTGGAAAGGGATAAACACAGCCACTGACATGCTGTTTAGTCTGAAAATAGCCCACTGAATGCATAATGAAGAGCCTCCTGAGGAGTTACTCTGCATGTTAAAATGGTGTTCAGCAGCCTGTGCTGTCACACAACATAATTTGAAGATGAATGTGCATCCAATCAGCCTACCAATAGCTGACTGTCACCGTCTGGCCATTAGTATTACCTGTCTGTTCAATGGCAGCCGCGTCTCTAGAAAGCAAGAAGTTCGTCAGTCCCAAAATATGTCTTGTGTGTGAACGAGACAAATGAGGAACTCTGTGTCTTGGCTTTGTGCTCAGTGCCCATTTCATGCTGAACAGCCACTTGGCTTTAGCTGGTGAGGACAAAGGAAAATGAACGTTTTTCTTCAGTGGGAGGATTTCTGAATGATCAGGGGAAAGAGCACCCCACATCCTTTGTAAGCCTAATGGAGGCAGAGCGGCTGAGGGTCCTTCAGTGAAAGATGCAGCGTCTTCTGGTGCACACGGTCCTTGCCTGCACTGAGATAAAAATTGTCAACCTTGATCCTTTAAAATGCGAGCCAGCATTCGAGCAAAACGGTTCATGTTGGAGTCAATTGACAAGTGGCTTCTGCTGTTTAATTCACACCCTGGTAACAACACTTGCATGAATGATATGTAGACACCACTTTTGTCTCTGAACGTTTGACAGCAATTAGGACTTCACTCCAGGGGCAGAACATCATACTAACACTAGAGTGCTGTAGGAGGAGGTTAGGGTAAAGAAATTAGCCATCTGTCTGGTGGAGACTGTATCCTCCAGGAGGCAGTTAGATGTCAACAACAGGCAAAATGTTTCCATTCTCATTGTCCTGCACTTCAGTTGTACACAATGGCATGAAAGGCGCACAGAAGCCCCATTCACTTCCAGTTATATAGAGGTCTGCCACCAGCCACCCTGACAAACACTCCCTAGCAATTGTAGCTAGTGGCAGCTGAGAGCTGCTCCCCTCTGTGCCGCTTGCAGAGATGCCTGTCAATTTTGGATGTCCCGTCGTGGAAAGCCAGGAGGCAGGGACTTGGGTGTTTAGCAGTGGAAAGCAGAGCCCGACTGCAAATGAGGAGGCAAAGTGATTTTTACAGCTCTTTGCTTCAGACAGGAGGAAGCTGGTGCTGGTACAAGCTTAGGCTCTGCAGCATGTTCCTGGGCTGTGAACCTTGAATGCGACACTGCGTCCTGAGAGGGAGAGGAGCGGGTAGATCTAATCAGTGCCACGTGGCTGTTTATCAGCTCGCCCAGCGTGGCCGTGCTCCACACCGCTTAGAGCAGCACATCCATCAACTTGCTGCTTGGAGCTTTGATTTAAGAAACTCCCCGTCACCAGGGACAGTTACTGCTAGATTAGTCCAGGCGAGGGTTTAGGGGAACGTGTGTTGACATGTAGTCATGTTAGTCATACTGAGCTACATAGCCAGAGAGAACTGCCAGGTCTCTCACTGTCTACTCTGAAGGACTGTCTTTATAATATCTACTGCACAGGCACATTACTTTTTTCTTTTTTTTTAAAAATAAAACCCAAGCAGCTACAGCATTTTCCTGTCAGGAATCTAGATCTGATAAACAGAGTGCCCTTGGACAAGTCCCCTGGCTCAAGGGTTAAAAAATTCAAGTTTTGGAGCATTTTTGTTGCTCTATTTTTACATACATCTGTGTGTCTATAGAGAAAAGCACTTCTGGGAGAGCAAGGGGCAGCGTAACATGTTTTTGTTTTGTTGTCTGCATTGGCTGGCTTCAAAAGGTGAATTATCAATACCATAACTTGATTCCAGACTGCTGTCATTGTGAAAAATACAATTCACAAATAATGCTGTTCTGTATCTAGAAAAGGAACCACCACTGTGAACCTTCCTAATGTGCAAAGAAAGCCACATGCGGTGGCAAGGGTAGGACTCTGGTCCCCCGATGTGTCCCGGAAGGCAGCTGGTGTCTCCCTTCCTCCAGGTCCTTCAAACTAATTCTGTGTGTTTATTAAGTAGAAGACTGTCATGAAATTCCACTCTTTGAAGCTTCCAAATCTCAAGTGAGACTTGGCACACTGACAGAGCTAGTAATTCCTCTGTTCCCTTCCTGGACTCTCTCAAGTCTGTCTTGCAGGGCTTGAGCATCAAGCTTTTATCTTTCCCAAGACTCATGTCTGACACCCTCCTACTCTTACACTGGGCTGTAGGCTATATACTATCTTGTGGTCAATGGGACTGGACTGAGTTTGGACAAATCTGGTTCTTCTTTGTAGGAGCACATGGCCAGTGGCAAACAAAGTTTTCTTTATTTTAACAGTAGGGAGAGACCCTATGGATAAAACGTGTTTTAAATCAGTGGTGCACATGCGCATCTACCTGCCCAGCAGATGGTACCTTAGGTAGACTTTCCAGGACATCCTAGCAGATGTCCTTCCCAGTCTTCTTTCCCTAGCATGTCCTTTTCTCTTTTGCAGAGTCCCTTTCTGAACTTCCTTAGTTTTTGTTCTCATTCTCACCTGATTTGTGTGGAGTCCTTTCCAAACCATTTGTTAGCTGGCTAGAGGCAGGCAGTAGGATCTTCAGTGCTAACAGGGCAAGTTTTGTGTCTCAGCAGACCCATGATTACTACCGGATGGCTTGTCGGGACTACTTGTTTCCTTCCTGGTAGCTCTTCTTCGTAGCCTTTAATGGCACCAGATGAGTACATTTATGTAGTAAGCATTACAATAACCAGGTCAATTTATAGTATTCATAAGTTGTTACAGAACAGATGCACTTCCATCGCAAAATGAATCAACTTTTGCAGCGAAGCTGTACCTTCTAGAAGTGGTCAGTACATGCTGTTTAGTTTGCACAGGGGTATTTTGTTTGGTTGGGTTTGTATACAGCGATCTATCAACTTAAATGCTGAGCCATCAACAAAGCCATCCATCTGACTCTGGTCAGAAGGTTGCCTTTTAAGGGAGTGTCACTGGACAAAAATTGGCGTCGAGTACTGCTGGATAGAGTGTAGGTTTTTTTCTTCTGTAGAAACCAGTGACTCTTCTTGAAAAATGTGAAAGTGTTTTGCTGAAAATTGGAAGATTTGTCTGAAGTGTTCTGTTTTCTAAGCACTGTTTTCCCCAGTGTTTGGCAAAACTTATTAATTTTTTCCCCTGAAAACAGGAACCTGTTGTGATGAATGTTATGCAGTTGAAATGGTATTTTTCCAGGGAAAAGAAGTCTCAAAAGAAACTTTTTACCCAGTCCCAGTATTTAAGTAAAAATTTGTGTTCAAGTACTGCCCATCTGTGAAAGCACTTTGTGAGGCCACGGTTTAGAAATAATGTCACTTGTTTTCCCAGCCAACAAGATTGTACCTTGCCTTTTTAGTGCCACAAGCAGTGTCCCTTTAGTGGTCAGAGGCGGACAGAGTGAATCACCCGTTTTCCTCCAAGATGTGAGGTTTGTAGCGCTCCTTAGCATGACTGTTTTAGGGAACAAAGATCTGGTAATCAGCCTGGCATACAGATCACGCAGGACTGTTCCTGCATCTTGTATCAAAGTCACAGATTTAGTATTTCAGTCACTAAAAGCCCCTGCTGAGCCATTCTCTTGAAACTCACTTTTTAAGTCAAATTTGGAGAGGGGGCAAGCAGATAGATGGCTGTTTTTCAGGGCTGGAGCAGCCTCTGATCACAGACAGATACATTTTTCTTACGCTTTACTTTGCTCTTTCACCAGTGTTTTCAGACCTATTAAGTATTTTGTCTTGCCTCCAAAGGCTGTAATTCTCTCTCGGAGCTCTAATGTGCATGTACACAGGGTTTTTTATTAGCTTGGTAGGAGCCATTTGGTCCTATCGTGGTGTGAGGGATAAGTCAGCCAGAAGAGACCACAATGCAACCTTGGTGGTTTCCTGTGTGACTAGCCAAGGAAAAGCGACTTGTCAGCAGACCAGGCACTTTAGAGAACAGATCCAGCGCTCATGGGAGGAGGAATCCAATAGCATCGTGTGTGTTCATCCTTCAGGAACTGTTTTACTTCTGCTTTCCAGTTCAGCAGTGTCCGAGCTGATAGAGGGAAGAATAATAAACTAAATTGGTGTCCAGTGGGGTAGGTATGCTGACTAACATTTATCTGAATAGGCGTTTGTCATCCCTATCCAGGATGGGCCCAAAAGGCATAAGGTGTGTGGAAAAGTAAGAGCAAAGGTTGGTAGGGGCACCTTCTTCTTACCCAGTTGTTAGGATTTAATTATGTATTCCAGTAACAGTACCTAAAATAAGCAGAGGGCTGATGATGTGAAATCTTCCAACCTCATAGAGACCTCCACGCTCCTTGGTAGAAAGAAGCAGGGGAAGCAAAAGATAAAGTGGACAATAACAACAGCAGAAACCATGGTAAAAAATGGGAAAAGAAATTAAAGGAGAAGGAGAGAAATAGATATGACTTGTTTTCTTTTGTAGTATGGATTGGATTTGGATGTCTCTCTGCAGCTGCTGCTATTGTTGCTGCTGCCACCATTATTTATTATTCATTATTTTAGCACAGTGAAGGAGCAGTAGTTGAAATAAACTCAAGAGCATGACATTTGGTAGCAAATGATTTTGAAGACTGTCCCCCCAAATAAAGTTACAGTTTCATATTTTAAAGGCTATATAGATGGAAGATCCCACTGCGGACAAAAATAAAATCAAATCGCTGGGTATGTGGATCTGTAAATAAATGCTGGTGCTTGTTTTTCATAACCACTATGGCTGCTGAACCTTTCAGTAACCTCGGCCTGACCACAGTGCTGCACAGGTCTGTCTTCTGACATGTGTACTTATTTAAAGGCCTTAACACTGTACCCAGTGATTAAGGATGTCCACAAACATGAATAATGAGTAAGACTTTTATTTCAAAACGGGCAAGTCGGAGATGACCCCAGTACTGCAACAGGACTTTGAGCTGTCCTGTCCCTCCCGGTACCCCAAATTTGAAATGGCCTCTTCCTGGAAACCACATTTTCTACAGAAAAAGGTGTTAGTCATTGGTATAGAAGATTTAAAAATGCTGAGCATCAGAAACCTACTTAAGCAATTTTCACAGTGTATCAAAATAACATGGGTAGAGATCTTCTGAGAGGCATTTTTGGTAAAAGTGAAGATATTTTGGTGACACCAATAGCTGTGTGTTACTGGGTCATTTGCCATCTTAATTCTGGTTGAGATCTCTGGTGTCTACAGTTGTTGACTTTTGGCTGGACTGTACAAATTTCATTCACATCAGTGGATGAAATACCAAAGATGCCAGTGCAGAGGTGGTGTGAAGGAGGGGGCCATGTGTATGCCTGCATGTTAAGTCCCCGAAAACAGATGTTTCTGTTGAAAAAAAGGAACGTGTTTCAGCTCTTAATCCTAGGGTGCTTTATGTGCTGCTGCAGGGTAGTATCAAAAAGTAGGAGAGGGCAAGGATGGGCCACACATTAAAACAGGGAGCTGTTGAGGGTGTGTGGAAAGTAGTCAGCATAAAGAAGCATCTTGTGGAAGATTTGAACAGAAGGTTACTGTGTCTTTGCTACCCCACGAAGTATAAATTTGCTTTTCTCCTTTCCCTCAGCCAGCTGCCCCTTCCCTTTCTTTGCGTCGGAAGTGGACACAGCAGTAAAATTTCTCACAAGTGCCATTTCTTCGTGGGGGTTACTGCTTACTGCCACATCTCCTAGGGTCCCTCACCAGCCTGAGAAGTCTGGGATTTGCTTTGTGAAATGAGGTAGCCAAGTGAACCTTACTTGAGAGATGCATGTAGACAGCATTTAAAGCCAAAGCTATGCTATGTGTACGGTGGCCTAGAGGGGAGGCAGATCATTTAATAATGACAAATATAAAAAAAGAAATAAAACCTTCTTCTCAGAGCTTGGTGCAGTCCCTCCCTGCTTTCTTAAATGAAGCCTCTTAAGTTTCCACAGAGTGCGTGTGTGGTTGAGGGAAACACTTGTAATTTGTTGTTTTGCAGAAGGGTGGTTCCCTGTGGCCTTGGAAAGAGGCCTTTGCTGAAAACCAAACAACAACAAAAACTTTCCCTTCAGGAAGCCAAAGCCCGTTTTTGAAAGTGTATGTGCATGTCCATTGCTTTTGGCATAGTCTTTGTGCAAGCATCCAGGAACAAATTTTGCTTTGAAAGTGATGAAATAGATGTATGTGGAAGAAGTAATATTACTTTGCATATGTGTCTCAACACCCTGAAAATGTTATGCCCATTATATAGATATGTTAAGGATCCAGTAGTGGATTCTGGGCAAGCAAAGGTCTGCATCTTAGATTTCTTGACTTCTAGTGCTCCAGATAACTAATTAAACATTGAGGAAAAAAGGTCTTAAGAAATGGTATTAAACAAAGAGCAAAGCCTATCTTCCCTTTCTAAACATAACTAAATGCCATCATAACATTTAGTTATGTTGGCAATGTTAGAAATAAATTTAATAGTTTTCTACATAATTTTGCTTTAAGTTTCTGCCTTCCAAAGCTTCTTCACAGAAAACAGTTTCTCTTCTGTTTATCTCTTGCTGGACCTGGCCATGTATAAGCAGAGTGGTGATGTTGTCATACTTTGGGTTTTTATCCATTGATTTTTGTCCCAAGATTTTGATTCCTGCAGTCAGGTGATTGAATGTCACACCTCAGCTCTTCTCTTTTTTTAAGAAAGTTTCTGCACTCCACAGATGTAAAGTTTTAAGTCTGGAGCAGAACCAACTGCAGGTGTATTATTTTATCTCCTTAACTGTCTGGTGGAGGAAGGAGAGACAACTGCTGATTTTGAAACACAAGAGAGCTCCAGCACTGAGATTTGCAGCATCCAGAAAGCAGGAGCATCCTGTCCTTTCAAGAGTTTCTTGCAGAAGCAGTGATCGCCATGGTGCCGTATCTTTCAGTGGTACATAGGTGTTGGTTGGTGTTAGTGTTGGTCACTACATTACAAGTTACTAGAAGCCTGATTACTTTCTTAGCCTCTTCAATAGTGCGAGAAGGGCATTTCGCTCCCAGGCCACAGAAGCTTTCAGACAACTTTCTTACCTATCTTTCACCTTCATATTGAGAGGTTTTTGCCATGCCTCAACAGCACTTCAGAGCTAAATGAAACTCAGAGGCGCCTCGTGCCTGTGAGTAGGCACCTTTGGTCAAAAGTAAGCTCCCAGTTCCCCTCTCTTAGTGCCAAGCGGCAGCTTCAGAGAGCATGTCAAGGGAGGATGGTAAAGCAGCACCTCGCTGCACATGCAGGGATGTGATTTCAAGGGCAGTGACACTGCCAGGTCAGTCTGTACCAAGGAGCACGTGTTGTCCTTAGGCAAGGAGCGGCAGGCTTGGGGGTGTCATGGTGACGGCTCTGCTGGAAACTCGCTTGGGAAACTTCTGATGGAGCTCATCAGGAGGAGGCTTGTGGGGAAGGCACTGTTCCCCTTTTGTCAAATGGTGTCATGGTTTAACCCCAGCCAGCAACTAAGCACCATGCAGCCGCTCACTAACCACCCCACCCCCCCTGCAGTGGGATGGGGGAGAGAATCAGAAAAAAAAGTTAACCTCATGGGTTGAGATATAACAGTGTAATAGAACAGAAAGGAAGAAACTAATAATGATATTAATAACAATAATAGAACGACAACAATAAAAGGATTGGAATATACAAAACAAGTGGTGGACAATGCAGTTACTCACCGATGGATGCCCAGTTAGTTCCTGAGCAGTGACCCACCCCCCAGGCCAACTCCCCCCAGTTTATATACTGGGCATGACGTCCCAGGGGTATGGAATACCCCTTTGGCCAGTTTGGGTCAGCTGCCCTGGCTGTGTCCCCTCCCAACTTCTTGTCCCCCTCCAGCTTTCTTGCTGGCTGGGCATGAGAAGCTGAAAACTCCTTGCCTTAGTATAAACACAGCTTAGCAACAACTGAAAACATCAGTGCATTATCAACATTCTTCTCACACTGAACCCAGAACACAGCACTATACCAGCTACTAGGAAGACAATTGACTCTATCCCAACTGAAACCAGGACAAATGGCAAAATGGTAGGCTCCTCTCACAGTAGCCATGTGAATGAAAGACCACAGGTAAAGGCTACTGTGAAAAACACCCACCACATTTTTCCTTTGTAACTACTTTGACGTGCTTCTTTCAGATGTGAAAGAAAGAGCTGACAGAGAATGCCTTCCCTTCTCATAAATGAGATTTCAATACCTGAAGAAGTTGCCAGTGTCCCTCTCTCTCTCTCATATTCTGACATTGTGGAAGGCTTCAACTTAACCCTGGTAGTTAAGCTGTAATTGTCTGAACTGAGCCAGGGGGAAGCTGGTGAAAAGTGACACACGTATCTTCTTTTTTTTTTTTTTTTTTTAAAATGTCACTCATCCAATCAGCTTTTAACAAGAACACTCTCCAGGCCGTCTCTAGAAGGACCTGTCTGCTAACGGGCATATATCACCAAGTTCTTGATCACCTCCTCTTCCCAGGCTTTTCATTGTTTGTTAAGGAGCATTGATGTGCTGTGAGATTCTCTTGTTACAGTAATTCCTGTGTGTTGGACTAAAAAGTCCTCATGGGAGCAACCCTGTGCAGGCTGAGAGACAGGCTAGGTGATCTTCTCCATCTCTGCCTTCTGTGATTCTGTCATTCGTACATGACACTTCTCTAAACAGTGCCCTTAGAGAGCACTCCTGGCGGTAAAGCTCTAAAATGCTGGGATTATCCAAGGAGAGCCTTTTTAGCTCAAAAGTACATCACATAATAGAAAATGTAGACAGCTTAACCAAAGCAGTGGTTTTGCAGTCTAAGCATCTGGTGCGTACTCAGGGGACTGTGGCTTGACTCCCATCATCTGCCAATCAGGTCATGACTTGGCACAGCAAGTTTTTGGGATCGTGGCGCGTTGCTCTGCGGAGCTGTCACCATCCTGAAGAGCTGCCCCAGGAGAGCAGCTGCTGAGCAGCCTTTTACCCTGGCGTGCGCTCAGGCGGCTGGACCAGTGCCTCAGCACTGAAGGGCTCCACACCTTCTTGAGTTCCTCCACTCGTGGGAAATCTGCACGGTTTCTCCCTGCTGAGGGGTCTCCTGTTTACTGCTGAACTTTGCTTCCTTGAGCAGATTCAGCAATAAGCTTAGTCCTGTCGCCCGAGAAGCACCGTACCTCCTCTAGCCAGCAGCGCTGCCGTGGGAGCAGCCGAAGGCAGCTGGCCACGGACAGCCTTGGCCCCCATCTCAGCATCGTCCCTTAAACCTCCCGACAGCAACCCAGCCTTACTCTGGCACCGCAAAGGTGCCTGTAACGAGGGGCTGAACGTGTGCCTGGTGGTGTGTAGCACTCAAATTACACCTGACAAAGAGGAAGCAGTTTGCTGAAGGGGGAACACATAGCTGTCAGCTCCCAACAGCCATGACAGATTCACGGGGCTCTGCCGCTCCGTTTCACCCAGCTCCGGAAATAAGGAGAGACTTGTCTCAGGATCCAGAAAAGCTGGGGCTGTCTGGCCCACAGCTAATTCCTTGTTTTTAGCCAAGAAGCCTGCTCTCCTTCACCTGCCTGCTCCTGAACCCGTGTTTGTAGCAAAATTGCTCAAAGGAAGCAGGAGTCAGAATAGAATAGTGAAATTTCTTTCTTTTCTTCCTTGTTCTGACTAAGATTTTTGTCTGTTGGTTTGTTCAGGTGCATGCAGACAAGTAATACAGTTCTGGGCTTTTTGGGAGAAAATCTATTCTCTGACGATGTAACTACAGAATGCTGCTACTCTAGCTCCTTGGATCCCGGCTGCCTTGCTGGGGTCAGGGCACTCTGGTGAAATCATAGGAGCTGTTGTCGTTCTGGCCGTGCCAGTGAGGCATGAAGCAGGGGAGTGATTTGTCCAAGATCCAGACTGTGAATGCATTGGGCTTCCAAACCCCAGCCTTACAGCTAGCCTTCTCCTGTGTGGGTTAACAGAACAATTCTGCACGCTTCCTGAGACTACATCCACCTACCTACCCCCTCTCCACCAGTTAATGGCCTGTCTGGAGGCAAAGAAATTTGTTCTCCTGAGACCAGTCAGCTGTAGGCAGGGTGGCACCCTTGGCTTTTTGCTTGAAAGAAACCAGATTAATCTTATTTAGATTAACAAAGTTGCTTTTTTTGGTATCAATGGCAGGCAAGATTCTAAGGCCAGGACTTCCTGACACAGCTATTGACAGAACACTTTGTATCTTGAGGAGCTCTTCAAAGAGGGACAGCTTGTTTACATTTACTCCTTTTTTATTTTGCTTCATAAACATACATAGTTGTCCTGTCACTGAGCAAAGAGAGGTGTGCTTGGGCTTACTCAGATTACTTGGCCCACACAAAGCATTCCCAAAGCTGAGATGAAATGCAGTCACCTAGCTGTGACTCGAGAGAAAATTATGAGCTAGAGTAAGAAAGCCCTTATTAACAGAAAACAAGAGCTGCTTTTACATCCTGCCTTTTCATTATCTCAGTAGAGATTGGTCCTGGGTCATGTTCATGCCTTAACTGTGGTGGAGTAGAAGGACCTGATCCTTCAGTGTACCACAGAGCTTTGCTCAGTTAATATGGTCCAGTGCTTTACAAAATGCCAAATGAAGCTTGTACGATCTGGCCACACAAACGAGATGCTGCAGAACAGCTCCCCATGGGTCGCAGTTTGCTCCAAGGCCTTGTCTTCCCTGGGTTTCTGTGGTGGTGGTTGCTTTTTTCCACTTGCTGGGTGACTGAACCAAGCAGCACAGCATGACTTGTTCGGGCACAAGGCTACCATCATCTCACAGTACCACAGGCCCCTTCAGGTGCTCGCCCAGTGTGCTGTCGCTGTGGGCCATCCACCAGGATATCACCCCTGACTTCATGAGAGAGACCTTGGAGGTGTGAGTTTCCATACCCAGGTTAATTTTTCACAGTTTCAACTTTTAGCACAAAAGTCTCCTCAGTAAATTCTTTCCCCGAGTAATGTATTTCTCTGAGACTAAGGCATTAGGTGAGGCTGCAGCCGAGGTGCCCCGTGCTCGCCCAGCACCAGAGAGGCATGCTCAGGAGCCATGAGAGCATCAGGCAAAATGTCACTTAAAAACATCAAGGACAGGTAAGACCAAAAGAAAATGATTCTGTCTGTTCACTTCCCCTGGAACTGGTGCCACAACCTGTGTCTAGATTTTTTAATGGAAAAGAAAACCTGTGTTGGATGTGTGTTCTCTTTTGTGATTTATCTCTTTTGAAATGGTTCCAACAACTGCTAAAATTTCTGAAGGCTTCAGAGGAGGGGGAGACCTCTGTGCTCCTTCAGCAGCCCTTTTTGTGCATGCGGTCCCCAGCTCTCCCTCTTCAGATTTCTCCCCCTCCCACCTACTCCTCATGAGCCTGAGCTTTGGGAATGGGAACTGGATGTATCAATTCAATATTATCCCAGCAAGAGAAGAGCCTCCTCTATTGCTATTTTTAGCTCGGCGGGTGCACCCTGCCTGCCATGAACTCAGTACAGTGAAGTGTTTAATTCAGCCTCCTCGCTCATTTAAAAGAAGGCTGTTGAGCACTCTGACCACCACAGCTCCACTTTTACAGCTGGCCGTAAATTTCCGAGTGTGCAGTGATATCTTTAGCTTTGACTCCAGAGATTTCCTGTTGAGCTGCAAGATGCAATCCTGCAAGCGCGCTAAAGCTAAATATACCCTTTCGGGCTGACACGCAGCCAAACAAACAAGGGCAGTGTCAACACAAGTTTTTTCCAGTGCTGAACGGGTTGAGTTATTCTGGAGGAGGTGGGGCCTAGTTCAATTAATGAGGCAATTAAGTTTGTTTTGGCATGTAAATAATCTTTGGGCCTCTTTCTGTGCTAGTGTTGTTTGTATTCCCATAGAAAAGACCGTATGATCTACGTTGCAGCACTGCACTCTGCACTCAGCTTTGACTACCGAGTCCATTGTGGATGAAGGTTTTCATGCTGTAGGCAATGACTTTGGCTTCAGAAAAATGTTGTAGTTTTTCACTTGTACTAGTCAGCACAGCCACAGCCTTTAAGAAAGAAGAGAAAATTAATTTTGAAGCAGTCTAAGATTAGCGAGGGAAAATGACAGTAAAAACATATAAACGAGACACAGAACACTAGCTTGTTTCTCTTCCTAGCACCAGTGCCAAACTGGTGCCACACACTCAGAGTGATTCTTCTGAGTAAAAGTTTGGGAATGGGAATATCTTTGCTTCCTGAATTTTTAGAGTTGATTTTGTCATGACGTGGCTGTTAACAGTCAGGGTTCACCTCTTCATTTTGCGTAAGATACAGGATGTATTTTTAGGTCATAAGAAAATGTTTGGAGGAGAGGGAAGAAAGCTAATTAGTCTTTCAGGTTTCATACCTTGATTTCACCATTGTAAATCTTCTGTTAGCTCCTCTTTTAAGCAGACGTGTCCGTGCCCAGCACCTGCTGAAGATGCAGCAGGCCTTCCTCATCTGCAGCTGCATTTGGCTGTTGATCTGTGTGAGCATGGTGCTGCTTGGTTTTCAGAAGGGAGGTTGCTACCAGGTGAGCTTTAACTAAGGCTAGAGTCATGGCAGAAAGCTGCGGGACAGAGGTTCCCACTCTGCTGTGAGCAGGAACAGCAGGAAGGCAGGGGCACTCCAGCAGCTCCCTAGACCACTTCCCCCAGCAGCTTTTGAAGGCCCGGGGCTCTGCCTTGGCTCGTCTTTGCCGGTTTTAGTGGCTAGCCAAAGAAACTGGAGTTTGCTGCAGGATTGTTTCTGAAAAGTCAGGGAGAGGAAGAATGGCTTTTATTTATGCTTGTCTTTTTCCTGGGCATCATCGCTATACTGTTCTTCAGGTGGTGGTGTGTTTACCTTTTAAAGAGAGAAATGTCTCATCATAAGCAGTGAGAGCACATGCTACTACCTCAGCTCAGTGTAACAGATGATTTTGGAAGGAAGCCAGCAAAGAAAACATGCCACTTACAGCTAAATAAAGATAATAATGCTAATTGATGAGTATAGGGCAACAATACACATTGCTAACATGTTGTACTTGTTAAGGAGCTGGGTTTTTTTTTTTCAGTGACAAACTGAATGCTGAAATCTGCCAATTCTGTTACAATTTGGAGTTGTCTGACAGTTAGGCATGTATCACCATGCTGGCTAAGAATCACAGACCTTTTTATAAAGCTGAACTGCTATACTAGGGTGCACAGTTACTCAGATAACAGTACATGGAAGGGTGAGCACTGCGGTTTAGTTGCCGGAGATGTCCATGAGGTGTAAGCAGCACCACACTTGGGAGTGCTGATGCTTCTGCCAGTGGTATGGCCTTCCTGCCTTGCCGCTGGGTTTCTCAGAGAGGAAATTCCCCAGAGCATACCCTGACTGTTGGCCATCTCTAGCAGTCCCTAAGGTATCTTGGAGAAGAGGTCTGACAACTTTGGCAAGAACTGGAGTCAGCCCACTGAAAGCACAGTAACTCGGTGAATATTAGCTTGGCATTTTTCTAAAGCAAAATCCTCACTGCATTTCATTTACAGACAAATAGCTGTTGGAACATGAGTAAAGTCTTTCTGTCTTTGTGCCTACCTGGGGCAACATTTCCTTATCAACATCTTCTGCTACCTGTTTCCCAGAATTGTTGGTAGCTGGTCCGTTTGGTGAAGCCCAGGAAAGTGCCAGCACTGGGAGGGACAGTCAATCTGGTGGACACCACAGTTGTCAGTCTGTGTTGCAAATGATATCTCAGTGTTACGTCTGTGTTTTCATGCATAGTATATAGACAAACAGGTTTGAGGTCATTTGGTTGAAGTCCAGTGAAAATTCAACAAAATGTTTCCATACAAAGGATACAGCTCAGCATTTTCACTGGGCTGCCTTGGAGGTGTCTGAACGCTTTGATTTTTGGACACTGAAAAGCAGATGTGGGTCTGCAGAGACTCACAAAAATCGTGACACTCCTAGTAGTCATGAACGCGTCTTCTATTTTAAACATTATGAACCTAGCTTACCAGCTGGAATATGGCACAGGAATCTCGCCTCACCTGGTTTTTACAGGAATATTTGATTAGCAAGTTTGCTAACAAAGCAACAGTGCTACTGAAAACAGTGACCCAGACCTGTTAAACCTGTCTTAAGGAAGAATCATGATTCATTTAGGTGCTTCCTAGTGTGTTCCCAGTTTATTGCGGTGTTGTAGGTAGTTTTGGAGGAAAAGATTTTTAAGATGCTAATGACAGAGTTACAGCTACAACCTAAGGGGAGGGGGAGCTAAACAAAAGAAGGATTCATTAGAGAACAAAAGAAACACTGGAGGCTTTGAACATAGGAGTCTCCCACACATTAACTAGGTGTACTGCCAATGTGCTACAGATGTGTGTTACATGAACACATAAGGTAATGATATGTCTACAAAGGGCTGAATGCATCTGTTTGATGTTTTGTAGTGAATTATATTTAAGCAGGTGGGAAGCTGCAAACTACCCAGTCCCTCCATATGTCAGAAGTAAGATATTAAGAGGTCCAAAGACATCCTCTGCAGCTTTTGTAGAATCACAGCTGACGGCCACACCATGTTTTGGTAAATTGGAGCCCTGCTCTACCATTGGGAGGTACAGCCTGTGGTTTCACGGAAGCAGTGTTTGCTTTTCTTTGTGAGGGGTTTGAGGTGTCAGCTCTCTGGACGAAGTCTTTTGAATACAGGCAAGGGATAAAGTAGCTGGAAGGAAGGGGGCAACCTGTATCACTGGGGATTTCAGGGGCTCTCTTGTTTTTTCATGGCTCACCAGGTGAATACTGGAGGGATGCTCAGAGGGGGGCCGGGAGAGGAGAGCCCCGCTGGGCTGAAATGCCCTCTGAAACAGCCCTGCAGAGGCAGTGCTGGGCTCCCCACGTTCAGGACAAGGCACACGCAGAGCTCCCAGCCAACCCCCGCTGCCCTGAATACCACTGAATCAGCCTGGGGAGCAGGGGGTGTACCCAGCACCAATTTCCAAGGAGATTGGGCAGTTGTACTCAAAATAATTTGGGCTGCAATTCAGGATTTAGTCACTGAAATGTAACTGCTGTACCTGTAACCCGGGGTGTGGCAGAAGGAAGCCCAAGCTGAGTTATTTACACCACAAAGATGTATTACAGGAGTTTGCCCCACAGTCTGGTTTGTGCTTTGCCGCAGAAAATGAAATGACATCCGTATCCAGGATTCAGACGCACTTGTGATCAGGACTGGGAGTTACACTAGCTTAACTGTAGTTTCTCTTGTTCTTTCTGAGGAGAGGACAGCTGGGAGCTGTGGATAAGATGTGGCTTTTGCTAGTGACTTCTGCAACAGTGAGGTTGGACCCTTAGTAGGATGGGGCCAAGGAGACCTCAAGGGAAGCAAGAAAGGGGCTAAGATTCTTGCTGCTGCAGAAAGGTCAGGGCCAGAATGAAAGTACATTGCTGCAGATACCTATTTGTCTGTAGAGATGCAACCAAAATACTCCATTAAAAATCAAGTTCTTCAGATTTAGATTGATTTAGATCTAGGTGAATCTGTATAATTTTTCTCATGCTGTTGCATCTTTTGCTGTTGCACATTGGTTTCTCATTGAGCATTTGAATGTAAAAGGTATTGAGGCTGGCTGGGAAGATCTTTAATTGTGGGTTGTTCCCTTTTTCACTGTACATTATGAAAAAAAAGTAGTAAGGAAATGTGAACGCTGGTATAGAGGAGGTCACCAATAATCTATGCACCTGCCAATCCCATTAGCTCCTTTGGATTTTGCACTGTAGGGGCCTAAAGGAAATGTGGCCTAAAAATAGCCATCCAACTTATTAAAAGGAGTCAGCCAAACCTTCCTTCAGCTGAGCCACAGCTGCCTGAGCATTTTGAGCAGCGGTATTAGAAAGCTGCAGTATGGAAGCTCTTTCCTTTTCTCAAGAGACTCGATTTTACAAAAGATAATGATGGATGAGAGATCTGCCCTGTTTTCAGTTAAGTAACTTCTAATACCACCTAAGAGGAAGCAGAAAGATTCTGTCATGCCATCAGCATTTTAGATACATGCAGAACACAGCCTTGGTTTGGTGGCTGAGATTTTCAGTCACCAGTACTCTGCCACTTACTGTTATTTTTTCAGATCAACACGTAGCTTTGCATTGGCACTCTGGGACACAGTCAAATTTACGGTGATGGTAGGGCTAATGGTTATATTAATGAAGGGCATAATTCTTTGCAAACAGGTTTTTTCTTCTTAATAACTTCAACAGGACTTTTCTGAGGTTTGCATTTTTCTATTCCAGGTCCTTTTTAAGTTACTGAGATAATGAAATTATAAGGATGAAAGTGGGGGCAGGGGGAACCCAACTCAAAGCCTGCAAAATAATTGCTGCATTTTTTCAAAAGAAGTCTGTAGTCTTCATTCACGTTAGTGATAGCTCAAACAAGGCACCGCAGTTGAGTGGCAACTGCACCAATTAGCAGTGCTGCTGTTGGTTTGTGAATTGCATGTGAAATGTAGAATTTGTCCAGAAGTGCTAATGCAAATTGCTCAACAAAAATGTGCCCTCTGTGTCAAGTCTTTTCACTTGTTCTGACACACTGATGTCTTCCCAGATTTCTCTGATCGGCAGATCCCTCTCTCGGTTGACAGCTACCAGAGCTCATAAAGTAACGGAAATATTTCTTGTTGCCATTAGCTGTGTTTCTGCAAAGAGGGCTACAAGCTACTGCTAGGGCTGGTTACTTGCTGTACAATGTAATTTTGACTTTTATTTATAGGGTGTTGGACTTCACATTTCTAGAATTAAGTGCTAAAAGGCCAGTAAATGTCTCAGATTTTACCTGCACAGAAGTTCAAAGACCTGGTTATCTGCCACAACGGTAATTTGGTCACTTTGCATGTGTTCAGCATCCTCTGTTATTGTATATGGTGATAACCTTTGTGCCTTACTGTATGAGGCTGAGTTACAATTGCCGTGGGAACTGTAACTTAGCATTTCCTGACTTTCTCAGCATACAGTATCTCATCCTAATATTGAGTCCTTTAAAAGAAGTGGAGCAAGGGCACATTGAAATGTTGGTGTCCTTGCATTGACAGAATATAAAACAGCATATTTAGCTGTGTGCAGATTTAAGTTGTATTTGTAATTGCTTGCGCTATGGTGGGTAGCACCTCTGAGTTGTAGTCACAGTTTAGGAGTCCCATTGTGCTAGGCTCCCTGCAGATGCAGGATGTAAATATATTTCCTTCCTCCCAAATACTTCCCACCGAAGGGTAAGATAAGAGATAACACAGAGAGACAAACACACCAGGGAGTACAAGGAAACAGAAAAGGCTGCTGGACATCACGGAGACAGGAATTTCTACAAACGTCTACAAATGTAACTATACTGGGGGCAGAGTTCAGGGTCAGATTTGTATGATTTTGATAATCTCCTCCCAGAAATGAAATGCAGCAGGGAGGAAAGTGTGAAGGCACTTCTAGCTAAAACGTAACATGTGGAAAAGAGCAGACTGACGGGGTGATGGAAAGTCTCAGCAGCGAATGAGAGATAATGCTTGAGGTGGCATATGCTGCAGCTGGATTTGAGAGCAAGGGAGGGGGCTGAAATCCAAAAGAAGGGGAAGCCAAGAGAGGGTTGCAAAGAGAGAGATGGCACGGTCAAGATGACAAGCAAAGAAAATGACCTGGGCAGCAGCACTCGGGCTGTCTGCAAGCAAGGTAAGATTGCAACCGTCAGGGTGCAAGGTGACGAGAGCCTGGCTGTGGGACCCTGTAGGGAGGTTTGAGGCAAAGTTGACAACCAGGCTATGGGCTGAGTGACAGGGAAGTGATCGTATTGTCCACAGGGACTGCAGAAACAGGAAGGAGAGGAGACCTAGGGAGTAGGATAAGAGCCTACTTTGAGCTTGAGCTGACAGATATCCACAAGATGATCCCAGAGGCAGGGTGTGAATTTAGTCGGAACAGACGGGAACTGGCCGGGGACAGAGAGGTAGGTCTGTGAGTTGCTGGCGTAGAGAAGGTCCTTGAATGTGCACAGAGAGTGAGCTTGCTCAGAGATACGAGTAAGAGGGAACAGACGAGGGACAAGGACACAGACCCACAGAACAGCAGCAGGTAGGAGGGTGAGTAGTGATGAACTAGCCCGAGTAACACTGAGCAAGCAACCAAAGGTGTTGGAATCAAGTAGAAGCGCTGGGAAGGGAGGACGAGATTTCCAGTGCAGTGTGGTCAGTGGCATCAGAAGGAGCTGACAGGCTATGGCAGCGAGACTGGTGTAATAGCGCAGAGCTGCAGCCAGACAAAGGATATTAGAGACCCTGTGATAGTGGTTTCTGCGACAGGCGAGAAGTGAAAGCCTGTTTGGAGAAGAACCTGTGGTGGAGATGGAGACTAAATTCAGTCAAAATCATATAAATCATAGTAGGCAGCACACTCAATAAGCTTAGAGTTGACAGCGAGAAGAGAGAGAGGGTGAGAGCAGGAGAGTCACTTGGAGTCAAGGGTTGTTTGGAATTTTTTTAATTTTTTTTTTAAAGCATGAAGATAAAGCATGCTTGTGCTGCAAGGGGAAGGAGCGAGAGGAGGGTGAGATACAAAGAAGAAGGAGGCAGATAGAGGCAAGAGAGATGAGAATACAGGACACAGTGAGGTTGCCAGGACAAGCAGAAGTGCTGGGCACCAGTGATGAGGGCACCGCCTCTGTGGCCAGGAGAGGAGAGCCAGGCAGGACATGAAGAAAGGCAAGCAGGGGGGAGAGGGAGAGCAAGTCTGGCTTTGTTAAGTGTCTCATGGGAGAGATCAACACAGTCCTGTGCAAAGACCAGTCTCCAGTGAAGGCAGGAGAAGGCAGGGCTCAAGGAGTGAGTGGAGGGCTACAGAAAGGCAGCTTGGATTGCAGCTGCAAGGGCTAGTTAAGCTGGCGAACATGAGTATGCATTAGGACGATGGCAGGATAGAAGGAGGCAAAAAAGCATTCATGGTGTGGAGGAAGTAAAAAAAAAGGGAAGTTTAAAGCTTAAGCGATTAGTGTCTCAGAAGAGGTATCAAGGATATCCAGAATAAGGGCTTGGTCAGCAGAGGAAGCTATGCCTTAGAGACCTGGAAGTCTAGGGATAAAGTCAGTACTGCCAAAAGCTGAGCTGAGTTAGGCCTTGCAAAAGAAATTAATTCAATAGTGGAGTTTTCCTTAGCCATATAAATAAAGGAGACCTCAGAGAGAAGGGAGGAACCATGCAGTGTAGAGCATGTCAAGGTTAAAGACAATCTAGGCATAGCCCAAATCAGAATACCTTGTCTCAGTTTTCACTAGGGCTAATGAGATTGAATGTCAAAACAAAGGCCAGGTGGCTAATCAAAACACAAAGACCATGTCCGAGGTGGAATAAAAATCAAAAGAGTTTCAAGTACTGGAAGTAGGTGATCTGGGTAGCCTGGATTTAAGGATGTTAAAAGAACTAGCTCATGAAATCATAGACCTGGTGGGCTATCCCAGCCACCTCAGCTTATCAGCAGCTTGTTATAATCAGTTATTTGAAACCACAGCAAAGATAATGCTGCAGTGGAAGACCACTTCCCTTGGTCTTGCTGGCTACCTTTTGGAAACATTTGGCTCTCGATTTTAGACTGAAATACCACCTGCAGAGAGGCTGCATGGACAAGTGTCTGCAAGAAAGACAAGGGAGTTATTCCAACTCTTTGAAGTCTGTGTCAGACAGGGGAAGATCATGGAATTTATGCATGAATTTGTACAGGTGACCATTCCTCATAAGCAGCAATGCATCTGCTTTGGTGCTTTTATCAGCCACACGCATCATCTGCCAGAGCCCACCAGAAAACTGAGGTACTGCATGTACGTGGCACGCTCTCCCTCTGTGTTTCTTATGGGCATGGAGCAGAAAGAAGTCCTCACTTTGCCCAAGTCCTTCTGGTGTGCAGTCTTCCTCCCATGAGGGCATGATGTGAACGAGCTAGAAAACAGTAGTATTAAAAGAACAGTTGTGCTCTGCAGATCGTTCACTTGCAAAGCAAGTTGTGCCAGGAAATACCGATAAAGATAATGCAGCTTTACTGTGAGCACCAGGGACGTGGCGTATGCACTCCCTGACCCCTCACTGCATTTCTGCCAGGCCAGAAGCCAGCAAGAGTCAGTGACAGTGCAGGGGAGGTCCCTGGAGGCACGCAGAAAGAGGGCTGCTTTGTGAGAGCCCCAAACCTTTGCTCTAAATTTTATTGTGGATTTTTTTTTTGCCTTGGCAGAAGCAACAACATGGGGTGATTGCAGCCTTTTCCTAATTTTTGAGGTAAGGTGCCTTCTGCATATGGGAAGGAGAGCATATGGCCCACTGTGTTTATTTCTCAGCCAGGATTCTTTCAGGCTTGGCAAATTACATGCTGCTTGCTGAGGAGCAACATAAGTGCCAAGTTTGAATTTCTAAAAATGAAAGGGATTTCATTTATCACAGCACAGAGAAAAGGATCTGAAAAACGCCCTTAAGTGTGAAAAATACCTTTTGTTTATGCTCAAACAAAACAACCAAGGAGAAATGTAACAAAATTTCACCTAGAGTAAAAAAAAAAAAAAAAAAAAATCTCTGCAATCACCCACAGGAGACCTCAGGCAGCTTCTGCCAGGCGTGAGCTAGAGCCAGGCTCCGTGAAATACCTCAACAACCAGTGAACTCCATGGGGTACAAGGTGATAATGTGGTACAGGCTCAGGCCATTACAAGGAAAGGGGCTGCCTGGTAATGGGTTAGTGTTTGCTGCTAGAGAGCTCCATTAGAGCATCTTTTCCTCATACTTTTGCTTTTTCCAGGCCCCACATTTTTCCCCGTGTGTGCTAGAAGCTTTTCTTTCTCTTATAGCATTTATTTTTATTGTGTCATTTTCCCTCTGTTCCCCCTTTTCATTGGCCCTGTGCGACTGTTTGTTTAAACCATTTGCCTGCTTTCATCTTCCATTTTTCTTCTCTCCCCCTTCCCGGGGGCTCTCCAGCCGTGATTATCCTTACGCTTCACATTAGCTTTCCTCCCTCCTGCTCAAGGATGGACTCAAACGGGGCATTGATTAAAGCTAAAACCTTTAGCAGGAGAATTTCTAACAGGCACTGGCTTCAGGTCCAGCCGCCTCCGTGAGCTCAGTTCTCGCTCTGCTCCTGGAGCAGCTTCCGAAGCCCCGGGAAATTTGATGAGAAAGGGCCAAGCTGGCACCGAGAAGGCAGTCACAGCTCCTCTGGAATGGCCTGATTTGTACCTTTGAAAGTCCTCAGCTATGCCTGTGGTAGAAGGCAGCAGGCACAGGGTGAGGAAAAGCTATTGTGTGGGCTGTTTTTTCAACTCTCTCCTCCTGCCTTTTGCTCCCTGACGGTTGCTGCTTGCTTTCAGAGTGGTAGGGCGTGCTGTGAAATGGTGTGATGGCACAGCCTCACGCAGCAGTCTTTGAGGGCAGTAATTACAGCCTTCATAATATGCATAAAATATAAGGTTGGGCACTTTGGTGTTTCTTCAAATCCTCACCCTCCTTCCCTCCCCGTCACCAGCCCCGCTCAGGGGCCGGAGCTCAGAAACTGGTGCTGTGGCCGTGGGCAGGTGCTGGAGAGCACGGCTGCAGAGACTGTGCCAAGAGGCCAGTTAGGGGCTGGCTTTGCGGCGTCGGCAGCCCCCTCGCACCTCTTGCCCTGAAACACAAATGCCAGGTGGCTGCTCTTCAGGGAAAGGAGGGCTCTTGCGTACTCCTGCGGGGCAGGAGCCGTACGTGGGAGTAACCTCTGAGTAACCAATGCGCTGTAAAACCGCACACGGGCTTGCCTCACGGAAACTTGTCTGTGCAGCCATTCCTTCTGCGGGTCAAATTAAGGCCTTGATTAACCCCATTAGTTCACTCCGGCAAGAAAATTATGTAAAATACCATTTCACTGGACCATGAACGCCAGTGCAAACGCCTCAAGAGCAGGGGAGATTGCAGAGCGGGAGGATTCACTCCCATTGCAGGGGCTGGGTGGGAGCATCAGAAGCTGCCCCGGCTGTCTCACAGACCTGCCAGAGTCACAAGGGCTCTGCGCCTGCTCGGGTCTCGGCTCCGCTGAGCCAGCTGGCAGCACGGTCACTAGCCCCTGCTGTAACACAGCGTGTATGGGCATATCCAGGGGACTTGCCCAGGACCGTGAGGTTCACGTCCCATAGGTGACCGAGCAGGTACCAGGTGATAACCATAGCCTTGCAAGAGGCTCTGCTTGAGCCAGGACTTGTAACTCATTAAAGCAAATAGGAAGAGCTCATCTTACTTTCACACTTCACAAATATTTTTATAACTGTATACTTACTTCTCCCTTTTTTAAAGAGATGTATGTAGAGAGGATATTTTGGGTTTAATTTGGGCTGGTCCATTTTTTTCTCCTAAAAATAGTAAGACCAATAAAAAATTGCAATTGCAAGGCAACTAGTTATTTAAGATAAATGAACAGTTCTTCCTCAGTGCAGAAACCCGACCATTATATCATTATGCTCCATACCTTGGAACTAGCTGGTGAAACTGAGGATAAACAAAACTGAAAAGCAGGAGTGATTTCCCCTGCAAAGGTTTCTTTCTTGGGGGAGGGGGGAAAACGCCAGAGTTGTTATTTGTAAAAGAGGAAATGAGCCTGGTTTAATTACGCTGGTTGAAGTTCAATAGCGTTCAGTTGAAACGCTGTGTTTCTGAATCCCACCAGCGGTGCTCAGGATTTGCCGAGTCAAACCACTGTGCTGAAGCAGAAGTGGGTGCACGGGGAGGCAGGGCTTCTGGTGCCATGCCACCGCAGTCTTTGAGATGAACTTCGGAAGGTCTTTAGCTCTTAAACGGTATTAGAAAAACAGTTGCTTATTTTAGAACGAACCCTTTGTTATTTACTTCATCACCAGAAATTAAGAACTTAGTCCCTCGAGTGAACAAACAAAAATACACAGAAGTGATAGTCTGACAGATCCTGTTTGTTCTGTGGGAAGAATAAACTATTGAAAACACAGGGAGGAGAGATGCAGGCGAAGGGAGGTGAAAGGAAAACAAATTGGCTGCATGCAGAGGTCTGGTGTCAAACGTCAGAAGGATCTTGTTCGCTCAGATACTATATGAAAGACCATGGCAACCGGGGGGCCGGGGGAGAGAGGAGAGGTTTGTAGCCCCTCCCTGAGGCTGGATGACAGAGGAAATAAATAGGTGAAGCAATCCGCTCTGCAGGGCCTGCTGCCTGAGTCAGAGTTGTAAACCGGCATATTCTATCCCTTCGTCCTGTACGCCCGTCTCTTTCAAGGAAAAAAAAGACTGAAATGAATGGATTTGTAATTCCCTTAGTCTGTCATATGGTACCATTCTGCAAAAGGTGGCTTTGCTTTGGGCAGCCTGATTTAGAGAGAGGGATTAAGATCCCTGCCAGACACAACAAGTAACAACATTACAAGGAATTTAATAGAAATATTTCAAGGGCAGGGTGGTGGTGGAATATAGGAACATGCTTTCAGGCTGCTCTGAAAACACTGGGTAGAGATGATGTTTTACTGTGACATAGTGTATGGAAATGGAGTAGTATTTTTGATCCCAGTAATACGTTGAAGACCCTCTTTTTTAACATACACACACATAGACATACTGATGCAGTACCCAAGAGCCCCACAATAAAGGAGTAGTGCCTGTCAGCCTAGCACCAGCCCGGTACAGGAGGTCCAGTTGCCTCTGCAGGTGCCAGGCAGCAGCAGCTCAGAGCTGTGCACAGGCAAGGGCAGACAGGGCTGTTCTATCTTGTACATCACAGGCCATTCAATTGCACCACTAAGTTGTGTTTATCCAGAAAGGCTGTCATCCTTGAAGACATCAAAATGTGGAGATCTGCCATTTCTGATGGGTAATGAAATCATAGTGTAAAATTTGATTCTTCTTTCTGATTTGAATCTGTCTTCAGCTTCCAGTCCTTGTATCTGGTTTTGCCTTCTTCACTGGATAAAAGAACTTCTTTAAAGGATTTCTTCCCCCGTGAAGGTATTTTTATACTCCATGGTCAAAGCATCTCTCCGTTTTCTTTGTGGTAAGCTAAATGGATTGAGCTCTTTAAGTCACTCACTGGCAGACACTTTCTGCTTCCAATCATTTTTGTGTCTTCTTTTTCTGCTCTGACTCTAAAGTGTAGATGTCTGATTGTATACATTTTTCTAGTATCATTCTTCTAATGCAGTATGCAGGATAAGCCACCTCCTGGCTTCTATTTGCTCTTCCGCTCTTTGTATATTGAAGGATTGCATTAGTTCACATACCACAGAATGGCACAACGAGCTCATGTCTGACTGTCCGTTTTGCACATTAAGACCCTGCTTTCAAGCCCCCTTTTCCCTGGGGTCCCGCTCTGCCCCCCTGGCCTTCAGCAGCAGCAGAGCCAGCTTGCTGTGTCCAAGGGCTCTGATCATCAGGCTGTGCACAGAGGGCTGATGAGGAGGTTTGGCCGGTCCCTGCACCCGGCTGCCGGGCTCTCAGGGCATCAGCTGGTGGTCGTTCTGCTTGTTCTGAAAGAAAATTGTGTGATTGCTTTTAGCTGTAGTTGGGAGATTGAATGACAGGGAGGGAATAAATCACTGCCTGATAAGGAAGAGGCATATAAGGTTTGAGAATGAGAGGAAAATACCTTTTCCACTCCCTTTTGTTCTGTTTTTAAAGTCACTTATGTTGAATGTGCATAACTGTACTTAGATGCAAGGCACATTACCCCTGAACTCTGGCGGAGGATCCCCTCACTCCAGTAGATCCTTGGAAGTAACCCCGGGAGGATGCAGGATTTATGCTCCTGTTGCTTAACTAAGGATCAGATTATCAACAGAGGGCAACTCCCATGTGGGCATTAACTAAGCAGCCAGATCCCTACAAAAGTTCATCTTACTGGGTGCCCTGCAACTATAAAAACGTGTCCAGACGTGTTATGCTGACCATTTGGAAATCGTGGCTCTTTTTTGGCTCCGCGAATGGCAGCTTGGCTCTTTCAATACCTGGTTTTGCTCCCAGGGGCTGAGCACTCGCTTCTGGCCATGGGCTGCTTTAAAAGCGGGTGGCTGAGGATGCAGAGACAGGAGGGGTCCTGGCAGGGTCCCTGGGAGGCTTAGCCAGGGCCAGCATGTGCATTTGAACTCACTCTGTGGCATGGCTGAGTCAGGGGAGGAGGCCTTGGCATCGTCCCCCCTCATGTAACTGGCCTCTCAGCTTCACCTGCCCCTCAGTAAGGACTTCACAGCAGAGCTACAGCTTCCCGGTTCCTGGCTGGAGCGCATGTAACTCTGCACCAGCTACCGTTATCAGGACAGAGCTGTTTGTCACCTGCGAGTAGCCCACAGTGGCTTTGGGCGTTGTTGAAAATAGCCAGAGTGAAAAACCAGAAGTCACACTGTACCATCTTCCCAGATGTGACAGGCTAATGAGAGACAGGCTGAGAATACAGCATGTGTTTCCCATTCCAGGACATCTCATCACTCTTTTCAGGGACGAGGTGCCTGCACCCATAGAGGGCACCCCTGTATGCCCGTGCCCACAGGCACACGAGCACAGGGCCCTGGGCAAAGGAGCTGAGTTGTCCCCTTGCTGCTGCGGATGTCCGGGGGATCCCTCCGGAGGGGTGGCAGCCTGAGTCATGCGGTGAGTCAGGCTGTGGGCATGGGCCGCTGCAGAGGGGATGCGCAGCCGGGAGCTGGTTCGCCGGGTGCTGATGAGGGTGTCTGGAGAGTGAGGAGGCAGCAGTGCCAGTGGGTGGAGGAAGGAAAATGCGGATGCAGAGGCAGGGCAGAGGGTGTAGGAAGGAGAAAGGGACGGCAGGGAATGAGGAGCGAGTGGTCAAAGGGAAGGAAGGCTCAGGGTGCAGAAGAATGAGGGAGCTGGCAGGCAGCTCAGGAGCAAAGAGCGTTGTCAGTGAAGCTTGGATTAATTTGGTTTTGAAGCTCTGTAACTGTGTAAGTGCTGCACTTAGCCTGAGTTGCTTGACTCAGTGCTCGGCGCCTGTGGTGAGACTGCATCTGACCTGGAGCAGGCATGGTTTGTGAGAGCCAGTAGAGCCCAGCGTTGCTTCTTTCATCACCAGCTCCCAGCCACATGCGTGTCTCCCCCAGCCCACTTCCAGGTTTCATCTCCGTGCAGGACCTGCAGAGGGAACAGTGGAAGGAGGGTGGGTGGGCACACCCGTGGCTGGGTAGCTGAAGAAACCCACAAGCCTACGTGGCCCAGTACCACTGCCACGACTGGGCAGGGTCATACAGCCGCCCCTCAGAGGTTCACAGCAGCAGTGCTGGGCTGCAGAGGTGCTCTTGGTAAAGAGCTCTGCTCCCAGGTGCTCGGGAGCATTCTCCTGCCTGCGGAGACCTTTTGCCTGGGCTGGGCTCCTGTTTCCAGGACACATAACCCAGGGCTGCTCCCAGTGATGTCAGTGGGGCCTTTCATCATTGGTTGGGAAGAGCTTTCACCAAAAAAAATGGAAAGGAAAAGAAATATTCTGGGCAGTAGGGTGGTGTTCTGGCTTGATGAAGGCGGCCTGCCTTTAAACCTGTTACTAAAACTGGAACCAGGAAATTTTCACTATGACTAGGTAAACTCTTGTACCTCGAAATGACTAAAGGCACAACGCTGGGAGTAACACCTTTGTGCTAATCTTCATACTTCCTCCAGCTGCTGCATGGTGCATGGGGCTCATGTCAGCTGGCAGGGCTCCTTTCAAAGCTTTCTTTCATTTTAGAGTCTAGAATTAAGGTAGAATGTAATGTGATACAGAATAGAGAGCCTTCTGCGGCACTACTGTGGGGTGAACGTGTCCCTCAGCCATACCCCTGCATGCATAAGAGCCAGGACAGTAGTTTTGTAGTAAGATTCTTTTGAAGGTGATTCAGCGAGGACTTGGGCTGCATCCCCAAAGGCAGCTGTGCACTGAGGCTGGGCGGAGGAAGCTCCGAGTGATGTCACTTCACAGCATGCCCTTTGGCTCCCGGGTTTCCCCCCCCCTTTTCTTTTTCCTTGTAGTAGCTGCAGCAAAGGCTCCATTATTTGGCAGTGTGGCATTGCTTTTGTCTATAAATGGAAGCAGTTGGCCCGTCTCCCAGTATAACACAAGATAGTCCTGTGCATCAGTTATGCAATCTGTAGCTTGATGACTTCATCAGAAGCCGGGGGAGGGCCAGGGGGTGGTAGGAAAAAGCCTTTACCGTCAGCTCTGCTGGAGACAGCTGATGTCTGTGTGTCCCCCAAAGCAAAGAAAGTGGGAGCTCAGTGACAGGGGTGGGTGACAGGACAGCTGAGGGATCGGTGGTGGGTGCGTTTTCCTCACCCCTGCTCGGGGAAGCCCCAGCAGCTGCCGCAGCCTTCGTCCTTATGGTGCTGCAGGGACCACGCTTGACCAGGTTGTGAAGTGCGACATGAGAGGGGACCAGGGAGAAGTGGAAAGAGGAGCGGGGAGGGAACTTTCAGACCAAGGCAGATGTTAAAAAGAGAAAGAACCTGAGTATTGGAGAGCTGCCTTTCAGCAGAGAGCCCTTCAGGGAATATCTGTGCAAAGTAGAGATGTGGACAAATTGTACTTTCTTGTTATTTCCTCAGAAGGGTCCTTGGAAACCTGACCTTCATGCAGAAAGGCTGATCCTAATTTCCCCAGCTACACTCGAGCATTGATTTTAACCCTTTCGTTGACTGGGTTGGGGGGTGTCATAAGATTATATTTCTATGCATTCCCAGTCACACAGTAATTGACATAACTCAAACCGTCAGTGAAGCAGATGAATCTAAACCTCACCCTGGGATGCCCTGCACAAAAGCAAAGGTCCTTTCCATCAAGCTAGTGTTTTTGAATGAGTACCCATCTCTATAAAACAATTAAAGAGGTTCTAATGAGCAAAATGTTAAGGCCGGTCCTGCCAAGCGAGCCACACTCTGTGGTGCTTCCTCTGGCTTACTTGGCCCAGCGGAGGTGAAGAGCGCTGGGATCACCGCAAGCTGCTATGTGCTAGTAGCTTTCCCGATACTTCCTAAAGGTGGTCCTGCCCCGCAGAGCAACTCTTGCCCAGTTTCTCCTCTTACGGGAAGCCGGCCTGAGCTAACCACGGCGCTACTCAGCTCTCCCTCACCAGGCATTCCCGGTGCATCCCGGCCCATGGTGCAGGAGCTGGGCGCTGCTGAAGCACTGGGTGCGGGACAGGGAGGGCAGAGGCTGCCCGGCAGCAGGTGTAAGCGGTGCCAGCCCCACGGCGAGGGCTGCCGGATCTGGGGCTCCGGCTCTCCCCCGCTGGCCGAGCACAGGCTGCCAGGGTGACCCAGGGCATGTCCCCGCTGCGGGCCCTCCTCGGGGGCACGGAGCAGCGCTGCTCTGTCCCAGGGGCAGAGCGCGAGGGGCTGGGGTACTAGCGTGTGGAGGGCGGATGGGGGAGAAGAGGAAATCCCGAAGCTCTTTTACAGCAAGGAGTACCTGGAATAAGGACGGGGGGGACCAGCGCTACACCTGCTGCTTTGTCATCCACCCCCCAAGTCGTTATTTTTTTAGCTACGGCCCTAGCTGGCCATCTGGATTGGAGCAGGGCTCCCTCCGTGGTGCCGAAGGGAGGCGCTGGGCTCTTGTCAGCTGCCCTTTTCCCCGGCCACGGGAGAGCCCCGCGTTCCAGCCCCGCTGGACAGGCTCCGAGGGACCCCCGCTCCGCGGCATCCCGGGGTGGGGTGGGGGGAGTTGTAAAGATGCCGGTACCGCTGCAGCCCCCCCGCGAGCGCTCCCCGCCGTCCCACGCCGGCTCCGATGCTGCCCTCCCTGGGGGCGGGGGGGTCCAGCCGCTCCCCGGCCCCCCGCGCCCGTCCCGGGGAGAGGCCGGTCCCGGGCCGGGCCGG
>JANZLQ010000007.1:19381934-19432289 GCA_026212715.1 Elanus axillaris | reverse complement strand
GCTGGAGGCGGGGACTCGGGTGAAGAGGCGTCCGTCCCTCCGCCGGCTGAGCGGCGGGTGCTGCTGGCCGCGGGCGGGGAGGGCTCCCCGGGCCCCCGGCTGGCGCCTGGCGGAGGGCCGGCGGAGCGGGGGGGGCCCGAGGGCTAGCCCCGGCCTTCCGGCGCTCCCGGCGTTTTGTAAAGGGCAGCAAATTGGATTAGAAACGTCGAGAGGGAGCAGGGTGGGTTTAGAGGGCGTCTGTGGCATCACGCGCCCCGCATCCTTCCAGCCACAGGCTTTTGGTCCATCGCTGCAGGGTGGAAGACTTAAATAAACACGCGATGCGGTTAAATCCTGAGATTCGGGTGCAGTATAGGGGGAATTAATGCTGCCAGCTCCCGCTGTTTGTTGTGTGCACCTAAAACCTCGGCTCCTCGCTTCAGAGGACTGTGTGAGGCTGCCATTGTGGAGAGAGGGAAATGGGAAGGGTGAGAAAAGAGACTCGTCTCCGTGATGAGTGAGAGGAAGTTTAGAAGAACATGACTCTGGAGTTACGTATCCTGAACAAAAATAAACCTAGTACACAACTTTATTATGTTATTGTTAACGAACTGTAAAGGGCTCTTGCTTTATCTGAGGGGGCTTTGAACTCCAGGAGAGAAGAGGAACCTGCTCCCTGCTCCCTGTGGGGAACAGCCCATGTTCAGCTCACAAGCCATGAGCATCTTTCCAAGGACTCTCACTTTCTTCAAGCTCCAGTCTTCAGCCACAGGCTCAACGCTGCTTGTTAACGAGCCATAATTTCCCTTTCCTGTGGAGCACCCTGAGTAATGAGGCCTTCTCTCTCTCTTTGCACAGGAGCAGCATCAAGTGGGATTGTCTCGGAGCACAGGGCCTATGCAGCCTTCTGTCCCACCGGGCTCCAGCAGCGTGGTCACAGGCACGAGCTCTGGGGGTCCCTTCCTGGGAAACCAACCTCAAGCAGCCATCATGAAGCAGATGCTGATTGAGCAGAGAGCCCAGCTCCATGTGATAGAGCAGCAGAAACAACAGTTCCTAAGAGAGCAAAGGCAGCAGCAGCAGCAGATCCTGGCAGAGCAGGTACAGTATCCGTTCGTCTTGGGCACTGCAGTGCATGCTGGTATGAGAGCATGAGCGCTAGAGACAGTGCAACACCAGCCCTTCCTTCTATATTTGGTAATTCCTTCTGTGGCTCCTGTCATGGCATTTCAGCAATGGCTATCAAAGAAGAGGCATCTGCCTCAATCTTACCGTTAGCTTGGCAAATACTACCCATATTCCCAGCGGTGGCTTTGGCAGTCACGTGGGATTTTAGATACCGGAAAAGCTAGCCCTTAACCTGGTATCTCATGGTGCATTTACGCTGGTAGAAACAGGCTCTGCTATAGTTACAGCTGCTGGTGCTCCTCCCTACTTCTAACTGTGGTCTTGCACCAGCAAAAGCTATGTACAGCCGTGCAGTGATCAGGGACAAAGAACTGACGTGCATTAATAGAAACCTAGCAAAATAAAAAAGTTTAGTATTTACCCAGATCAATACCTTAATCTGGTTTATCGCGTGCCAGTAAGAGCAACTAAGTTAGCACAAGGGAGAGGCAGTATCGAGGGGGGAACCAGAGGCTGAAGTGGGAGAACAGTAAAACCATATCTACCAGTGGCAGTATGGAACTGCTGCCTTGGAGCCCATCACCTGGCTTCTGGAGCTCTTGGGCTTTGCAATACGGATGTTAAATTACCTGGTCTGAATGGTGATGTCCTGTGCACATTTAGCTCAGTTGTAGTTTAAAAGCAACCCAGGAGACAGTCAGTGGAAAGTCTCAGTGTTTAGTTCCTATAAGTTCATACCAAAGTTTAAACTTGCAGTCAGTCCCCTAACGTTACCTAAATGATGTTCTGATAGATCAGTAGTTGCTTTAAGCTTGGCTTCACCTCTCTTGCTGGGGAGATACAGTTCAACACCTGGGGTCTGCTTTAATTTGCATTAGAACTTGTGCATGTTGCACAACCACAGAAATATTGATAGCCTTTCCCTCTTCTCAGGGTCCTCCTGAGGAACAGAAAAATTCACCCCCAATGAACAGGAAGGATGCTCCTAGAAATACTCAGGATAAAGACACATGAATTGCTTCAGGGGTGAACAAGTGCAGAAGAGTGAGGATGCAGTAATGTTCCCCCATCATGGATTAGGCCAATTCAAGTGCATAAACCCAAGAGCCAGTCACTGACTTGGCTGCTGAAGGCAAGCCTGAAAGTGTTGAAACCCCACAAGGCTAAGGCTGTCAAGTGTGCTGGCATAGATGAAAACTGATGGCGTCACAGTCCTCAGGCTCCTAGCTTTTGGGTGTTTTGTGCCTAACAAGGTTCCCTTTATCTTTCTCATAGTTTGTAACAGATATTTATGAACACAGGGATTAGTACTTGCTTCTTTTCCATCTTTGCTCTTCTCTTACCTTTGTTACACATCCTTGTTTTTGGACACAATATTTGTACAGCTGCAGATGAAGCACCAAGACGTGTCCTTTCAGTAAGTGCTTAGTCGAGTATACCCTAGGCTTTGAAAGCTCTGGTAAACACACTCTCTGTTTTTATAATCAGCCCTTGATTCTGCTTTAGATGCGTGAGTATTCATAGAAAATAATCACAGAGGAGCAGTGTGGGCTGGATCAAGGGAGGAGGCATTTTGCAATCACCTGCTCCCCAAATATCATTCACTGAAGCACAAGAGGAAATGTGCCTTAGTAGCCATTTCTGTTTTGGCTTGGGAATGGTCCTAGGCCACAGTGCTCAGGTCAGCTGCTCCTTGCAGCTGAGCATTTTGAGTGCAGAGGTGGAGGAAAGTCTTGTACCAGGAATACAAACCTCTAGACCTTTGGCAGGGCTGGGGGAAGGAAAGGGTGTGTGGCTACAGTTGCCCTTAGACCTAGGTAAGCAAGGTTATTTCATATCCCTCCCTCTCCTTTCAGCCTGAAGACAATTAAATTTGCACTGTAGAGGTTGAGATGAAGTGGTTGTAAGGAGAGATGATGTTAGCCTTTTTGAACCAAAAGGAGTCCGTGTGCTGAGCAGCCCAAGTGCTCTCAGGAGGACTTTTCAAATGACTCTGCTTGTCTCTCCAGAACAGCTTGCTAGATAACAAATGCTGCAGTTCTGCTGTAGTACTTCTGCCACTGGATCCTTTCTCAGCTTGCTAATTAATTAATCATCTTTTTCTCTTCTGCTTTCTTTCCCTCATTCATTTTCAGCAGTTGCAGCAGCAGTCACATTTGCCTCGGCAGCATCTGCAGCAACAGCGGAGCCCGTATCCAGTGCAACAGGTCAATCAGTTCCAAGGTAAAAGTCAAATTCTTTTTCCTATATTGGAGTCAATGTATGCCCATGTAGCGGGCCTGTGGAATTTCATGCGTTTTGTGAAGACCAGGGTTTAAGCAGTGTGCCAGAAGAGGAAGACGGGCCGTTGCACCCTTGCACGTACCACATATTTTACCAAAGCGGAATGCCCAGGTTTGTGTATTTAGTTAAGTTTCTAATTTCCTTTCTGCTTCCCTCAGCGAAAGCTGCATTTTTGATTTGACATTTGTTTTGCCTCTTTGACATCTGGATTCTATGGGTTTATCTTGTTTGCCTTCATTCTCATTATGCTTTTTTTTTTCCAGTAGTGTCTCACACTATATCTTGGTTTTACCCCTCTTCATTCCCCACTTTATCTAATTTGATGAGCAGAGAATATCAGAGAGGTGATCCTTATCTGGAGAAGTGACTGATAAATGTCAGGTGTGGGAAACACAGTGAGATATCTGAGATGTAAATGGAGATTTTTTTTAAGGATCTCAAAAAAAGCAAGTAGTATTTCAATGTGCTCGCAGATAACCGAAGAATGTAAGTACAGTCATTTTGACTTAGGAAAAGAAGTTTAATTCTGAGCTTTTTAGGTGCAAAGCATCAGCTGAATGTCTTCTTCACTAACTATGGATTCTAAGCAGACATGAAACAAACATGCACTTGCGCTGCATATTCATGATAGTGTCATGTAACTGCAACAGAAAATGAGGGAGGCAAGCATATTGCAGTTCTTGTACCCAGGAAGTGAACAGGTAGTCAGATCTGCTGCTGGTATATATCAGGGTGGCTGCTTCTAATCACCTTCTCATTTTTATCTTTGGCAGCATAAATTCTGTATGAAATTATTTTTTCCCTCAATAATGTCATTTGCAAAATCAAAATGTATATGTGTGCACTGTCATACATTGAGATGCACGTGTAAGATCTTTCTGCATTAATGCTTCTTTTGAAACCTTCCCTTCATATGTATTATTTAAAAGAAGTGGAGAAGAGAGTTTAGGCTAATCTGACAGCAAAGAATTAATTTTCATAAATGAGCTAATTTAAATATAAATATTTCACCATTTTTCCTATTTAGTCACAAGAATGTAATCCAGTGCAGTGGGTTATGTGTAAATGAGACCAGAAGGTGGCCCATAATTTTAAAATCCGTTGCATCTGTCTTTTAACTGCTCCTTGTCTGATCTCTTGTCTCTTATGCCAAGTCCAGTAGTTAACAAAAGTAGTATGTGAACCACTTGCTGATAGTGACTCCTTCGGAGGTTTTCCACTGCCATTTTCAATTAAAAAGTAGCTAAAGATGCATTAAATAAGTTTTTCACATGATCTGTATCATCTTAAGCACTTGCTGGAGTCATTGTAAAGACTGCTTCTAATCGTGGAAGGAGGAGGTGACCTAAACTAAGAAAAATTAAGGGGACCCCAGTGCCAATCATTAAGAAAATGGTTTGATAGCATGGATGAAGTAAAAGCTGCCACTGCCTTTGCCCTGTTCAAGTGAGATCCAGGTGGCCTCTCTTCATGCTACAAAACGTTTCATTTATCTATATGTTGGAGCTAAAAGCACCCTCCAGAAGCTTATCCTACTGCAACAAAAAGGAGGTGTAGCCATCCTCTGCATTATATGTAAAACTATAGAAATGACACTTCTTTCATTCATACCCATTTTTCATGGAAGCCAAGCCAATGTAAATAACAGGGCCCAGTATTCGCTATTCTCCATGGATGTTCAGGTATGTTGTCTGCCACAGAGGGACAACAAATAGGGGCTGATTTAACAACATTTGGATTTTGTGGTACAGTTCTTGACTCTTAAAGCAACAATTTTATATTTACATCTTGCATTTAATAATGTTTGAGCTGGGAGTAATTGTGTGCCTCATAGTCTTGGAGCTTCACCTGCAGAGTATTGTATTTCGTTTGGTATGGTAGTGACTCAAAACCACAGTGAACCCATGGCATACTCAGAGCTCCAGTAATTGTTTTTAAATAAAGACAGTAAATACAGGAGCATATTGGCTTCCCAGAAATCGATAGCTCCCCCCATCTCTGAAAGGAAGACACAAGCATGGTTCAGTTATCTGCCACAGTGTGGAATTTAACAAGGTTAGGATTTTCTGGTTTCCCATCACTGGCCTAAGGTGGAGTAAAATGTGCTTATAATATTGATTCACTAATACACTCTCCCTGCTTTAAATGTCCACAAAAAACAATTTTTCTTCTTTCTGTAGACTTGACCAGTAACAATGATATAGAAAATCCATTCATTTATGCCTCCTGAGCTATTAAAAAATTGATTGGCCTTCTGAGCCTGACACTTCCATTTTCAAGGCTTACTTTTGAAAGACAATGGAGATATTTAAAAGAGAGCTTCAAATGGTAAACTGAAGTTCACCTGCTTTGCTGCCATTGAAGACGACCAATGGAAGCTTTCTCATTTGCTTGCTGGAAGCTGAATTAGGCTTATCTGAAGAAGATAAGTGCTACTGAATCACAGTGCATATGCAACTTGGAAGTCTTAGGGACTAATTTTTTTCATGGAGGAGGGTGCACATTGTCACCAGTCTTGGGGAAAAAAATACCCACAAAAAGAAAGACTCATATATACTTTTGAAAGGGGACTTTGACTCCCAGGTCAAATTTAATCTCTGGTCCTAGCGAAGGAAGAGAAAGGCAGGCCTGTTTTAGCCCTGCAGCTCCTGTGGCTGTCTAGCTTAGGTACCCGAGTAGGTTGTTATCTGAGAGGCAACCATGGCTTTAATCATGCTTCACGCATGCAGTCGTGTTGCCTGATTCTTCAAGAATTTGAAGCCATGATTCCCTTCGGGTACACATTCCAAAACTGTCATAATTGAGAACTACTTAGTGAGTAAATAATCAGCCTTTTAACCTTGCCAGCCTAATTTTATTTTTAGGCCTTAAGGGAAATTAGGCTGCTCGCCTGCATTGATGGTATTCTCTGCTGAACAGTGTCCCGCTTCACAAATCGAATACATAACACAATCAGTGATCCTGTTTAGGGTGGCACTTGAGCTGTGTTGACTCTCACCTTCAAGGAGAGGGGATTTGGCAGGTCAGGACAGAGGCTGCAGCCAGAGTGAGTTGGGGAACACATAATCTCTGAAATACAACTATCATTAGGCAGCAAGCACATCTCCCAAGGATGGATAACCTTCCATCTCTCTGCTAACCTTCACGTGAAATGATAGTTTATTCACTCAGAAAGCACAGGGATCTGAAATCCTACTGTGATGCAGAAGGTTCCTGCAGATTCTCTCTTATGCAAAGACATGTTAATTACAATTTACAGGGTTGTGTTTTTTTCTTACCTTCCTCCCTTTTTGGTGTAGGTTCTCCCCAGGATATAGCAGCTGTGAGAAACCAAGCAGCACTCCAGAGCATGAGGACATCCCGAATGATGGCCCAGAACGCGAGCATGATGGCAATGGGTCCCTCCCAGAACCCGAGCACACTGCCCACGACCGCAGGCCAGTCAGACATGGGCATGGCTCCTTATAGCAACGCCTCTTCCAGCCAGCCGGGAATGTACAGTATGAGCACAGGGATGAGCCAAATGTTGCAGCACCCAAACCAAAGTGGCATGAACATGGCACATAATGCAGGCCAGGGAACAAGACAGCCTGCCTCTGGACAAGCGGTGGGAATGGTCGGCACTTTTGGTCAGAACATGCTGGTAAACTCTGCTCTTCCCCAGCATCAGCAGCAGATGAAAGGACCTGTGGGCCAGGTCTTACCCAGGCCACAAGCACCACGACTTCAAAACCTGATGGGGACTGTCCCTCAAGGAACACAGAACTGGCAGCAGCGAGGCTTACAAGGTATACCCGGAAGGACTAGCAGTGAAATGGGGCCCTTCAATAATGGCACAACGTACCCGATGCAGTCTGGGCAGCCACGGCTGTCCAAGCAACATTTCCCACAGGGGCTTAATCAGACAGTTATGGATACGAGTGGAACAGTAAGAGCCCTGAACCCCGCGATGGGAAGACAGTTGCTGCAACCACTACCGGGGCAACAAGGAGCCAGCCAGGCCAGGCCGATGGTAATGCCTGCAATAAGCCAAGGGGTCCCCACGATGTCCGGCTTTAGTCAGCCTCCAACGCAGCAAATGCCAGGTGGTAACTTTGCTCAGAGCAGCCAAGGCCAGGCCTACGAGAGGAATCCCACTCAGGACATATCTTACACCTACAGTAATGAAGGAGCAGGGGGGTCATTCTCCAGTTTAGCAGAGGGCGCAGACCTTGTGGACTCCATCATTAAGAGCGGACCAGGGGACGAGTGGATACAAGAACTTGATGAGTTGTTTGGAAACCCCCAGTGAATGGGCTTGTATAGTCTGGAGCTTTGGTTGTTATGTTTGAAAAAAGAAAAGAGAGAGTTGGATGTTCTCCCCATCCTTGGATTGTTGGGGTTTTGTTTGAAGTGGTTTGGTTTGGGGTTATTTTGTTTTCTTTTGTTTTTAATTGTGCAAACTGAGCTGATCTGTAGCCAACTTTGGAAGATTCGGGGGACGATGAAAACATCGGCATCCCAAGACTTCCACCAAGCAATCTCTGTTGTGTGGCAGCACCCGCTGGGGTGGGGGGCCAGAACTGGAAAAGCCAGGTGATGCCTCTGGTTGGGAAAGTTTGGTCTTTCCCCATTGAAACAAGGCTTCATTGCACAGTGGTATGGGGTGGTCCCAATATCACCCACCTCATGTAACTGTAAACACTGCAACTTTCAGGGGAACAGATGAAAACAGACAGGAGCAAAGCCTAAAGATGTCCGTGGGCAATTGCACAGGCCCTGGTCAGAAATGGGCTTAACCCCGGGGGTAGGCAGGTCTCGGTGAGCCACAGCCAGGCCCCAGGGCCGGCTCTGGGCTGTCACAAGGGAACATGCAGCACACACATGACAAACCTAAACAGTCACAGGGAGGTCACCATTTTCACTGCAGAGTGATTAAAATCCAAGAAAAGTGTACATAAATTTGGCAGTGTGGTGAGGACAGTTTGATTATGGGACTGCTGCTGGACATGGCTTAGGCAGGTGGGTTAACTTAAGGAGCTATTTAGTCCCCTTGGGACTTGCAGTAGCGCTTCCCTGTCAGAGCACTTTGACGTGTATCTGTTGCCTGGGGGTGCAGAACAGCAGCTATGAATGGTGTTAAAGGGCTAAGAGGTACCAAGGACATCCTAAGTGGGTCCCTCTCTCTCTCCTTCCTCGCCAAGTATGTTTTCAGTTCACTTCCTTCCCCTCCTATCCTTCAGTGTAAAGCAAGGTGAGCTGGCTGCACTTTTTTTCAGGTGACCAACACAAAGGGGCAGGCAGGGGAGGAGAAAACAGGCATGAGGAAATGTACAGGGAAGGTTTGGCATGCAGAATGAGTTTCTCCTCTCCTCTTGAAAAGTGCAAGGTTGGCAGATAGTATTACCCTGGAGCATCTGGGTTCTCGATGTGATGTTACATGCAGCCTCACCTTCAGTTTTAAACAGATGTTTGGTCTAATCTCTCTGGTTTGCTGGAATAGAATTCACTGCAGTATTTGAAGAACAAGAACCAGTGAAGGACTACTGTAAAGATCATTCGTGAGTAGGTAAAATAATGGATGCAGTTATTACAAACATGGGGTCTGCCCAAATAAGCTTTTAGGTAATAGTGACATACCACTATCTCCACTGTGTGGACCAGTGCTAAGCCGCACTGTAATGAAGTTGTGGTATGTCTTGCATAATATTGAGATGTCAGCTGTTCTGAATGTCTAAAGCAGCGGTTCCCAAGCTGCAGCCTGAGGCCGAGGTAAGCTATCCTCTGAAACCTAACACCTTTTTAGTGTTTTCAGCTGAGAGCTGATTATCAGGTTATATAGTGGTGCATAAAAAACATTAACATGATCTACAGTCCAAAAAGTTGGGGAACCTCTCGCCTAATGCTGGCCTCTGTGAGCCCTAAGATGTGCTCTGCAGCAAATGTGTCTCTAGTGTGCAACTACCAGTACCAACTATCCAGCTACTGGTTACTTCCTTGTGTGCTGCTCTCCTTCGGCCTGGCGATGCAAAGTGCTCGGCCGCTGAAATCCACAGGAGCTGAGGGGCTTTGCATTTTCAAGTCCTGCCTTTCCCTGTGGAGCACAGATATGCATCACATTAAGGAGTGGGAACAAAATGGGCCTGGAAGCATCTCAGGGTGCCATTACAGTTCCCTTTCGTGGAGTAATCCCTTGCAGGGCTTACCTAGACGAGGGGAAGTATCTGTTTTAAATGCTATAATGTAGGCAGGACAAGCTGCATTTTTAACATGGACTAGCTGGTCAAGACGAGCTATCAATCCAGCTTGCCCTGACTGCTAGATTTTTAAAACATGCTTTAGTTACATCTCTTTTAGCTGACCCCTTTTTAAAATACAGCAGAAGGACCTATTCTGGTTCCATCTGAAGACGGTAGGGGTTTGCCTGTCTGCTGCTTCAGCAGGAGCTGGATTGGGCCCTAGTTCAGTGAAAGAGAGCACCAGCCAAAGTTTTCAGTCCATCTTGCGGGTAAGTGGCTCTTGGTCGGACTAGCCTGAACGGAGGGGTAGGCAAACAAAGAGAGAAATGGTGCCCTGAAGATTCGAGGGCGTCTGCATATGTGTGTGTCTGCGTGAGCGTGTGGATGAGGGAGCGACGAGCTGGTGTGGCACACGTGTCCTGCCTCGTACAGCAGAGGCATGCCAGGACAAGGAGGCAGCGATCCCGCTGCACGGGGCCAGCGCTGGGGCCGGCACGGCGCCCCTTTCTCGGGCATGAGTGACCACGGGTCACCTGCCAGTGCAGAGCTGGGAAATGAGGGTGTAGAAACACTCAACCACCACACTGCGGCCAAGTGCAAACCTGTGTGCATCAGGGAGATACAGGCTTTGGTGAATCCATTGTGATGAAGACTGAGTCTCTGTTGTCTTTGCAAAGCTTCCTCCAAATATTCCGTACTGGGACCAAGTACTAGAGAGGTAGATTTTATTATATTTGGGGTTGTTTTTTTTCTTTCTTACTATGGTGCTGATGTATATGTAATGTTAAAAAAAAAAAAGTTATTTGTAAATATGTTTTTACAATTCAACAGATATCACTGGGTCTACTATCTGTAAAATATATACATATAAATATATATATATATACTGTTTGTTTAAAATAGAGTATTTTTATTTCATTCCTTAACTCATCCTTACTGCAGTGGTATTGCACTTCAGATGACGTCTAATTACTAATTTGTACTGTATCCCTGACAGCAACTTGCTCCATTTTATTCAGATTTTTCTAGTTTTCTGTTTTTACTTTGTACATTAAGCATTGCTTATTTCCTTTTAAGACCTGTACAGAGCTCTGAAAATGTAGAAGAAGACCTGATGTTAACATACCACTTTTAAAGAAAAACAAAACAAAACAAAAACAAGCAAACAAACAAAAAAACAAATAAAAGATGGTTATCTGAGTCATATACCAGGCTGGTTTATAGGGTCATCTCTCGCCCCACTCCTGCGCCTCGGTGGGTGATCTTCCAGGGGAAGGAGGGAAGCCGGCTTCAGGCAGGCCTGGTTTCAGCCCCGGGGTTGCTGCACAGCTGCCTCACCGCACCCTGCGGAGCTGCCCTTGCCTGGCCGGAGTCGGGGCATTACAGGCAGGGTATAGCCCCGCTCCAGACCCCGGACTGGTTTAGCAGCCAGTAAACCCGCTGCATGCCGGTTAGCCCCGCCAGGCAGACCCGAGCAGCTGCTGCAGAGCCACAGGTTGCAGTGATGAGCTGCGGGACAAGGAGTGCTTCGTCAGGAGTCTGCCTTGCTTTGGGGTCATGGTGCCCCTTGCTCTGTGCAGGGTGAGCTATCAAAACTGCCTGTGCTCCGAGGCGAGGTCTGCACTCCGGCAGTTGCAAGGGGGGGGAGTTGGTCCCAAACTGTGCCCGTTAGAGGCAGCAGCTCCAAACTTGTGTGTTTATTCTGTGTAGGGAGCAAAAGTAGGGAGTAGGGAAGTGCTTTCAGGGGAGGACACAAGACGGAGAGCCCAGAATTCAGGAGTCCTGTGGCTGAGGTCTGGGGAGGCAAGGTGAACTAGAAGAAGGGAGATGCGGGGTTGAACGTAGAAGCTGGAAAGAAGAGATGGGGAAACTGGGGAAGCGTGAAGACATGCTTAGAGTAGTTTCTTATCACCTACTACTACTACAGCGTGGGAATTGTGTTGTCAGAAGTCTTTTGGAATGCACATGTAGACTTGTTGAATTTATATGACTTGTTCAAGATAAACACGTAATGTAGCCTTTGAGGCTCGACACTGATTTCTCCATGTTTCCAGCCTACTGGGGAGTCGTGGGGGATCAGACATTGGAGCTCTGTTTGCAGAGCTTGCTCTTCAGGATGTCAGTGTGGCTTGGCTCCACGTACAACCTTTAAGGTGAGGTTCCCCTTCTCTCCTTAACATCAGTCCTTTACCATTCTAAATGTAGATAATGGGGCACAAAGAAGGAGACTGGCCCATATCAGAGCGGCTTGCCAGCGTTAGTCCTCAGCATGTGCTGGCAGAGGGCTTGCTGAGAAGAGATGCTTTCAGCAAGAGGCCCCTAGGTACTGACTGGCTTTGAAGCCGCAGCAGGGGCCATCGTCATTTCTGATCATGACTGACAGATGAATGTTTGCATCAGCTGACGGTGTATATGCTGAGTGTGCAGCCTGATACCGACTCCTCAATCAGCAGGCAGGAAATAGTGTGGTTCTCACTAGAGATAAACCAAATACTGACTCTGACAGCATCCATCAGTTAGAGGTGTATTTTGTTTTTAATGATAGATGAGTCAGTCTTTAATGGTTTTTGATCATAGATGTTCTGTCCTGGCTTACTGGGGAAAAAGCAATAACTCAGAAGACAGGCAGCATCCTCAGCTCTAGGCCTACTTCTGCCCTCTCGTTAGCTGGTGCAGCTCCTAAAATGTTAGGTTCATGTTTATTCCCTAGCACTCTGGCTTTGTGCTGCTGGGTGATGCTTTGCAGCTTCACACCTGCGTTTTTTGGCATGTGAAATTGTCGCTGTGTGACAGCAGTTTATTCCTTTCTGTGGAGTGGAGTGGACTGGACTGGACTGGACTAGACTAGACTAGAATAGAATAGACTAGAATATAATAGAATAGAATAATAGTTGTGGTATGGAAAGCTATCTGTAAACATGCCAGACCACTACAACAAGTAAGCTTGGAATGGAGTAATTTCAGAGGCAAAGACCTATTTGAACACAGTTAGTGACCTTTGGGCCTCCACTAGCGTGTATTTCAAGCCTGTTACGTAGTTTGGACCTTTGTCTTGGTTTTGATTCTGGCGGCAGCACTTCCTGATGAAGGCATCACTGGCAGGTGAGTAGGTAAATTTTCTGTATTTCAGCCCATAGAAGGTAAGTTGGTGGAATAATTCCCAGTGATTTCTGTGGTTAAATTTGGCCCTGTTGTACTTTCTCCCCGGAGGCAAGTGCTGGAGAGTTGCCCTTTCCACAGCTGTGTCAGCTCCAGCCTGTTCACTATCACAATCTGTCCTCTTCCACTTGGCAGCTGTTATTGGACCCAGGTCTTGCACCTTTGTACTTGTTTCATTTTATTCTTTCAGATGCCATTTCAGCCTTTACCACCTGCATGCACTTAGTTGTGTCTTTTAATCACAAGCTGACTTCCGCACATGTGTCCACCTTTTTCATTTGAAAGGTTATTATGAACCTGATCCAACACTCAATTATTTTGTGGTCAGGTTATCAACCTCAGTACGCTTTCAGAAAGACCATAAGCTTGGTCATTATATAGACCTGAGTGAACATCACTATAAATGTGCTATATTTTTAGCCAAATCATGTCTTCAGAGGCATAACAAGAGAAATTTCTGCCTGCTGGGTCTAACATTGCCCAAATAATTTGAATTATCAGGAGCTACCAGAATAGGCATGGCCTTGCTTCTCCATTCTTCTACATAGTTTAAATTGACCATCAGCATAATTTGAGCTCACTGTGGTAAACTGTGACTTTTTCCCCTTTTAGCAGAAAACTGTTTTCATAGTCAGTTTGCTTTTCATTGTCATTTTGTGATTCCCAGAGCTGTCGCCATGCTGGGACGCTTGTCTAGTCTTTCCCACACCCCAGCCATCTGTGCCTTGGTGGGAGACAATGCAGTAGACCCAATTGTTAGATGAGCATCTGTGCCGCCTTTTTGTCTGGGTTGGCTCTCCCTCTTGCAAGTGCTGCACTGTGGGTACAGCCTGTCTTCAAGAAGCTTTGTGTGAGGACTGGAATGTGCCTACAGGAGGGCCCCACTTCTACAAGAAGAGTGTTTGAGCATGTGTTGAACTGTAAACGTACGTATAAAATCAAAAGGCCTTCACAGAAAGTAAGGTCAAGTGCAGCTGTAAATGTTTTCCTGAAGAAAGCGGTGTTCCTATGTATGCTTAAACAGCCTCCTGCAGTGGGATTGGATATACTTGGAAAATGGGGACCTCGCAGCAGCATTTTGCATCAAAGCGTGTTTTTACATTTGTGCAGAATGGATGGCACTGCTGAGGGAAGTGGAGTGAGGGAAGACTACAGAGGCATTGGCAAAGCTGAAGGACATTGGGTAAGATGGGTTGATGCTTGCAGTGCCAGTTGCAACTAAATTACTTAGTGAATTAATGGGTTTAGTTTTATGTAATTTGTTTACGGTTTACAATGTTGTATGGGAAAACAGAACGTTTCATTGCAAATGCAGATGTGACATGACAGTCTGTCTTACTGCCTCCTTTTCAAGAGTGTAGGGAAAGGAGAAAGTGTAAACACCTCAGGAAAAACATGCATTTTACATTGCAACAGGCTGTTAGTAAAGAGCTCTGATGCTTTATTCACACGCAGCTTATCATCTTTGTGGTGTTCAGGGAAAGCATCCACATTATTTATTTGTTTACAAAAACCCCCAGTCTTCAGAACAATTTACGTAGTTTCTTCATAATGCTGAAGTCCAGGTATTCATCTAGAAAGCTGTTAACAATCCCAGCTGCACCCAGGCTTATCAAGCACATTAGAATTATCAAGTTCAAATAAAAACCTGTTAACCTAGAAGTGCAAAGCAGAAAAATACCGTTACGAGCTGTACATGGTGTGTTTACAGCAAAACTGCTTGTCCACAGCAGTTAAGAAGAGGTGTGTAGAATAAGAAAGGATCACTGCTGCCAGACTACCTTGGTTGTTTTGGTAATAAACCATTCCTGCACATGAATTTTGCTAGGGAGAAGAGAGATTCGTAATATCCTCTCTACGGGAAAACTCTCCCCCAGGGCTTCTAAATATTCATGTGGAAGTTAGGAACTTGCTCCGGGATGAAGTTACCTCATCCCATGACATGAAGACCTGTAGGTAAGGCCACAGACAAGCTTGAGCACCTCACTGCAACTCTAGGAGTAGGAGAGTGGGATAGAAGCCTTTGGGGCCAAGGGAGAGCTGTGTGTGTCTCTTACATCCACATCTGTTGGTCAGGTACTCTCCACTGAGCTGGGAGGTCTGCTGCTGGTTATGACTTTGACTTGGAGATGGATTTTTTGGACCGGAATGGAAGAGTGTTGATCCTAAAGAACTCAGCGATTAGGGCACTTGCTGGGGCTGTTTTATTTGTACAGAATGGAAAGCTCCCACAGAAGAGGCTAGGAGAGCCCTTCAGCTCTGAAACGCAGAGCTCAGGTTTTGGGCCCATGGGAGGAGGGAGCTTCCCCTCCATACACACTCTCCTGGGGCTGTTCTCTGGTCTGACAGGCATATTCTGGGAGTTGCTGCTGGGTTGGTCTCTGGCAGCAAAGCAAGCAACAAAAGATCTCTGGAGAGTCCCATCATGTTAGCATTGGAGAGAAAGGTCTGAGGAGCTTGTCAGCCTTTGATTTATAGCTAGCTATCCCCATACCCACAGAAGCTGAAGGGGTTAGGTGCTGGGGCTGTGGAGAGCCTGAGAATCTCACTGGTGCTTAAAGACTTGATATAAGTAGCCTTTCTGGGCATGCCGTGTCTAGATGTGGATTTGAAAGTGGTGATGTATAAGATTTCCTCAGGTTCAGGAGAGGGTGAAAAAAAGTCTTTAGCTTAGCCCTTTAAGCATCTTTCAGAGCTGTCTGGAGGGAAGAATAGAGGATACAGCTCACTTGCAAAGACCTCTCCAGCACAAAAACTGAGTAGAAGAGCATGTTCCTGTTGTGTCCTTAAAAAATCCAGCCTTGGCAAATCTGAACTGCAATTCTTGTTAGTCAAGAGAACGAATATGTGTCATAACCAGATCTTTGAGCATGCGGACCCAGTTTGTCTTTATTACTAGCATGGCTGTAATCAGTGATTATGGTTGAGACTCAGTGTGAAGACTAATTACCTTCTCGCTGCTAGGGCTGCTGGAGGCTTGTTATATGTTTTGGGGGCTGGGTTCTGTATGTCTGACTTGCGCTGACCTGTTGCTCGCTGAAGCGCCTGGTGGAGGTTAGCACCAGGCAGGCCTGCAGCAGCAGGCCTTGCGAGCAAAGCCATTTTCTAGGGCTGCCAGGGTAACTCTCGGCACCCTCTGTTCAATGCAAAGAAATTAGAGTCTCACCAGAGAGTAAAGCTCTGTCTAATAGTGAAGCCAGCCACTGTTCTTAGGCTTCCTTGACAGGCTGAATCTGTTGGTCTAAGAGTACTGAATTAAAGCATGGGAAAGATTTCTTGAACAAAGGACTTTTTAGTTTGTTGAATAAAGAAAAGTCCGTTATGCTCTGCCTGTTCATTTATTTACACGGTTTTGCTCCCCAAACTTCCTTAATAGTTGCTAGTCTTCTGGCTGGTGTTCATTGCATCATTTGAATTATTGCATCTCTTACTGGGAAAATTATCTCCATATATTTGCTCTGGAAAACATCATCTCTCCCTTCTCTTAAGCAACAGCTCTTCCAAAGAGGGTAAAGGATTGGTGGAGGCTGTAATGTAGGAGAATGGTAATATCGGTACACAAGCTATGGAGAATAGTCCTGTAGTACAGCCTTTTGCTGCTGAAGGATTATTCACTGCAAAATAGTCTGATTGTTTTGTATCTTCCTCTAGAAATATACATCATAAGGCTTTTAATGTTATGACAAGCATATATTGTCCTATTTTCTTTTTATGACCGATATGTGTGCTGGAAGAGGAACCTTAGGTCAGGACACAGAAGATAGTGCAATGACTTCAGTGAAACAAGAAATAAACTGCGTGTTTCAGCGTTTATAGTGGAGGGGGTGTTTTGCCGTTGTGCATGTTTGTTGAAGCAGAATTCGTGTTACGAGATGCTGTGTACTTAACATTCATTAACATATGCTTATCTGAGGCTGTGTTCTATTATCTGTGTGGTGAAAGTTCATCAGCCTACAAGGCCAGATTTGCTTGATTCCTTTAGTGCATTTTATATGGCTAGAGTAAAGGTCTTACTGTGACAAACTGAGGAAAAATGAAAACAGCAGACAGGCAGGCAGGGTACAAACCTTGCCTGAGCAGTCTCCCATCCTGCAGCAGTCCTGAGCTGCAACACTGCACTTCTGTTTTCAGACCTCTCTGAGTCTAGGTGCCAATATGCTCAGTACAAAGCGGACACCCACAAGGTGAGCATCAAGCCTTTTTCCTCTCATGACCTGTAGCACGTGCGCATCTTAACCTAGGCTTCTACTGTAACAGCCAGCCCTCTTCCCTGAGGGCTTCCGCTTCAGACCTCTTGCTGACACTTTACACATGTTGCATTCAATTATAGTCACTTTTCACTGCCAGTCCTTGGCTCTCAGCCCGGCTTCAGACCGCAGCCTGGAGCTTTTAACCTGCATTCAGTTAGTAACTCCTTACCTTCCTTTCACAGACTGTACGTAACCATGGAAGTACTTGTAGCGGGCAAACACGTACAACACACCCAGAAAGGAAGCCAGTTCTAAAAAAAGAAAAGATTAATGGGGGAAAACAGTTAGAAAACCAAAAAATTAGGATCATAGACAGTTAGACACTTCAGTTATGTTTTCTAGTTGCATAGCTCTGGGGATTTTTCACAGCTACCCATACCCTGAGAAGTTATCTTGGGAAAGAATCATTCAAAAGAGATATATCTATTCTTAAACATTCACTACAGAAGACTCTTGATATGAGTTTACAGATAGGGGTGGGCATAGGATTTTCCAAAAAAATCTAAAAGCATTCCCAGAAAAGGAGATCTCAAGAACTGACAGGAATCTGTAGCTCCTGCCCCTGCCCCCGTTTGGTGGTTGGTTATCCCAGAGGCAGGATAGTGGGTTGGAGCACTGTGGCTTGACCCAGCGCTGTCATTTTGTATTGTTATAGCAGTTCATGCTAAAGGGGAGTGTTTGTTTTGGGAAGAGAATCTTATTTATGTTGTTAATAACCTGCTTTGCATTTATATAGCAGCTTTTATCCAAGGACATGAGAGAAAGCTGTAGTGAAGTTAGCTTTCTGACCTCCCTGTGGGAAGAGTATAAAGTCACTTGCATTTGATAGATGGAGCAGGGTGTGTAGGTCAGTCGTATTATCCAGGACTAAGCTGGATAATTTTGTGTTCTTTCAAACCGTGCAAGTGAGTATTACAGAGGAGAGCTTTTACTGTGTTCTGGATTAACTAGTGTAAATGTACGTATGGGAGATGCTCAGCTGAAAAAATGACTTAAAGAGGAGGTTAACATAATCCTTCTTTTCTAACATGTGACAGCACATGTCTGTGTTGCTGATTAGGAAATGTCATATTCCTCAATTCGAGTGTCTATGAGCACATGTACTATCTCCTATCCGATTTATTGACTTACGTGGTGCTACTTTTTATTTACATTGGATTTGCAGTAGAGATGGGACTCTGGCTAGAAGAGAATAATTCTGTTTTGGAGCAAACATAGAAAATTGAGAAGAAAGCTAGTCGTTCAGGAAGGAGAGGTATAGTGGACATGAGCTAGTTATCCTTTCTCCAGCCCACAGACTTCATGCTTCTAAAACATCAGCTGGGGAAGTGTTAATAAAACAGAATGCAAAAATTAGGCTCTGTCACAAGTTCTAGCTCTAGGAGAGTCCACCCCATAACTGTTAGGAGACATCACAGAACCACCTTGGAAAGTCCAACAGAGAGAGAGGTATAAAAGCTCTGTGGTGTCTGAGTTCAGAACATTTGGCCAAAAAATGTCCCCCTTCTATGCAGCTGAGAAAACATTCTCCCAAGTCCCCGCTGTCTACCTGAAGTATAATATCTGTGGCTGGAGATGCTGCTGTTATGACTGTGCTTCAGTGCTCAGTGCTGTGTCTCAGAACAAACAAGTCACAGCCCAGTGGTGGTGTCACTCATCTGGGATGTAAAAACCCAAAGGTTTGCTGGCTTGACCTCCGTCTCCATCAGCCAGAGGTCCAGCCACAGGGATGAGTGTTCTGACCTGAGCCTTTTTAGGCTGCCTCCTCCCCAGGGATGATAGCTATGCTTGATGTCCTGTGAGAATTGTCCTGTAATGTGCAAATAATTGTTAGTAGGAAGCATCTACGGAGCTGCTTTTCTGAGCGTTTTACCTTGCATATCCACTGAATGTGTGATAAATGTGCCATGTACTGGCTCCTTGGTTTGCAGAGAGAAGAGAAAGCTGGTGGGGCTATGTGAAATGCCATGACTAAGTGAGGATTTCAGTGTTACTGAGCATTTTTCAAGGAAGGCTATGCTAAAGTAATGCAATTAAAAGAAGGGGGAAAGATGTCTACAGTCATTTACCTCCTGATAAAATTAAAGTGTTTTAAAAATTTATGTTAAATGTCTCAGTCCAAGATAAAAATGAAAAGTGTTTACCTTGGTTACAAAACCATCCTGCAGTCCAGAGGACAGTCAGGAATATTGGGTAAAACTCCACACAGTTTTGTCTGCAGAATAAATTTGAAAGAACATTAGTCTGGAAAGCAAAAGAACTATGAGTGAGATTTTCAAGGAGAAACAGCTTTGGCCTCATTTTGTTGCCACCAAAGTTAATGCTATCGAATCCAGTGGGAGCAGAGTCAAGCCAGCATTATGCACTCTTAAAAATTCTCTTCTTTGTATCTCAGATACAAACTATTTAAAATATTTCCCTGGTATTTAAACTTAGACAAGGATCTGGATCCTAACTACATGAAATACGACAAATAATCCTAAATCAAGTGCCTGTGCAGCAGAGGCAGGCAGGAATTCCAGCACATGGATGTGATGTTAATCACTTATCTCCATACTCGGTATGCAAGTTTTGTGGGTCAGCATTCCCGGGACTGCAAGAGGAAGCGCAAAACTGTGCATAGGCAGCTTGGATTGATCTGCTGAGGCCAGCTGCCCTTATGAAGTGCTATCAGGCACAGGCAGTACATGATAGATCTTTTTATGGTGAGGACCATAACATCTTTATTTGTTGACATCATCAGTTTTCCCACCAATATTTTGTTGGGATATCTTTTCTCGGTTGTTCCGAATGAATTTCTTTTTAAAAAATTAGGCAACCTTCTATATCTAATATATTCTGCTATCTAATATGTTGTCTAATGTATTCCATGCCTCATTATTGTTATCCACTACAACTACAGTTACAGCAGGTGTGATTTGAAATAAATATAAATACTTTTGCATAGGGTCATTAGTTAATCACAAACTGAAGCCCTTTAGGAAAACACTGTCTTCTTAGACAGACTATTCCACCGCTATCTACTGTGAGGACAGAAGTTTTCTGTGCTCTTGTTTTCCATGTGTTTGGTGTTAGCCACAGTCCAAGAACAGGTAGCACAGCTTGCTAGATCCAGAACATCTGAATTCTCTAAGTTACACTCAAATTAGCTCACAGCCCCTGCTTAGGTTTGGGTAATCTGTTTGCCTAGTTTAATCAGAATTTGAGCAGTGACTGTTCTAAATGAGCTGAATTTACCCCATTATTATGAAAATAATAGCTGAACCATTTGAAAAGTGATTTTTTTTTTTTTTTTAGCAAAGGATGCAAAGAAAAGAAAATGTTTTAAGAGAATGTTTTTGCTTCTCTTCTGGACTGAATTGTTATTCATTGCCACCATCTTAATGATCTCCAGACTTACTGTGCACGAAATGTTCTGTCAAATTCTGGAGGTCCAGTGACAGCTGGGGGCATGACCTTGTGCTTCATTCTTGATTTCCCCACCAGCCAAGCAAAATGACCTGCAAGAAAAACAGGGGGTCACGAATTACACAGTTCCTCAGTTTGGTTGTGTCCCTAACACGTCAATAATTTTTTAAAGAGAGATCATTGTTCTTCGGCTCTTTCCATTTCATTTGACAGAAAGAGACCAATATTAGATTAACTAGTTTTTCCCCTACAAAAGTTTAGATATTATCTTCAAGAGTGACACTCATAAGGAAGGGGAAAAACTTCTATTTCAGAAATACATTCATTCTCATTTTGCATTTTCTACACTAGCTATGACTTAAATACCCTTCCGCCTCATCTGAATCCTAGAACTGCACATCCTAGGAGCAGTCTAGTTGCACTACAGTGGCAGTGTGCTGCCTTAGCAGTATCTCAGTAACCAAATTGCACTGGTGGAGGTCACTTCCCTACTTGTTTGAATAGCATATGGTCATTTTGTTTTACTGACACTAAGAGCTATGATGCTTTGAAGTATGGGGCAGCATTACAATCTTTGGAAACAAAAATCTGGTAGCCACCTTTAAAAACTATTTACACATATCTTATAGTGCATGCTTTTCCATCTGTTGTTATTGTCTCGGACTCTCAAAATTCAGTATGTTGGAAAGAGCAGAGAGCTGCAACTGAGTAGGCTGTAGCCTGTTCCCTGCTCTCCACCTCATCTGCTGGAAAGCTCTGAGAGCTGTCTGTTGGAGGACCTCTGCTGTTTCTACCTCCGCTGATTGGAGCTGTTAGTACTTATCTGCCTTGTAAAAAGCATTTTTAGAACTGATGCAGTGCCATGAAAAAGAGATTATTTATTGTACAGTGACTAAATATCAGTTACTCACCAAAAAGAACCCAAACCAAGCAAACACTATCTCTGCACTTCTGACTTGTATTTCTAGGATCACTTCTGATGTGTATATGTATACCTCATTTTACTGATGTCCTCACTAAAGAAGTCTCCCCCTGAAAGTTGAACAGAGGCTCACAAGGACAAAAGGCAATACACAGACAACAATTTTCTGTATGCAGCAGAGCTATTGGGCATCACCCTGGTTGACTAAAACTCTGCATACCTGGAGTTATTTTTCTGGCGGTGTCATAGCTGCCCTGTATGAGAAGCTTGCTATCTACCTTGTGTCTAAACTTTACCTGGATCCAGAAACCAGGCGCCCACCTGAGTTCACTAAAAAGACTTGTCTAAGGGGAAGCCTAGAGCATGCCTTCTGCCCTTCCTTCTGGGAGCAGTGGCATTAAAATACAGCTAGAGATATTAGTGGTGCTGCCCTGTACACCTCCTATGTCTTAGCCTTATGGCCAAAGCCTTTTCTCAAAGAAACATTTTCCCTCTGTCTTCTCCCCATATAGGTAATTATGGGCTGTGTTCAAGTGACCTCTTAACCTTTCTCTCCAGAGGCTAGTCAGAGCATCTCGGCTATCTCTCTGTAAGGCAGGTTTATGGGACCTTTCATTGTATTTGCATCCAGCAAGACCTCCTCCACTCCCAACCACACATCTCTTGTTATACCTGGTGATTCATCTGTTATTTGCCACCTTGCAGCCCTTTCAGAAGGGAAGAATGATAGCAGGGAGGGTTTAGGTAACATGCTTCAGGGAAACTGAAACTCACAGAAGCACAAGAATTACCTCTGAGAAATACTTTCCTGGAAAACTTAACTGAAAAGTTGCTTTTTAACTTCTGTCACCCTCAGAATTATCTATTTTTTATGAAAAATGCTATGTGCTGGCAAATCCTGCCTGGCTTATCAGTCAAAGTTGCAGGTGAGCCATAGTATTTTGTGCAATGGCATTTTTAGCCAGCAATGTGTTCTTCCTTTTCTGGCCTCACTGAGCCCTTCAATGCTTACAACCAGCCTGGGACCTGTTTTTTTTTTCTACTGCGGAACTAAGGCAAGCCAAGGTGGCTCATGGCATCCAAGTCAGTTGAAAAAAGCCTTGAATGGATGCTGGGCAAAATAAACTTACTGGGGGAAATATGAAGATTAAAGTGCTGTCAGGGCCAAATAGTTCTTGTTTGTTCAGTACAATTAACCAAAGCAAATGATCAAGGCCATGGTACAACCCTGGCCTCAGCTGTAATGTGATTTGCCCTTGGTATTGCTTGGTCAGCACGGCTCTGGTTTGACGGGCAGAGATTTGCACATGGGGGGACTCTGGTTAACCATATGCAGAAGCATGTTGTGATAGTACGATAGTATGGCTGACTATCATAAAATCCAATTTTTTAGTGGTTTCCACTGTGATTGATGGGAACTTTGCTTCAATTAGGGACAAGTGGGTTTTTATATGCCAATGAAAACCAAGCTGTGGCACTGCGTAACAGAAGAACTAGAATCATGTCTGCCGTCTTCAAAGAAAAGGTGAGCCTGGTGTGCAGAACAAGACAGGTGCCAACCAGGGACTCAAAAAGAGCTCAGGAGAGGAATAATTACTGTATTTTTTTGTTAACTGCATAGGACTTGGCTTTTAGTTCCTTTCTGGTGAATGGAAAGTAGTGATGTAACTCCAAATCTAAGTTTTGTGATTATGGTTTAACAAGGGCTAAAGTAAATAATAAAGCAATGGGAGAGCTCTTCTGCCCCACCCACTGGAGGTGCTGTTGTGAGGGCTCCAGAAAGCATTGCAGCAGGAGAAAGTAAAGATTTTCATAGCCTTTTCTTCCCCCTGTATCGAGTCGTTCAATTCTAGCAGGCTAAATTACATGACTGAGGTAGTTACAAAGTATGCTTGACTTGCCTTTGTTCGCTTTTTTTTTGCTTTCATCTTCAGGTGGCATTTATGGTTACTGAGTTAATATCTTTACTCTGAAAACATGGGACAAAGCAGGCTTTCAAGGAACATTGCTCTCTAACATTTTGACTGTGTTAAGAAGCCTGTAGAGAAGTTGATACTTGTATCACAATGTACGACAGTGCATGTTAATTTGCATGGCCTGGCCTAACAACCTTTTTTAAAAAAATCAAATACTTTTTAATAATGTCTTGCTGGATCCTGGAATTACTAAGAGTGGTTTTAAAGGTACTAGTTCAGAGAGATACTTCAAATCAGAGAAACAGTGGGACTCCAGTCCTCCCTGTTCTCTCCTGTATCAATGACCGGAATTCATTCATTCTGTCCTTTCATTGGATTCCCTTGTTTTCCCATCAGTCTACAAAACGCTAATCTCTCAAGCAAATCTTAGCCGCTTAAAACTGGATTCATGACTGGAAACGACTTCCTGCATTGTTTCTGCTCTTTCTTTCTACCCTAGAGCATTTCTTGCACAGCTTAATCTTCGACTGACCTGATTCTTTGAATGGCTCTGGGACACTAAATCTTGTACCTCTGATGACTGCTAAGTGAAACCTGACTTCCAGCACTGCTTCAGGGAGGTCCTATTGCCCATTAGCACCTTCCCAACTCAGGACCGGAGGCTCAGCAGAATAAACAGAAGAGCAAAGAGCACTTGTAAACAGTGCTGTGTATGGTGTCTGCATTTTCTTCACAGCAAGCGGTCACACACTGGGCTACTCCCCTTACATGAACTGGTTATAACACATGCTTAGGGTGCCAGTTTCACAACATTCATCTGAACTCACATAAATTAATCTGTGTTGGTTTACCCGTGCTAGAAGGCATGCTGAAAGTAAGCCAAGCTGTGATGATTTAAATCAGATCAGCAGAGCAGATTCTTACACAGGTTCTTCTTTGGGCTTGATGTCAGACTGCCATTGTAAATTAAAACCCAGGCTATCATGTCTTTTCTGTGATTTTAACTAAGATTAACTAATATGGCTTAACCCTCACAAGGAATAACATAGGTATTTTCCCCCTCCCTTCACAGTTTCCGTATCTGTACAATTCCTTGAGTTTTCAAACTGCAGTACTTTTCTGGATAATGGTTGGTTGGTTGGTTTTAATCCTTCACACTTTTACATTAAAAATCAAGGCGGCAAGTTGAACGTTCACAGAAGTTGATGATTAACATTACTACCAGATAGAAATGTTCTGTGAAGATCACAAGGGTATGCTGTAGCTGATTTGATGATAGAAAAAGAGAATGTAAAGTTTAGATTCTTTTTATTTGCTTTCTGTTGTGTTGGGCTCTTTTTAACCTGGAAAGGTCACATTCTCAAGCTTTTTTCCTGCCAGGTACAAATGTTATTTCAGTAGTTGAGGCTTTCAGAACAAATAAACAAACAGTCAAGCCACATAGATACGTTGTTGGATAAGTTGGCAGTACTATAGGTATTTGAAAAAAAGGCAGAGTAATTATTTTTAACTTCCTCTTAGTCTCAAACTAGTATAGCACAAATACCTTCAAAATGTATCTTTTCTCCTGGTGTAAACACAACTACCTGAATCAATGCATTTCAAAGAAAATAATGACAAACATTAAAAATGCTACTGCAGTTTTAGACTGATAGAAAGCAAAAAGACCATCTCAGACTTGCCCACTTCTTTCCCTAGTCCTTGATTCTCAGAGGCTATCGGCAGGGGATAAAATAATCCATTTAGATCTTGAAGAAAAGTAATGATGAAGACATAATATGGAATATCTCATACTATTGCTGCCTTGTGTAAAGGTTTGCTTTCTTCCTTAATTTCAGATACTTAGTGTATATCTCTATTTCAGGAAACAGTTTCTACAGCGCTTTCAGTCCAGCACTGCTGTACTTGATTTCACAAATTTACTCTCACTTTTGAGGTTTTCAGTTGTATAGGTGCCTAAACAGGAATCGAAACCAAGACACAATGTGGCTTTGGGGTAACTTTACAGCTAGTTACAAGCTCTCAGAATAGTACGATTCAAAAAAGTCAGCAAACAAAATAGAATTGAAAACAAATTAGTTTCTCCCACAGGGAAAAGTAATCTGCCCACTGAGCCAACTCCCTCTCAGACTACAGAGAGGGTAAACAATGTTCCAGTGAGAAAAATCTTATGAGTTCTCAGAAATTAAAGTTACAAAACAGCCAGTCTATCATAAAATAATTTCCAGTACTTCAGAACCAGTGGAAACCTCCCCAAGCCCCAGCCACACAATCCCACAGATCTTACATTGCTGGAAGGCGGAAAGAAGAGAGACAGCCGCAAGAAAAATTAAATCACCAGCCATGTTCCCAGCAGCTTCCGCGTGCAAGCAGGATGTGTGTACAGAAGAGAGAGCTTGAGCGAGCAATAAGGAAAAACAACAGGTGGGAGAATTATAGTGCTTTTCAGCATTGCAACAAAAGTCTGCCTTAGAAATAAAACAGCCTAACTTTTTAAAACAAGAGTGCAAAATTATGGCCATTTTTCATTCCTGAAAAAGTTCAAATACAGTCAGCCAGCCCTGCCTGCTTCTTGCCTGTGTGAAAGCGCAGAGAGAACAAAAACAGCCTTTCCTGCCTCTGTGGATTCAGCTGTTCTTTTATGTCTTAGATTTCAGTTGCAATCTCTTTGGGGGCGAAGACTTTTTGTTCTGTTCTGTGTTTGTACAGGGTCTAGCGCAGCGAGGTCTGCATCCATCACTAGTAGCACCACTCAAAAGCAGCAGGTGCAGGAGATGCGAGGGGGGAGTGGGGCTTTGTACTCTCCCTACACTTGATTTACGGGTTTTGCCGAATGTACAACTTAGGCTCTGACGGATGACATGACAGCCACTTTACAAGTAGTCAAAGTAGTCAGCATGCAGAAAGGAATTGTTCAGGATAGTTCAAAGGGTAAAACAACTAAGAAAGAAAGAAATATCTCCCTTCATTTTACTGCCTGGAATACACTTCCTATAGCTTATGTATAGTCCTAAAACTGGGGCAGATTCTCTCAAGGAACATTTTTTTCATCAGCTAGCCCTAACAGGAAGCTTAATATCATTAGCCCTTATGATCCCATAAGACCACTGGAACAAAACAAGTGTAATGTTTGTTGTGACTGCAGGTTTATCTATCCACTTTGCCTCCAGCTGATGTTAAAATGGGATATTTCATTGACTTTAGTCAAAATTGCTAATTTTAAAGGCTAACATAAAAAAGGACTTTAAATCAGTTATTTTACCTTGCCAAAATTTAAAAGGTTATTTCTTGGGTATTAATTCAGTATATTGTTCTTTCTAAGGATTGGAAGAGTAGCTACACTGTAATAACAGTAGTTGGATGTTTGTGCTTTGATTGCTGATTTATGTGCTTTAATTGCGGTTCTTGTTGTAGTATGGGTTGGCTTTCTGACCACACAATCTATGTTTTTAGGGGCTAGCTCAGAAGCGTTCATAGCATTGTCACCCTGCTGATATAGGGAAGTGAAGGAAAACTCTGACAGAGCCAGTCATTTGAAAAGTTAAAACCACGAGACCAGCTGACATGGGAGTTACGGGTTTTTTTTTCTAACTTTATTCAAAGTATGTGAATTTCAAAATGGCAATGGACATGCAAAATCCAGCAAACATTGACTTAAAAGTAGGCAGGAATACAATTTAGGGCAGGGGGGTAAATCCACAGAAATATTCTAAGTTACATGTCCATTATGGCTGAGCTAGAGTCTGCTTAAAACTGTTCACTTTCCACTGGTAGCAGAGAGTTTGTACTTGCCTAACACTTTTAGTCATATGCAGTCCACAGCCAATGTTATGCTTCCTCCCTCTGTAAGCCAGAAAAGATAGTTGGATCATATACAAAACACGGTTGGGTTTTTTTGTGATTGTGGAAATACAGTAGTACTTCAGATACCCAGAGTTTTATGATGTGTGTGAGGTCCAATATATAAATAGATACCAGGATCAACCAAGAGATTTCTCCAGTTATGTCAGGGCATTTTGACAGCTTGTCTGTGGCGCATTTCTCAGCTTTCTCCGGATGAATGTAATTTGATTTTGCATTTCCTTCACTTGCATGCATTTCATATGTGCTTTGCTTATCTCTGCTGTTGTAAATGCATGTGTTTTTTGCAGCTGTTCAAAGCTGCCTCCAAAGCAAGAACAGAGGCTCTGAGCAGTGAAATGTAATGTGAAGTCAGAGATACTGGTGGTATCTTACCAGACGTACGTCTTTCCCATTTGGAAACAGTGGTATTTTTTTGCTGCACCATACTTTGTGTGTGCTCCATGGGGAAAACGAATTTCTCTAACTGTAATTTACAGCAGTGGAAACTGAGGCATTGGGTAGGGACGGGACTTGCTAGTTCGATGCAGCAGCTGTTTGTCAGTGCTGGGCATCTGTGTAGCCCCAGGATTTAAGGCAAATTAGTGGTCCTGCCTCTTGCTGACCTGTGTGTCCCTGGCAGACCTTCCCAAAAAGGCTGACTCTTCTCTCTGTAGAGAAGTTCCTGTTGACCAGCAGCAAAGGCGAATCCCAGCAGGGTGGCAGAACTGCTGTCATGAGAGAGCAGATGGTTGGGGTAGTGAGACCAAAAGCATTTTAAGTGTGAAACCAGACTGATCAAATAAGCTCCTTTAATGGAGTTGCACTGTCAAAGCTGCTCATTTTTTGTCTCTGGAAGAGCTGAAAAGAGCTTTGCAAAAGGCAGTGTTCAGTCTGTGCTGGGTTGTAACTTCTTAAAGGCCAGTCACAAGTGGCAGTGCAGCATCTTTTATTTTTAAACACTTCTAGAAGGCAGGCTCTGAAAAGCAGAGAAGCTCCTCTGGCTGGAAGGGAAAACATATCTGAACTCCTGTATATTTCACTGGAAATGTTTATAGGGTAAATCAAGACTATTACAATGTATGAGGCTGGCTCATGTGTCAAAAACAGTTTAGCTACAACAGTAACACTAGTGAGGTCTGCAGTTTATTAATTTATTCTGCTTTTCAACAATGTATTACAAAGAACTGGGCCTGTGTGGCACTGGGTCATACTCAGGCTTTAAATTTATCAGAACTATGAAACAGGTGAAAGAGGAAGAAAATACATTTATTACTTCAAATTTTCCTATTTCTACTTCCTAAATACCAGTTGTAACCCATGTCTGTTTCATATATATATACTTTGCATGGGGCCTCAGAGGAAGGTTGAACGGTCTGTTTCATCCAGTTGATTTTAAGCTTTGGTTATTCAGAGTCCCCTGCTTTGTGGCAGTGTTACCAAATGATAAAAAGGATCCTCATTTTCCATCCCCATCCTCTGGTCACTGGTGGCATGAGATCAGACTATTTTTGATGGTGGTGGCAGAGCAGATTAAAAAAGACTAAATAGAGTAGTAGCTGGAGGTTTGGATTCTTCCCTGAGCTGCACCTTCTGCAGCCTTATGTCACCTCCATCAATATTGGATATAAGTCAGGAAAGAATTGGTTCATGGTATTCTCATCTGGATGTGCAAAAGATTGATTTGCTTTAACTCCCATCAGTGTTAATGTGAGTTGCTATATGCACATAAATTTCTGCATGCCTGCATGCCCACAGGCCTCTTGGATTTTCTTATGGCCTTTGGATATCAGCACATTTTTTTACTTTGGATATTGCAAGAACATATCTGGGATGCAATTCTGGACTGCAATAGAGCATAACATATTTGTACATATGTACATAAAACATAAACTGTGCCAATCTTGCATAATATCCCATTGTAATCATAGCAGGCTTTCAAAGTAGCAGCAAAAAGAGGAGTCTAGATTATTATAAGTACCTTCATGTAATTACAGTGTGGGGTTGTTTTTTGTGAAAACTGTGATTTTCTGTTAAAAAACATGGGTTTTTTTCTTAAAATATCTTCACCTGTTCTCAGCTCTGAGGAACTCAGAAGTGCAATGGCTTGGCAGAAACTAACAGAACCCATTCAGGAAAATGGTGCACGCACAAGCACATCTGCACTGCCATGTAAAAAAGCTGTGTGTGCTTATGGTGATCAGGGAATACCTGGGGCATACAACTGGGTAAAGGCCGAATATTCTTTGCATCCCATGTCTGAGACCTCCTCTTCCTCCTAACCTGAATGCTTCTGGAACAAGCGGTAAATCTCCAGAGAAGAGTTACAGCCTAAGATAACAAGGGAATTCTGCAAACCCTGCCTCTCCCATTCAGCAGAAGAGGAGGAGGAAATGCGGTATACAAAGCTATTTCCCATTCTTTCCTTTGACTTCCCTTGTGAGAGATTCAATGTGTACTGCAAAAGCTACCAGCCTGGAGACGGGATGTGGTGGGCCTTGCACTCACATCATGTCTGAGGAGAGAGTTAGGCAAAGTCACATTTCTTTCGTCAGTGCATGTGATTGTGCCTGAAGATCAGAAGCAACTCTCCCAGATTCTTCACCCTATGGAAATCAGTGTGGCATACACTCCATGCCTCACTCACAGGCTAAAGCTGCTCTGGACCAATATTATCATCTTGCCTGACTGCCTGTATAATACAAATTGGCAGCATTTCAGCAATGAATAACAACTTACTAATAAGTGATAGGAGCTGGGAGGCAGTGGTGCTTCCAGACATTAGAATACTTCCTGCACCGCGCAGTCCCACTGGCTCTGCTTACGGTATCTCTGGTTTGCAGCAGGTAGCCTTGGGAGAACTGAGGGCTGGCCTGCAAGATGCAGATCCTGCATGACTTATGTCTGGATCAAAAGGAGGTTTAAAGATTTTCCTGTTGCTATTGACCAACTGGAAGCAGATCCCCAGGCCAGCGTGACTGCTCTGATATCTGGAATGCAGGGGATTAATGGAGATTCAGCAAGAGATTTGAAGACGTGTTGGTTGTACATCTCTTTTCTCCCTTCACAACACCTAGTAGATCTGTGACAATGTAGCACTTGCTATTTTTTAACTTGCTAACCTTGGACAAAAAGCTATTTTAATTAGTGAACCACTTCAGCTCGAGGGAGACTTTTCATCCATACAGAAGGAAGTTTAATTTCATCTTTGTAAGAATCAGCTATGCTTAGGAAGTAGGAGGTAAATTGTGCTCGTGTTCAGCCTTATCCAATGCCTTTAGGCGATAAGGCAGATCTTAGCATTCGCTTGGGTAGCTGGTGAGCCAAGCCCTCCAGCCTGGCCAGCTCTTCAGTGCGACTGGCGTTATAGACAGTCACAATGGTGTGCTGTTATTTATTGCCTGCATCTTCAGCCTTTCAGAGATGCTATTGGTAAATGTTGGCTCTCAGTGTTGATGCTTGCTTGACCCCAGCTACCAGGGGAACGTAGCAGTCCCAGTCATTGTCATAATTTTAAAACTGACAGTTTTCCAAGGTGCCTGCTGTAGTTCTGCATTCAGCTGCTCCCAGATTTCTATCAGATGGGATGCCTGGTTCCCTGAGATTCATTTGAAAGTCTTGTGTGACTTGGCCATGCTAACACAGGAGGTTAATGGCAGAGACAGGAACCAGAGCAGGTACCTGGCTGCCACCCTTGAGCTTTGAATTCCAGGCTTTGCACCCTCCTCCCATCTGGCAGGTCGCAGAGCATGCAGAGACCTAGACATCAGCTCCCTGGAGAAAATTAATGTAGGCAGTTGCTATTGTGAGTGCCATATTTACACGGGCATGTTTTGAAAAGAAAAAAACCCTGGAGAGTATCTTTCTTCTGCCATGCTCCTCCATCTCTCTCTCTGGCCAGGGCAGCCCCAGACAGGTCCAGCCCTTCCACGCTGGAGGGGGGTTTGATCCAAGTGCCGTCAGATCAGCTATACTCCCAGGTCGGCCGCTCCATCTTGGCTTTGCTCCCACCTATCCCTCGTCTCCTTTCTGTATCCCTCCCCGGCAGGATTGCCATTTCTTCTCTCGGCCTCGGCAGCCTCTCCTCGCCAGTTAGAGGCTCCGCTCTCATCCCCTCTCCCGCTCGCTCGCTGCACTCATGTCCACTCTCCCCTGATGGATGCTGGCTTAGCTTTGGGAGCGGTTGTACACTGAAAGCCCAGAGGGCCCAGGAAGCTTTGTCTGCTCCCGGGCAGGGGAGGGGGTCCCCCAGCCGGGGTCTCGTGTTGCTTGGCAACATATTTCTTTCTCCTCCGACAGTCATTTCCCCTCGCAGCGCCTGCTGATGCACACACAACAAATGACAGCAATATTACAGCAGCAGTTGCTCCTGTCGCTGTTTACTTGTAATTTATGGTTATTGCCATGAAAGGATTTGTAAACATTTCTTCACATCCTTCCTTGGTTAAAATAGATATTCTTACATGCTTTTGTGGCAGGCCTGCATAATTAATGAATGGTCACTGCATTTTGGTGCATGTGACATACAGTCTTATTGGTGGTTTTTTACAGTGATTGCTGGTTCTGGACGTTTCTATTTTTCAGCCCCAAATTGAGATGTCCAAGGTTTTATACACAGAAGTGCAAAAATCCAATGTGAGAGAGTCCAGCTGAACTGCCTCAAATTGTGGCTCTCGTTTTTAGATATGCATATGTTTAACAAATTCTGCTCTGAATCACTTTCTGTCCCTTTCAAAAGGACGTGAAGGCTAACCTTAAGATTTCAAAATGAAAATGTTTCCATGAACAGAGATAAAGCAGCCAAGGTTTTTCCTGATGTCTGAGTCTCCACCTTATCTGTTTGTCCTTTCCTCCTCCACGCTAACCACCTCCAGCTTAGTCTTTCTGGTTTACGTTTGTGGATGTGCCAAAGAAGAAATATAGCTTCATTTATTTGTTTTCTCTAAAATAGCACAGCAAGAAAGCCAGTCCACATGTGTTTTCTGATCTTACAATGAAAATCCTGCTGAGGCCTTTCCTTACTTGATAGACTTTTGTCACTCAGGACAGATCTGGAAAGCTTTGTTCGTGCTGCTGGCTAGTTATGTGCTGCCAGATCTTCTGCTGGGCCTTGATTCAGCTCTAGATAGGTTTTATTCCATTTGTTAGCACGGACTGACTCCCTAGCTTGTGGCAAGATCTGACAGGCAGGGGAGAACTTTGTTTTATATTGTAGGGGTGCTTTGCGGTGACAGATGCATATGTACATCTGCCATTGCCCTCTGCTGGGGTATGCCAGAACTACTGGTGTGTGCCCACTATCTCAGCCAGAGGAACCCTTTTAATTTCCTGAGTAGAAGCCTCTCCTTTGCTTTAAGAAATTACCTCTGTGGGAACTTAAGGTTGCCTGCAGGTAGCTGGCTGGCAAACAAGATAGGTGATTTCGTTCAGCAGGTGATTGTCACGCAGCATCAGCGCAACAAGCAGCACAGGAGCTAACCCAGAATGGGAACGTCCATCTCACCAGGGTCCAAGCCACAGAGGAGGATAAAGGCCATCTCCAATGTAGAGCAGAGTTAAAAAAGATGGAGTTGTAAATTTTTTTTCCCATTCAGCTCTTCTTCTGACTGACTGACTGAGCTGACTTTACAGTGGATGCATACATACAGGGCTGGTTTGCTAGTTTGCCACTACACTATTTAGATTGCATACTTAGTTATTGTTTGTATATTTCTGATCTGTTGGAATTGAATGCAGAGATGGTTTCTGACCACAGGTCTAAGGCATTTTGCCTGCTCTACATCCACTCACTTATCTTCATGCTGAGTAGAGACAAAGTCTCGGTTAAAAGCTCTTAGATGGGGACTCTGAATCCACTTTAAAATCCAGTTTTCCCCACAGCAGGGGTTATTAAGGACAGCCTCTTTCAAAGGGCTTTTTAGAATGAAGACCTTTGAAAGGCCTTGAAATTAAGACCTTTACAGAAATGAAGGCCAGTGCTAAGGCGCTACAACAGAGAGGTGTAGCTGCAAGGAGGGGGCAGCTTGCATTTCTATGGGATTGCAGCAGTAGACAAGGAAGAGGAGACTATGGCCTGGCTGTTTCTCAGAGAAAGAAAACAAGCTCCAAATCAGGCTCACTTAGCCTACGTGGGCTGGTTGCTTAGGAGGGAGTTCTCTGAAACCAAACCAGGACAGAAGTGATCTGCCATAATGACCCGCTGTCAGCCATTTCTTTCCTCAATCTACAGCGACTAGGAGAAAAGTATATTGTTTATGGGGTTTTGTTGTTTCTTTGACTTTGTACCCCTTCTAAGCACAGACTGCTCTACAGTCAAACTGAGAGATCTGAGAGTTTCCCAGCTCCACCTACTCAGTAGCGGTTCAGCACCTCAGGTGTGTGCAATAGCTTACAAATCAAGAGTTTTGTGAAACTCTGCAAAGTCGTTTGGAGAGTGCTTTGAAATTCTGGAATGAGCATAGCCCAGCTGGGGGTAGTTTTCAGACATCTTCAGCTTGCAAAGCCCTCCGGGTTTTCTAGTGAAAACAAGTGGGGAAGGAGTGTCAGCTCAAAGCATAACCTAGTAATCTTTATATAAAGGCTTGCAGAAGTTAAACCAAGTAACGTGTGAGTGCAATTAATACATACTTTCATTGGTCACCTTAACCCTGTCACTGTCTGGATCACCTAACCCCCTTGTGCTTAATGAATTGCCTTTCTCAACTCAGTGAGAGATAATATTGCAGAGTACGGAAAACTGCTGATAAATTAGCAGAGTTTGAGAGTAAAAGCCATTCCAATTCCAGAATGGCTTTATTACTCTTTGAACAACCCAAATGTTTCTCGGTGGAGTTCATTTAGCCAGCTCTGAAACAGGGAACGTAGAAGTAGGTGGCATTGACTTGGGGCGTTTAATTTTAGGTGATGTTTTTTTGTTCCCTTTCTCAGCATAAGAACTACTTTCATCTTCTTCAGAAGCAGAGTTATAAATATCTTCCATTGAGATCTGGGGCCTCTGACATGAGTGTGTAGTGCTTATCCCTGCTGCGCATGGCAGTCATATTTCCTTCCATTCCACAGCAGTCTTGCACCCCTCTGACAGAAAAAGCCCCCTCAGCTCCTAAAATCCATTAGTTATTTTCCTGAGGAGGAAGGGGATGCTTGTGGGAAACTGCGCATTATGTGTTGTATTGATACGAAATATAACATGTCCCATTTCTGCCTATTCCTAATCAGTGTTACACATTTCACTTCCTCGGATTTCAGCGGCCTAATTCTTTGTGTAAACAATAGGATGAGCAAACTGCTCCTGTCCTTGCTCTCCTTTGCTTACTGGTGCCTTACACAATGCAGTCCTCGCCCACAACACAGGCACCATGATAACTTCAGTGACAACACTTTATTTGTCAACATGTGTTATAGAAAGGACCAAGCAAGAAAGAATCCAAAGTCTGTCAATGGCAAATTTACTTCCTGCTCTCAAAATTTGTCACAAACCCCAGACAGACTTGTAGCCCCTAGCCTGTTTGATAATGTTCTCCTCTACAATCCTGGCTGCCCCACTTGCCAGAAAAATGGTATCTCTCCTGGGGACTAGTGGGAGCTACACACAAGTGCTTCATGCATTTGCTGCTATTTGTGACCAGGAACAGCTCAAGTGGCCAAGCCGCATAGTATGACCTATCTCACAAGACTGGTTTACTGTTTCTACAAATTATTGAAGTGCCCACAGAGTCAACAGAAGTACACAGAGGTTTTCCATGCTGCTTGCAAGAAAAATGTTGGAATTACCTTCACCTGCATCTCAAAATGAGAAGGGAGCAAACAGGAGGTAAGAGGCTGCAGGTCCTTTGCTGAAGCTGTGAAAAAGCATCAGTGCACAGGAGTTGGTGCAGGTGTATTTCATAAGCACTGAGGAGCTAAGGGAAGCAGGCAGCATTGCCTCTGACTGGTACTGTTCCTTTAGGAAGCCTTGGTCGGGTAATCTAAAAGAAATCTAAAAGAAAAATGACTGGAGAAAATAAATAGAGCAATAAATAAAGCAGTAGGGGAATGCCTATCTGCCAAAATCTGGAGTTGCAGGTAGGGAAGTTCCATTTCCACTATCTTAACTTTCAAGTGCATCAATGTGTAAATTGTGCTTAGTTTCCCTAGTGGATAGAGCTATGTGCGCATTACCACACGTGGGCATAATTGTATAAGCAGTGTTCTCTTATGAAATATCCATAGCCTGAAATAAGCACAGCATGACCATGGGCAGGGAATATCAGAATGGACTTCAAGTTGTATTGTTTCAGTATCACTCATGATTTATGCTAGTTCAAAAGCAAACAAAACATTTTGGAAATGTTTCCCTTTTTAATTTCCTAGGGTATTATTGTGATTTTATTTCTTAATGAAAAATTCACTTTTGGCATTTGCTAATTTAGTATTATTTTATGACTTTGGTTCTGGTTTTTATCTGTCACTTTAAATCCCACATTTCCCCAAAGGCTAGCAGAAGGAGGTCAATTCTTTAATGGGCAAAGAAGAGTAATATTCCAAGCATTTTTCTATTTTGAAATTAAAACACTATGTCTACTTGGAGAAGAAAATTATTTTAACGTGGTTTAAAATGCAAAAATTAAGTTTCAAAATAAATTACAATTTGGCCTTTCTGGAAATAGTTTTCCTCCTAAAGGCACACTAGTGAAAGTGTTCAGCTAGATCAAAAAAACAGGTATCCCAACAGATGCATTGCTTTGTTTAATCCCTGTTTTTTGTAATTTTGAAGCTGTTCTATTGATTAGATATAAAAATGAAGGACATAGTTTTTGTGAGAAATTGTGTCTTTCCGGATTATAAACTTTGAGGACAGAGGATAGAGAATGGGATACATTTTGTTTTGAGGTATGTCCTGGTATCAACACAAGTCATGAATTCATGTCAGATCCCTTTTATTTCAAACTTCATGGACAACTTGGAAGCATTCTCTATAAGGGCTTTAAGGCAGTTCCTTTTCTTTCCCATGATCCAAAACAATGTCAGTGTGACAACTTTCAGTACCCATTTTTTGGAGACCCCCTGGCTTTTGAAGATAAATGAATGAATTAGTATTTTTGGCAATGTATATGTGCTACCTTTTGAATATGTGATGTGCTGGAAAGGTCCATACATTCATTATTGTATTTTGTATAGCTGACAAGGCTTTACATCTAAACCAGCAAATAAATTAATACACCCCATTGCTTTCCCTCTTTTACTTGACTTGCAGTTGCCTAGCATCTTGCAAGAATGAAATGAACCGAAAACTGGAATTAAAAAATACATGTCAAAAGGAAAAACAAAGTAGTAGAATATGATCCAAATTAAGCCTTTGCCTGATATAACTTGGAACGTTATTATTAGGGTGTTGAGCTGACCCTGCCTGAAAAGCACAAGAACCCTTGCCTTAGACTTAAAGGCCTTTGACTGTTACACAGCAGTATTCGCTCTCTAATTGAAGTCAATGATCTCATAGCCTTGGGGATCTGACATGGGGCATAAATTTGCCACAGTCGTAGTTTATAAATGAGCATCGCTATTTTACGGTGATAAGAGACCAGGGCCACTTGGCCTGCTCCCTCCCATTTAAAAGCAAAGGCGTAGAAAGCCTCGTTGTTTGATGCTAATGGACGGTATCTCTTTCTGCTAACTGAAATGTATTTGCCATTTGGGCACCAGACAAAGTGAGTACTTTTCATGCTGCTTCCAGGCTCAGATTGGTTTTATTCCCTTGTTAATCTGAAGAGGTACCCTTCAGTCAAGTGGGGCCGTCTAAGAAAATCCTCTCCTGCTGTAAACCTCTGAGCCTGTATTTAACATAGAAATGAATTTCATGAATCAGACTAGGAATTAGAAGGAAACTGCTGGAGCCTAGAAGAGCCTTGTAGTCTCCCTGTACTCTGCAGGTGTGTTACAAGACAGCTGGCCCGGGGTGGGGAGCCATGGACTGATAGTTCAAATTTGACCCCCGGCCCCTTGCTCAGCTCCTCCCAGGAGGAAGGTCACTGAGGGCTTTGTTTGCCTCTCTTGCACTCTCTCTCCTGAAATAACCCCCTGTGCTGCACCTGGGGACCCGAGAGCCTGATCGCTAAGCACTGGCATTTTCTTGTTGGTGAGCGGCTGGTACCTCAAGAGCCATCCCAACACATTTGTGAATTGGCTGCATGGCAATCTCTGAAGCACCGTTTTGTTCCTGATTTGTGCTCAGATGCATGCATAGCTGCAGGGGAACAAGCGAGGAGATGCCCCTTAGCCTGGAGCTCTGCATGGGGCAAACCCAGGGCCCCGTTCCCTGTTTGCTTGTGCCAGAGTTGCTCTTTGTACCAACAAAAGGCAGGGCTCAGGCCCACTGTCTTCATTAATATTCACTGGTTTAACTGAAGGAATAGGGCCCATGCTTTCTAAAAAATCAGCTTGTCCTCCAATGCCCTCTGGTGACGGGAACTAATTAGATGCCACTGCTATTATTGAATTAATCCAGTTGCAAAACACTAATGTTATTTTATTCCTATTAAATATTTTAGGCAAATACTGAGATTTAGCACAAACTGAAAGTCTGTGTTCACTAGTTTGAATACACACCTCTGTCTGTAATTGCTACAGCACTTGCTAGGAGTGGAAAAATAAGCATGTTCTAGAGACACCATAACTTAGGGGATCTCCAAAGCTTATTAGGTTGATCCTTTAAATACTTTGGTCCTGACCCTGACGTCAGAGAAGCACACTTGTGCACGTGTGTGTGTCTGCATGGCTGCAGAAATGCCTTGTGTCACCTTCCATGCTTAATCTCTTACGATGGAGAAGCGGTGGCCCCAAATGACTGTTGGGAAAGCAGATTGCTGAAATAATCACAACCACTTGCATATGGTGCGCAACTTCTGTCCACTGCCTGCCAGTGCTCATGTGACTGAAGGCATAAAACAGCCAGGAGGTGAGAGGGAGGCCAAGGGGGCAAGATGGGTCACCTCACTAGGTATTTGAAAGACAGTCTGCCTAATAACTGTGTAGACGCATTTCAAAACTAGATTTTATAGAAATGGCAACATGTGACAGCTTATCCACTAGCTCTGTTTTTCTTAGTCTGACTTTACTGTTGGACCATCACGATAACAGGGAAGCAGGTAACAACGCTGAAGTACACAGCAACCGGTTGGTGAATGACAAATAACATTTTTAAATTAAAAATGAAAAATACTGAAATAACTTTCATAAAGCAGGTCAGATTTCCATTTTATGAGCCTAGTGAGCTTCTGAGTGTATCGTTTTTTGTAATTGTTTCTCTTACTATTTGCAATCTCTGTTCTTAAAAAAAAAAAAAGGCAAATAGAAATAACACATGATTGAGAACAAAATCCTCCAAGACTGTGCTGCCACAGTGCGCTGCCGTAGACTGAGTGCTTGCAGCTTAGTTATTAACCTGTGATAAAGAGAGTTTCTAATTGCAACTGCCAGCAGAACCTTGATTACTGAGGGGGATGTAGGCCCAAGTATAATTTGATAAGCTACTTGGGCTTGCAGATCTGCAGCCATTAGTAACTGCCTCCAGCAGCACCGAACATCAATGCACTACATCTACAGCCTCTCTGCACTTGTAGCCAGCACCAGTTGCTTCTTACGCCTGCCCTTTCCTCTGCAGCAAACCAGCGGTGAATGCCATGTGGGATCGCAAAAGCATGCCAAGAGTGTACTTCAGCCTCCACTCTGTGGGACACTGCAGGAGAGATGGCAGCAAGTATGTGAACGTGTGGCAGCTGATGGCTTTCAGCACCTGAATGAGGATATCAACAGCTTCAGAAGTTACACCAGCCTTCCTTGGTTTATGTTAGCAGAAGGTCCCGCCCATGACGGGTGCACCAAAGAACATTCGTCCATACATGTATCAATCAGGGCTGTGTTCAGGAGGAAGGATGGCCAGAGCAAGCTAGGGTGTGTATTAATTTATCCCTCCTGCATGGTCTGGGTTTGCAATTCTCCCATATTTGTGCACTGGCCTTTCTGATGGTACACAGGACTCTTACCTCCGCCACCCAGAACAGCTTCCTTCCTTGCCAGCAGAGCCCTCCCCCTGCTCTGAGGGCTATCAAGCCTGTTGCTTCATATTTTATACATGAAATAACCTTTTGCTATAGCCATGCATCTGTCTAACAAAACCACTGAGGCTTTAGAAATAAAGACAAGAGCTAGGAATTTTATGAGCTTTTTTGAGGAAGGAGATCCATTTTAAAATTGAGCTCGTCATAAGCAGGGAGTATGATATAAACCTGTGCAAATTACCTCACCCCCGTGCAATGGAAGTTAATCTTTTGGAAAAGATGGGTGCCTGCTCATTACAAGCAATTACCATCATTCATAATCCTTCTAGGAAGTACATGGAGAATGACTCAGTTCATTTGATGAGTTATATTGCCAGTTTTCCCTGAAGCACTGGCCAGCAGAATTACCAAGGCTGGCCCTCAGCTTTCTGAATGGTAGGGTATATATCAGTGCAGCACTTGGCTCAGCTCACGGTAACGGGCAACTAATGGAACGGGACTGACCAAGATAAAAGAGGTAGTGGGTGAACGTTCAGCAGAGGTATGCATCTCCCTGAGTGTGCATCTGCCCACCCCATCTTTCTGCACCCTTTTGACAGGTCTGCAGCCAAAAGAGCTCCAAGCTACTAGCAATACTTCAGATTTATATAACTGAGGATCTTAATGCTTTACAAACATTAATTTAGCTTCAAAACAGGTATGTGGATGGCCTCCCTCATCTTCACATCTATGGCATGTGTGAGGTATGGAGAGAGAGAGAGGGAGAGTAGCTTTACAGTCAGTGAGAAGCATGTCAAGCTCAAGGCTTCAGTCAGGCTTGCAGGAGGGTCAAGTGCAGGCTTTTCAGAAGTACCTAGAAATGGTTTACTCCAGTGCAAGCAGAAGTCAATGACAGTAAGTAGACCTGAGCAAGGGCAAAATGTTATGGAAAGCGTTGCCTGAAATGACTTGTAGCAGGTTCCCTAGGGGCTCTGTCACACAGCCAAGGATAAATCCTTCAGCAAAGGAGCATTTTGTCTGCCCCCAGGTCAAGTGATACTGCCAATCTGGCATTTGAGAGGAAGAAAGAGATTCAACATCTACATTTTTCATTGAGAGTTAACCCAAATTTTGAGTTATTTGGAGCACTGTCTCTGTGCAGGTGGATGGGTGGATGTCCTTGTTAACAAGATATGGGCACTCTGAACATCAGGCTTATTTTGATGGCTTTACTTTGCATGCCTCCCTGTGCAAACTGATCAGAATGCAGCCCTTCTGTCGGCACTAGATGGGTGCATAAAACATTCACTACTACATTGGCAGCATATATTTGGAAGCATCACTATTAAGAAAAAAGTAGCAAGTGCTCTCAGCAACGTTTGAAAGCAAGTAGTGTGCACAGCTGTTCCACAGCAGTGGCCTTAATTTTCTGCTGTTGCAGGGCATAGATGATCTATCATAAACTGTGGGTTTGCACAATGTCAGAACAGCCCTGAGAATTTCAAAAGACTTGTATCTATTGAAGGAAAAAACTGCCAGGGAAAACTATGCCCAAGACTCATTGTTGTGAAGTAGTTGGCTCAAAGACCTTGCCTACCCTGGAGTGTGAGCAATAGGAGGGCAATACCAGTACCCACCAACATATGATGCCAAATAAGTTGTGTGCTGTTGAGGCGTATTTTCAACAACAGCATGGAGAGTTTAAGTTTCCACAAAGTGATATTCCACATGATTGGCCTGCTGGTGACTAGAACAAATCCAGCTTTTCACATGGGTTCTGTGTACACAGCTACAGCTGAGTACCGTGCAGATTCATGGCTGCATTTTGCCAACCCACCTATTGCAGTACTTATGTATACGTTAGACTTTCTTGTGCATTTTGACATGGATTTGTAGACCAAAGATTAAATAAAAACATGCAGGTTCTTAGCTGCTTCTGGCAACGCCATTCTAAACACTAGCCATGACTCCAGAAATATCTGGAAGAAATTATTTTTGTTTTGTTGAGGTCTGCATAGCCTCTGTTTCAATGAACTGAAAGGGTGTGATTAGAGAGTGAGTGTTGCACTGTACTGAATCTTGCCTTTCTTTCACTTTTGTTAGCAAGTCAGACTAGTTTCTGGAAAGAGTGGTCCTGTTGACAATCAGTGAAAAGTGAGGGACCGATGTAGAGATAGAAAGCTTAAGACTGCACACCTGCATTCTGTGAAACTTGGACAGAATGAAGTAGTGGCACAACTGAGTACACAACTTTTATTGTTAGCTGATTTAAAAAGATGGGGTTATAAAAATCTGATTTGCTGTAGGAATAAATGTTTGGGATGTTTCATGCACACACTTATGGCATGTGACTTCTATCAATAGAAAATGCAAGTGCTAAGCATCCCCATCTGCTTCTCAACTGAGGCAGATCATCAAAAATCACTGTGGTAGAGATAAGAGCTTAAAGAGTAGGATGCAGATGCATGTGCACATGTACACATTAACCACGTCAGTTACTCATCCTGTGTGACATCAGGTTGCCATTCTGTTGCTTGCTACGTTACCTGTTGAGAGCTATGATTCCTTACATCTCAGAGCCTGAGGTCCCACTCCATGGCCATGCTCATACACAGCAGTTGTTTGTATACCGTGGTCTTGCTCTGTGAACCAAACTGCCAACTGAGTCTCAAGAGGGCAAGTGCTACTTGGTGAATGTGTTAACATGATGTAGTCAGACAAGGTTTTGTCCTACCCCATCAGATCTTTACTGAGTTTGCCTTTATACATTATATATACATTCTCAGGAAGGGTCTTTTTTCTCTCTCCTTTTCCCCCCTGCTCTCTTAAACACCTGTGCATCTCCTTGTTTGTTTTTACAACTGGTCCATGCAGAGACAGGCCAAGGAAGAGCCTACTCACTGCACCTACAGACTTGCAGTCACTGCATCATGAGACAGAGCTTACCAGAAACAGCAGGACATTCAGTGCAAGAAGAGAGTTTGTCAGTGCTGTAGGCTGAAGACTCAGCAGCTGGAGTCACATGTGCTGGCACCTTCAGAGGAGCACCAGAGTCCCTATTCTCACTGGCTGGTCCCAGAAGCGTATACAGTTCCCAGAAACGATGACTGGTACCAGTTATTAAATTATGTTTTAATGGAAAGCTACGCGTTAACCCCACACATCCCATGGAGAGAACAGATTGCAAAATTGGAAGCAGACAGGAACCCATCTTGTTGTTAACTAGCATCAGAAAGTTTCTGATTAGTGTTTAGTCATGCTTTTTACAGTACACAAGTCCAGCATTATTTGTGTGGATCAGCTTGGCTTCCTCTCAGGCTGACACAGCTGCTTACGCAACTGAAATCAAAGCCTCTGAGTAGCATGGGGGTCATAGCTTAACGAAGTGATACAAAATCACACAGCTGTGTGCAGCACACACACTAACAAGGGCTTTACAGTAAAACGTCATTCATCACAACTTCTTCTGAAATGAGATACTTTTAGCAGACTTATAGCTTTAAAAATCCTCACTCCGTGCTGAAAATTAATGCTCACCTTCAGATGGGCAAATAAATACTGGCAAGGGCTTTGTAGAAACAAACAAACAAACAGCAAGATCTGAGAGTCCCTTTGGCCTTTTTTCTTTGACAGAGGATTCTTCTGAAGCTCTGGGATTCAACTCTAGCAAACTGTATATGGAACTGCACTGCAGCCCTGTCAGTAACTCAGGCTTTGGCTGAGAAACAGGCAGGTGCTGTGCAGAAAAAGGGTCACCTGTAAAGCTGGAAGCTGGGAATAAAAATGGGCACATGCCTTTTCCTTCTACTTTTAGTCCTCTGCTTTAAAAATGGCTCATTTTTTTAAAGATTAATTGAATGAGGGGATAGGTAGGTTGGCCTCTATAAGATGTTTCACAGGAGTATCTTTGGCATTGTAGCACCCTGAAAGGCCAGGTAAATGGCTACATCTCAGCATGTATGCTCTCTTTGACACACAGAGAAACACTTGATATAATCAGTCACGCTTGTAGGACTTGAAGGAGCATGAGGGAGAAGTTTGTATGTCTCACATCACTGCTAAATAGCTGAGAGTTGAGAAAAATAAGACCGTTTCAGCAGAAAAGAGTTTTTTTTAATTTTTGTGAGATTTTTTCCTACCAGGAAGAGGGCTCCAGAGGCAGAAATCAAGTAGGAGTTCTGACTGGCAGAGTACTTTTCCATAACCATGTGTCAAAAACTTGTTTGCCATAAGACTTCTAAGCCAAGGTTGTGGGATATGCATCGTTATTTCTTAAGTGCCGCACACTGGCTTGGGTTGGCATAATATTTCCATACATTTAACTCTCTGCTATTTTTTTAAGAGATCTCAGTGCACCCTTAAGGTAATAGAGGACAAACTCAGCCACTGATATGCTATCCCTATCTCTGCAGACACCTGATATCACACTCAGTGATGTGCATGAGAACACAACCATCTTTCTAATCCCTAATCTTTCCAGCCACAAATGTGACTGGCAGTGGCCAGAAGGACTCCAGCCAGCTTTCACTGTTCTACTATTCAGAGGCTTGCAAAGGCAAAGGCTGCAAGACTGATCAGGCTTGCAAATGGCACCTCACTGAAAAACTAATGCAGTGCTATTTGGGGAGAGAAAATACCAAATACCAAACCCCTACTCAGTGGAATTACATGAGAAACCACTATGTGGAGCCAGCCACTAATTATTTAGCTGATAAGGAAACTGGATTCAAACAAGCTTGTTATCAAAATTTCACATGTATGTGCTCCCCCATTGCCTTTTGCTTTGCCTCTCTCAAAAGTCTAGACATGGGACAGTTTGCTGCAATGTAAATTAGATGCACAAACTGATTGATGAACTTAGTAAAGTGATGCTGTGGAGACAGAAAGACACATCCCTTCCTTGTCTTTGGGAGAGAACTCCCCACCAGGTTTCCCCAGTCTGTGTGTGTAGCTTCTTCCTGTGCTTCCATCTACCTTATTCCTTGGTTTGCTCCCATCTAGTCTAAACTTGTGGCCTGTGTAAGAGCACTACAAGTTTCCCAGTCTAAACAAGACAACAGAGTATAGCTTGAATGTCATTACTGACAACATGCTGTGGTTTGTGTACATCATCTGGCGGATGCAGAGCCTCTTCAGCCACTTGATTAGGATGGAATTTGATTTAGAAAACAGAATAGCTTCTAGACAATGTGTATATTCGACAGGCTGGGAAATATGATAAAAATTCTCCAATCTTAGGCATGAGAGGTAATTTCAAATGTTAGGGAACAGTAAGAAATGCACACACCAAGGAAACCTTATCTGTTACACAAGACTTCCTCTACTGATCAGCCATAGTGAGAATTTTTGGACTAAAAGTTCAAACTCAGCTTTGCACTCTAAACTTTCCTCCCCGTTTATTCCATTACTTAATGTGAACGCGGCTCTGTGTTTCCAGTACCGAGTTTAGAGGGTTTGTTACAGGCAGGCAAATGACTGGAATATAGCACGATGTAGGCACTTTTTGTTGGAAGGAAACTCAAGGAAAGAAGAATCTCAAGACTAACTCAGGTTTTTTGAGTAATGTGAGATTTATCTGCCTTGTTCCTCCACTATCTCCAAGGAAAGAGAGAACTGAAATACAGAAGAGAAAAATTCTGACACCCTCAGTAACCACCTAGGATGAATTTAGTATTAGATGCATGCAGCAAGAAACCATAGAGAAAAGATGCATATTGTTGGTACTAGGAACCATAGGCCATCTGCTCAGGAGCGTCACTTAAACACAGTAAACTTTTGTAGAGCACTCAGGTGCAGAGGGAAGTCTTCTGTCCATACTGATGAACAGCTAGGAAGAACGGCATTCGGCTCCATAAGCAGTATGAGGCACAGAGTCTCTACCCTGCAGTATATTCATCTATATGCTATGTTACTATGATGAAATAATTTCAGAATGTATATATATTTCTTCCTGTAGCATCCAGTCTCTGGATTTCTCCATTGATGGGAAGCAATACAATCTATTGAGAGGCAATCACTCACATAAATTCTTCAAGTTAGTGAGCTCAGGCTGCTCATGCAATTCACACCTGCAAAATGGCATTCACTGAACCTGTTAAACTACCTAAAGTAGCCAGTAAGGCATGGGGGAGGCAAGAGTTGTAAATTTTACCCCAGAGAGTCCCAGGTTTCATGAATAAACAGCCCAACCTCCATTAACCTATCTGTAAAGAAGTGTCTTGAAAATTGGGTATTCAGGATGGTGCTTTGTCAGTCTCTCTTATCAAGTGAAACATTCCCAAGGAAATAATTCAGTATTCATTCAGGATAAACAACTTGGACAAACTCATCTCTTCCATATCTGAGTGTGTCTCAATATTGCCAGGCTGCAGAGCTAATCTACTTTTCCTTAGGCTCAGTGATTCTTTTCCCTCCTTGAATGCAAAAGGGAAATATTGGGAGTACAAACTGAAAGAAATCCACCTGCAAATCCCCTGTGACTTGATGATGAGGCGGGACACAACACCAGGCTGTATATATACTTTTTGCTGCCCAGCTTCTCAGTGTCTCATGGGCAGAGTCCACAGCTTGCAGTTTGAACCAGCCAGTCTTCCCTACATCAGCAAGGCCTGGCTTGGGCTAGACAAAAAAAATCATGTGTACTTTCATCCCAATGGGGGCCCTAGATCTCCCTGGGTTTGCTAAGATAATTCCTGACCTATCCAAGCTCTGGATTTAAAAGCCCAGTTTTTGTGTCCTTATTTGGGGTAGCTCTGACCTTCCCACTCCAGAAAGACTGGAGAAAACTTTTGTCCAGTCATCCAGTAAAACCCACCGTCCCAAGGTGTTCACATCCAGACAGCCCCAAGGGCCTGACCATCCACAGCAGCCCCAAATTTGGGAGCCTCCTAGAAAAACTGGATACAAATGGCTGCCGCTACGTGTGCTGACATTGCAGCTTCAGCAGATTCATAATGCTAGAGCCCTTAGCAGATACCCAGGCTTTTACAGCCCTGACCAGAAATATCAACTACAGCTCCTTTGTCTCATCTGACAAAGGAGCAATGATAACCAACTTCAGCAGTAAGAATCGAATGAGAGTATTTTGAATGTAGATTGGGTTAATAAATGATATCGCTGCTTTGTTATAGAGATGCAAAAGTTTTTATGGGTTAGAGAAGCCATTTCTGTGTTACAAATATCTTAAAGAACATTGTTCACAGTTCAGGAATCACCAAAGAACAACCCAGTGTGCCCCGATTTAAGCTTTCAAGTACTGTCCTTCAAAAAGCAGAGTAAACATGTAGCATTGCAGGTTAAATAAGCAACAGCCTGGAATGTTGAAAGGGTTATTTCTTATTTTAGCATTTCAAGTCATTTTAGGAAGCGATCATTCCCTTTTCTGTCTTAATAAAGCTTGTCCTACTTAGAGATGACAAAATCCATTTGTTACGAGGTGGCAGGCTATACCTGAGCTCTGCTTAGGTTGCACAAGGCAGAAAGGGCAGCCGAGCAGGGCACGCAGGCAGGCTGGGCAAGAGCTGGCAGGCCTCAGTACTGAGGGAAGGGAAAAGAACCAGAAGGAGAGAAAGAGGGGGAAAGCTGTACAGAAGGTGCAGGAAGGCAGACCGTAGGGGATGAGCAGAGATTTTAAATCAACAAAAACCACTTCCTTCCAAAATCTCCTTAGAGAGACCAAATCTCTGGATTCCTCTTGTTGCTCTCAGCAAGCAGCTCCAAGGCCCCTTTGCAAAACAGTCACTCCTCGCCCCACCATCTCCTCCCCGTGAGTGACAATGTCCTCATGCTACCATCTCCTACATTAATTCTGTGACCTTAGGAGCATAGCTAGGAGTCACTGTGATGCTTTTTGCTGTTTTCATTAAGAGTCTTATGAACTTAACGTTAAAAGAGAATGTTACTGCTCTTCCAAACTGAAATGCAAAGGAGGTAAAGGAACAGAGATTGCATGTCTAACTTCACCACATTATCTGTGTGTTTTGCTGTTCTCTTTCATTACGTGAGCACATGCGTGTTTCCAAAGGATCCTTACCACAGTCAGAGTAGTGCATCAAGATTTAGGCTTTTATTTCCTCCCAGAGGTTGGCATTAAATAATAGGTAAGGCAGGGATTGCATAAACAATAATAAGATTAGGCTGCTGGATGCAGAGTTAACATTTAAGGAGGGCAAGACAGCACCAGGCCCCTACTTAGGAGAAAATAAAAGAGGCAGCCCGTTCCCAGCAGCTGGAAAAAAACTTGAACAATGGTTAATAATGTGAAGACATACTGTGAGTCCCAACATGTCTGCTTGTCTGTTTAGACAGTTAAGAAAGATGAACACCAGCCTAGATGTGCCTCTGCAGTCTGCCAAAACAACTGAAGAAGTCTAAACTGATGAGACCCCTAAACACCGCAGCCTACTAAGCATTTGCTTGGGATTGCTCCTGTGGTGGGCATATTGGCTGAACCAAACTGTTCGCAGCTGATTGCCACTTCTTTTCTGCTCCATAAGGGACACTTGGGAATAGCTCAGCAGATGGCTGAGCTCTCAGGCAGCAGTCTAGCTGTGGGTAATGGGTGCAAGTGAAGTTTTTTCCTAGTGATGTTAAATTTTTTCCCCACTTCTTAATATCCACCATGAAATGCTAGAACAGTGTGTTTACTATCATCTTCATTTAGCGTTGCTATGCTGTTCTTACAGCTGTATTTGAAGTTAATGGAAATTATGCTTTGAACATGTGAAATGCCTTGTAATGCTAAGAACTCTTGACAACAATCCGGTACTTGATATTTACCAGACACTTCAATAGTTTCATCCCGAGTCTCTTAATTGTCCTACTGTTGAAATGATAACATACCTAGTGCCATCGCTGTGCTGCAAAAATAATTAATGCATGAGGAAGCTGGGTACCATGGAGGAAGAAGAGCAGATGCTCTCATAAGCGTTACCGTTGTGTGCAGTGGAGGCTAGTAAGTAGAATAAGCAAGGCCTGAGGCCATATGTGGAAGGCACAGGGCAAAAGGCAGCACCGTAATCATACAGCAGGGTGTGGGGCCCCTGGGAAAAGAGTATGTAGTTATGCAGTTAAAGGCAGGAGAATAGCTTCTATATAGAGCAGGGCACACTGCAGTTGGAGGGGTATTTCTTATATTTAGAGAACTTGTAATCTTATCATTTTTACTGCGTGATTTTGGGCAAAAGGTAGAGGAAGAGGCTGTGCTTTTAGTATGAATGCTGCTGTCCCACATCCTGATGAGCTTCTGCAAATGAGCACCCCACCACACAACCATGTTTCAGGGTCCTGTTGATCTGCACTTTCTTATTTGTGTGTGTGGGTCAGCCCAGTGCCCGTTTCCTTGCTTTCTGTTGTGCTTCCTGAACGCTCGTTATCCCTTAGTGAAAGGGGTACCTACTGCGTGTTCCAGCTCCCAGCCCATAGCCTCATCTCCTTTCTGCTCACCAGATATCTTAATAGCTCAAGCACCTTACTTTTGATAGTTCTAACACTATGTATACACTGAGTGTCAATTAATCTCTTCAGACACTCACAGTTAGTGAAACAAAGCAGATACATTGTATAGGGGTTCCTAGCACAGTAATATTGTGCTTGAGCCCAGTAAACCTGCAGATCTGAGGAAAACAATGACTATGACTTGTTCTCATGCCTCTGTTTCCTTTTTGGTGGGTTAAGATGTTTAATTGTTTTAAGTATATGGGCTTTAAAACACAAATCCTCCCTCTTAAACAGCAAAACTGAATGTGCTTTAGTTAGATTAACTACCTATGATACAGAAACAAGCACTTCTGTTCTGTTCAAGCTTTCTGTATGTCTCAAATCCACTCCAAAGCTCTCGAGATTAATATTTTAGAAGTTCTCATGTCAATTAGGTCAAATACTAACCTCATTATTCTCCTGTTTAAAGATTTCCAAACACTCTTTCTGCAGACATATCTAATTATTTGGTTTTGCTAAGATGTAGCTGTCCTGTTTTCATGGTGTGACGTTGTCCCGGACTTCAGCAGCACTTCCTGGCAGCACGTGGCCGACTTGGCGTAGACTCACAGAGTCCTTCAGGTGGAAAGGGACCCCGGGAGGTCTCTACTCCAACCTGCTGCTCACGGCAGGGTCAGCTTTGAGGTCAGATCAGGCTGCTGGGAGCTTTAGCTGGTCAGTCTTTAAAGACCCCCAAGGATGGAGACTGCACAACCGCTCTGGGCAGCCTGCTACACTGCTTGGCTGTCCTCATGGGGAGGAAGTTTCTCCTTACGTCACGTCTGAACCTCTCTTCTTTTCAGTAATGCCTGTTGCCTTTTGTCCTCCCACCACTGTGAAGAGCCCGTTTTCTGGGTAGTGCTGCTGAAAGTGGTGGTGGGCTGCTGCTGGGTCCCCCTGAAGCCATCTCCTCTCCAGGCCGAACAAGCCCTCATCCCTCAGTCTCACCTCAGAGAGTGCATGCTCCAGCCCCCGGCTGTCTGGGTCATCTCTGGTAGGATGAAGGAGATACCTCCTGTGCTCCCAAAACAGCCGGCTGGCAGACCTAGAACACTCTGACTTTCCTTTAAGGTGAATCCTGTATATTGTCAAGCTGTGGTGGAGAGTGAGGTCCTGCAGTACACCGGGGCATGTGGTGACAGAGCACTGTCCTCACGTCCCCTAGGTAAGAGCTCACAAATCACACCCACCGCTTGGGGTTGTCACCCATCCGCCCTGCAAAACTGAACTCCAAGAGCCTGTGTGTTTTGGCAGTTAAATCCCACAACGTCAAGAGCAGCAGGTTAAGAGTGGCTCTTGGTGTGGGGAGGGAGCAGCAGTGTCATGGTGCTGGTTTGGGGTCCATAAGCAGGCCTACTTTATGAGAACTGCAGAAATGCCATGTGGAGCAGCAGACCAAGTGTGCTGGCCCTCTACAAGATGGGAGTGCCCTGGAGGCCCAACGCCGGACAGGTTGGAACCTTCCTGCTGCCTGTGCTGCTTTGTGCCACGTTAGGAACATTTTCTTCCACAGAAATTCAATTCGCAGGAGCACCCCCTGCCTCTCCGTCTGCCTGGCTCTCGCAGGCCTGTGCGGGGGGACCCCCCGGCCCCCTCGCCCGCCGCCATTTTGCTGCCAGGCGCTGGTGGAGCGCGGGGGCGGGGGAGGGGTGTCTGCGCCTTCAACCCCACCCGCCTTGCGGCTACCGCGCGCCTCAGCCACACCCACCCTCCGCCCCTCCCGGCCCGTGGCGGGGCGGGGCCAGGGGATGGCCCCACCCC
>JANZLQ010000007.1:19357080-19381415 GCA_026212715.1 Elanus axillaris | reverse complement strand
AGTGTGCGGTGCAGCGCCGCGGGGCCGAGCCCGGCGCCGGTACCGGGCTGCCGCTTGGGCTGCGGCGGCGCTTGCACGGTGGGGCCGGGCGGGTCTGGCTGAGGGCAGCCGGCAGCAGCCCCGCGGTGCTGGCGTACCTCGGCTGCCGCTCCGCCGCTGAGCGCTCCCCCCGGGGCGGCGCCAGCCCCGGCGTGAGGCTCCCGCCCCTGAGCCCGGTGGTGACGTTGACTCCGCTCTTAACGGGGGGGGGGGTGGTGGTGGTGGTGGTGGTGGTGAATTAAATACCGTGTTTGGCCGTTGCTGCCGAGTCCCGGGTGCAGGCGGTGGCCCTCTGCCCGCACCGTGTGCGGCCGGTGCCCGTTGCGGTTTGCGCGGCGGGCCGGTGCCTCTCCCGCCGCCCGGCACGGCGGGGTACCGGGGCTGTGCCGCCCCTTCTCTTCCGAGCCGGGTACTGGCACCCGGGCCGCCGCGCGGGCTGCAGGCGGTGCACCCTCGGCAGCCGCGTCCTTTAGCCTGGTGGCGAGGCTTGCCAGAGGGGAATCCTTCCTTCCTTCCTCCCGGGGCTCAGCGGGCGGCGGTCGGTGTCACCGGGGTGTAGCTGCCCCTGGTCGGGGCCCTGGCAGCCAGGGGCAGGCGCTGTCGGAGGCTACGTGTTACCTTCGCGCTGATGGAGAAGGGAAGAGAAGAAGCGACCGGAGGAAGTTACCGGTCGTGGACATGGGCAGCGGAGCTGGAGCCCAGTCACCCGTGTGGGAGCGGGAAGGCCCGTCCGGTAGGCAGCGGACACCCCCTTTTGTGCCAGGGTGGAGAGCTAACCCGTGGGGAGCTTCTAAACAGGTGCGCGCCTCTGGAAGGTGTTACTGAGGGAGCCGCAGGGACGCAGCGGACGAGGCGGTGTCGTCCCGCCAGGTGTCTGGAGCGCGGTTCGGGTTTGCCCTGAGCGGCTCTCCAACCGGGCGTGGGTGAAAGCGCCGGCTCCCCGAAGGCTCCTCGCAGGGCATCGTCCTGCCCGAAAGAGCGATCCTGGATCTTCAGCTGATGGGATTAAGCACGCAAAGTAAGGAGCTGCCCGTGAGGAGATGCGGGTAATTCCCATTGTTGGGCAGCGGGCTGTTTGTGTCTCGCGGCGGGAGGATTAGGCCTGGCAGCACGTGGCTCCGAAGGAGGCGTCGAGCGCGGCAGCTTGGCTTAACGAGAGACGCGAGCTCAGCAGCTGCTGCTAGGATCTGGATTTGTTGTCTAGGTATGTGGTAGCAGAGCCAAAGAGAAGCTTGGTTGTGTCAGACACGGTTGCGCAGGGAGGGAGATTCTTCACAGGCAGGGTGCTATGGGCGAGGTGTGCCCTGTGCCCGACAGACGTGTCTTTTCCCCTCCCTGTCCTCCCCGCTCCTCAAGTCGAGGGAATAGAGTTGTGTCGAGGGCAGAGTCACAGTTTTGATCCTCGTATCGCAGGTAAAGCGTTCTGCCATATCCTGGATTTCCTCAGTGTTTCAGTGGGCTAAGGAAACGAGATTAAAGCATATGTTATTCAGCAGTGTATATGAAAGTATGTGTTTTTCTGAGTGACACAGAAGCAGGGGGCTGTTTGGGGGAGAGTAGTCTGGCCGGGTGTTTTTGTACGTACCCAAAGGAAGTTAGAAATGTGACAGAAATCAGCACTCTTCTTTTTTGGGGGGGAGGTGGGGAGTGTTGGTTTGTTGGTGTTATTCCGAAAACATCCATCTGGCATCTCTGTGGCCAGACTCTTTTATTGATGATGCACACTGTATGTCTTCTGTTAAGTAATGGTAATACTGACAGTAAAGGGCTTTTATCTTTGGTTTGTATACATCAGTGTTTTTCATAAGTGGCCTCATCGTGCTGCATTGTGAACTAGCCCCTATTAGTGCAATTTCTTTTCTTGAAAAGTTCGTGGTCTGAGCTTAAGGGGAGATCTTGAGGGACCCTTAAGGAAGTAACAAAAGTGAGGCTTTACAATAATTTGAAAATATGTTTAGATGTTTTGGGTTTGTTTTCACAAATGGAGGAGAGAGGCGAGGAAGGGAAGTAGAACACTCTGCTTTGCTCCCACTGAAATAATGAGGATTTTTTTCCATTGACTTCATCTGGAACAGAATAGAGCCTAAGGCCTCAGCCATATAGGAGAAGTTGCATCTATGTAATCAAACTTGAAATTGCTTTTTTTCCACATATTGACTAGGAGAGACTGAATGTCTCTTGTTTTGTGGGGGATTTTTTTTTCACCCAGTGGGGGAATATCTCCAGCATATTAGAAGAATTGAATTCTTTGTACTGTGGCTGAGATTAAGACTCTGTATAGAGGCCATCGGATCAAAGCTGACCATTTAAATCTCTGGGATAGCCTGTATCGTGCTGTGCAAAAGTCCTGACATGCATGCTGTGTATATGCTGGCAGCTTTTGTGTTGGGCTTTGCATTCCAGCAAAATCTTGACAAAACTGATTAGTCACAGAGAACAAAGTTGCAAGTTTGTTGGTCTTTTTAATAGTATAACATATCGATACTGTCAGTATATGTTTTTTTTTTTTCATCCAAGTGTTTTATAAAAGTTTTGCTCCTACAGTGAGGGGAAATCTAGTACTGTATTGTTTAGGGTTTGTTCTACTTACACCAGTATACCCTTCCCATATTGATAAAACGGAAGCCTGTAATTAAAAGCATAAATGTTAACATAGTTGTTCTGGTTCTAGAAGAGGTGTTCACATCAAAAGTTTCACTGACTTTTTAATTAAATTGACATAACTGCAAAAACTACAAGAAGAGGTGTCTTAAGTGAATGAGAGGAAGAAAAGCCTTTCTTCTATTCTGAGAGAGCAACACACTGCCTTTTCTGTTTTAAAGGGTTCCTCTTCAAAGTTGTTAAAAGTAATGTAGCTTCCCACACACACCTTTTGCTCTCTCTTTTTGCTGTTACTTCTCAGGTTGGGCAGTAAGCAGTGTCTGATTGGTTTTACTAACTTTTTAAACTTTTAACTGTTTTCAATCTAGCTTGGACTGGGAACTTAATTTAAGAGCGCAGTGATGTTTTGTGAGCTGGCTGAACTGGAAGCAAGGTGGGTTGCTACCCCTGAGAGTGACAGGTCAGTTCCCAGCTGCCCAGCTCTGCCCTGGTGGTAGGATGTGGGCTCAGCCTCCCAAACCAGCAAAAAGACAACGTAGGGAGGAATTTTCTGCCAACTTAGTGACTTGCGCTACTTGCAGAGGATGCTAGGCAAGTGCCGGAGCAGGAGTGGGAGAAACTTTGCGGAGCACGTGTGGTAAGGAAGAAGGAGGGAATCTTGGCTCTTGGATGAGTTCAGGTATCTCACCATTATTCTCTCCTGTACGCCTTCTTTCTAGGTATATTTCCATACTCAATGCAACAAGTGTAGGAGGTGGGTAATAAACCTGTACAGCCTTACTTGGTTACTTTGAGGAACATTCACTTAGCTCTTTTTTTTCCTTCCTCTATCTTTGTCTCGTTCTTCTTTTTTTTTTTTTTAAGTGAAATTTTACTTTGAATAGACAAAAGTTTGGAAATATGTCCTGACAAAGTATCCTGTGCTGTCTGGCATTCTTCTGCCAATCATTCTTAAATTAAAAGGCTAGGGCAGGTTATGCGCCTCATAGGAGAGAACTTCTTAAACAGATGCTGCCCCACATCCTTATCATGCCCTGTCTGTGATGTCCCTGAGGGGCTGTGAAGCATCCCAAGGAAGCAGTAGCTTACGGTGATGTGAGAAGAACACGTGGCTGTGCATGTGCCCTCTGAGTACCCTTGTCCTCGCAGAACCCTGTGGACCTGTTGCAGTCAGGGCATGAATAGAGGGATTTCTGAAGCCCCATGGGTGGTTGGCTTTTCCCACTCCTGTCTTAATAGCTTGTTTTCTCTCTTAGCGTAGGACTCGAGGTTTGGTAATACTGAAGCTCCTCTTGCTGCCTGCATCGGCCTGGGCTGTAATCACTCCCTGTCACGTTGGAGTTTGTTTCTGCCTTTCCATGTGTGTGTTGAACCTTTTCAGTTTTGTGCAAATTTGGTCAGGGAAGAACTTGACCCAAAGCCTGTAGAAGTGGATGCCTGAGTTGTCTCATCTCTGATAGGCTTTGTATGCCTCACCAAGAGACTCTGGATCAGAGGTCAGTTTTTATTTAGAAAGAAACATGGAAGAATGTAAATATACACTAGCTTTTATTTGGTCATCAGTTTTCATGCAAAATGTATATCTGATAAAATGTCACGATGGGAGCTTGTGACACCTGTGCCTGCTGTATCTCTGTGCTGAAAGCAGCCCTGCTGAGCTCGAGCATCTTCATTGCGCAGTTGGAGCAATGTCCTGCTAATGCAGTGCTAAGGACTCCCAAGTTCTCGCAGGTAAACTAGACAATTGTTTAAAACACTCTTCTTCCGTTTTCTTTTGGCTTTGAAGAAGCAGATGGAGATGCAACAGGAGCCTTATTATGCTTTAACCTAATCAGAGTTGGCTGGTTGTATTCTGTAAAATAGAAACCCAGGTAGATGAGGATCCAAGTGTGCCGTCCCTCTGCTTTCCCCATGTGCAACATGCTGTAATGGGGAAAACTGGTATGGCTAGGAAAGGTAGCAGAATGGGGGGATGTAATGTGAACACATCAGAAAGCACCCGAGAGCTGCATTTAAAATATGAAATAGCAAGTTGACTGACATGTTGCAAGGGCATAGTATTATGGTGTGTTACACGAGTACAGGCTTCAGTTGTACTGAATCTCTGATCACTGTTGCTAACAGATGTTTTGGTGTGGATTACTGTTTTGTACTAGGGAACTACTGCATTTCAAGGATCTACATAATCAGAACAGGTTTGCAATTTTATAGTATGTTTGATGTGTTCTTTTGCTCTTTGTCTGGATTTTATTTCAGGGCATCTAGATGATGATGGGCTGCCACATGGATTCTGTACAGTCACCTATTCATCAACAGACAGATTTGAGGGAAACTTTGTGCATGGAGAGAAAAATGGCCGTGGCAAGTTCTTCTTTTTTGATGGAAGGTAGATAATACTGACTCTTCAATTTTTCTTCTATATTGTGCCTCCTGCTTGCAGTGATACAAAACTAATCTACAGTGATGTATGCTGCTGAGGTTCTGGATGAGCTTTCTCATTTAAAAACTGTAGCTGGAAAGTTTTCTCTACTGCTGCTATAGCTATATCTTTGAGGGCTTGGGCACTTTGTATGTAACGTGATGCCTAGAGTTGTTTCCTGGTGGGGAAATGCAGTGGCATGAGCTCTTCTAGCACTGTAGAAGTTATGAAATAAGTGGAGACTGTAGGAACTGGGAAGTGGCCAGAGCTATGGGTAACCACGCTGACAATGACTTGGACTACAAAGTTCAAGTCTATAACTGCAGGTAGAGTTCTTTGTTGGTATTATAGGCTTATGCAGAGAGTGCAGCTGGACTGGGAGCTCCCTGTGCCAGACCTCACGCACAGATGTAGGACCTTGACAGAGAGGCTAACCCTCTGCTTGGTCTTGGAAATTGTTTAGTGGGTAAAGGACTGAGTTAAATATGGGTTTTGTTCCCAACTCTACCTAATCCTCTGCAAGTTGCTTGTGGCCTGATTTTATTTTCAGAGAAGCCCCTCTAATTTCCCCTCTCTTCACTCGGAATTGTGACAGTGAAATTGGGCTAGTCTCTGCCTATGCATGTGTTTTCTTTTCAGGTCTTCATTATGAACACCTTGTATGTCTTCCCCCAACTGCAGCATTTCTCGCTGCAGTTGCTCAGAACTTCCTCCAAAGGAGCAGCAGATGTATAAAATGACACGATTCTTCATGGTTTTGCAGCTGTCGGTGGCACTATGAATAGCAGCTGTTAAACTGACAGTCATGCCGGGTCTACTCTCCTCCTGCTCAGCGAACTTCTGAGCAGGAGCGGAGGTATTGTGCTGTCTCAGTGAGTCAGCTCCTTGTCTGTACTTGCCTTTGCAATTGCTTCAAACTGGGGATTGTGGGGTTTTTTTCTATGAGAAAGATAATGTATTTATTCAGTTATGCAGAAACTGATCAGGCCTCCAAGCTTGGATGAAGAAGAATCCCCACTGTTGTTGGTAATGGGCTTATTAAATCTTGTATGAGTAACTGAAAATCAGTACTGCCCAGCAGCTGACCTCTCTAAAATAGCCTTTTTTTTTAAGTTGGCAGACAGTGTCTCTGTGGACACATGTACATAACACTTCTGTGCTTGTTGATGATCTCAGCAGAGCAGTTGCTGATTGTACAGTCAGAGAAACTGACCCACTATTTTGTTTGTAGGGTTGCTCCTCCAAGTAATCCAGGGTACAGGCAGTGCTCTGTGGGAAAACTCAGGCTGCTGCTGAGCCTTTTCTGTACTGTTTCAGCGTTGCCAACTCTTTTGTTTTTGTTGGGTTATTTTTCCTTAAGTTTCATAACCCTTACAAAAAATGGAACAGTTGGCTACTGTATGACTTCAGGAACTAGCAGAATGAAAATACACACAAATAGTCTGTCGTGGTTTTGGAAAATGGAATATTTTTATAACCTGCCATAAGCTAATTTTAATTGAGCTAAAGCAGCCTTAACAGAGCAGTAACTAGTTACTAAAGATAGTGCAATTTACCTAGCTATGCCCAGCTAGGAAGAGTAAGCTGCTCTCTGAAGTGGATCGTTCAGGTGTCGTGATGTGTTGCAGGAAGAATGACCTGGCATAAAACAGGATGTGCTGTTTCCATTAACTGTGCTGTGGGCAAGGCTGAGTGTTTATGAAGAAGAGAAATGAATCCCCAAAATTTCTCAAAACATCTCTCCCCTTACAGTATTGTGTGTAACTTAGCCAGTTTCAGCATTCCTGGATCTGTTTCCCCTCACAGGCTGACAGCTGAACTGCTGTAGGTCTGTTATTTGGGAATAGTTGAGTCCTGTAAGATGCTGGACTGGTAGCGATGTAGGCATTCTCATTTTTTGAGTGTTGGGAAACAGGGTTGGCTGCCTTGTTTGCCTCAGTAAAAACCTTTCCCTTTATTGGAATAGCTGCCTGCTTCCTGTTGATTACTTAAGTGAGTGGAAACCTGGAATGAAATATCAGTTGTCTCTTCCTTCCCCTTCAAAAATGCAACAAAACCCAACATACTCTTTCAGAGAGTTTCACCTCTGGCATACTCCGTGTTTTGGATCATGTACTTGAGCTTTCATTGGTGCTAATGCTTGCGGGAGTGCACTTTACAAAAACACTCTGCGCAATAACTGAGAGCAGGAGAGCCATGTTTGGCACAGAGCTGCAGCTGCTGTTCTCCCTTAACTAGAAATGCTTGTAAACTGACATCTCCTGGAACACAGCAGAGAACGGTATTATTTTTAAGAAAAAGATTTCCATGTTCCCATATAGAGGGAAAGGTGGGAGATCAGGGAGTGAGTGATGAATGGATCAGGGTCTATCAAAGTAACTTCATACTTGGAAGGATATTGTAAGTATTCCCCCCTCAACTCCCCAACTCTTACCACTGATTGATTTTTTAGGTAGTGAATATCCTAGATCCCTTCTAGGCCTCGTGGATAATGGGAAGACAGTAAATCTGATAAATCTTGACTTCAGTAAAACGTTACATTATCACAAATATGATAATTTGAGAAGCAAACTGGAGAAATATAGGCTAGCTCAGAGTTTGTATTAACAGTATTTTGCTCATGCAAGACAACCTATTTATTCCTCCTCATGCTGGTCAGGTCTTAGTTGCAAGTGTTGTGTCTGGCTGCAGACACCATACTTTGAGAGCTTAAAAAGAGAGGGAGAATTGGGGAGCAGGGTGGAAATAACTCAAACTGTGAGAAGTATATAGAAGTCTTAGAGAGCCTGACTTCTTAGGCAAGGTTGAAAGACATGGAATACTTTCTTTAGGTGTTTTTCTTTTGATCTCCTTAGATGATATGAGAGTATAAAGAGATGGATCTTTTGGACATTGTTTGGAGCTTGATACAGGGAAGGAAAACCTAGAGATTTGAGTTACAGTAAAAGAAAAGAGATATTTTTTTTCTAGTGCTGAAGCACTGTTGTAATTTAGCAACTGTTAACTTCAACTAATACCATTAAAGGTAACAAGTTTTTTTGGTCTGTTTTGTTAGATAAACTGGGCAGCTGCTTTTGAAGAGCAGTCCTACATGTGGACTCTGTGTGTGTTGCCAGCTACAAAGAAATTCAAATTTGGTGATCTGTGATAAACTAGAGGAGAAAGTAGTGTCATTTATTGTTGAGTAAGTGTACAGATTTCTGGTGGTTCCCTCATCTGCTCTGCTCCTTCCCTGTGCTGTGGTGCTGTAGCTATCTGTACAGGTCTGTAGCAACCTGGATCAAGAAATTCATCCAGCTGAAAAGTAAAACAGCTTTTCTGCCCCTCCCTGCTCTGCATCTGGTTTGCATTGAGGCTTTTAATGTAGTGTATTTTCCCATGGAAGCCTCAGCCAGCTTGCCAAAGTTATGAAAAAACAGTGAGTGAAGCTTTAGAAACCAGAAAGTCAATTCTGAGAAAACATTCCTTCCGCAGCTCTTGAAAATCTGTTTTGTGAAGTTTTGTAAAAAATGTAGAGTTGTGTGCTCCTAGATGCTGTTTGGGCTTATACCTTAGACTTCTGCATCAGAATAAGAATTATTATGCAGTGAAAGTATGTTTACTGCAGCTGTCAGCTAAATATGCTGGGGTAGAAGCTAAATGGTTTGTATTTCCTTATGATAGTTCTAAGCTGAGAAAGAAATAACCGAGTAGATCTTCTTTTACAGTTATGCTTTCATTCTTTGTAGTTTCTCTCAGCAGCCTTTTTTTTTTTTTTACAAAAGGAAGTGAAGCAGATCGCAAGATATTATTGCTTCCCTTCTAAAGGGTTTGCAAGACAAAACTGAAGTGTTTCTTTGTTCAAATCAAAGTGCAGCACTAGTTCCGTTTGACAGGCTGTGTTCTGTTTTAATAGAAATACATGAAAAATGACAGAAGCTTTTAGCAAACCTGGTACAGATTGCTGCTAAGTGTATCGCTAGGGAGCTAACCCTGAACTGGTAGTAGGTTGCGGTTTGTGCCCTGTTGTGGTCCACCTGTATGGCAGCTCAATTTCATCTTGCCAGAGAGATGTCAGTAAAGATCCAAACTGGTAGGAGGTAGAAAATACTAACATGGGAGTAGCCTGCTTGAGCAATAATTTCTTCCTTGGCTGTCAGTGTCCATTTGCTGCTATATTAGTTACCCCAGCCTATAAAAAAAGCTCAGCAATGTAATTTAGATGAATAATGCTGTGCCCATGCAGCAGACCCTGGTGAAAGGACAGTGTAAGTTGTTCTCTGCTTTTGGATGTCTGTAGAAAAACAGTTTCTGTTTTTCATCTTGGCTTTCCAGAGAAGTCAGGTTTACCTTCCTACTCCCCATGCCCTCATGCCCCTCAAATCTGGTTGAAACTAGCAAACACACTAGGGTTTCAGACACACGGAGGAGAGACCATGGAAGCAGTATCCCAGCAAGTGAGCCCCAGCAGCTGCCACCGAGCCTTCCAGCATACCTTTCAGTCTGCCCTGTGACAGCCTGGGCTCTCGGGGAGAGGCCACCAAGAAAATGAAGGAAAGCTGTGATTGTTGCAGTGGCAGCGTGCGTTTCAAGGAGGATTGTAAGGTACCCAGTAATAGCAAGCCAGGCATCAACAGTTACCCCTTCTAGGACCTGACTTCCGTGAAGGTTTTCCCTCAGCCCCTCTGTACCAGTAATATGTAGAATGGTGAGCAGAAAGCAGGGTTGCGCTGTGCCTTTTGCTGAGGCTTTGGGTTCACCCCTTAGAGAGGTGAATAGTCTTCCACTGCTGTTTTCTTTCTCTCTTTACCAGCACCCTGGAAGGGTACTATGTTGATGATGCCCTGCAAGGCCAGGGAATCTACACTTACGAGGATGGAGTGGTCCTTCATGGCACGTATGTGGATGGAGAGCTGAATGGACCAGCCCAGGAGTATGACAGTGATGGGCGGCTGATATTCAAAGGCCAGTATAAAGACAACATTCGACATGGAGTTTGTTGGATTTATTACCCGGTAAGCCCAACCACCTGCTCTCTTCATTGTAGAATAGTACCATTATGTAGCTTTCTTTTCTTCCCAGCTGAAACAAATATCCACCATGACCCAGTTAACCAGAAGTCAACACACACAAATTTGGGTGGAAGATCTGTGCATTCTGATTTTGGATAATCCAAGATACAGTTAAACCTTTTCAGTGTTGAATGTTTGCCCAGTAGGCAGGATTCAGCAAGGATGTGAAATGCTGCCACTATTTTCATCTTCCAGGGAACCCAGCCCCTTGGAAGTACATTTATGTGTATCTCCTTGGGAAGGCTGGGCTGGTGATTTTGCCACTTTGTAGTGCTGACTGCAGGTGAGGAGCATGGGAGCCATGCAAGCTGTTGCAACCTGCTGCTCTTACTTAACTAGGAGGGGAGACCGCCCATTTCTGCAGGGTATGTTGTGAAGTCTGGCTTCGCCCAACAAATCAGATGTAACTAGTATGAGAGCTGTGCCTTTGACTGGAGTGCGGACAAGTGCTTTGCTCATTAAGCAGGCTGGAATTTTATCTTTCTGATTCTTGGTAAACACTCAGATATTCCTCTGGAAATCTCTGGAGAATTTTTTCATGTGCTTTTATAACCGTGCTAGTTAGGGCAATAATGGTTGTACTGGTTTTTAAGGGTTTTTTTTTAAATAAATTTTTAAAATTTTAATTCCTATTCAGCCTTACACAGCACTCCAGAGTTGAACCTTTCAACCTTTACCTTGTGCTGAGGAGGGGGAAACATCTGTATGTAATTAAGCTGCTGATCAAAACCTATTTCTGTGCTACATATTGCACATCAGTTGCAGATTCATTTCAAATGCTCACCATTGGCTGTTCGTTTTATTTACCGGTTTTCACTATTGCCATTAAACATGTGTTAGAGCCAACAAACGCTTGGTGTACGCTGCCAAACAAATAGCAGTTTTTCAGTACTAGTGTATAAAATACACACAGCTCACCCTCCAGGTCATATGTCTCCTGTTTCATCTTCCAGCTGACAAAGTGTTGCTGTACCTTCTGGAAATGTGGATATTTAGAGGTTGTTTATCCTTATCATCTTGCCAGACTAAAGGATGCAGGGTGTTTCAAAAAAAACCTTTGCTGGGGAAGCAATTGTTAATGCATGGTTCTGTGCATGATGCTATGTGCACAAATTTTTACCCAAACTTAAGGTTCACCGTTCCTTACTACAGTATGTTTGAAGCTCTTTCATCCTTGGGGTTGAACAAAATGGTGCTGCTCTGAAATACAGTCTATGTGCAGCAATCTTGATCTAAATCGATCTGTTTCCACATCACACCTGCTGTTTTTGCTCCAGGGCCTTATTTGAAAATGTTTCCATATCCTTTTTGAAATAAACACCTGAAGTCATTAGACCTGTGCTAATCTATGCATCTCATTCTGCAGTTCTGTAAATAGACCTAACTGGAGTTGCAGGCAAGTCACAGATGGCAAAGCCCAGGGCTAAAATGTGTAAAGCTTAGAGAGGAAGAGTGTTGCTGATGATGGCTTTCAGCAAACAGTTGTTCTCGTCAAGTACCACCTGACATTGTGGGGGGATGCTGGGACAGAGAAACTCTCCAGTCATCCAGAAAATCTTTTCCTTTTTTTTTTTTAAATAGGCTCAATTCTTTTGATGTACCATGAATTAGCAGTGAGCAAGGCAGCATTTTGATTTTTTTCTTTCCTCCAGCACAGTATTATACTAAGAAAACTCAGACAAAGTTTGCGTGTGGGTTTAGGCCTTGGTTTGCAGACTGTTCATACAAAAAAATTGCCAATTGAAACTCAGTATTTGTGCCACATGTAAGGAAAGACTTGGGTTCTGCATATTTCAAGCAATACAAAAAAACCCCTTGGTTTCTTTTGTCAGTTTTATCCTGACTGGAATGACTTTGGCCAGCTGCTTCATGTGTCTGTTTCTCACTCACATTTTCATGATCTTGCATCTGAACTTAACCACAGCTTAGGTTACTTCTTTAAAAAGTTGGGAAAAATCTTTTTCATTTACTGAAGACAGTAAAGTATCAGTAAATGCTTGGCTTTTACTTTCTTGCCTGTGCTTTCAGGATGGAGGCAGCCTCGTGGGAGAAGTGAACGAAGAAGGAGAGATGACTGGAGAGAAAATAGCCTATCTGTACCCTGATGGAAAGACTGCATATTCTGGAAGGTTCATAGATGGAGAAATGATAGAAGCAAAACTGGCAACTCTGACATCTGTAGAGGATGGGAAACCTCAGTTTGAAGTAGTACCAGGCAGTAAGTTCAGCTAACACAGAAATTTGTATTCTCACTACCAGCTCTTTGCTCCAAACAGCTTGGTTACTATAATGTTCCCTATTAGAGACTCTAGTGGCTGGCTGCGATGAGATAATAAGTCTATTAGTGAGAAGCCCTTTTTCTAAATGATAAGGTTGGGCAGAAAGGCATGTGGAGCCATCCCTTTGGGACAAAATGGGAAATGACCCATGCGGTGGTGCTGCTGAACCACGTTTTGTAACCGTAACCCTTCTCTACTGCATGTAGTCCTGCTCCTGGCACAGCAGCGTTGCCATCTGTGCCAGCATGAAAACCTGCTTAACCGTGCTAATGCTGGCACAGTTACAGGCTTTGTTTTGTTAGTAAAATAACTAAAAGTGGAGGGGGAGGCCGTAGTTTGTTTGTAGCTCTGCCAGTTGGGTTTGTGCAAGCAAACGTTAGCACTGTGACTGTTACGGCATCGGCGTGACTGGCCTGAAAGGGCACAGGGACTGGAATTAGTGAACTAGATTCATTTGTTGTGTAACAGTCTGATTCACCAGCACTCTTCAGTCTGTCTAGTCCTGCTGATAGAAAGTGGCTGTGAAATGGTTGGTGTGAGGGTGCTGCCCTTGACCCACGTAGCCAGTGCTCCTTCTCCAGGGCAGCACAGTGCCTTGGGCCTTTAGTTCTGGGGTAGTTTTGTTGCTCGGAGGTGTATGTGATGTTTTGGAGGTGAGTGGGTTAAGCCAAGGGCAGGGCCATGAGGAACAAACAGCGACTATGCTAAACACATTTACTGTTTTGCCAGCAAAGATTGTCTCGCTTGATATGAAATAAGAACATAAAACTCAGTGAAAAGGCGTTGAGAAGCAAATGCATGTGACTGTTTTTTAAATCTCTCAGTTGTGATAGCAAATCAAAATGTAACTTAAAAGATAGATTCTGAGAGGGTACAGTTGTGCTTTGTAAATAGGATTGAATTACATACTGGAGGAAGCTGCCTTCAGCCAGAACAGACCTTGGACACCAGGGACAATGGGCTTTTATCAAACTTTGTAATATTGTGGTTTGGTTTTTTTTCCCACCTTACTTCCACCTGCATCTTAACCTGTCTCCCAGATGGTCCTCTGGCAGTTGATTATAGAGGGATGCAAGGATATAATTAGAGCTGTACCACTGAGTTGCTTAGTAATGACAGGAAATAAATGACTGTAGCAAGTGTACTTTGTGATTACTGAACGCTGTCTTCTGGCTGAAGTCTCTTCAGGATTTGGACTAGAAAACATTTCATATTTGAAATAGTCCAAACTTTTTTATAATTAATGTGTTATTGAATATATAATTTAAGTTTTTGTTTTACTTTTTAGTTTTAATTAGAGACTCTGGGAGGGTCAGTTTTGAAAGACTGTTCCAGTCCCCCTTTAAAAGTTGGTAGTTTGAAGAACATGATATGTCACCTTTTTGTGATAATACTGCTACTCTAGTATGTTGAGCAGAAAAAACAATCAAGAAACAGTATCTCACTGAAGACCTTTTACAGGTGCAGTTCTGTTTAATACCTTTTTTGGAAGCATAACGTTTATTTCTTGCAGTCACTAAAATTTAATTTTTGAATGTCTTGATTAAGTTAAAGGTTGCATGCTTTCAGTACTGCCAATTAGTTTATTTCCTTTGTTGATTTCTGTTTTTTTAGGCCCAGTATACAGTTTTGACAAATCTACTTCATCCTGCATTTCTACAAATGCACTTCTTCCTGATCCTTACGAGTCAGAGAGGTAGGCTTTTTTTCTGCTCCCCCCTTTAATATTGTCCATATTTCTTTGCTGTTAGATATATAGGACCTTATTTTGCAAACCTTTTCTTATGTAAAATTAGAAAAAGTGTGTAAGGGTTTGTGAAATGGAACCCGTTACTGCACATCAGTCAGCATTTGACTTGATTGAATTTCTTTCTGATTTGCACAATAAAATTGCACTCCAGTGGATAGAACACAGCAATACTTTTTCAGAGACTAAAACGAGGATAACTTCTTAGCATTTCAAAGACATTCAGTCAAGTCCTGGACTCCACTAATAGCCCACGTCTGCAACATTCTGACCAAAAAAGTATGCTGTTCCCTGTTTTCTAGATGTGCAACTAGCTTCAGGCTGCAGTGTGCTGCATTCAGTGTGTCTCCCTGGATGGCATGCATTGTACAAAGTCTTCTCCCCTTCCTACAGATGTAGCAAAGTGGCAAGAGTAAATCGAGCTAGAAGCGAGATACTGTTTGTGACAGCCCTGTAATGTCAAAACATGTTCCTCAGCCGCTGTCTTACTATAGTCAGTCAGTCATATCTTTTCTGTGGCTATGCTGCAGTTACATTTTTTACCTAGAATTTTAAGAGGCCTTGCACTGTAGATATCTCAGTTGTAATCCTTTTCTGATACTTTGAAATATCTAAATGAGTGATTAGTAGAATGCTGGTATTAATTTGCACCAAGTGCCTGAAGGTCAAGGGCTTCACCTTGAAAACTCTTGCCCAGCGGAGTAGTATTCTGTGCATGTACACACTAGCAATCTCAGCTTAGTGGGGACCTCTGGGATTCTGGTATGGTATTGAGGGTGTTTTGAAGTTGAAGCCATCGTTGAGGAGTAATAGTAGATTGGCACTTTATCAATTTGAATTTATTTTTTTTAAAGTCAGCCCCCACTTCCCACCAAATCTCCATTTTCCCAAAATACAGGGAACATATGGAAGAAAGGAAGGAGAAGGAGCTGCAATTGGAGGTTTTGAATTATTATTATTAGTTTTATTATTATACCTAAGTATTAGTCTTTATGCCAGTAGTGTTGTGATAATAGTTCTTGAAAATGAAAACTGCAGCCAATCACTAATCCCATGCCCTTTTCCGCTTGTAGGGTGTATGTTGATGTCTCTCTCATTTCCAGTGCTGGAGAAGGGTTATTTTCGAAAATAGCAGCAGAAGCCAGTACAGTTATGTCCTTCTACAATGGAGTGCGAATTACACACCAGGAGGTAAAGGAGACAAAAAAGTCAGTCTGAATTTTCATTGCTCCTTCTGAAATCTTCTTATAGTAGGGTTTTATGCCCACCCCTCCCCACCCTTAGGATTTAATATGATGGAGTTTAATTGAAAGAAAGTGCATGTTCACCTAGTTTTATATATATATATAAAAAAAAGTGTTGGTTAGTTGTTTTTTTTAAATTACTTACAGGAAAAGCTTTAGTTGCATGTATTGAATGTTTGCTTTCAAACTGCTGGCAAAGTTGACCCCTACACACACACACACACTGGATTTTTGTCTTGCAAACTAGGTAGACAGCAGAGACTGGGCCCTCAATGGAAATACAATATCCCTGGATGATGAAACAGTCATAGACGTCCCAGAGCCCTACAACCATGCCGCCAAGTACTGTGCCTCGCTGGGGCATAAGGCCAACCATTCTTTCACTCCCAACTGCACCTATGACCCGTAAGTAGAGTCCCATGTTTCGGAGTGGAAGCTGCAGCCTGGCAGTCTGGGCTTGTGGGGTGTTTCTGGGCAATGGAATGAGGAGCAGTCGGTGGGCCTGGGAGTAATGGGTCCAGGCACTGACGGAGTTCCAGCTCACCTGGGCAGAGTTGGAAACTGGCTGGCATTGCGGGTGCTTGATGTGTCTTGAAACTTACACCATGGAGTGAGTATCTTGAAGTGTGCAACTGTGTTAATTTTGTTATGAACTTGAGGAGCTGCTTCTTGATTCTAAAATGCATAAGCACATCTCTCTAAATCCTTGCTTGGCTAGGACTGTGCCGTATTTGCTGAACTTACTTGACCAGCACTATCTATGTGCTGTCATTTCTGAAACTTGTAAACCAAGCATCTTGCTGGTCTGCAGTTGGTGCAGAACACTAGGAAGCTTATGATGCATACATATGTTCAAGGGTATAAATATTTTCATGCCAGTGTATAAATGGACAGACCTGTGGAGATAATATATGCAGAAAATGGTTTTCCTTCATTAAATAAGCCAGTTCCCTTTACTGTGGGACCCTGGGAGAAGATGTACAGAAGTATGTTATGATTGTTCAGTAGGTAACCTGTACTAAGGAAATTAAGATGAGCAATTTTCCATGCTCTCTAGTCTGTCATAATCTATACTGTTTTCCTGTCACGCAGCTGTTTACCTCTGCAAGCCCAAGGCATGTGGCAGTGATTAACTTTGTTTCATATATTTATTACGAACAAGCAACATTGCAGGACAGTTGGAAAACTTCAAATAATAGAGCTACACAAAGCTGCTTTAATATATTGATATTTTTGCCCTTATTACTTAGTCTTTATAAGGTTGACTCAAAGCAATCTAGTTATCTGATGTCAGATTGTGATTATTACTCTGTACTGTGAATGACTTCTAAAACTGTAAAAACTGGGCTAACAGACTCTGTGAATTGACAGCTAAGCCTAGCAAAGGTGTTTTGTTCTTTGCCTAGGTTTGTTCATCCTCGTTTTGGGCCTATCAAGTGTATCCGTACCATCAGGGCTGTGGAGAAGGATGAAGAATTAACAGTGGCTTACGGATATGATCACAACCCCGTTGGGCAAAACGGGCCAGAAGCACCGGAGTGGTACCAGCTGGAACTGAAAGCTTTCCAGGCTGCCCAGCAAAAGTGAAATGGGAGCTCCTTCTTCATTCAGCAAACTGAAATAGAAACTTGGATCTATGCACTACCTTTATACTGAAAACTGGACAACCAGGGATTGTTCATGCTGTTGCATCATAACTTTGCATTGTGTTAAGAGATAAGTTTCTTGCATACTAACTAGGTTTGACTGTGTTACTCATAGCAGATTTAAAATTAGCTATCGTTGCACCAGTCTTATCTGGAGAAATTATTTAATATTCTATACAAGACGTGATATTCTTTGGTAGCTTCTGCTTTTGCACCATATGCAAAGATGCCAAAAGACTAGACAGAAAACTAAAATGGGTATATCGTTCACTTTTAGTCGGCAGACTTAGTGTTGCTCTCTATCTGCCTAGGCATTATTGTGCAACTGCATTTTGCATATATGCCACTTGTGATGATAACAGTAATATTTTGATATTCTCTAATAGTAGCATAATTTTGCCTTTTTAAACCTTTGATCTGAATCTTGCAATAGAGCAGTTTATTTATTAGCATATAGGAGGCTGGGTTTTAACTCCCCTTTCCTCTTGTCTGAACGTTGTTCTTTCTACAAATCCTCTTTTGCAGGAGAAAATCCTTTCTAACTAGTGGAAAGGCTTGTGTGTGTATGTGAGAGTGCTGTGTGTTGGTCTCTGTGGCTCTCTAAATAGTATAGCAACATGTCCAAACCTAATATTTATCTAGCCTTTATGGCTGGCTTATTTTATTTAATTTATGATTGACACGCAAATGAAGCTGTTCTTTGCATGAAGATTTTCTGAAAGGAGAAAACAGATTCACTTTTTGAAGGACTTACAGAAGTACATGTTGTTGAAGGCAAGCACTTTACTTGCATTAGTGTTCGTGAGCTGGTTTGTGTATTTCACCTGTTAAAGCAGCCCGTTCTCAAGGCAAAAATTCTAGCAATGGGATGCTTGCATCTCACCTGAATTCTCTTAAAAGAGTTGTATGCATTTGAGGGCAGGCTGTAGTACTTGGTTAAGGAGAGCTGTATCTTTTGTATGTGTTCAGTTGACAAAGAATATAGCCTTGTAGCCATCTTTTAGTAGTACTGGTTTAAGACAATAAATTAATATAGTATGAGATATCAAAATAAGATTTAAAAAAAAGATATTAAAAGATTGTTTTTGAAAGACAAACAATGAATGTAAAAACATCTCTCACTGCTTATATTTCGAAACAACGGTCAATCCATAGCTTTGTTGCAGCCAACAGTGGGGGCTTGTGAATATTCATCTGCAGGGCTGTGTTCTGGGGTTTTTCAGGGGTAGGGAAATTGTTGTGCATTTTTTTCAGATACTGTACTGGTCTTGCCTAATGCTGTATAAGAGAGAAATAATGTATCATCTCAGTCTGGATACTGGAGCCCTTCTGGGACTCTGGTGCTCTCTTTTGGGTTTAGCAGCTTAGGAAAAACTCAAATGCATTTACAACACTTTCTTTAAATGTTTGTAGTTTAGAAAAGTTTGTATATATGTAACATAAATGGTTGGGAAATCAGACCTACCTTTCTATTGCAACACATTTTGGTTGGTTGCTCGAACGGTTGGAGGTGTCTGGCTGTCTGCAGAGCTAGACACGGAGTGTATGTTGGGTTGGTACCTGCAAGTGGAAGGATGAGTTTGCTGTTTTGTGCAGTCTGAGAATCCTTGCTTTGGTACCTGTACAAAGTTAGGAATTATTAATAAGAACCTCTCTAATGTGGGGCTCTGTTTAGTCCCTGTGACAGGTCACAAATCTTTTCCAGCACCTCACCATTTAAGCTCGCACAAAAGCTGCTCTGTGCATGTGCTGTGGGGGGGGACAAGCAGGCTCAGGGCTTTTTTGACACTCTTCCAGCGGTGATCGGAATGTGAGCTTTGACATTACCCATCTCCTCACACTGGAGACTCAGGCCACGGCTCCACTTCTCATCCAAGACAGGTGGCTGGCAGGTGACAGCTCAGGGACTCGGCTGAGCATGCAGAGACAGAACAGCCTCACGGGTGAGGGAGAGTCGTCAAAGGCTGATCAGCAGCACAGCTTCAGCAAATGAACCTCAAAAAGAGGTATTCAAAAAGAAATACGCATGTCTTGATCTTTCCCTACCTGCTCACAGGTCATTGTTTTAGATCATTGCTGTTTCAGCCGTTTGCAGAAAAGCATGCCTCTCTGGTAGGAAGCTGTTGTGTGCATCTTGTGGATTATTCTCCCAGAACTGTGGGAGTTTGCAAACCTGAGTCTTGTGTTTAAGTGCAGGGAAGTGGAGAGGGAAGATATGTGACTGAACCCTGCTGTGCATTGATGGTAACTCCTTCCACAGTCTTGATAACCTGCTTTGGACTGCTGGCCTCTTTGTGCCTGCTAGAGAACTGTGCTCAAAACGTTCTGATCTCTAGAGCTTCTTTGGCTTCATTCCTGATCAGTCTCTGATTCCTCTGCTATCTCATCTCCTCTTTGTGTGGAGTTGCTTATGTTTTAATAGATTTGTCAGTCTTCATATTGCCTGATTTTTGAGATAATACAAGATAGGTGTTCTTTGTGCATCAGGTTTGAAGGTTGCATCCTAAAATGGGGAAATTCTAGAAGAAAAGGCACTTGAGGTATCCTCTGCGTGTTCTCAAAAGCCATTAATTTTGTGACAGTCAAGCAGATTCTCTTGCTCTTGAGTATGCTTGTAGCCTGGTAGTATGCCACAGCTATGGCTATTGTCTCTGTTAGCTCTACTGTCCTTTTTCTCTCTGCTCTGTTAAAATCTGTTGGTCCTCCTATAGATCCCTTCTTCAGTGACCAACCTTCTATAAAAGTTGTGATTATAAAGCTGCTTTGGCTTGATTCAGGACCAAGCCTTTTAATTCTTCTTTGTTCTCTTTTTCTTTGTGGTCTATTCAAGTGGAGGTGGTTGGGGTGGTTTTTACCACTGGGTAGTGAAAGGGCTCAGGGCTCATTGTGTCCTTCAGAGGTTTTGAGAGGTGTGCGTTGGCAACCACAGGTTCAAACACAAGTTAGTTACATAACTCCAAATAATGCCTTAACTTGGTCAACGTATTGCAGCTCAGCTTCTGGGGCTCACTTGATGGCAAGACCAGCTTAGTAAAACTATTTATCGGTAGTAACATGAGACGCGCACCGAAACATGGTTTTGAGTTGGAGCAGAGGAAGCAGTCATTTTGCAAAGCAACCCATTTGAGCCCGTTGAATGCAGCTGACCATTGGTGAATATGCAATAAGTAAAGAAGCTCCACTTCTCAGAGTGTGGCCAAAGACCTGTCCTGTCTGCACAGAAACAGCTGAGCCTGGGTGAGCAGCCAGGTCTCGGGAGTACCTGTTGTTACTAAAGAATGGCATAAGAGAACCTGGAATTGCTGCTTTTTCCAAGTACGGCTCAGTTCCCAACATCTGCTTTTGGTCTGCAGTGCTCTACGTGGCTCGTCTGTGATGGGAGGGTTGTTACCTAAGCTCCTTCATGAGAAGGAGACTGTATCAGCCTGTACTAAAGGCTGCTGATTGTCTCTAAAAAAAAACAAACCCAAATCACAATCTTAAATGGATCTTCCTGCTATGGCAGCACTGGTTTTTGTCACCAAGAATACAGAAGCTTAGTTTTCTAGAGGAGCGGTTGATCTTGGAGATGAGAGCATGAGAAGTCACAGCTGAGAGCTACCTGCTGCTGGGTCACTCCTCTGGATAAGAGGGAAAAGGGCTTAGGCCTAGAGGGGGTGTCTCGAGTTGAATCTCGTGCTATAATTTTACTTTTTGGGATCTACTAAAATACCTGATTTTTCCTTCACAGATCTGAAAAGGCTTTTTTCTTTTTTTTTGGTAATAATTAAGAAAAACCTTAACCTACATAAATACATATAAGCCTTAACTGTTAAAAAAGTCAAAGGAAATACATGGTTATGGCTCTTCAGCGATCAGAGGGAGAGCTGTGCTAGCTTTTTGACTTTTTCCACAGTTGCAACAATACCCGCTGGGATGGCCCATGCTTCTGCCCAGATGCAGCAGCTGCTGGGTGACTCATGCAGGTTTCAAGACCTTTGGGAGGCCATTTGCTCGGCTACGCAAGGCTGCATGTTTTGGGAGCCACCAGGTAGTCTTCCTAGTTCAGCCTTTTCAGATGCGGAGCTTTCAGTGTTGCATGCAGTTGGCAGTGGCAGTGGTTTCTTTCCCGGGGCTGTTGTAGTATGTTGCTGGTGTGGAAGTACGAGTGCCATTGGGGATTTACTGGAGTAGCCAACATATCCTTCATCTGGTCCGAGAAAATGAGAAGTGGTGGAAATTGCCACTTTTCTGTTTCCTTCCCAGTTGGCTGCCCTTGTCCTTCAGTTGAAACTGGTACTCACCACTTGGTGAACTGTGCAGTGTCACTTCTGTCCCAGAGAGCTCTCTGATTTGTATCCTTTCACTCGATTTGATAGTCATTTTGGAAAATGCTGCCATTGCGATGAGGTAATGAGTTGTACAGAGCCGGTTATCTGCTGCTTTGTTTTCCTCTGGCACAGCAGAATTGCTGGAGCTGTGGGTGCCTGAGGAATTCACCTCCAAGCACTTAAAAAAACCAATTGCTTTGAAAATAATGTTGCTGAAGTGTCTCCTTATATGCTGGGGTGCTGCATTAGACGCCTCTTCCTCACACCGCACTGTCATATGCTGAGAGCATTTGGGCGAGGAATGCAGGCGTGGGAGCAGCTTTACCTGTGGGTGTAAGTGGGTTTCATGCTCACCTGCGTCCCAGGGAGAACTTGTTCCTTTTGCTTTGTGTACTAGAAACATGAGAACTATATTTTTGGACAAAGCATTTCTAAGCAGTCTTATAAGGGATTTTTTTTTTTAAAAAAAAAGGTGCAAGATTGAGTGCATGTTTACTTGCCCCAGATCAAAGGTTTTGAACACTAAGGTCACTATCTGTTGAATGGACCCTCTTCTTAGCACTCTTCTGTCTTCAGGCAATTGAAGCTCCTGCCCTCTTTCCCTACCAGTTTTACTGTAACTACTTTTTTTTTCCAGGAGAAATACATATACAAAAATTCTAAGCAATTAAATGTTCAAGCCATAAAATCATGAGTGTGGGAAGACCCTCTTCACAAGTTTTAAAATATTTGTATGTAAAATGATGTTTGTATGAAATATTTTCATGGTAGAATGAATATTTAAAAAGTTCCAGTAAGGTTTAAACCAAATTTAAAAGGATGTCTTTTTCTAAGATGCAAATGTTATCAATTACCAATAAGTAGATACTTTTTTTTTAAAGGGGAGATGCAACAAATTATCTTTACAATTACGAATGGTCATTTCTGCTATTTGGGAGAATATTTATGCAGCATTACACATGGCTGTCATAAATAATTGTAATAGCAAGGCCAGTCACCTCTTCAGGACATACCTCTCACTCAGCTTGTCCCTCTGTGATACTGTACAAACGGTCCCATCGTTCCTTTCTGCAGATTTCCTCCTAGAAAACTTTTCCTACTGTAACTGTACTGAATTTAACTCTTGAGCTGAGATCCAGACTAAAATTGTGTATTACTTACAGTTTCTGCTGGGCCTTCTGCTATTTTAATACTCTTTAGCCCATAATTACTGGGTGTCTCTGTTCTGAAGAGCTAAGTGCTAAAGAATAATCCTTGGGGTAAGCTTATATGTGTGTTAACAGTTAACCCCAGAGTACTTAACTTGTATACAGTACTTGATAGGTGTTTTATGACATTTGTACTCGAACTATGAGCCTTACTGAACATCTGTAGGTTTATTCATGACTTTTAAAAAATGGATAACTCTAAGAAAGATGTTTACATGAATGATGATTGCCCTTCCTTTGACGTTATGAATGAGGTTTTTATAGTGTGTTTGGATGTATGTGCAAGGAAGTAAGAAAAATGTTTCTGGGGAAAAATAGACTTGACAAACATTTGTAATAAGTGAATTTTAAAGATTGCTTTAATTGCGCTATGAAGGCAATGCAGATATTAAAATATTCAACAGAACTGTTGTCTCTCCTTGTTATTTGTGTGTCACTGTTCTGGGCCCGCTCTGATCTCTCCCCCTTGCTTGTGTGCTGGGTGGTTGCTTTGCAGCTGTGGTTATTGCTGATGCATGGGAGCAGGGTTTGGGCAGTTAACGCACTTCTAGGCCGCGTTATGTTAATAGTGAACGAGCAGCAGAACACTCCCAACACCGCTGCCTTGTGTTTTATCCTGGCGCCTCTGCTGCTTTTGTTGCTCACTTCTCTCTTCTCAGTGCATGTAACATGGGCTTTAGCAGTGTTGTGGTATAGAAGAGCATCCTGCCTGTGTGTGTATGCCCAAGCATCTTTAACAGTTGTATTTTAAAACGTGAATGTGCACTGGTGTATTTTTTCTCTTGCTGTTGCTGACTGTGAGGGAGTACGAAGGCACGGCAGCAAGCAGTGGCGGTGCCTTCCAGGCAGGTAACTTACTGCTCTGTCCCCTAATTAATTAGCTGTGGGCATCCTAGTGGGTGGGTGGTGAGGAAAAGGCCAGGGGCATCGCTTGGCTGCTGCCCTGCCCTTTTCTGTGATCTCTGCAATTGCTGTGGTAATTCACGGCCTCTTGCACCTGAGTGGAGGTGTGGGAGGCTGCGTTCTCCCCTCGTTATGAGGGTGGAGAAGGGCTTGTTTGGCCTTGGCCTTGCCCACTGACCCCTCGCAGTCCCTAAAGCCGAAGGATGAGTGCTTGCTATGTACTGGTGTCATCGCCGAATCAAGCCGTGTGGAAGATGACCCTCCGGTTGTGGGTGCTGCAGTGGGCGGCTGGCTTCACCCAGCCTGCTGTGTGCCAGTGGGTTTATTTGAAGAAATGGTAGCTAACCCACGACTTGACTTCTCGAAAACGTTTAAAGGGCAGTCGGCGTGCTGTAGCGCAGTGCTTGTTGGGGCCGGATTTGGCTGCGGGCGCTTGGGTGGGTTCTTGTGCTTTCTTCCCACGGGAGAGAAGGCACCTGCGTGCCCCAGGAGCACCGCCCGAGTCCTTAACCGTGCACGGAGGGAGGGGTTCCCCAACTCGGAGCACGGCACACGCGCTTCAGGCTGTGGCAAAAAAAAAAAAAAAAAGCCAAAAAAGTTCCGTAGAAGACGGACGTTTCCCCGCTCCCCGGCGCCGAGAGGGCCCGGAGCGGGAGCGGGCACGGCAGAGGCTCTCCCACCCTCTTTGGTTTCTTTTCTCACCGACTCGGAACCTTTTTTTCGGATTTTTTTTTTTTTTTTTAATCTCACGGAGGCGGAGCCGGAGCTTTCCCCGTACCTGCCCCGCCGCCGCCGCGGAGCAGCGCCGCTGAGGGGGCCCCGGCCCCGGCCCCGCCGCAGGTGAGGACCCGGTGGCGGCCGCGGGGGCTCCAGTCGCAGCCCGGGCGG
>JANZLQ010000007.1:19322997-19343458 GCA_026212715.1 Elanus axillaris | reverse complement strand
TTTTCCTGTTTGGGGTTTTGGTTTTTATTTTTTTTTTTTTTTTTTTTTTTTTAAACAAAGGTATATTTAACTTGTCAGTTTGCAGCTGATCCGCTTATACCCAAACTCATCTCTCTCCCTGTTGAATAGGGAAGGGGCTGGCACGCCTCACCGTGTTTGCACACACGCGTGCAGCCTCCACGCTCGTATTACCTCGAGGCATCCTGTAATTAAAACCGTGAGCTCTTCGGGGCAAGGACTCTGTTTCACGTATGTATATTATTTATTAGGGTCCCTGCAGTCCGTAGAGCTGGCTCTGAGCTACCTGGATGTTCAATCTTCTTCCGTGCTGAATTGCCTTTATGCATGCATGTGTGCATACATTATTTTTCCATGAGCATCCCTCGGATACCTGAAAACTGCCTGGAATCCCTCAGGCTACGAGCAAAACGGAGGAGCGACGTGCGTTGTACGGAGGGGGCTGGGGGAGACCTTCCTCAATCCATCCTCTCCTGGCCAAAGCCCGTGTCAGAGCAGGATGGATGGGGCTGGTATTTGTTAGATGAAAGCATATTTTTCACTAGCACCGGAGAATTGCTTCCCAGAAAGCTTCTGCATTCAAAAGGAGGGGGTTGAAAGCAAGGAGAGCCTGACGAGGCTTGCAGCCGTGCTTCCCCCTGAAAGCTTTCACTGCTCGGAGCATCGTCTCCGCACCAGACGCGTGTGACCTGGAGAAGGATGGAGAGGCTTGCCCTGCCAGTTAAAAAAAAAAAAAAAAAAAATAATTAAAATCTCAATTACAGGCTGAATTAATGCTGAAGGCTCCCAGAGGTGTAAGTTGTGGCACCTTATGGCTTCAGAGCAGGTTCAGCTCCTTCGTTAGCTGGCGGTAAGAAAGAACCTGTGAAACAAAGGGGTCTGGAGCAGAGAGGGGGTAAAAAGGGGGAATTCAGCCCAGGAAAGCCCTGATCTCTCCAAGCACGGAGCGGCGGGAGCCTTTCCCATCCCTCAGCCCGGAACTGAGGGGCCAGGGACCCGTGCGGGCATCGGCAAAGCCCTGAGGAGCTCTGGAAGGCCGCTGGGCTTTCACGGGGCTTTGCCGAAGCCCGCAAAGGGCCCCGCTGCCTTCCGGCGTCGTTGCCGACCCGGTTCCGAAGACTTGCGAGGGCAAAAGTAAAAACGCACCAGGCTCCAGAGAGGGATGGAGGGAGCTTAGGGAATGCGAGTCTTGGCTTTTTCCCCCACCCCGAATCCCCCCGCAGAAGCGGCGGGGGGAAAGTGTCCTCGGAGCCCTTCTCCCCTGGGCATGTTTTCCCAGGAAAAAAATGTATTTTTAGGGACAGCGAGAGGCAGCAGCTGAGCTGCCCCGTGGCTTGGGGGGGTAGGAGGATGCTGGCAGGAGCCTTTGCGGCTGCCCCCAGCAGCCAGGCAGGACACATGGGTGTAGGCGGCTCGAAAAACTTGGATCTATCATCCTCGGGATCCCACTTTCGCAAAGCGAGGACAACAGCCCTGCCTTGTCCCCCTGGATCACGGCGCTGGGTGGCACCAGTAACCAGGGCTCTGTGGCTGCCCAGCCGACGTGCGGATCGTGCCCAGACTCCGAATTACGGCTCGATGAACAGAGCGTGCCGCAGAACCGCACGTTCCCCGGGCTTGACAGACCGGGAGCATCCCTCTCCCCTCCCCGTCCAGATGCGGGGATGCCGAAGGATGGGTCTTCACACGTTTCATTTCTTCCTCTAAATCAGTTAAAAATAAAATAAATGCCAGCCGGCATTTTACGGGATGCCGATGGACTTTTTGCTGGTTCATTTATTTTGCTAAATGCCATTTGTAATCGCAAGCAGCCCATACTAGTACAAATATAATTACATATTTATCGCCAATATAATTCTGAGTTAATTATACGGCAACTAATTTTCTCAGCAGGGGCTTGCAATATTTGGGTGTAAAGGAGACAGCTGTAATTCTGAGCACTTTCCTCCCCCGTTTCTTTGACACAGCGTGCGATGTTGCTCCATTACTCTCTAGAGGGACCAGCCAACGTGCAAAGCAGGCGCAGACGTCGTCTCCCCTCCAGATGCTGCAGAGCACCGAGACCTCCCGACGTGCGCCGCGGGACAGGATTTCACCTCCTCTCTCCTCATTACGATTCCCTTCACAGCCGTTTTGTGTGTTCGTTAGTGGGTAAATAGCTATTGTTGGACTCTTTATCAGTTGGAAGAATTGCCGTGCCTTTGTTCTTTAAATTGTTCTTTCATTTCTGAAGATGCTGTTTGTGTGGGAAACACTGCGCAACACACTGGCTCCTGATTATACTCGGTTCCTTTTGTCTAGCCCTTCAATAGATGTTTTCCATGACAGCCATAATAATGAAGTCATCTCCAGATTCTGGCTGCTTTTTGTCCCCAGCCGAAACTTTGTGCCTCGTCACATGAAGTGTCCGGCTTTTATTTCATTCTGCTTTTGCTTCTCCTGCAGCTGGCGGCTTCACAACTGTCACCCGGATCCTACGTGAGGATGACGAAGGTACCTAAACGGTTTCAACCGTCTCCTTCCTGGCATCAGGCCCTTCGGGAGCTGCTCTCATGCTATCCGCCTCCCTCAAAGCCTTCCCCTGCCGTTGCCATTGCCGGGTTTTTTGTTTTTTTCCCGCGCCTTGTTGCAAGGGTTGGGGTTTGGGCAGTCCTGAGGGATGCACTAAAATAGCCCCACATGGAAACCAAGACGTCGGCTCGCTCAAGGTCCTTCCTGAGCCTGCAGGTTCACGTCGGTGGAGCCCGAGCCCAGGCGATGCAGGCGGCAGGACTTTGCCCACAGCATTCCCAGCATTTTCCAGCACCGTTCCATGCTTTGCCTTCACCGAGCCCAGGCGGATGCTACGAGCACCAGCAATGCGGAGGAAGGCACGCAGGTCAAGCCCATGTGCCGCCTCGCGGCATGCCACAGCTAATAAAGGCATATTTTTAATCCGTGTAGGGGCAGGTACCCGGCTGCTGCCCTTCAAAGGGTCCGACTATTTCCACCATCGGCAGCCGGAACAGCGGAGCCCCTTCGTCTTGGTCTGTGAGCCCAGCCTTGACGTTTTCTCCCCTTCAGAGCCATTCGTTCACCCGTTATTTACCCTGGGATCCCTCAAGGCTGTTTCATTCCAGAGCTAAATCCAGGTTGACCCAGCAGCAGTGCCTGCGTTCCTCCTCTTCTCATTACTTGATATTAAAAGTGATTTCACTTGCAGTCACATCTGACGCTATTTATAACCCACGAGAGGGAATATTTTTATAGCAGAGCAGGTACTGGAGCTGCTCTGCCTGAGCCTGCGCCAGGACCAGGTGGGTCTGCCATCACCATGTCCCAGAGCATTCCCCCCGGGAAAGTCCAGCCAGGCGAGGATCACTGCTGGAAAGGGAATTGCCTTTACGCCGTGAGGGTGTCGGAGCAAGCGCAGGCACTTGCGTGCACCCACATATCCCCAGGACCCCCCCCCCACCCACCCACCCAGGCTCGCCCACCCTGCAACTGCATCCCAGCAGCGCTGAAAAGGCAGGATTTTGTTTGGGCTGGGGCTGGTTCCCTGGTCGAATGAGTAAGGAACAGCTTGGGAATGATTCACCTTCCCTATCGGGCAATTAGCACCAGATTTGCAGCTAATGAGCTCTCCTGTCTCTCACCGGGCAGAGGTAAGATTCCTATTTAAAGAGATGGTGGAAATAAAACACTAATGCCGGCCACCTCATCGGTTATTTTTAAAACAGAGCCTAATTATCCGGATGGAGAGCGTTGGGATGAACGGAGCTGGGTGCCCAGGAGCCAGCAGGACCCACAGGGGCTCCCAGCATCACCCCTCGGCTCCAGGGGGGAGCGGGACTAACTGTGGCCGGAGCGACCCGGCTGAAGATATCAGCTCCTCCGAAAGCGCCTCGGTGCCTACGCCGAGCTCCACGGATCGGCAGAGGGACGGTGTCCGAGAGCTGTCGGTGCAAGCCCTTCATCGGATGAAGTTTTCTAATCGAGGCTCCTTATGAATAGAAGCCTTCTAGGAATCCAGCATCATCTCCGGCTGGTTTATTGATGATTAACAGCAGGCTGCCTTTCAAAATAAAGGCTTTGGATGTGATTTGGGGGTGGGGGAGGCACCCTCTCAACTCGCTGGGTTATTTTGCTGCTAAAAGTGAGAAATGAGAGCGAGAGGTGAGAAAGTAAGCCGCGGCACAGGAGGGCGTAGCAGAGGGGGACCAGCTCCATATTGCTCCGTTAACGCCGCCGCTAATTGCGTTCCTGCTGTTTGGCGCAACAGCAGCCAAAAAAAAAAAAAAAAAAAAGTTAAAGAATTGCTCTTTCAATCTGCGATCCCAGGCAGCAAACAGCAGCTGATTGAGGAGGATTCTGAAAGCGCCAAAGCCATTGCGATATCATCGTGCCTAGGATGGGGCCGCGGAGCAAACCCAGCAGGAAAGAGTGGAAACGAGCAGTGGGAAGCGGGTTGGAAGCAAGGACGGTCGAGAACGATGACCGTGGAGAAGGGTAGAAGGGGACGGCACAGGAAGGAGTCGGGGAGAAGGAGTGGGAAGAGGCTAGGCTTGCGTTGAGCTGCCTGAGATCCAGCTTTGTCCGTCCATCCCTCCGCTCTGCACCTACACGGAGCACCGTGGAGGAGGACGCAGAGGACGGCTCACGCTGTCCTGCTGCCCAGCCGGGCGATACGAGGAGGACAAAGCTGGGAGCAGAGGGAAAGGACGTTTCTCTGGCTGCAAACTTCCATTGGGTTTATCCCTCACTTTGTCTGAACCTCTCAGCCCTGCAGCCGCCATCGGTCTCGCCCTCAGCATCCTTCACGTCCGTGGGGACCTCACAAGATAAAAGGGAGCAAGAGCAGACAGACACGGTCCTAGGAAAGGCCTCCTAGCCGCAAGGATGCTCCAGAAGAGAGGAAGCTGGAGAGGAAGAGGAGGGAACTACTTCATCCCAACAATCATGACACTGCCTGACACACCCCCCCCCCCCTTTCTGCACTGCACGTTCGGTTTTTAGCCTTGTGCGTCACAGAAGATGTAAAACCCGCCTGGTCCTGAAGCTTTCAAGTAATTCCCAGGTTTCCCTGTCCATCCCCAGAAATCATCAGAGCTGCTTTGTTCAAATTAAGATTTCCCCAAGGGTCACAACCTGGCTCCTGCTTTGCAAATTTACCACTGCTGGAGAAGGATAAAAAAAGATCCTCTTTTGCCCGCAAGTGTTCCTGGTGGGAAGCCTTGATGTCCGGGTAATTTTGTTATCCATGCACCAGGGGCCCCTTCCTTCTGCTCCGGCTCTTTCAGCACTCTGCATAATAAATAAGCAGAAAGAAGCAAAGAATTTTTACCCCCTTCATTGAGTCGAAAAACTACTGAGACTCGGATGCCTCCACTGAACGGCACAAAGGAAGGAGGGAAAGGGATTCCCTACCAAATCACCCACTAGAGATGCTGGCTAGGGACGGATGGAGCATTATTCCCCGAAACAGCCTGGGGATTACAAAACCTCCCGGCACCTTCTCCGAAAGCAACGCCGTTCTCCACCCCTGCCTCTCAAATATTGGTATCTACAGGCAAACCACCACGAGCAACCTGATCTAGTTGAAGACGTCCCCGCTCATCGCGCGGCGGGTTGGACTGGATGACCTTTAAAGGTCCCTTTCGACCCAAACTCTTCTATGGTTCTAAGAGAAACCATCCCCTTGCACAACCGCTCTCCCTCCCAAGAGGAGACGTGAGGAAGCAGAAGCCTCATGAGCAACGTTACTCCTGCCCAAATCCAGCCAACGGGTAAATCCATCTACCAACTCAACGGAGGGAGCTGCTGGATTAACGGCGAAGGGAGATCATTACTTTTTTTACCCCATCTACGGATTCGTGGTTGTCAGTGTCATCAGATCATGGACCAGACCAACGGCCCGAGTTGAAAACATGCCTCTGGCATTGCTGAAAAGTCACGAAATTCACACACCGGCAGGGGCCGGGCAAAGACACCGAGAGACCTGCCCAAATTCAAAGCCACGCCGCTTTTGCCCAGCCAGGGCCTCATCCCGACGGAGCGAGCGCACTCATTCTGCATTAGCAGCACATTCCCTGGAAGTAATAAAAGCCCCTCAGGTCATTAATATGGAAATGTATTCCCGCTCCACGACAGCGAGATGTTTGCGCAGATTGGAAGCAGCTTGCCGAGATTTGCTTCTGAATGTGTGGACATTAAAGCCTCCCATTACAATGTTGATGATTTCTTCCCTTTTGATGAATAGCCTGCCATAAATAGACTCTGATTAATTGCGGCTGCACTTGGAGGGCTGGAAATGCATCATTTGCTGCTATGGATTGGGATAATGGTCATCATCTGCCTTTGAGTGCCATTCAGCCGGAGAGGGCCTCAGCTCTGCCTGCGAAGCCAGGTGGCTGGTTTCAAGTTTTTGCGCCAAACAGAGTCCTGTTCGCACAAGCAGCTCCAAAAAAACGGGCTCGGATGCCTGGCTGCAGGCTCGCTGCGAGCCCTTCCGTATTTATCATCCCCAACGAGGGGCGGAAGAGCTGGTAGGAAGCGGAGTTGGGCCAAGCACCTGAACAGGACCGGTGGGTTTAGAGATCCGAGTGGCAGGGAGGAACGAGACGCGCAGAAAATCCCCACGCACGGTTTGCCGGAGCCACGCGCCCATCCCGGCGGGCCCGACCACGCACGAGTACCCCGGCCGACTCACGCAAAAGGCACGGCACCACCCCACGTCAGAGCCCTGGTCCCCGGATCCTCCGGCTTTGGATATCCTTGAGCATCGCATCTGCGTGGTACCCGAGGTTTGCAACCGAAATCCCCCTGTCGCCTTCCTCTGTTGCACAGGAGGTATAAATAATATCTATAAAATATGTCTCCTCTATCCAAATATATATTTATAGACGTAAATACAGAAAAAGATACGTAATAAATAAAAAATAGAGAAATAATGCCCAAACGGTTGGGCGCGTTGACGAGCTGCTGAGCGCAGGCAATGGCTCCGCAGGGCCCCACGGTTTTCCGCAGCAGCATGGATGCTCGGGAAGTTGCCATGGAAACCTTGGAATCTTGGGATGCAGCTGAGCATCAGGGAGGGTTAGAGGATGGAGCAGGCAGGTGTGGCAGCTCCCTGCCAGGCTGGGCCGGGTGGTAAGGGGGGCTCGGAGAGCTGCGTCCCTCCGCCCAAGAGGGATCCTGGCACCTTCGCTCCCAGCCAGTTGGGGAAAAAATATTCCCCTCCTCACCCCTCCACCCCGCAACCCGGGTTTATTTTCTCCTTGCTCGTTAAGGGGGGTGAAACGCTCTGCGCTGATTTTGCGGGATTTGGGTCCTAAGAGCATCCCTGGGGAGCTGTGCCAGGGCACCATAAAAAAAAACCACGCTGACGGTACCAGGCTGGATGACGCGCGCCGAGGGGGGGGGACGACCCACAGGGCAGAAACCCACAGCGGGGCGTGGAGGGGGGGACACGGGGACACACGGACGCAGGAAGAATTAATAGGATTTTCAAGCTCTGCTGGCTGAGTGGAGGCAAATCAAGGTCTCGGTGACTAAAGCACCTAAGTAAATTATGGCTCCGCTGCCAGGACAGAAGGGAAGGAGCCAAGAGAGCCGCGGGAGGGCTGGAGACCCACGGAGACGTGGGGCTGGGACCGAGGGACCAGCAACACGACCCGAAGACGTCGGGCAGCGGAGCGTCTCCCACCCGTCAGCATCAACCCAACAGCCTTGACGCAAGCCTGAGCTAGCTAAAGCACCACTTGCCATTCATTTTGGGGGTGAAAAGTGGATTTCCAACCGACGAAGCAGCGGCGGATGCGAACAACCCCGGATGATGCCTGCCTCTGAGAGCCACGAAGCGCATCTAGGCAGAAAGCTCCGTTCCAACAGCCCCGTTCATCACCCAGGCGCTATTAATCCAAGCCAGGAAAAAGCCAGCCCCACTTTTTGGGTTTGCTTTTTTGGGTTTTTGGAGCAAAAGCAGCCCAGGTAAAGTTCCCGTCGCTCATCTCTAAGGGATAAGAAACAGAGGGGTTTAAACGGCTCCTTATAGATCTCCCCAAAGGTCAGGAGGGTGCAAACCTCCGGGTGGTTTCGCGGACTTCAAAGCCCGCGGATCCCATCACGTCTCCCTGCTCCAGCACCGACCCAGCGCAATTACCCAGCCGGTCTCATCAACAGCCACCGGCTGAGCTAGGATGGATGTCTGAGAAGGAAACACGCAGCTGCTAAGGCACGGAAGAGCCACCTTGCCCTTCGGTCAGCTATTTCTATGGGTCATTACTCCTATGATCTAAAAAAAAATAATTAAAAATTTTAAAAAATTCACCCCTTGCTTCTGGTCTCAGTTTGTCTAACACCAGACCGGGGGGAATATCCCTTATTAACCGCCCCAGCACCCCATGCAAAACCATCTCTACGTTGCATTTAAGCTCCCAGTCCTTCCATCCCACCCTGGCTTTTCTCTGCCGGACTCAAGAGACACGAGGACCCCTCACAGAAGGTTTTCACACCAGGCAGAGAAGCAGGAGGAGTCTCAACCCCCCCCCAAAAAAAAACCAAAAAAAAAAAAAAAGAGGGGGAGAGCAGCACATTTGTTAACTGCAGGGCCGCTTTCTGAGCTGCAGGCAGGCGAAGCTGCTGTGGCTGCCGTAGCTAGAGGCAGTGAACAGGCTTTTCCACTGAGGTGAGCGCAGCCCAAGCCTGGACCGCTTCTGCTGGTACTGAGATACGGTCAAATAGTGCGTGCACTACTCAGCCTGCTTGTCCGGCGACTCTGTCTGACATCCTTGCCTCCTTGCCTTTCGTTGCAACTACAAGCCGTGTCTCTGGTCAGTGACCACCACCATACCTCAGTCACACTACATCAATCCCAGACTGTTTTCCAGGGGTGAGAAGAGCAGGATGGGGAGAGGAGTACGAGTTCCCTGAAATGATCATTGGTCTTGCTGGGAAATTTGCTTTTCATTCATTTTAAATGATTAACTAAGTATTCTATCATTCAAGATTCACATTAACCAGAGGTGATTCAGCAAAGACAGAAAACCATACATGTAGGTAATACCTGCACGGAGCAGCATTACGCACCCCGTCACTGTCCCTGGATGGGTAGGAGCTTTTACGTGCCTGCTTTTGGGCTCTGGAAATATCTTCCTGAACTACAAGGAGCTGCCTTCAGCAAGTGCTTGAACAGGTGTCAGCCTCTGCGACATGAGTCCCTGGACGTCACTGGAAACCAGCAGCAATTCTTTCCCTCTCAGTGTTGCTTCACAGCCAGTGCTGATGCTGCCCTTCAGCTGGTTGAATGGAAAGCCTCTTTCGGGCCTCTGGTGTCAACAGATGGAAAAAAGAAAAACCAAAACACCACCCCTCAAACTCAAAACAGCATTTGCTTTTGTTTTTTTTTTGAGTCCTAGAGTAATGCCCATTTCTAATGTTATCTACAGCTTCAGATTTAAGATTACATGTTGTTTTTGTGTTGAGCTGCATAGAAAACCACACTGACATCTCAAAAGCAATATTACCATTACTTCAAAATGGCTCTACTTTTTATCTGAGAATTAAGATACTATGAAATATTGGTCAATGGCCTTGAAAGCAGGGCTCTGTTAAAAAAAGACCAGTAGAACTACATATTCAGGTAGAAGTGAAAATATTCACCAAGGGGACAAGGAATATGACTTCCAACAAATTTCTAAAAGCAGCAAGTTAGTAGATGATCCGTCAGGGAACATGTTCAGTGCAGGGTTACAATTTAAAGATGACAATTGTGCTGCATCATACAGGATGAATCACAAGCCTACGACCAGCTGAAAAATAGAGGGTCTGCCTTCCCCAGCGCATGATCAAATGCTGCGGGAGACAAACCCAGCAATTTTTGGTCCAAGAGTTCTCAAAGCCATAGGCAAGCATGACACTGATCAGTTTTTTCTTTATGCAAAGCTGTGGTGTTTCAGGGAAAAGTTACTGGTGTTCTTACTGCTGTCTGGTTTTGCAGATTCCACGTGGGAAAGCCCACAGTGCATCACATAGGAAGGTGGTAAAGGGCAAAAAGGGAGCAGGAGGCAGGGCTGCCTCTACCTTAACTCTTGTATGGACTCCCACATTACTCCCTTCCATCAAAGTCAGAGCTTAGCTAATTCTTAAATCATTGAGCCACACTTTTGAGATGAAATAAGATTAAAGTGAAAGATAATACTTTAATTAGGGGTCCTCATCTACTCTCACTACATCTGGAAAGCTCTCTTTTAAAATTACTGGTTTATAAAGCTGGAAAAATGACAAGGGTGCAGCTATATCATCTTTCAAATTCTTTAATGACCATGTACTTTAGACCCCTTACTGGATCGGCAATTTTTTGCTTTGGTGAAATTACAGTACATATAAAAAGCCCACGTATTTTGATCCTTCTTGGCTGCAGCATCATGATGAAGACATGACACATAAAAAAACCCCAAGAAAACCCTAATGTGCAGAAAGTATACACATGAACACTAGGACACATCTAGAGTTTGTAGGTCAGCCTTTTGCCTTCCTAAGTTGAAAGTTGCTTCCTTCCTAAGCGGTTTGATGAAATAGCTAGTGTCAATCCAGGACAAGGGCTCACAACTGCATCGCACTGTTGGTAGCCTACCACGGTCCAAAAGCAGAAGGTACACACACTCAACGGACACATTTTTAATAATTCAACAGAATTATCAGCCTGCGTGCGCAATGATGACTGCAACTGTATTAAAAGACACAAATCATCTCTAAAAGGTGTTTCACCTTTGTAATACACTATTAAGTGTGGAACTAGAAGAGGAGCATAGCTAGGACAGTAGTGAAACAGTATATAACACAAATGATTTGAAAGTTCCTTTGCAGGGAAAGGACTATATTTACTAAAAAGCCAGCTTAATTGGAATTGAAGCCTTGCTGTGCATGTGCATGCACACATGTGCATTCATATACACAGGGAAACCTGCAAGACTGACTTTTGAGATAACAAAGAAATCCCACCTGTATGTGAAGTTTAGAGCTTTTATTTCTGAACATGAGGTGAGACTAAGAGAAGAGTAGTGAAGACTCCTTTGGCGTTCTGACATACATTCAAGGCTCAGTAATTCCTAGTTTTAAAACTGTTGTATTACTTCCCATTCTTCTGGAATCTGAAATGAATCCCAAACATGCCTCTGAAACATCAGGTGGCTGCCACAACTCAGAGCCATCACAAGAAAGCGCTGACAGTAGTCCAAGTATTGTGACAGTCTTTCACAAAATTGTCACCCACACATACAGAAACTAGAAACTCTTTTTTTCTCTCTGATAGTTTGGGGTTTTTTTAAAATGGATTTTACTGTAAGAAATTATTTCCTCATTCCTAGCACAATTATTGAAAACAAGTGATAACAGTTTGTGGCAAAGCCAGTTTATTAGGTTTCTGGGTTTGTGTCTTGCCCTCCCCCAACACATACAAAATAACCCAACTTTACAATTTGGTAAAGTGAAAATACATACACAAAGTGTTCAGTACTTCTGACATTAATTTTGTGGGCAGAACATTACCACTGAAAGACAGGAAGCATACTGAATCCTGCATTAATAACCACATATCTTTATGACAAAACCATTAAAACATGCTTTGTGCTGAAGATGAAATTACATACATTGCTTCCACACAGTTTTAATGACAAGGGCCCTTATTTACAGGTTGTGAATAACTCAAAGCTTAACAGATTTGCAGATGGTTGATATCAAATTCAACAGTAACATTGTAGCTACATTATTTCCTTACCTCAACCCTCAACCTGACTGAGTGACATTGGAATTCTTCATTCTGGTTTTTTTAATGAAAAAAACCAAAACAAAACACCGAACCATCCCCCCTCAAACATCTGCTGACATTTATTATACAAATAGTTAATATGGATCGTTCTGAGAAAAAGGATTAAGGACGTGAGTGAAAAACAAATTGTCCAAGAGGACTGTAAACCATATTTATTTACAATAGTATACACATAAATTTAAGATCAATATTTTTCTTAAAAAAATCATTAAGGACACTAGTGTTAAAAAGCTGATTGTTTCTGAAAGGACTGTAAACCAAATTCTAGTCATGTAAGGTTCAGAGTGAATACAAAAGTTCCCTTTTACAAATATTTCCTAAACAAAATTGTTACAGTTGTAGCAGCTTTATACAGGAAAAAATATTACCTTTTGTTTAGATTCTTTTTAAACATCTTAATCCTATTAGACCAAATCGAATGCTCTTTCTAAATCTAGAAAAAAGTCAATGCATTTTTCTTTTGTCAGAATAACTTGCAACAGAATTACATCTTATTAATTGTAATAGTTTAAATACTACTAGTTATTGGGTTTCAATAATTCGTTTCTAATGTGATCACTAGGGTTGCAGCTTCTGAACTGGCCCTTCCATATAGTTTCCAGTCAGCATCACATACTACACACTGCAAATCAATAATCTTCATTTTTACGTTGATTCCTTTAAAAAGTAAGTCACAAAACACTGTTTGACATGGCATATGAAGTCATAGATTGTATTCTATGGCTTACATTTCGCTTCATGGAATTATGTGCAACTTAGCACCATTTTTATTATGAAACTTGACCTTCAGACAGAACTGAAATAAAATGGCTGCAGTTATGAGAACACAGAAGGTTCTAGAGGAGTAATTTCCCTCATCTGACCCAACACATTACTAACTCAATTAGAAATGCCAAGAATGCCCCCCATAGAGCCACAACATTACACAAGCAGTTTTTAGCTCAAAAATCTGTAACAGATGATGTATTTGGCAGATTTTCCCCATATTTCAAGATCTAATTTATTTTGTATTCAGAAATATTTTAAGAAAGTCCCATATTCCTAACATTTTGTCCTAAGCATTTCCATCCCTAAAATATGTTAGCAAGTTGGTTGTAAAAAGCTTTTTCAAGATATTTGAAAAGCATTCATCATCACCAAAATTCTCTGAAATCCCTGTCTTTGAAAACCAGTATGCTTTCACCAACTTAACTCAATCTTTCATTTACTTAAGTGTTTTTATCTACCCTGGGACACTCAGTTCCAATACAGCATCTTTAGAAGTAAGTACTCATTGAAGTTTCAGTAAGGTCAGAGAAGCTACGGACTGTTATAGTCCCAAATTTACACCAAATCCTGTGCTACAGTACTTTCCATAAGAAGGAATGCATAGTTTACTTTTACATGCTAATTAGAAAAACTAATGAAGTCTTAAGTATCAAATAATTGCCTAGAGGTAGGGACAAGTTTGTCAATTCTCTTACCATTGCCATGAAGAAACAGACAAAGTTTACAGTGGAATGACAGGCCAAAAGCTAGCAGTTTGCACCTACACTGGCAGCCCAGACTTTATCTGACAGTCCTGGGTTTTGTTTTTAAAATAAAAAGGAACTTGCTTAGCAATTTGCTAGCAGTCACCAAATTATTCCTTCATATGCCAAAAATCTGCCTGCTCGCTGACCCAAAAATCAGGCTATCTGGCTGTGACAAAACACTTTCTCCTACATTATTCCAATGCAAGTAACAACCAAAAATGTTAGGAAACTAGCTTACTATTTATAACCCTACCACAAGTGATGAAAACAATCTCAGGCAGCAAGAGCTCAAGTAGAATTGCTTTGTCAAACTTCACTTGTAAGTTTACTTTCCCATATATTTATAGTGAAACTTCAGTAATTCAGAAAGTACAATTACAAAGTGCAAGAACATGAGATGGGCACATCCACACCAGAACCCCCCCACACATTAAAGTGCCAATGAGATTCGCTATAATTGCTACCAAAACCTGGAACTTTGCCAAGATCGTAATTTTGAAGCATTTGCAAACAAGACAAGGTGATAGCTGATAATAGTATGATTTAACACCAGCAGTTCATGGCAGGTTTTGGTTCAGGCTTTATATGTATTTCATCACGATCTGGGGGTTGACTAAGCATTAATGGCTTGTGACTTTTAAGCTTGTGAGCCAGTGTCATAAATATGGCCTCCACATGGTCATTGTCATTGGGGTTTTTGGCAGAGGTTTCAAACAGTGGCATACTGTGAGTATCAGCAAACTTCTGGGCCAAGTCCGTTGGTACCTGAATAGCACTTCTCAGGTCACATTTATTTCCAACAAGAATCCGTGGTATATCATTGGCAAGAAGGTGCTGTTTGCACTCCTCTATCCACGATGGCAGACTGTGAAAACTGGCAATGTTTGTCATATCATATACAAACACAACAGCATGTACATTCCTGTAATAGTGCTGCACCATGCTCTTTCTGAAGCGCTCCTGGCCTGCCGTATCCCATAGCTGGATCTGAAGGAAAGACAACAAGAAAAAAAAAATGTTTTATTACTTATGTTGGAAAATAATACAAATCACCTGTAGCTAGGAGAGTCACACCATCACAGAAATCCACTCTTCTGAATTAATCATACCGAAAAGTTTGTGCTGAAGAAAACTGCTGCTTTTACACAATTTCAGAAACTTGCTTTCAAAGCTGCTCACAATTGAAGCCAGGAAGAAACGATGATGCAACTTGATCACAAATGCAAATTTCTGAAAGCTTAGTGGAGCATGTATTTTTAAAGATTTTTACATAAACAAATCCTGAAGTGCGGCAATAGCACTTTTATTTGAAAAAACAACATGTATTTCACAGCACAACTCTCAGCTGATGTGATTTTTTTATTGACAAAAATAACATTATCTTCACCAAAGTTTTGTTCTTATCCTGAAGTTAACTGTCTATTGTGGTACCATATAAAAGTAGGAAGAAATGAAACCACGCATGAATAACACTGCCGCTGACAAAAACAGGACAAAAATTTTTCTCTGCAGTTTATCTATTGGAATCAAACCCCCCTGTGATGAACCTCTAACTTAAGCTTATTTAATGCTTAAACTAGGACCATACTGTGGTTTGTAGTATCAAAGAATGCATAAAAGGGGAAAAAAAAAGGCATAAACTCCCTGTTAGCTTAACATGCCACCGTTGTTTCCAGGTACACATCACTCTATCCCAAATAGACCGAACATATTTGTTTGAAGCCTAGTCAGTGCAACAGACAAAAAAACATTCAGAACAACTGAAATGCTTTCAAACTTCTTGGGTCCAGATTAAAACAAAACAAAACAAGCCTTGAAGCACAAGCAGATGTAAGCAATAATAAAAACTTTAAATGGATCGATCATCCTGGTATAATGGAATCTCAGAGTCCTCAGATACACTGAGTACACTACAGAATTGTGCACTTATCAGACACTGTGATATTTTAACAAACTTGCTCTCCAGGAGACATGGGACTGCAATATACAACACTCAGAGCTAGTTCACCTACAACACTAGATTAACTGTACACTATAAGAAATAAACTTGTGTGTGGCTCTTATCACCCCCCCGCCCCAGTGATGGTGCTTATACTGAAAGACAACATTTGATTTCTTGAGTCCAAGCTGAGTCCTAGCTTCCTGTCTGTCCTGTACAGCTGATCCCTGATGGCTGAGGCAGTTTGATTAGTACTTCAGCTTTTAACTTTTGAGCAGAAAATGCCAGAAAGAAATGTTTCCACCCAGGGAACAAAAGGAGAGGGGTTTTTCAGATGCAGAATTCAAGGAATATTAAATGTTCTGTAAATGATGAAGGTAAATTTAAAATTCAATCTGTTCTCATGAAAGGTACAGACCATATCTTCCCTTGATGAACTTGTTCTCCCATTACCATAGTTCTGCATTCCTTTGATCCAAATGTTTCAGTAAAACTTATTTAGAAATTGCAAGTGTCCTGAAAGTTGCCTTGTTTACAATTTTTACCAGTGACTTTGATATTAAAAAAAAGGAAACCCAAGTGCCAGGGAAATTTGCTGATAGTTAGAGGCTAAGATGCATCACTGATAAAGAGGAGGATTACAGTATCACATCACATTTTTTTTTGAAAGCAGGAACAGTAGAAATAGGGTGAAGCTTCTGAATAGAAGCAGATGCAAGTCTTGATAACAGTGACTAATAATAAAGACTTTTCCTGTAAGTGCAGGATTCATCAGTGTAGAAATTATTAACAAGGATGACAATCCAGATACACGAGTCAATCACAGGACATTATGAATCACTAGTGTGATAGAGTGAAGGAAAAAGAGTAAGTGATGTTTCAGGATGGTGTGACTTTTTCTGCAATATAATGTTCAACCCTGGTCACCCATACTCAAGAAAAACTCAGACTGGAGCAGGTAGAAATGGCAGTTACTGGTTTCCTCAGGGGAACTAAGAACTTACAGAACATCAGAACAGCTTGGCTTCTGTAGCCTAGTCCAGTTATCTGCAGCTTCCGATCCACAGACTTACAAAGATCCACGTGCTGCTTCTAGAAGAGTCATTAAGATTATTAAGAAAAGCAAAGCAAGTCACCCTAGCCTCTGATCACAGAAAATGGTAGTCAGTTACAATCCATCTAATTTTAGAGCAAACACCTGCTTTTTGCCAATGGTATTACACTCTAAACACAATTGACTGCATCTCCACGGTCTGTTAAAAGAATCTAGACAATCAGATTAAATATGGGCACCTAAGTTTGGGTAAGATTTATTCACCTACCCAGATAAGAGATACTTCTAGTTCTGTGTACGTATAAAACATTATGAAGACTCAATATGAAAATATCAGGAGACTCATGGAAAGTTCTCATTAATTTGGAATTTGACAAATGAAAGAGAAAAGAAAGAAGCACAGACCGAAGTAATCCTTACGTTCAGACAACATAATGTTAAAGAATCACTACAGATAATCTTGGAAAATGCTGTATCAAGTTAATGTAAAAAGAGGGAGCTCATTTTCACAGGCAGCTGTGAGCTTACACTTCTCTCCCTACCTCATTCACAGAGCAGAAATCAGTCATGCTTCAGTCAAGCACAGATCCGCAAGTCTATTGCCAGCCTTGGGTAGAAAAAGGGAAATTAAAGGTTAACATACCTTCCAAGTTAAGCTTGAACTACAGTTCCTCCTAAATTTTATTTAGATGCAGCTTTCAAGCTTGAAGAGTATTATCTCAAATCAAAAATGTTAATATTCTTGGCATGGTATCATTTGCACCGAGAGGCAAATCCTTCCCCATGATTGAAAATTTCACACTTTAGAAGTTGCTTTTTTCCTTTTACCAGGTGAACTTGAGGAGACCATTCCATTTCTGCCCACCCCCCCAAATATGTGCCCTACTGAAAAACAACACTGAAAATGTTCAGGTTAATAACGTTAATTCATCCATGCACATCTAAGATTACTGTTTCATTATTAGCTCAATATCATCCATCTTCAAGGGAGCACATTTTTTATAATAGCCCTTTAAAATGTGCGATTTGAAAACTTGGTTTAACAGCATAATTCAGCTAATAAAACTGTGGACAGAATCACTTCATCACACTCCCTAGGAAAGACAAGTGGTACTTAATATATTTGACTCAGCTATCACCTCCCACCTTCTGACTCCTTTTTGTAGATCCAGAGAGGCTGTTTTCTAAACAAGGACTCCCTCAGCATGAGTGGTTTATAACATGCTGGTAAAAACATAACTGGCCTTTATAAAGATAAAATGCCTCCTTTGACAAGATATGGGGAAAAAAAACCATAAGAGCTAAAAGATACAGAACATGATGTTTGGACCTTCTTTGAATTTCATTTGCATCCTTTTCTCTTTTAATGTAGGTCACTAAAAGAGTGACATCATTATTTTCTTCGATTTTCAATGCTTAGATCAATGTAGGAAGAGGAAAATTTAGAATGCAAAAAATTAATTTGTAGTAAATTTTGATTTATTCACCACAGCAAGGCATCAGTGTTTCATACGAAGCCGTTAGCCTACTGTACATGCTACAAAGGAATAGATTTGCCCCTATGTATTGGAATTCTACATAATTCCTGTGTGGGAGACCCCTGGCGAGAACAACTGTGCTTGTGTTCCTGCCAATGATACAGCATTTTTCCAGATGCGAGGGAAATGCTCAGTACTGTGGCAGCACAAGAATGACCATCCAGCTGGCTGGGGGAAGGGAGAAGAGACAAAGAGAAGACACTACTTTATAATCTCCTTCAGTGCAAGAGGAAAAATTCCCTCAGGGCACAGCAAGAACAGCAGTAATTCAGTTCAGCTGAGCTCCTCTCCTTCTTGGTTCAACAGGCATTGCGGGAGCTCATTGCTACAAGCAAGAAAGGTGAAGATGAGCGAGAGGAGGTGGCAAAACCCCCAAATTGGTGCATACTTGATGACACACAGCATCCCCCCAAGAGCTACAGTCCTGGCCATAATGATAATGTTTATTCCTTTTAAAGCTGAAACAACTTCCTATAAAAAACAGCCTCCTTGGGTTCTCTGCCTCCCTCAACCAGAGCTGGTATATTCAACAGGTAATATTCTCAAGAACACAGCAAAACAACCCACCACAACATATACAACAAAATGGCACGATAACCTATGCAAAGCATCTCAGAACTGTGGATTAGGCTATATTCTTCTTCACTTCTCTCCAGCAAAGGCCAGGCATAATCCAGAGGTGGTGAAAATGCCAGTCATTAAGATGGTGCTGACAAGAAGATATTCCCTTGGGAGGTTCTCTCCTCCATCATGGATAGCAACAGACCAAGGAGTCTCAGCTATCAGCCAAAGAAGAGCTATTCAACGGTTTTATAAAGAGAAAGTGTAACAAAGACTCTTAGCCATTTTTCTCTTTTAGTTAAAAAGGAGGACATGAGGCAAAAAAACACAAGAGAAGGAAGGCAAATGGATCTATATGCCTTCCACGATTTCTTTAATCGGTAAGCAAGGAAAAACTATAGCTGTCAGCTACATGACTATAAGCTGTAATTACAAAGCCTGGTTGGTGGTAATAAATGCAAAAGAACAATTCCAAGACTACTGTTACTCCCTTTTTCTACGCTTTATTAAACTTTGTTCATAGAAACAAACTGTAATGCAGAAGTAGAAGGGGATTCTGTTTAAAACCATGTTACACCTAGCAAACAAACTGCATTCGTAAGCAGCTAGTAGTCTAATCTGCAGTGACTGTTAGGATCACTACTAGCATTTATGTATCTACCAGGCAGACTAGGTATACTTTAAAAAGTTTCCTTTACAGTGCAGAGAAGGCAAAAGAGCATTTTCTCCCTCCTATCCAATTTTTCACGAGATTTAGTTACGTAAGACTAAACTTCAGCTAAACCTATAATCAGAGTAAAGACCAACAGTCAAATGTGACCTAGGTATCCAACCTGCCGCCGTCCAGTTCTGTACCACAGCCGCCTAAACATACAGCAATCTTAACAGAATCCTAAATAAAAATAAAAAAATCAGAAGTTTTAACACTTTGCTGTCGCTGACACAGCAGTTCACTCCTGAACGATGTTCAATTTCTTCTTAACGGGACGTTTTTAAAACAAAATGCTCTTAACAGTGGCATCTGCACAGCTTTGTGGAGTTGAAGGCTAAGGCAGTTAAGGGCGATTCTTGATAAACACAGGAGCAGAATTTCTGGAAGGCAACAAGCTACTGATGCCAGGCACGGCCAACACTAAAATACTGGGAAGCAAGAGATCTACCTAGAAGTCCATTTTAAGGGGAAGCTATTGATTAACACCTGCCAAAAGCTGCGCCAAGGCTTGGCCCACGGTGGGAGTTCTTCACCACCACAGAAACCCACGCAGGGATTCCATTTCCAACAGAAGCAAGGCGAAGCAGTTCTAACCACAGCTGGAGCGCAGACGCAGCCGAGGCGCGCCGGCTTCGCGACACAACCGCGCGGAACTCCCGGGGTCCGGAGGCCCGAGGCCGGAGCCTGGGACCCGGCCGCGGCGGCAGGGGAGGCCGGCGTGCCCCGTCCTCACGCCGACGCCCCCGGCCCCGGGAGGGAGGCCCTGCAGGCGCTGGCAGAGGCTCACCGGCCCCGGCCTGTCAGCACCCGCATCCTCCCCCCCTCCCGCTTCTCTCTCCCAGCCGCTGCCACGCTGGAGCCCCGTACCAGGCCCGGCCTGCTCCCGCCTGTCAGCAGCCGGGCCGGGGCGAGGCCTGCCCGCAGGGCGCGGGGGGCGGCCGGCGCCGGGCAGCGCTCCCACCGCCGGCGGCCTCGCCCGAGCGCTCGCAGGGCGACGAGCCCCCCGCCCGCCGCCCTCGGCCCGTCCCGCCGGTACCTTGATGCGCTCGCCGTCGATGGTAACGGCGCGCTCGCGGAAGTCCACGCCGATGGTGGCCTCGGTGCGCTGCGGGAAGCGGCCGGCGCAGAAGCGGTAGGTGAGGCACGTCTTCCCCACGTTGGAGTCCCCGATGACGATGATCTTAAAGATGCGGGAGCGGGCGGGCGGCAGCCCGCCGCCGGGGAGCGCGCCGCTGCTCGTCAGGCTCAGCTCCAGCGAGGACTCCAGCTCGGCCGCCGCCGCCATCATCGCTCCGGGGCGGGGGTGGGGGACGGGGGCC
>JANZLQ010000007.1:19268251-19322577 GCA_026212715.1 Elanus axillaris | reverse complement strand
GGGTGGGGGACGGGGGCCGGGCGGGCGGAGCGCCTCGGGGACGGCGACTGCGACGCCACCGCCCCGCTCGCCTCACTCCTCCTCCCGCCGCGGGGCGGAGGGCCGCGCCGGCCCGGCCACCGCCGCCCCGGGGAGAAACGGCCGCCCGCCGCGGGGGCAGATCTCGCGAGAGGTGGCGGGGCTGGCGGAGCCCCCCCGGGGCGTGAGTTTGTGAGGTGGGTGCGTGGACGACGAGTGAAGGCAGAGCAGGGGCCCCGCCGGCCTGCGCGAAGTGAGGCGAGGAAGGCTGGGCTCACCGAGGGAGGATGCTTTTAATGGCGGGGAGCTTTTTCTGTGGTAGCGCTGTGAGTCAAGCTTGTGGCGTTGATGGCGGCGGCCCAGGCTCCTGGGCAGTTCCGCAGGCCGGGGCTGCGGTGGGGCGGCCTGCCCGCGGTGCCCGGCCGGTGCTTTGTGGAGGCCGCGGGCGCGCCGTGGGGCAGCCGGGAGCAGGCCCTGTGCCGCTGCTGCGCCAGCCGGGCCGTCCACCCCTGAGAGGGAGACAGCTGAACCAGGAGCGATTGACGTGTCGCAGAAGCGGGGAAGTATGGCATTGCCTTAAGAATCTGTTAATGAACTCAGCAGGAGCATCGACGTAGGGGAGAGGTAGCGTGGAGACGTCAAGTTTAAGCAATGTCCACCAGCAAAAAATTTTTAAGGAGTTTAGCCACTACACTGAAAAGCAAATGTAGATTGCAGTAGTTGAGAGAACTCCTACCCTAAGAGCGGCCCTCTGGCCTGCAAACTAATAGCTGAGCCAGGATTCCTCAGGTTTGGATCAGATACCTAATAATAGCCATTGGGAGTCCTCCGCAGCATCCGGTTAGACATGCTTCTGACCACTCAGGACTTCTGCCTGCACAAATAAGAAACGTTATCCTTGGATCATTGTTCCCCGTAGAGCAACTGTCATGTGCTTGAAGGACAGTGCTTTGAGCAGCCTGTCATTGCTGATACATAAAAACAATGGGCTAGATTAAATAAAATGCTCTGAGTTCAGAGCAACTTAAGTTACAGTGCCCATCTTAGTTCTTACTACTCCTTCCCCCTCCCTTGGACCAACCTAACAGAAGATTGTAGAGAAGCACCTCCACCCTGTAGTTCTCTTCTGAGACAAGATGACTTAATTTATGCCATCAAGTAATTTATTTGCCCATCTGTCAAAGAGGAGGAGTAACTTTGTTCCAGTGTGAAAGTAAGATCAAAGGAAGGCAAGGAGGTTGTGCCACCCTTGAGTTCTTATTGTCCCTTCTACAGAATTGCTCCTTTTTACAGCCATAATGTAAAATTGTGTTCAGCTGAGGCAAGGGAGCACAAGCAAGCATGCTTGTGTAGCCTTTTAATCATTATTAAAGTAGTAGAGAAATCCTAATTCTAGTGGGGGATGCTCTGATTTGGGCTCTGGCTAGCATGCTAAAAGGAGACTTTAAACAGCTGTTTGGCAGGGTCTGCCTACAACTCATTTAGCTGAATTTGACCTGGGTTGTGCCAGGAGGGCCAAAGTGAGTTATAATTAGATCAGAGCTCTTCAACAGCTCTTAAAACTAAGACTTTAAATGGCAGAATCTATACACCATCTAGTGGCCGAAGGCATTCTTATTCATTACATTTTTATACTCTGCTAATTTTACACTGATGCCCCCAACACCTTGCCCATGAATTTGCCTCTCAATACTGTCAACAGCCACGCTAGTTTCTGTTTTGTTAGCCATAAGACAGGCAGAATCACTTTCATTGGGATGCTCTGGAACACAGCATAAGGAATGGACTTGAAGTAAATACCTTCTGAGAGTTTAAATATTGTCCCAGATGTGGACAATATGTAAAGATTTTGCTCAGGGTTTCTGGGTACAGAAAGTGAAGTACTTTTTACTGAAAAAGTAATCTTTACTTAAAAGAATGCACGGTTCTTCCAGGGGACAAAATAAAATTCTGAGTGCAGTTAAGGAAGCTCCTCATTCAAGTTTTCTTGGTGGTACCCAGCAATTGCCTGCTCATCTTGCAGCAACTTGCCTTAGCTTGAGCTAGTGAAAGTACAAGGGGGAAGTTTAACTGTCCTTTTCGAACTTCCCTAATACTCCAGTCATGAGACTTCCTGATCAGCCTTAACAAGTCAGTAGGAAATCAGTAATTTGGCATGAGACCACTTCACCCATCCCACACCTTCCTCCTTTCTCCAGTAAAGCTGTCCCTCCAGAGGGGGGAGGTGGCTTCCCATCAAGAGGACAGCAGTCACTGTCAGTTCTGCACTTGGTGGCCTGATGCCACTGCCCTTCCAAACTGTGGTAAAATGGAGATGGAAAGGTCAGTTGATTTACATGGGCAGATACATGCAAACTTTATAGTTTCAGCCAGAATTCCTAAGCTAAGAGAATGCTTAAATCTCTTAAGTTGTGTACATGACAAAATTCCAGTTTGTCAAAACAGAATTTTCTCATGGGAATGCATTTTCCGTGACTAAAATCTTCCCAGGAGAGTGTTCTGTGATTCAGAATGGCATGTCTGGTCAGACCCAGAGCAGGAAAGTAGGAATAGCTGACGGCTAAAGTGCATCAGATCTGGAAAACCAAATTTCAGTTTCAGTCCCGTCACAAGGACTTGACCCAGCGTCTCGCATTCTGGGTCAGTGCCCCAAGGACAGGGCGGCTGGCAGTTGGCGCGGACCTCCCATCGTCTCATCACCCAACTGCTCTATTCCACAAGCCCTGCCAGCCGGACTAGAAATCCCCAAATCCTGTTCTGCAGAACAGCAGGCAGAACATGGACCATTTTCAAATCCAGTTGAGGCTGAGATACACGTGTCCCACAGCGATCAACACTTAATTGTTAGCCACACATTTCAGCTGAAGGATAGCAGAAAATTCATGTATGCTGGCTATGCTGCACATCCGTTAACGGTAAAGGTCAAAACTTCCCATTTTCCAGCCCAACGGCCTTCAGCACATGTTACTTAGTTCATCTGGCAGTAGCTCACCAGGAGATCAAGCTATGTTTCTATCAGGTATAGCCTAAGCAGTGTGAAACTAGATTACATGTGAAGAGATTCATGTAAACAACTGCTTTAAGTTTTTGGCCTGCTGACTTTTGGGTATGTAAACCCATGCAAAACAGATACAGCATTGTTCTGATGTGACAATTATAACTGTTCCCACCTGGCTGGAGCAAAAATCCAGCTAGTCTGCTCTCCTGCCTGCTGTGGCAAAAGGAAGCTTATGCGAAGACTACAAGAAGAAGGGGAGAAGAGAGCCTGTTTTTACACCCTCATGACTTCTGCTGATCTGTGGTAAGGGATTTCACAAACAGAAATTGTATCAAAACAGTTATGTTGAAAGTCTGCCTTTGTATAAGAACAAATATTCCTGATACACTTCACCTGTAAGTTAAAAGTTATCTTAAAGTTGATCCTCTTCACTGATTTAAAGTGCTCTACCAACAGCTGTAAAGTAGAAATCCTATTTGTTTTTAAGGCACCTTTTGAACTTAAAGTATATCACAACATTATAGAGTTCTCTTTTTGAATTATTATTATTTTGCAGTGCCGACATAAAAGCAGCTTACAAATACACTAAATAGCTTGAAGGATTTTTAAATCAATATGAGCAACTGTTACACAGAAATTCTCAATACGGTCAAGTCAGAAGTACACCAAACTAGGTCACTCTTGCTTTTTAAGTGCAAAAAAACCCCCAAAAACTAACGTGTATGACATTGAACTCCAAACAGGAGTGAAAAGTCAATAAACAGTGAAAGTAATTGGTATGTAGTAAAATTTCTTTCCAGCTTTCTTTGTAAGAACATTCACACTAGTATTTGAATGGTATTCATGCATCTTCTGTAATGGCTTCTTCTCACTCTGAAAGGTGCTTATCTTAGGGCAACAAGTGCACAGGAGTTATTCTAAAGTAAAAAAAAAAAAAAAATCAGCACTAAAGCCCTGTCTTTTAATTCTACAGCAAGGTAAATAACAGATGTCTCAGTAACCCAGATCCACAGTGGCTGAGGTATTCTGTTTTCCCTTTGGCTTTCTATCTCAGGATATTTTACGCCACTTGGTTGCCCTGAGGTGAAGTACACAGCCCTCTTTCAGCAGAGAAAGCCAGTCCTGAATAAAAAGTTCTAGGTTACAATGTTTTCCAAATACGAGTCAGAACAGCACTTCCCAAAATTTTGAGAGAGGTTTTCAATGCTACAGGAAAAATGTCAGTTAACATCTTCCCAATCGCTCTCCTACTTCCCCCTTGCTAGGGGCATGGCAAGGCGGAGGCAGCTGCCTGGTTAGCACTGCAGTGGGTAGAACTGCACTCCTGGAAATCCCCTGAAGCAAAGTGCTTTGGGATGGGGCCAAAGAAAGTTGGAGGTACAGTATTTCTTTGCAAATTCTCTAACAAGAGAAGGAGGATCATACTATTCCTTGGAGGTCCTCAGGCATGGAACAGTAGGCTGCAGGGCCAGATCTTCCTAATTAGTGACAGGTTAAAAAATGATGGCTAATGCAGTAACTCCCGTGCAGGGAGATCTCAGGAGAATCTTGGCTTAAGTCACTTTTCTATGAGCTATTTCAGCATAGTACTGGAAATTTCATCACTTCAGATATATATGTAGGGATAAAGATGTTGATTAGATCATTACACTTCATCCAGCACAGATTATTTCTGGATGTTCCTTTCTAATATTTTTGGAGACCAGCAAATACAGTTGAATTTATTTATAGTAACAGAAAAAATTAAAAATGCTTCTTGCTATATAAGCATTTGAAAAAAGCTTTAGCTTTTCTTCTTTTGCAAGGACAAGTACTTTTGATATGCTATCGGATGTGTTCAGTGAATGAATGTACAAGAGCCTAAGTTCACAGTTATTTTTATTTAGCAGATGTAGAAGTTTCTACGGAAGGAGATTCTGAAAATAGTTGCAAGTCTCTGGACTTGCTCAGCATTTCAAGAACAGTCATTTCTGTCCTCCCTTGAGAACATATTTTAACTTACCAGTCCCATGAAAATGCAGACTGTTCAATGCCTAAAAATCATGTCTACTGGGTTTTAAGTTGAAGAATGAATTAGGAAAAAAAGTCTAAGACTGTTTCATGTTGCTTGTTATTTTCTGAAGGGATCAGAAAGTTTCCAGGCACATCCTTTTGATCCTGGTAGTTTACTGACAGGCCATTTAAAAATTCTTTTAATATTTCCGCAGACTTACTGGACCTCTGACTCCTGAATTCCTCTGGTGGCTTTGTCCTTTTGTGCAAGGCCTCTCATCCTCCATTTTTGCAGGGACAAATACTGCTGTTTTGGAAGGAAAATTTCTGCTATTGCAAGACCTGACTCTGCAAGTCTAAGAAGAGTTTGACCTCCCATTAACATGTTCCTTTATGATAAACTACAGATGACAAACGTTGCAGCAACAACAGACAGCTTTTTAGGAGATAGAATTAAAGGACCCTGTATGTCAGGTTCTTAAAGCAGACTGAAGAAGCAAGTATTAACATATCCTGTTGAAATCATAAAGCCAAATGTCTCATCTATCTTTGCATTGAAATAAAGTTTTGACACAGCTGCTTTTACTGCTAATTGCTGGAATGTGACTTTCTCATTCACTTCTGTGCCCTCGTTCTTGTCAAAACTATAAACCCAAAAAACTTTAAGGAAATTAGAAGAAAGAAAAGTTTTTCCATTTCTGGCTTGTGCTTGGATTTTATTCTCATTTCATGCCTGATGAGAGATTGGGGCTTTAATGTTCCGATCAGTGCATGCTTTAGGTTGTCTGAATGATAATAATAGGCCTCATCCACTGGACATAACATCATAGTCTTTCTCTGACAGAAACCTTACACATGCTGCCGTGAGAATCCCCTACCAAAATGGACAGAAAAAGCCTGGACCCTTAGTGCTAAAGGCAGCATCTGCAGCTTTATAAGTGATAGTTTAATAGGAGCACCCACTTGACATCCTACTCACAGGAATGGGAATGGCCACAGGATTGCATCTTCAGTGCTTGAAATGCTGCTTGGCTATTTGGGTTCGTACAGAAACGTAACATCACGCAGCTCTTGGATGACAGTGACTGAAATAATGAGCCATTTGGCCTATCTAGGTAGCTGAGAGCTATTCAGCTGATAACTGAATCGCTTCTGTGGCAAGAGCTTATCACTGAAACGCAGGCTCTCCGTGCGTCCCAAAGCCATACCAACACTGCCTACGCATCGCTGCTCCGGCACTGGGCATGCCCTCTGCCTCCTTGGGCTGACTCACCCAAGGGGGATCAGAAACTGAACAGGGACCATCCTGACAGCAGGGGTGCAGACAGCACCAGTGGACAGCAGAGCTGTTCTGAAGCGTTCTGATCCGCCAAGTGTGTGTTAAACCAAAAGCCGTGTCCCTGCTTTCTTGCTCCCTGCAATTGTACGTGCTGTGCTCAAGGGCTTTCTACATGTCCCAAAGCAGCACTGCAGAAAGGTTCATCAAATGTCACAAAGCTTCTATATTTACTTGTCTGCACCATGGCCTCTGATTAATCATCCCCGGGCAGCAAAAAAATCCAGTTGTACTGTCAATGATTTGCCCACATGTGTAAGCTCCAGCTTGAAGCCCTTGAGCCCCAGGACTTTGTTTGATGCAAGGATATATCAGGCATTTTATTTTCTGGCAACAGGTTTTTCTTCAAATAGTATGGTATCAGTGTGGTTTTGTTACTTATTTCTGCAAGAATAAGCTTGCTTCCTTCTTTTTGCAGGCTCTCATTTGTTATCAAGGGCATAGTCCTACTCCTGTTTTAATTAAACATTGAATAAAAAAATCCCACCTATGAACAAAACTGGGAACTCTCCCCACTTCTGTCCCTTTTGGTAAAATCCCACTTATATCAGCAACATCAGTTTTGTTTTCAGCAAGAATAAGTTTGGGTGTTCCAATAAAATCAACATTACCTTTACAAACAGCAAACCATTTCTCTGCTCCCCTCCTCCCCCCCAGAAACCCCAAAACATTGCAACTAGCTTTGGTTGTTGGTTTCCATGCAGAGGCTGGAAAGACCCAACAGACTGTGATGACTAACCTGGTTCTTTACCAGTAAGATGGTTCCGCAGCTGCACTGAAGTACTGCTCCAAGGACATCTCCTCTGAAAGAATGGCCGTCTTCAAGGTGTCAGCCACACAAATCTGCTTTTTAAGAGGGCTACATATGAAAGGATATTAGAAAGAGAATACTATACTGTATTTGTGCTATTGAAAATACTGTGATCTCACTAGAAAGAGTAATTTATAATGTATATAGAAAAAGCAAAAAAAAGCCAGAACAGACGGAGCCCATGCATCTAGTAATATTGTTAACATATGAAAGAGGCAAAAGCCAGATGTTCCCAGTGGTTTGCTAAGAAGTCCCTTCTGCTATCAGATTTTAAAGTTTCTTTCTGTATTCAAAGTTCCTGCTTGTATTTATTCCAGTGGCATCAGTCTTTCTTTTGCGCTTTCTTAACATTCAGCAACAGCCCATGCTGCTGGACAGAGGACTCGCAGCCCTACAATCAGATCACTTCGCTTCCTCAGTTTTAACCTAGCTGCAGTGCAAGGCTTTCCCTCCATTCCCTTCTCTTTCAGTGTTCTGTGTAAGGGTAAATTTAGGTCATCAGACATTATTCACATAGCATACATGCCATTTGTGTACCTGTCAATAATTTATAAAAGGCAGGATGGCTTCACTCCTGGTTGTCCTTTTCAATGGCAACCAAGCCAGAAGATTTGGTACACTCTCAAATTATTCCTATTTTTGTCTGAAAACCAGTGTCTCGCACCATTTTGTGCTCTCTGCTGGTGGAGGTTTTCCCTTACCCACATCTACTGCCTTGCACAGTGATTCCAGCTCACCTCCGTCAAGGGCATCACCCCTGGGAGGCAGATCTCCAGCAACTCGAGTGGATCAGCTGTCCAGAAGCCAATATTTTACTAGAACTTTATAAAAATGCTTGTAGGTGAAAGACAACTGCAAGAAAAATTAGCAGATAATTAATAAAAGCAGCTTAGTATGTTATGAGGAGTGTCTGCTTTTAAGTTTCATATTTTTGTGATAAATTCGTACAAAGTCTATTCAGTGAAACAGTGCTGTTCCTGCTCTCGGGGGCTGACAGGACATCTCTGTGGTGCTCTTAGAAGAATGGAGCAATGGCTTTTGGTTTGAAGAAGTTCAGGAGAAAATGCCAGACACCGCAAGGTCCTGAAAAAGCCCTCATGAATCCATGACTTGCACTTACTTACCATGGAAATGCCAGTCTTACTGCATGAACCATTGAACAGCCCCATCTTTGCTCACCCTTTACTTTCCCCTAAATAAAGAGCATTTACACATCCCTTGGGTTAGCTGCACAAAGGCAAGATGGGACTAAAGTAGCAGATGAGTCCAGTTTTGGAGTACCACTGACTGCTTCATCTACAGCACAGCTAAGCCACAGACCAAGCAGGATTCCCCCTTCTCCTGCTTCTGGTTTAGGCAATGCAGAAGTCAGGCAATCCAAATGAGAACGTTACTTTTGCACATATGATTAAAAAAAATAAAGAGAGCAGAACACTGACATTGCTTTGCCAACTGTACAGTGAGTCGACCGGTTGGTTTTTCTTTGTTTTTAGAACAGTATTTATTCACCTCCAACAGCACCTGAGGTTTGATGGCTGCAGGAAGGGGACTCGCTAGGCAATTAGCAGGCATCCCTTCAGTGTTTTGAGGGACAGAGTGACCACAGAGAGGCGTTGTCTTTCTGCTGCTGCACGTGGGACCTTCAGAACAGTTTCCAGAAGCATAAGGACAAGGTAGAAAGATCCTTTATACCTGATGGAATGGAGGGGTACCGATGAAAAGTCAGTCCTGGCAGATTTATGCAAATAAAATAACATATGAACTGCTAGACTACCTTGGCTCCTCATAAATCTTCTGCGCTTTCAAGTCCTCTTTTAGACAATCATGAGGTGCTGTTCCCAGAACTGGAAGGGTGAAGTTTTAAAATATTAAAAGTTCAAAGCAGGCAGCTACCCAGCGTGAATGCTCCTCCCCTCTCACAAAAGAAAAATGAAATTATTGAGGACATTGATAAGGAAGGGATGCTATTTTTGAGGGGATGCTCTTTTTTAGTAGGGTACGATCCGTGCAAAGCAACCCTTACTGCAACAAGCTCCCCTTTCGCATCCAAAGGTGTGAATATGAGGATGTTGCTGTAATCACTTCAGTATCTCACCAGCACCACCACCATCAGCCCCTTGCCCCAGCATTTATAACAAAATACAGAACCTGCAAGTTTCTGGAGCCCTTTTGTGCTCTCTGTAGACAGTGTTAATCAGAGCTGTTACTCATTAGACACAGTAGTTAAACCATTTAGTCCAGGTAATTCTAACTGTCAAGTTCACAACATTCTATAGGTTATTAGCTGCTAGCTAGTTACTCTTGCTTCAATTTGTCAGCATCATTGTATAATTTTGTCTGCTGACTGATTAAACCCACAAGACATCCAGGGATGCTGGGTCAGGAAAGCTTTGTGGGCTTATGGGTGGGGAAGAGGCAGCTACTGAGATTTATTATCCACATCCCTCCCCCTGCCCCCAAACCAGATCTAGAGAAAATGGCAAATGCTTCTTCATTCAGCTTGCCTCTCAAACCCCTTTTATTCTATCCTTCAGTAAGAGCATTTCCCAAACACCCAAACTGGCTCTTTGCAGCCTTAAAGAGCAAAGGATCTTTTCATATGTACATACAATTGTCTTGTAGGGTAGGAAAGCCAGCTCCCTGCCAAGGTGGTTCTTTTCCAGCCGGACTCTGAAGGGAGCCACAGTCTTTCCCTACTGATCTTTCTCCCTTTTGCGAGATCTGCACCCCAATTTACAACCCCTCAGTATGGGAGGAGATAATGGGGAATTCAGGGAACTAGTCAAGGGACTGTTTATTGCAAAGCTGGTAGGCATCTAAGGAGGATGCTGAACCCTACAAGGAAACACTAGTACTCGTTTACAAACAGAACTCAGCATTTTTATTCATTGATTGACTTCCTGCCAGTTTTGATATTTGCTACCACCAGAGAAGAGCGTAAAAACACAGTACAACATTATTAACCAGTTAGGAAGGCTGGAAGGGAAAGCAAACCCCAGTACAATTGCAAGTAACTTGGTGGAGTTTATAATTAAGATTTTCTGAATGGATCAGCAATGAAGCAATAAATATGCTGCTGCACTGAACCAACAACAGGACTTTCACTAAGTTTGTGGTTTATTGCATTACAGTAAAAACTAAACGTTATCCATCATCATACATTTGTTCATCAGTCAGGTAGATGACACTTTCATCTGTTAAATGCTAAATGGCTAAAATTACGCAGTAGCTGAACTAGACTAGGACTAGTAGAGGTAGATATTGAATGGGCAGTGCCAGGCAGAAATATTTTGTAAAAGTACTGTTTGTCTTTTTTTATGAACAGTTAGCAGATGTAACATTTTCAATTAAAACAACATCTTAGGAAAACTATTCTAAGATGCTTTGGATTTTCTAGTAATATTTCTCTCGCAATAGTTTTACAAACCCTTTGATATGGTCCCTTGTAAACTGGACAATCTTTGTCCTCCAAGTTTTCTGCCACAATTTACTTGAAGACCAACATACAAAGCTAGAATCTTTGTGAACATACTACTATTTGTACCACTCTAGAAGTAATACACATTTACAGCTTCCTTGGCATGGGAAGACTGTATTTATAGTATTTACAGCTTCAGTAATCTTTCTAGTAATAAAAAAGCTATTTTATACTTAATCTAAAATGGAATTTCTATTACACCACCTCCTTATAACTCGCTTTAGTCTACTTTTGCCGAGCTGCTCTATCAGTTGCTCCTTGCCATTCTCACTGCTGGCTGTATGCTCTTGAGAAGAAGAGTCTCTGCCGAAACCAGGCATTAAAACTTGTATTTGTAGACTGCAGCTTTAACTTCCAGGAAACATAATCATGACAACATGACCATGAGTTTTGTAAAAGTATACATCCTTTGCTCCTTACCACATCCAAGAACAGTTCTCAGCTGGCACGCTCCTGGAAGCAAGAGTCTTTCCACAAGCTCGGCAACCATTTTATTCCACCTGGAACTTTTAACTTTCATTCCTGAGCTTACAGACTGCTCGATTCCTTACTGATCTGCGTAATTATACTACATTTGCATCATTTTCCTCCACAGAATCCCAAAGCAGTACATCATCAGACAACTGTAACTTACTTCCACATAGTTTGAGCTATTTTACATCACCACTTAGGTACAAACTGCATTTTTAGAGCAAACTTTCTTAGGGAGAAAGATTTCAAAGCTAGCTAGCTACCCAGTACAGAACACTTACAAAAACATTTAAAGCCATCATGAAAAGGGAGAAATAAAATCATTTTAATTCAGGTATATTGCGCTGGATTATCGTATCAAGTGGTTTTGTTAGCATTAGTGACACACGTTCAAAGCACAACTGCAGTGTGTGGGGTGCTAGCCCTGCAGGAACAATGCTACCATTGCTCGAACCCTCAAAGGCGCCCTGTTAGACAAAGATCTTAAGTTTTCTTATTTGAACTTGCTCATGTGATACTGATCTCGCTCTACTCTCATCAGTGTTTTCTTTCTATGAAGACACCGACAATTCAATCTGGCCAAAGAGTAAGGTGCTACACCAACTTCCAGGATCTACTGTACAGCTGGAACACCTCCAGACCTGGAAAAACAAACCAAAGCAAACACTAAAGGAAGATTTAATAGATTAATTACACCTACCTCCTCTAGCCCTAGAGAGCTCCCTGGGAAACTTGGAATTTTCTCCCTATGCTAGGAGAAAAACTGAGCAACAAACTTCCTTCTGTGTTCTGGCTGACACACCACACATCAGGACATGATTCCTCCCCTGTGAACACAGAAGTATTAAGACCTCTACTGAAAAAAAAACGTAACTGTAGAAGAATACAGGCTTTTAAGGCATTTAAGATGCAAAGACAAACTGAGTTACTGAATAGATCATTTTGAGACTATTTAACCTGTTTGTTCACACATACCACGTTATCTGAATGCCCTGCTCTCCAAATGGAAAAAGCGAGTACCTCACCTATCATCTTGGGGCAAACAACCGCTTTCAGTTACTTAAATTGTAAGTCCACTTCTGACTCTGGCACTGCTTCATGCAATGTGCATTTGCACCATCTACAGTCTCTATCTAGGGAAAATGTGTTTGAACTTTTTCCCCCCCCAGGAACAATATCCACATCATGTGTCATCACAAGTGGCTCCACTGATGGTAAAACCATCTTTTTCCAGTGAAAATCATGAAGAATTGAACCAAATCATGGCATTAGCAAGCCAATGCTCTAGGTCACTGACCATGACTGCAATCCCTGCTCACCTGCGTTGGCAGCCAAGCACCAATGATTACCATTTTGAATCTCAGCATGCAAAGTAAAGTTTTCACTGTAGCATGGCACTCTATGCTACTACTTCACAAGACTCTCATTGCATTGGATTGTAACTTCATTTCCAGCTCTTAAAAACTCTTCCTCAGAAGTTAGTATTGCATCTAACAGGAGAGATGTGAAGATGGAAGGAATAGCAATTTCTTTGCCAATTAAGGAACCTTCTTCTTCAGGTAAACTCTTGACTTGGTTTCATTTCCTGGGACTGTAGTCTTCTGGAAGAGGATGAGGAACCTCCTTCATCCAAAAGCATCATCTCTGAAGCACTATGGATGCCTTTCAACAAGGTTATGAAGAAATGTCTTTGGGGAAATCACAACAGATGTGTAGATGGAGGCTTCTGGAAGGCCCACAGAAATATCCTTTCCCACTTGCATAATGAAAGATAACAAGTAATTTCTTGCTTTTAGTTCATCTATTTCAACACAAAAACAGGCAGTGAAAAAGGAAATAATCCCATTTATAGGCAGCACCCAAAAAACAGAATAAAAAAAAATTGCTTGATGCAATTCACAATCTGTTAAAAAGAGTGAGCACTCATCTGCCTCCAGCTAAGCATCAGAAGCCAAGAAAACGGCAGCAATACTCAGAGGCAAGGCCAAAAGCTCATAGCTTGTGTAGGCAAGATTGAACCATCTTCAGTAGTTGCAGAAGACATGCAGTCGAAGTATCTCAGGCTGCAGGAAAGACTGAGATCTAGACATAAATACCAGAGTCAATTAATTAAAGGCTCTATAGGTATTCTAGTCCCTAAAAGCCCAGCAGATTAAATATACAAATATAGCAATACAACTTACATTTCCAACATGAACTACACTGCAGACATACACAAGGATAGCCTAACCATGAAAAGAAAGTGGTGCTGAATATACAAGAAACAAAAACCTGTTCTTCTGACAGTCAGAAAACTACAAACCCCAATAAGTCTTCCTGGATTTCTTAACTGTACGTGTCAATCACTGACTTCCATAAAGTGGAAGAGGAAGGCTGTGTATCCACACAACAGGTACTCTGTAACTGAACTCCTGCAGCAAAGAAGGCACTCACTTTATAAGCTGTAGTTTATTTTCTGCTCTGTTTTATATGATGAGCCTATTAAAAAAAAATTGAGCACTTATCTATATTATTAACACAGTAGACTTGTAGACAGAAGCTTGACTTGGAAAATAAAATTCAGCGTTAACACTGGTGGAACTTAAAAGCCAAGTAGTAAAGCATTCTGTGTTATAGGACTTCCCAGACATTCAGTATTTACATATAATGAATGCATTTGCACTTTATACTCAACAACCACCCATCAGCAGTGACATTATTAGCATAACTGGACAGCACAGTAAGCCAACCCTGAGCTGCACTCTAGTGAACCCATTCATTTTCAAAGTACAACAGAGATTGGTTTAAATATTCACACAATTGTTTTTCAAAACGTTTTATTGCATTATATTTGGTACCTTATGTTTGACAAAGGAAATTACATCTGTAACTGCAGGAATACGAAGCTGGTCTGTTATTGAAAAAAAATCTTGGGCCCCTTAAAAGTTACAAAGTCTTGGGCTTGCCTGAAACAACTGAGCAAGAAATATATTCTTAGAAATGTAGGGCTTCAAGTATTACAAACCTGTGACACTGTGGAAAAGTTCCAGAGGTATCTAAACTGCAGCACTTTTTTTTTTTTCTGCATAACGTGAACAAGGCCTGCTGAGGTTTTAAACTATTAGTCTCTTGATCAGTCAAAATGGTAGTCAGGAGTTCTCCTCTTTGCAACTTCAAGCCATAGTATGTTCTCATTTTGTTTTCACTCTATGTGAAAAATGCATGCTATCTTTCTAATTAGTTGGTGCCACATCACAGTGCATAATTTTATTTGGTTCTTGCATTACAGTTTTAAAAGGTTTGGCCAACCTACGCTGATAGGTTCATCTCAAGAACAGCAATGTTGATTCTCCCCGCCCCAACCCCAAAATTTAATTCAAAGAGAGAAATAGTTTTAACTGGTTCCTTCAGTTAAAAACTGTGGTGCAAGAACACCAAACTGATCGTGTACAGTGAATTTCAGAGACACAACAAGCTTATTGAACACACTATGTTTCTTAATTCTGCTTGATATCCGTATGTCCCAGCATCTACAACATAACATGTATGTTGCAGGTTTCTCTGTATATTCTGATTCACATTGCATACTTCCTATGGACATAATCATCCCCGTATCAAAATCAGTCGGATGCTAAAGCCCCATCAACTCTTTGTGCTCAGTGAAAGAATCCAGTGCTAAAACAGCATTTTTGCTGTCTGAGATAACAGTAATCTCACAAGACAAATTTAAAGTAATATTTCTGCCACACACCTGCTCTAAGGGCTATACGCCTCCAGATTTCATATAAATTAGTTTAAAAACATGGGTAGGTAGGAGAAGGGGGTTTTTTTCTTCAATTTTAGCAGCTTTTAATTTTTAAGAAACCGAACAACCTATATCCAGTAATATGTTAGATATTTTATATATATACTTTGTCAGCAGGATAAAAAAAAGTAAAACTATTTGAAGGCAACATTTTTTTTTCCTTCTGTTCTCTGTGTAAGTTAGAAGAATTCAGCAGGTGCGTGACAAAAATATTATACACCAGATATGGTCCAATGTCATTTTTTTCCAATAAAGTTGTTCATATTTCATTGGCCAGTTCTTCAGGTTCTGCAGAACTATCTCCATTAACTGTGATCTTCATATCCTCTTCATAGCCAGGGGGCATGAAAGCCAAAGCATAAGGGAAAAGCTTATGACAATTTGCTCTGTAAGTTTCTGATGCTTCTTTACAGTCTCCAAGGCTACCGTCACATAAAGCTTCTAATACCTCCATACAAGTCTAATTAAAGAGAAAAATAAAGAGGTGTTATGGCTTCTTAGACATTCATCTGAACACTCATAAAACAGAAATACAATACTTCAAAGAAAACAAACTCCCAAGTATTGTTTTCAGGTTTCTATCAATACCAAATGACATTTTTTTAACTAGACACAGCATGAAATACCAGTATAGTCTGATTCAAAATAATGCAGTTTAAAAAGGAATTTAAAAACCAGCTAGAAATCTTGACTGAAAATGAGTATACTCATTTTTCCCGTTCCTTACTTTCCTAAAAAAATTTCTTACTAGTTCGCGACTGAGAACCAGGCTTACTTCCAACTAAATGTGGTTTTTGGGTTTGTCAAGCCTGCACCTCCTGCCCCCATCTTGGGATACACCGAACATTTCAACAATGCATCATATGCATTTGAATTTCAGTGTCTGCAAAGAAAAACAATAAATCCAGAAAATATACTAAATTTACTAATAATGACTTTGTGAATGTGCTTTCAGATAGCATTGGAAGAATTGTTGAATGTACTTCACATGTGAAAATAGCACCAGCTGAATAACCTTAATTAGATGTGAAAACATTTAGAGTAGGGGAAAAAACCCCATTTTTACATTTAAGGATATCTGACTTACTGAAGTGTGTCTGTAACTAGTGAATCAAACCAAATTACCCAGATATTATCACATCCTTCAGATATATCTGCAGTTTCATACTCATTTTTGTTCATGAATTACAAGAGAAAAAGGAGATTTCCTGGTTGGTTTGGTTTTTTTTTTTTTGTTTTTTTTTTTTTTTAAAAACTTGCATTCCAAACATGAGAAATCAACCTACTGACCTTCACTAAAGCCTGGCAGCATTTAACACCTGTCCATGTCATATATGCTAGCATTAGCATAGTAAGCTCCCACACCTCTGACATTTACTATAGCTTTTATTTGTTTTGTGTATTGAGATTAATTGCTGTGTCCTCCTACTATGGGGTTATGAAGATCTCTCCAACAACCCCTTTTCCTCACATTTGCTCTTTGTGACACTGGCATCCCCAGAAGGTCAAATATATCTAGATTTATGCCTGCAAATATGCCTTCAGACAGCTGGTCTTTACTAAAATGAAATGTAATAAATTGGATATCTTTACACAGGTGAATGCCTTTCAATGAATACCTAGACTCCTTCAGATTCTCATTTTTTTTAGGGCACTTCTGATTTCCCATCTAAAAGTTCAGTAGAACTCCAACTCTTACTTTATGTTGGCACCAAGAATGCTTAAATTGAACTTTTTCAGTTTTATCACAATGCTGTGTATATCACCTTTATACACTGCTGAGTCAGTAAATGCTTCTCCTAGTCCCACCAAGTTAACACCTCTAAAACAACCAAGCATTTTGGTTACATTTTAATCTTTCCTAGTCCAATTCCCAGAATCCCACTCTGAGGCAAAAACCACAGCTATGAGGCAAAAAGAATGCTGTTGAAGGCAATTTAACCTTTGTTTTCTAAATCTACTGATAATGTGTCTTAAGCTCTCTGAGACTGCTCAAACAGTAACATACACCCCCCCCAAACAAGAAAAGTTTATGAAAACCGCTAAATACTTACTTAGAATATAAAACACATGAGTTTGACCCCCATAACCAGATCACAGCTATAGAAAGGATCTGAATCTTTAACATCCTAAGCAAGTGCATAAATCACGGCAAACTGTCTTTTCCTATCTCTTTTTCTCCTTTGTTTTGTTCAAATATTTAACTGTGAATTTAAAATCTTTCACAATTAAAGTTCTGTTGAACCCAGATATATCCAAAGAGATATGTTTTGGAAAATGCTGATTTTTGCCCACAAAAGAATAATTTTACTAGAAAGTTCACCAATTTTACTTGCACTAGATCTAAAAAATTCTTGAGTCCCCAGACATAAAGAGCACAATAAAGAGATGAAGTGTCAGGGGAACTGAGAGAGACAAAATGTCCTGAAGCTTGCACAGCCTGCCAAGGAATCTCTTGAATACTTAATTAAATCTGCTGGACACTCTCACAGTGATGCCAAAGGAGATGATTTGACTGGGATACAGAAATATTTTATAAAAGACATCAAAAAAGAATGGACATTTTATTAATTCTCTGCTTTGTCAGGTAAGATTCTGCCAGTGTGTGGTCACAGGAAGAAAAATATGTTTATTAATTCTTTATAAGAAACATAAGATACTAAAATATTACCTTCTCTCAAATACTTTGAATTCCAAGTCAGAACTGAGAGCCTTCCCTGATGGGGGGGAAAGGGGCATGCAGGCAGTGGCACAGGGAGATTATTCCATGACCACCAGAATGGAGCAGAGTTGCAAAATTTTATAAGCTTTTTACTTAACTACATACTAAGGCCAAAATGTGCATATGCACCTTTTAATAAAACTAAGGTAATTCACATGGCTTGCAGGGGGATGAATACGGAAAGCCTTCACAGAGTTTGAACCACTCCTAAGTCAATCTTTTTCTTGTGAATGTTGCCTGTTTAACAGCTAAAGCTCAGACAGACTACAATCTTTTCTTATTGGGGAGCTTTAGCATCTTTTGCCATGTGAATTCTTTTGTGTTTAATAAGCTTTCCCATTACCTGTGGCAATCACATGGTTTCTGCTGCTAGCTAGCTATTTTCATATTATGACAAAACTAAATTAATTTAAACGTGCAAAAAGGACATTAAACATTTTGGTTCAGATGAACCTGATTCCCCTTTCTCTTACATGACAACCCAACCTCCTTACCGTAAGGCATGGCAATTGTTTCAGCTTCCTCTTACCTCCATAATTTGCATAAAGCTTCCATAGATATACCAGAAGTTGTTTACAATTTATAAATATCTGTTACCTGAAGATTTCTGTTAATGAGGGATTCATCCAGGGTCATTGCCAGCTCCACTGCCCTTTTCTGACTGGAAGGATCTAAATAGTACATCATTTTGGCAGCTACAGGAAGAAAAATAAGCCTTCATCACCCAGTGGATGACCAAAAATGTCTAATTACAAACATAAGAGAGATAATAAGACTAAGAGGGGATACTGAACTCTACAGTAGTAGTTCAAAATGGAACGACTTGGAGCATTAAAGCTTGACACCTGAGCAAGTAGAAGGGTAGCTTTAATGCTAGACAAAGCATTAAAACAAATAGGCATTGTCTGTACTGCAGGGTAGCAGCATTTTGCAGTGTACTGTGGAATCCCAGGCAGTAAAGATAATAAATCAGACCTGCTGCAACATACCAGTTCCCTCCAGTACGACTGCTCATATCTCCTTCACACAGAAACTGGGGCACTGAAGTGATGTGCACACAGAGCTCTTGTTATAATATGGTGTCAGGACTCAACCAGGATACAGTTCCGAGTCCCACGACACAGATGTAGTTGAAATGACTTGATGCCAGAAAAGATGCAAGAGTAACTCACTGCTTTTTGTGGTCAAGTCTGAGCCCAGACTGAGCCACAACAGTAATGAGGCTCCCCTGCATGGTTTACATCCTATTTCTCCCATAGTACTCACTGTAATACGTGGTCACTATTGACACCTGAAAGCCTTCTGTAAGCGGTAATCAGCACCATCTAAGATCCTCTTGTTAGGCATACCAATAGCTCTGGGTGTTACCTGGCTTGCTGAGCATTCATGCATTTCTCTCAGCAGTCAGTCTCTTCAAATACACATGTCAAAACCCCTTTGCAACTCAGAAATACTACTTCACATACCATAGCTCATATAAGCTATTTCACAGATGCATTAAATACAGTTACAGTCTTATGATACATTCAGCATGCATCAGAAATGAAAACAGGGCAGAGGGGTCCAAAAATCTGTATTTTAGCAACACAAATAAAAAATTAAAGAAAACCACAGACAACCTGGTGGTCATGTTGTCACAAAAACATGAAATGAGAGAAGAAAAGAACACCTGATGGAAAAAGTGATTTTTTACATCACTGGTGCTGATACTGAGATGGCACTGCTAGCTAAGCACAGGAATTACAGAAGCAGGGCAGAAAAAGGATAAAGGCAAAATACCTGATAACCTATGTGGTAGTGAGTCAAAGTTCTTTTTAAGGAAAGCTTCATTGAAGTTCTTTGGATTAGTTGCTCCAAAAAGCCGATTCATTTCTTGGTTTAACACTGTTCTAACTGCATCAGGCAGATCCTTACTTTCAGATACTATTGAATTGGAAAAAAGTTAATTGAGGTGAGCACAGGTAATTGCAGTAAAGTCTACTTTATGCATTTATTTTAATATTTGTCATGTTTACATTATTAACATAATTGAAAATCTCAAAGGAAGATGCATGAAATTTGAAAAAGCAAGTAACTGGATCTGGTTGAAAAAAGCTTAACTGTGACAGTTTTCTGATGCTTTAAAAAAGCCAAAGCCTTTTTACCCCAATACACTCTCCCCCTTACTGAATAAAATCTATTAGGCTCAAAGACTGAAGTCTTACAAGTCTGTTCTTAAATGTATCTTACTCTGTAGCCATCAACAGGAAGGATGACCTCTGGGGCAAGGGAAGGGAAAGAATCCTTCCAACCTAACAAAACCAATAGAATTCTAAGCCTCACATGCCAACACAGGCTACCTGCACAAAAGCCAGGCGCCTCACTCTGCACTTAAAAAGACTTACTAATACTTATTGGAATAACTACTAAATCCAACTGCAGTCATAATAAACATAATTTTAGCATGAATCAGTTGTTTAAAAAACTTTCTAATAGATGTATTAAATATTTGAATTAAGTGTTCTAGCAGTCTATAAACTGAAAAAAAAAATATCAATGACTATGTGGGTTAGGCATCAACTGGAAGCATGTACAGATGAAGTCATATCAAACTGATACATACCACTGCTGAAGAGATGAATCATACACTCATGAAGCCAAGGATGACTGGAATCAATAGCAAAGGCTCTCTTCACAGATTGAAGCATCAGAAGGAACTTCTCTGGAAAAGACAGTGTTTACACATGTTCAAAAACCGGTGGTTGGAACTCAATGCATTATGTTGCAGGAGTATGTAGTGTTTGAAATTAGAATGATCAGAAGAAATTAAAGCTGAGTGTACTGCAACAGCCATTTTTTCTAACACGCATTTATTTAACCAGTGAATTAAGCCTTTTAGACTAAGTAAATTTGAACATACCAAGTTCTTAAAGCATAATATTTAACCAATACAAGAATTCAAAAGTCAAGTGTTTCAAAAAACCAGTTCTCATTAGCAACTGTACACCACTTCTTTACAGTATGTAGTTCTGTGAACTATAGATACAAATAACTAGGGCAAATGCAAGCTGGGAGAATGAACTACAGTCTCACTGCTTATAGATTTAAACGCAGCAAAGAAAGTGGATAATTGCTGAATCGTCAAACTTTGGATTTTCACAGACCGCTCATGGCTGGGCTGCTGGCCCAACGAAAAGTTGTGTGTCAAAAGGGACTGACTCTTAGTCTCCCATCAATAATTTTTGCTTAAATTCTAATATACATCTTTATGAACCTCAAATTGCTTTCTTTCATGAGTTGTCTCACCTACCTTTTCGAAAATAAATCTCGAAGGCAAAGAGATGCGTCTCTATTTTGTTCTTCACTAAATTCTTCAGGGGTGTTAAAAATTTAATGGCTTCTTCCAAAGGTGCTTCAACCTACAGATTCAAGGAATTGACACACAACTAAGACACAAAGTTTAAACCTAGTAACTACAACAGAATTAGCTATTTCTGAGTCACATCAGTGAGTTACTCTCGTAAGGCAATGCGTAAGGAGATGCTTAGAACCTCTTTTGTTACACATTTTGCATCTTTCACCCAATATTAGGGTCTAAATACAGACTGACAAGCCAAAAAATTGCTTTGTGATGGTTACAAATCACATTTTCCTACAGAGATATGAGTCTTTGCCTTCTATCATACATCAGTAAGCACAGCTGCAGCTGAACCTGCATTGTAATAGGCAGTATGGCTCCCTGTGCCAATCTACACACATGGGCCTGAGACATTGGTAAACAACTACTTTATGCCATGACAGAGTAAGTTCATGTAAGCTTCAGACAGGTTCCTGAAAGCAGCCAGGTCAAGGTGACATTCGAGCCAAGCTACTAACAGCAAGCCTGAACTAACTAGGTATTGATTATCGTCTCCTGGTCTTAACTAGCATAATTCAGTAACTAGACAGCTTTAACACAAATTAATTCTGTGCAAGGATTCTTAGCAGATGGATCTCTTGCATCTAGAGGTTAGAGATAATCCGAACGAGAACCATCTGTTGTCCTTGATATTTACCTTTTTATGAACATAAGCTACGCTCTAAGAATCAGATACAAAATTTAAATGTTGTCTACCAATAACAATTTAGTAATGTTGAAGCAATATGCTTCATTGCAAATAACTGAGTTGAGGACAATGATGGACACGTTATGGACTTCCTGCTAACCATATACTACAGCAGTTTTCATTAAAAAATTGCATCATTTATGTGTACTGTTATAAGTTTGCATTCATCAGTCACAATCATGCACTTAAACTATTTGGAACCTATAATAAAACAGATTTCAAAGCCATACCTTTAAGGCCAAAGCAACATATCCAAAGAAGTCTAGGGGTAACTGTTTCAGGAAAGCCATTTGCAAGTGACCAACTATGTCAGAAATGGTCTTCGGGCACCAGGAACTAACTGAATTTGGAAGTGTCTATACCATGACTCTCGTATTAAATTTGTAATATGATTAGGGAAAATTTGCCAAAGGAATGCATCATACAGCTATAACTATTCCCGGTAACCTTGGGGACTGCCTAGATTTTCCTGGGATATCCCATGACATCCCTCTACTCCAGAACTCAATTTCAGTCCATGCCATTGTGACCTTTTCAACCTTAACTAGCACTGCAATTACAAGTGCTGATTCTTGCTATCAGTGAGCTAAACAATGGGAATACCGACAATATTCTTAGATGACTAGTCAAGTTTAAGTCACTTGCTTCCTGGCTACAAAGTGAAGTTCACTGTCTCAGCTTTCAAATATCATGCCCCCCAGAACCAGTAATGTTAATTTTGTGTGTAATGTGAAAATGCCAAATACCGTATCTAGCAGTACTTGGATAGTATACTACTATTACCATAAATTAATTTTCCCAGTCTCTCTCTTTTTTTTTATTATCCTTTCCCAGATTTTTCAAGTGTTTTCCTGCTCCTTACAGGTAAAACTTTTAGCACAAGAATAGTCTTCTGGGTCACCTGCCCTTTATATATCTCTACAGTTCTTAATCCAGATCTCAAAATTCATCTCAGTCTAGTCAACTACTATTTCCAAACAGCTTCTTTATCCTCCCCCCAACCCACCATTCAAAACAAATGCAAACAAGTACTGTTAAAGCATTCAGTGTTTCAATGTCTCCTCTTTCACAGGTTGTCTATGCTTAATAAATAAAAAAGTATTATGGGACATAAAGAGTGAATGATAATCACCTTACATACAGAATAGAAAGACTTCCATCCGATCAACTAGAAATAGGGTATAATCAACAAGTTAGTGCAATACACACATGAAGATAATTCCACCTGTAGCAAATGTCTATTACTTCAATTGCTGCCTTTGAGAGCTAGGCACAAAAGCTGTGATTTCACATTACTGACAGTATATTCAACAAGCTATTCCTAGAAAAGAATTATTTTTAAAATGCCGCATGTGAAGAGAAGCCATACAAAAAATAAACATGTTATCTGAATGGCTTTCAAATTGTATGTGTGCTCACTGCAACTCTTCTAGAAAATTCTATGACTTTATTATTACATTAGTAAGCACCTTTGCCAATTTCTCAGGGATAAGTTCTTCTTTCGGTCCTCCAATTTCTTCATCATCATCATCTTTCTTCTTTTTCTGATTCCTCTGTTGCTTCTCTTTCTCAGCATTCTTCTTCTCCTCTTCCAGCTGTGCTTTCTTTTGCGCTCTTCTCTGCTTATTTCGTAGCTTCTTTAGCTCCTTGTCAGACATATTCGCTACACACACAAAGGGCAAAACCAGACAATGTTGATGTCTAATATTAAGTCTCAATCAGTTGTCAGACACCATCTTCTTTAAACCATGTCTACTAACTAATAATGCTACTGTTACCTTTGTAAAAACTTATTTAGTATCGACAGATTATTTTACAGTCTACACTGCTGCTTCATAATTCACAAATTCCATCATGAAATCAGGGCAGTGGGAATTAGAACAATAGTATAATGTGCTGAAGGTGGGACAAAGTAATTACTGTGTGACTCCACAAATCCAGTGCCAGGAATAAAAGTGCACACCAATAAACATTGATTTATTCCTTAGGCATTACACAAAACATGTTTAATGTAGTAATTAAATGCTCTAACAAAAATAAGGTGAAATAGTTGCACTTTGGCATAGACTGTTCCAGCTTTGCTTTTAATGCCCTAGAGACACCTTACATTTGATTCGTATTCAGATCCTCTGTTCCCTCCAATTAAAGCATGGAGAATTAATTTAAAATACATCAGAAAATGGCTAAAAGAAATTCTATTACACTTCTACTTGTCTTAATTTGAACCTGAAGCCACATAAATGAACTGTGATGAGAAATATTAAAACTTGACAAATTCCTCTTGAAGGATTCAATAGCCTCTGTTCATACCACTTGAGGTGCCCTAAGCCATAATCACTGAAGTTGCTCTCCAATCAGAGATGGGGGTGGACACTGATCTAAAAATTATTTTTACGTCAGAAGCAAGAGGTGATAAAATTTAAGTTGCTACCTAGTCAAGTTTTTGCACACTGATAAAATGCTTAGAAAGAGCTACCACCAAGCACACCTGCTTCAATCTGTTATTTCATGGACCAACAACCATGAGAATTCCATGTTTTCTCTGCCATTTCATAACACAAACATGTTTTTACTTAAGAATTACAACTGTCACTATGAAAAGCATCACTGTTTCATACTAACCAAAATAAAACCACGTATTAGTTTAACTGTCAGTAGAACATCTACTTTTACATGCAGGTCAAGTTACAATTTGCCTACTTTGAGTTGTGACAGAACTCTTATTTTTGGCTACTACAGTTGACAACTCTAAGAATGCTGGATCTTTGTAAAATATCCACTAATTAGTGAAACTGCATATTTAATAAATCCTAAGAGTTGAATACCTGTATCAGCCTCATGTTCTTTATTTTCATCTGTTAAGGGATTATCATGAAGTTTCAAATAGATCTCTATGGCAATTCGTGCTGCTTTGAAGTAGAATGGATGTTGTCGAAGTACATCTTCTAGTTTTAACAAGTCCACATAAGACCTAAGGGTAATCTTCCTCATACAGTAAGTGTGAAAGTCAAACTGGTCATCCGTGATTTCTACAAAATGCTAACACAACATAACATAACATTATTTAGCAAGTATTAGCAATCAGATACTAACCTTGACTTTTTAATACACACTCCTCAAAGGAATAATTTAGTAAAAACCTGCTGTTTGACCAATACACCCTAACTTTTAGATTTTAGAAATGTGAGTTAACAAAACCCTCCAAAAATAAAGTCATGGTGAAAAGAACAGAAGGTATCTTAGCTCAGAACCAAAATTCACCCATTTCACAATCTCTTAATAGTAACTACCCCCTGAGAATTTGCAGTTTAAGGGACAAAGGTTCTATGTTCATTGTATTTAAACAGCACTTGAAGAATTTTTCTTCTATGAACTCCTCTAATTTTTTCAGTCAAAAGTATGATTTTGACTTCCATTAAATACCATGGCAATCAATTCCACACTTAAATCACACATGGTGTGAGAAAGTACTTCCTTTTGTTCAAAATCTGCTTTCCTCACTGTCACCTGATGTGCCCTTGTTTTTATTTAAGAAGCAGTGAAAAGTCATTCCCCTCTTCAACTTCTCCATGTACTTATGATCTCATACAACCTCATGCTACACTCAGTTGCTGCTTGTCAAAGCTGAGGTTGAAATACTAAGCATGGCAAGCTAACTGCAATCTCTTCATGCTGAAGTTACTCCATGGCACGTTTTTTACTTCGCAGATTTTTAAGGAGGTGTGATATTCAGATGTAAACTGTATGACAAGATTTATATAACAGAAGAAAATTATTACTTCTCTAGTCACTTAATTCCCAACACTGTCCTTTTGACTGCTGCTCCACACCAACACAGAAGTTTTTGCAGCACTGCCTGTAATGATTCCAGGAATTCTTTGCTGAGCAGCAATAATTCACGTAAGACCTTTTACTACTTATGCACAAGCAAAGAATTTTTCTTGTTCCTCCCTCACCACCTACACTGTTGAACATTACATTTTGTGCCCCAGTTTATAATTGAGTATTGAGAAGTGCAAGTGTTGTCCTTGCACTATTCACTCCCTTTCTGTGATCATTTATTGATATATCAAACAATGGAGACCCTAGACAGATGCCTTGGTAATCTCCATGATAAATTCATTTTCTTTAAAAGCTAATTATTTGTTCCTACTCTGTTTTCCCAGCCATGAACCAGCTGTTAAATCCATGACATCAACTTCCCTCCTTTTTCTGAGACAGTTTAGATACTTCATGTGTGAAGGATGACATCAAAAGTGATTCTGAAATCCGGAACAGATTTTATCAACTAGACTGCCTTAAGCATAACTGGTACCTCTAAAAGACTTAAAAGGCATTACTTTTTTTTTAACAAAAGCTTTGTTGATGGTTTCTGAATACAACTTATTTGTCTATCTTATTTCTGATCTTTACTACACCTTCAATTGATTAGTCCAATAAAAAAAAATTAAACATAGCGTCTTAATTCCTTAGAAATGTTTTTTAGGGTGGCCTAAGTCAGCTCTTCCATTTGCAGACCTCTTCTGGTACCCAAGACAATTTACAAAACTAGTAGTTTCTTACAGAAATTATTTAAAAAAGTTTTTACACAAGTTTAATTAAAGGATATGTGAACCGAATATGGTCCTGGCGAATCCCTTTGATTTGTTCGAATCTGAGAATATTCCACAGGCTAGTCCCCTCTGCAGAAAAGCATCAGTGTTGAAATCTCCTTAAGCCTCTCTCTATTTGCAAAGAAGCACAGCTTCCTACTAAAGTTCTCCTATTTGAGCACTGTATTTACACACCCAGCTGTCTGGTCCTTTCCTAGATCCTAATGCACTTAAAAAAATAAAAACCCCACACCCATACTTATTTTTTTTAGAAGTTGTGCATTCAAATTTTTTTGTTTGCCTTACTATGGATCTGCATTTAATGTGCAAGTAACCCCCCTTTTTGGATACAATTTCTACTTTAAGAAGTTTTAATATTTCTATTTCTAATAGCTTCTTTTAAACTGTAGCTTAATATTGCTATTTTTTTAAAGGAAAAGATATTTAATATTTTTCATAGTTTTTTACATTTTTTCTCTCCCTCTAAAATACAGCAGCTTAACAATAACCAAGGTGACATCCTTCCTTTAACACTGGGCTTGTTAACGCTCAGCTTAGCCACATTCTTTTTGGACTTAAACTACACATACTCTTGGCTTGCACCCGAATACCTATTTTTATGTACTCTGCCAAAAATAGAATTATTTCTGAGAGTTTTCTGTTCTTTCCTGGATCTTCAAATGACTTTATGGAATTTCTTTATAACAGTTTACAATGGCAGTTTTCAGAGGAAATGTAATTTAGTCAACTCTCCAGTAGCCAACATGAAACAAAATCTCTCCTGAAGCTACATGAAGTATACTCTTACTGCTCAGAAAGGAAACATGTTAATACAGTAAACTTAAGCCAGTGTTTTCCAACCTAGGCAGTTTAACTAGATACATACTCTTTCAATTTCATGGCATTTCTTAAGTGCTTCTCCAAATTTGTTCATTGCTTTGTAAGCTTGCGCACATTCTGTCTGAAACCACATACATTGCATTTCATTCAAGTTCTCTACTGCCGAGGTTCCTTCCTAAAAGCAAACACAGCATTATTAAAAAAAAGAAGTCTCATTCAATTTGTTAACTGCCATTTCTTTTATCTGGTTCTAATTAAAAACACAAATAAAGAGGCTATCAAAAGAATGCTAGATTTCAAAACTGGAGTCCTGAAACTCAGAAATGCCACAGTTAAGATGGACTCGCTTTGTTCATGAATTAAAAAAAAAACCAACAAAAAAACCCTCAATGTTTCACTTATTGGAAGTCAGAAATACTCAATGAATAGCCAGGTAGTGACCATTTAACTGTGACAGTTCCTCATCTTTAAGACAGGAGAGACATTCATTCATTGTTTTTAATAGTGTGCACAAATAACACACTGCAGCCTCAAGAAAAATGGCAGGAAAGTTCTAGCATGGGGCATGACACTGACACCTGCAGGATTTTTTTTTTTAAACTAAAAAAAGCCATTTGTGTCTTCCAGAGAACTGCTGATTGAACTAAGCAGAGTAACTGGCAGTAGTAACAGGTTAGTTCTTATGTGATCAGTACTATAGAGCAGTGGCAAAGCAAAAAGAATACTGGTAGCTTTGACACTTTCTTTTGTATTTCAAATCTAATTTTATATATACTTCCATAGATCTGTAAAACTTAATCATATGCCTTTCAAGCTTAATGTCAAAGTCAGCTACTTGGGGTAGATGCAGCCATTCTGACTTTACTCTGACCTTGGAAAAACCAGGCTATTAAAAAATCAGCCAAGAGCCAAAGCTGGGAAAATGATATAATATTCAAATGGAAGGGTAAGGAGAATACCCCAAATGAAAGAGAAAGGCAGTCTTCAAACCAGTCTGATTTAGGCAGCTAAAATTCAGAAAAATTGTTAGCTCCATTTTCATTATGCTTAATTTAGGTCTACTTTAATTATTGTTTTTTAATTAAGAAGTTTGTATTTGAGCACTAGACATAAGATCAAAAGGAGATGAAAAAGATTACACAGAGCAACATCATCAAATTATATTTTTAAAGTTCAGTTTTGGGCAACTGGTATGCTTCCTTTTTTGGCATCATCTTAAAGATGCTCAAGGCATTGAGATAGGTCAATTAACCTAGATTCACAGCAGTTTTGCATCAGAAACTCCACGTAAGACTACTGAGCTTATATAGAACTTTCCCTCCCTCTGTGTTCACATGCACACAGCCTCCACTTCACAAAAATCCTTCAGTTTTCCTTTTTTAAATACCTGCCCCACCCCATTCAACCTACCTTACTCCAAGTTTCCCCTGCTGTTCAAGAGAAGAGAAAACCAGGACAAAGAAACAAAAGGCTTTACTTCCCCAGGTAGGTCTCAACAGCTTGTTGCCTGCCTCCCATTGACAACACATAAATGATATTGCCAGTATTCTAAATCTGTAATTTGCCAAATATTCTGGAAAGACTATATTGAGCTGTTTTGACTTTCAGTTATGAAGGAATATTGGCAAGAGAAGTCAATTTAAAAAAGTTAACTAACCTGTGAGACCATCAAACCTATCACAATGGGTTACCGCAGGGACAAAAACTGATGCATGAAATTAAGCAATCTGCATAATGCAAACTTTTTTCTGCCAGCTAATTGGTCATGGGTAAGCAGCTGTTAAAAAAACAAAACCAAACCAGTATGCAGCTTCCCTTCATCACTGTTAAACATGGCCTTAGGGATGAAAGCTTGTTCACAAAAGGAGAACATCTCAGAAATTCTCCCACTTAGTAGCCACACAGAAATTTTGTTCCAAGAAAAGTCTGAATTCTCTAACTTACTACTGTTACAGAAAGCTAAGAGACCTCTAACTTCATTAGATCTTTCAAGGATCCTATAGAATCAACGTAAAACCTGAAGTCAACTCCGATAAAATAGTTTTCTGAGAAGTTAGCGCTAAAACAGACATGCTGTGTTTTTCCTATCTGGCAAAAGTGATCAAATCCAAGCATTACAGAGTTTTCACTTCATACTATGGAATCACACTTATCCAAGATTAATTCAAACCCTGATATTGACTACCATTAGCGAAGCAAGCAATCATAGTTGCTCCGAAACAGAACTTGGAGATTACAGTAAAGGTGAGTAGAAAGTTAACACAGAGAGTTATTCCACAAGGGATTAGGCCCACATTATTCAAAAGAGCTATAGTTAACTGCAACAAACCCTCGTAAACTTAGAACACATTTCTTCTGCTTCTTTAATGGAGTTTGCTTTCAACATGTATTTTGCACATTTGGAGTTGATAAATCTGTCGGCTGTGTCCAAAGCCTGAGCCTCATCCATCCACCTTGCAGCTTCTTTAATATTTCCAGCATGCTTAAAGAGATAGAAATTCAAGTTAGATTTAGTAATTATAAAAGATGCATGTTTTATCTACTCACTGTTTAATATAATTAGTTAATTTTTTAGACTTTTAAAAATAAATAGCTTTCTTCAGGAAGGCAACAGATCTTTAAAGAAAAAAAGCAGAAAAATTACTTTCCCTCATTATGAAATTATAGCTCTTCTGGCACTTTCTTCCTGAAAATGCTTAAAGAACACTTTGGATAATCCCATTTGGATACAATAATCATGTCGTAGTTGAGAAATTTTTAGGCAGTTAAAAAAATGTGGGTAAGAACAGGTGGAAAACTTTTAAAACATTAACTACATTATTTTAGTATTATTTTTAATATAAAAACGTAACTGTAAACTGAGAATTCACATTTTGCAGTGTATTTGTCCTTAAAAACCTTCATAGGACATGATTCATATGCAATAAAAAACCCAAGCAGCCAAACAATACCCTTATCTAGAAACCCACTAAAACTCACTAGAGTAATTTTCCATGGATTCTCCATATGTCATGCTTCATACAAGCTTTAACACTTCAATGTTCACATCAAAAACATTATAGGAAAGCATAAGCATGTGTAAAAGTCTTCCATCATAAAAAATTAATAACCTCTGGTCACTAAGAGTAAGCCAAACTTACCTTATAGATTTTTGCCTTCACAAGGAAGAGTTCTATCAAAGTGGGAGTACTTTCTATAGCAGCATTTATATATTCTAGAGCCAGGGATGGCTGTCCAATTTTATCATAATGCTGAGCCAAATAATACTGGACCCAGAGTAAAGTGGTTGGAGGTTCTTCTTTACCATCATCTGGAGGAAGAAAAATTGGCAGGTTTTTTTTTTGTTGTTGTTCAGGTTATTAAAACAGCATGCCAGAAGCAGAGTGCTATACATACAATTCTGCCTCTGTATCAGGCTGTTGCACCAGACCTGGGAGTGCTTCCAAACACCTGGGTCCAGGTAAGTCCATTAACTTCTAAGTCTATGGTTTGACAAGACCTGAGCATACATTGTTCCCTTCTCATACTGTGGTTTTTAGTGAAAGGAAAAGTGAGTTAGTGGGTCAGAAGGGAGTTGCATTTTGTTCCAACTAGTCCCTTAATCAGGGTAGCCAGATGTGCAAGACTGCAGTGCATGATGTAGTTCTTTTTTAAAACTGTTTTAGAGGAAGGGTATAGCAAAGAGTCCTGATAAACACAGTAACAATGTAAAGGATTTAAGTCGTTCAGCGTTTATGTGTTTTTAGTCCATAGACCTGAGAATTTTTAAACAAAGTGGGCTGTCTGTTCCAAACTCTAGCTTTAAAAAGATTTTCCATCTCCACCTTTGACAAATTTATCATCACTGTTCACCTAAATGTATCCCAGAAAACATTCCTATACACAATACAGTTTTGAAGGTTAGAGAGCTCTGCTTGAATTCCAAACTACTACTGAAGTCTTAGAAGTTAAGTTCACTACTCAATTTTGACTATGAAGCATACCACCTCGCAGGGGGGAAAAAAAAAAGGGAGAGGAGAGGGAGGGGGCTCTAGTGCTACCAAAAGGTTCTGGTTCTTCAGTTTATGATATAACTTAACCATGCAATTATATGCATTTAAGGTAACAGAAAATTGTTTATCTGAATGAAATTTAATATCAAAGCAAATATTGAATTGAACTGAAATAACAGTAAGCTGTTTCCTTAAACAGAAAAGCACAGATGTGTTTGAAAAGCTTGGACAAATTTAAACAGGTATTATTAAGTGGCCATATTGTAGCCTATAGCATTAAATTCAAGGGAAAAGTGTAACAAGCAACGTAAGTGACAATTTCGTAAGGAAGTATTCCATTAATGTTTCTACAAAACAGGGAAATAACTGTTTATAACTTCAATAAAAGTATCTTTAATAATTAGGATTATCCTGTAAAGTTTTAACATATATTGTCATTCATGCTATCTTGATTATTACACCATTATAATACATCTACCAAAATTTCAAAGTATTGAAATTGTTGATACTGTATGCAGAAAAGTTTTTTTCTTGATTATCTGTTACGAAGCAGTTGGGCAAATGACTGAAAAAACATCATAAAGCTACCAGAGAGGAAATAATGAAGGCTGGATTCAATACATGTGGAACCATACCTCACAACAAAACAGCTGTCAGTCAAAACCTGGAAAACGTCTTTTAACTCAAACAAAACCCCCAAGAACACAAAACCCAACCCCCACCAAAAGCTCCAAAACTCCATCCCCTTGAAGACTGTGCTATCAGTATCTATTCCTTTTTGTTTGACATTTCTATAACTAAAGATTTAACATAGCTTTCAAATTTCAGTTTCCTGGACAATGATAAACTCAAGTCTTGAAAATGGAACACTTGAACTCAAAACTGCGAAGATACGACCAAATTTCATGGATCCAGGAAAAATTTTTAGAACAAGTGACTAGATTTTGAATACAGACTTTATATTTGAGAGCTTAAATCCATTCTAAGGATGGCTATCATTCAGTTCTGTGTTAGTGGGAAAAAATGGAAAAAACCTCCATCATCTCAATTTCTTCACTCCTCACTGACTCCCGCCTCTGAATGGTCATGTAATGCTTACACCAGGTGTTACTTCCATAAAGTATGACGGTCTTAGCACTCACCATTTGGGTTAAATAACCTGCAGCTTCTTAGAGAGGTTTCATAACCTATCACGAGCTCTTCTATGATTGCCACCTACACATGCAAAACAAGACCAAAAAAAAAAACCAACTGTGGGCAAGATGGAATTTTGTTTCAATTTGAACTACTTGGTGTTACCCAAACTAGTTATTTTTGGTAAAAGAATTCTACAATATCTAGAATTACAATACATATGGGAATGTACTCAATCTCACCTCTCTTTTTAACAAATTAAGACCAAGCTTCCCTCAGTTAACACTTATACAGCTTATAAATACTAGATCTTAGTTTTTCTACATTTACCAACTTGGCACAAGACTATGTATGCTTGTACTTCATTTTTTCTAGATATACCAGGCCATAATATACAACAGTGCTGATGGAGTGCACACTGAAGAAAAAAATTTTTCCTTCATCTCTTCAGTGCGTCACAGCTACGAGGTAAAACATGTAAAAAGTGGTGGTGGGGAAACCTACCTTTTCCTTGTCTTTATATAATGACCTCAAGGTATTGAAGACTGGTGGGCAACCTTTGCTGAAATTCATCCTTAGAAACTTGTCCAGACATTCCTTAAACTTTTCACCTTGAGAAGAAAAAGACCTGTTGATTTTGTTTTACCAAACATTACTCCTCAATTGCAGATTGTTTATGCTGTTAAAACATTAGTACCTAGGAAACACAAGTGTTGATCACTACCTGCTCAGCAAAAATGTACTCACCCGACAAAAAGTTTAATGGTAATCTTCTTGGAACTAGTCCCCTTGGGTATTTAGTCCAGGCCTCTTCATAGATTTTTAACCTCTCCATCATATTAGCTGGAACAGAATTTTACAGTTTACTTTTTCCCTCCTTTTTAGGAAGAAGGGAAAGGCAGGGAGAGGGAAGTGATTTACATCTGGTTAAAAAAAGAATCAGTATATATAGCAACTAATAGCTATATACTTCCTAAAGAACATTAATTTCAATTTTATTATTTTTAAAACTGCCATACTAAATGTTTTCAGGTATTCAGTATCTGTAAATTCCTCTTCCAGCAGCAGAAGACTAACTGCTTATCTCTCATCTTAAAAAAAAGAGTTCCTGCCTTATCAGTGTGCTAAAATCTTCAACAAAGAAAACCATTCAGGAGAATCATGTCTGTTTTTCCAAAACCTGTATTACCTACAACGTAAGATATAAGATAACAGAGACAGTAAAAGAAAAAACCTAAATTAAAACTATCTTCTAAGAAATAACTCTCTTCTTTCAACCGCACACAAAGATTACTGCATTTTTGTGTTGTTTTGGTTTTAAGACAGGATAACAACAATACAAGAAATACTTCCAGCCTTTCTTAAAGAAACGTTATGATAATATGTATGCACTATGACTAAAAAGTAAAAAATAGTTTTATTATTTAAAGCAATACAACTTCTTGATAAATATATAAATTCCAAATGTGCAGAAACAACTTCTTTACTACAATGCATCAAATCATTACCTGGTTTAAGTGCCTTTTCTAGGCCTTTGTAGTAGGCCCAGTTTTCAGGATTTCTTTCTTGCAGTCCTTTATAGACTTCAACTGCTTCTTCAAGTCTGCCAAGCTGAAGCAGGAGTTCTCCTGTATGAAATCCAAGAAGTTTTAAGTTAAGGTAACAAGATACTGAAGCAGAATAATATTAATCACTCTACAGTAAAAGACTACATAATCCTTAACTCCATGTAGATACTAATTTCTTAGAAAAAAACGATCGCAGTGGCATCACAAACCAGCTGACAGGCAGGCTTTTAATTTGATAATAGCTGCAATTACAATACAATTCTACAACTCTGCCAGTAACTCTGGAAACTTACTTGAAAATTTAATGTTAAAAGCAAGACGCACATGTTTTTTTCTCACTTACTGAAGTGACTGGTTACTTTAATCACAGTTTTTACTACAGAAGGCAATTAAAAGCAGTACACAGTATTTCACGTATACAGTATCTTGAAAACCAAATTGAAATTGCAGAGCTGCAAATAAAAGAACGGTTCTTCAGTCTGGTATTTCATAAAACTAACTTCAATTTTTTAATGCAAGCCATTGATCTGATTAATGAATTCTCAAGATTCTGCAAGTATGTTTCCTTTTAATGATACTTCATTATAAGATACAACTGTTAAAAGTAAAGTCTAGATGTAACAACTGTTTAGAGGATCCTTGCTAATGCTGGAGTTGCAACAAAAGTCAATTTCCCTATTCACAATGGGAAACCATATTTTACAACGCTTTGCTATTGGCAAATGTTAGGCAGGAAAAGATTACACACCAGAGGTGATACTGTGTCATTCTAGATTAAGGTAAGATTTTCTCATCCAGCTTCAAGAGCAAAATACAAGCCAGCATTATTACCTCTCTTCTTCCCTATCTCATGCTACTGACACATAATTTTGTCAAGAGATGCCACTTCCCACAGATAGGATAACTTGAGGACTACATGCAGTATCTAATGCCAGGCAAAACATCAATGGCTCACTCACTGAGAATGACAGAATCTGGAAAATAAACCTAAACTCTTTCTCTGGGGTTAAAGTTATAATTTTTATCTAATGGTGGCAAATGCCAATACTATTTTCAGATTCTCAGTTGTACTTCATCCACAATGGCTTTTGCACATACACTTAAAATCCATAGACAACTCTCATTTATTAGCAGGCTTTTCTGTAGTATGCACCACGGCTAAACTAGACCTAACAACACAACAGGAGCTGTGCCCCAAAAAATTAATCAGCTGTACCCTGCTGAAAGCACACAGACTGCAGCGCATTTCCATCCTTTTTTCTGGTAACTTGCTAGAAGGTTTTGTGTGTTTTTTTTTTTTTGTTTTTTTTTTGTGAAATCCTGTTTGAAAATCCTATTTCAGTATCAGCCTCAGATCTTCACCAAAAACTTCAGAACACATAGTATGTCAAAAAATCTTTCAGATAAAACATAAGTCATACAAATACACCTCCACCCCCCAAAACCAAACCTCCCGCTACTACCTCTTAAAAATGGTCTGTAATAGTGTAATCTCTACATCCATTTCCATTTATATGCAAACCAAATAATGTATTCAGCTACTGTAGAGAGTTGTCTGCAATCATCTTCCTTGAGGAAGTACCACACACCGTCCATAACACTGTCACTACACAATTCCTAGGTTCTTTTTGCAAGACAGTGAAATTACTCTTAGGAGGAATAGGGAGATAGCTACAACATCTACATGAATAATATTATAGAGTAAAAAGATTTCTTCTCTTTTCTTCAATCCAAATAGATTCTAGTGTGGGCCATGAACAAACAATACCTTCAACAGATTGGAAGTTTCACAGAAGGACTGTACAAACATCAAGCAGAAGAGGAACAAACTTTTTAAAAGTCCACCTGTTAATAGAGCTGTAAGAATGAACTTCTATCACTCTGCAATTCCAGCTACGGAATATAAGATATAGTATTATATTGCTCTGTTATATAGTATTATACACTAGGATTATAATAATACAGTAACAGAAGCCTATATTGGGTTGCCCAACTGAAGAGCCTATTTCCATACACTGCGAGAGTGACTGAGTACAATTAAAAGCTGCCTACTTTGCCGAAGATGATTCTGCCCTTTCAGCAAGCAGTATCCCTGTCAAGACCACTATCAAAGCTATTATAGCACATGTGTGGGTACATCACCCAAACAGAATTTCAGGACCAATTCAGGATCATCTGTCTGAAACACTCATCAGATTGAAAGTTTCAGAACAGTACATCTGTACTCTGTTGATATCTTATCAACCTGGGAGAAGAGTATGACAGGGACCAAACAGTTGCAAGACAGGTAGTCCGTTACCACAGCAGAATTAAACAAATTAATCTAAAACCAAATCAAAGATGAAGTTCCAAAAGATGGTAAAAGCTGATAGTAAAGGTATTCAATTGTATACTATGTGTTTAAACATATCTTCAAAAACATAGTTACCTTTAGTTTCTTCGACAGCCAGTTTATCACAGATCTGCTTTTCATAGGTACAAAGATGCTCTAAAGCTTCTTTATATAGTCCTGCCTCCCGGAGGACTTGATTTTGATACAGCAGCAGCTCGCTGTACTCATAGTCCACTTTATCAGGTGATGTCTACATAGGGACGCAAGACACATAAGAAAGTTCAGCCTTCTAGAATGTATTTGTGATTTAATTCATTTGACTAAAGAAACTGCATAAAGTTTTCACATCATGAAAGCAAGAAGTGTTTTATTTTTGGCTTACGCAGCAATCCATACAGAAATTTCGTGTCTTCCTCTTACCTGTTGTGTCTTCCTAAATTCCTCTAAAATTTTTGCTGCCATTTCATAGTCTTCCAGTAGATGGTAAGCAATAGCATAACCAATCCATGATGCTCGCTGTGCAGGTCGGAGCTGAAGCAACTGGTATCTTGTTTCCTGAAAAAAAAGTAGCTACTAATTTTCCCGACTTTATTCTGATGCTCTGTAGCATCTGTTAGGTAACACTCTGTCCTCAGTATTCTAATATTTAAGGAATGTCACTAAAAATTAGTTTTCTACATGCGAATTATTTTTTTTCTTTTAACCAAAAGAATAAATGTTAAAACACTACAGTGGTCTTGACTGAATAAAACAAAACCAAACCCACAGTAAATAACACATCATGTCCAAATGAATACAGATGAGTCAGACTTTGTTAATGTATAACATGCTTTTCCTGTCTTACCACTTATGAACAGAATGCAATTACAGATACTTTGGTTTGAGTTGCAAGAACATTTACTATATACTGGTGTTTCAAATTCACCTTGGAAGTACATATGTATTAAATAATTACAAGTGTTGTTAGGCAAAATAGGTCATGCAAGTGCATCCCTACTTTTCAGCAAGAAGATAATTACAGCTGGAAGATGCAACAGATTTGGTTGGTATCATGCTGTTTTAATCTGAGGGAAAACTTGTTACTTGTTTTGTTACACACTTCTGAAAGGCATCTTCAAGTAATTTAAAATAATGGAAAGAAGTTACTAGCTACTGAAAAAGACCCATCAGAAGTAGAGGTTAACAAAGAACTAAAACTAGTTATAGCAGTTTGACTAGAATGAAGATCACTCAAAATTTTATAAAGTAGGAAAAGGTGGAAGTTAAAGTGAAGGGAAAAAAAACCCAAACCACAACATTATTCAGAGTTTTGAGAGTAAATTCACATTCTTTAGAAACTAGCATATGATTAGTCATGAATTACTGCCTTCTAAGCATGTTAACATTTAATCCTTAATGCATTCTATAACCACACGTTCCTTGTAAGTTTAGCAATTATACATTTGTATTCACCTTTATCTAAAAGCCAAGAGAACACACATCTACAAATGAATTTTGGCACCTATGGTAAGTTTTGGCTATCTTGTCTCAGCAAGAGAGAAGTCATATATCTAGATTACTAATATGAAAAAAACAGTGATTAAGAAATGTCCTAACTTGGAAATACGTTCACTGAAGACCTATGTTAGCTGGTGGTTCCACACAGCTCTGAGAACAAAACTTGTTCTTGCTATACTAAAATTACCCTACTTTGAAAAGTAAATAATCTATGAAGAGACCAACTAATGTGTTTTAACAACCACAACTTGAAATGTGCAAGGAAAATTTGAAAAGATGAAAACCTGACATAAAATATGGTCCAGGGTCTCTCAGGTAAAAATCTCAATTTTTTTTTTTTTTCAGAGAAAAGGAATACCTTATTATACCAGTCTACATCAGCTGAATCATGGACAAGTTTCTAGGCACAAACCCTGTAATTTAGGAGGAACGAAGTTGGGGGTTTTTTTTTCCTTCTTTTTTTCCAATTAATTAATGTTTGAATTATAAATACTTAGGGTAACCATTGTCATCTTTCCCTGGATGGCTCAGTAAGAAACAAACAGGTCTTCTATAGTTATTGCTCTGCCTAACCCTAAGTGAGCCACACATTGATCATGGGCAGCAACTATGACTTAGCCTGAACCACATACCATGTCTGCAATGTGTATACTGAACAGAAGCTACTACTTTAAGAAATAAAGGTACTGGCAAGCTAGACATCAGCTTGCAATTCAAGATTACAGGGGAAAAAAAAATAAATCTAACTACATTAGGAGTAGCACTTGTAGAGAAGACAATAGAAAGTCTGTATTATTCTTTACAGAAGTATCACAGCCGTGACACTACCACCTTGCAATGGTTCGTTAGTGTGAAACAATATCACACATGGCAAATACAGACAACTGACACAAGGCAGCAAATAACTGGGTGTGCAATAACAGACAGAAAGAGGGTTCCAATCTAAGTCACCAAACTGCATTCAGCTTTGCTGCAAAATAAACAGAAGAAAACAAGATAGTAATCTAAACATTTTAAGTATTAAATCAAGAAGGAAGAGGAATATTCAAGAGTTCTGATCCACAATCTTTCAGCTCAGAGGAAACATAAGGAAATATTTGGACCCAAAGGAGCTCTCTCTAATGCCCAGGTTCGTTGGGAAGCAAAATGTTATGTTTTATGCAGCGCACCGCTTGCATTGTAACATTACCCAACTGCCAAGAGAAAGCTGGTGGCCATTGATTTAAAGGAGAGAGATACTGTAAAAACTTATTGAAAAATAGAAACTCCTTTGCCTGAATAACAATCATCTTCTGAACACATTGCCTTTTACCTGCAGGGATCCTTCCAAGAAAACAACAGAAAGACCAAGCATTGTACATTGCTGGATTATAAGAGCATTAAAAAAAAAGCAAACAATTCTGCACTGAGCTGAAAAAGAATCATTTAATATGCCATTAAATCAGTATACTTTATAGAAATTGCTCAGTAACATGTCTGCTTTTACCTTCAAAAAGTATTGAGTAGTACATAGTTTTAACACTCTGGATCTAAATCTGTGTATTTTTCTAAGTGTCATTAAACAATTTTCCACCTTTGCTGCAGTTCCCCAGAGGCTGATAATAAATGCAGGATGTATACTTACCCTGTAACCTTCAAGATCCCTCATTTGAATCTGTAGCAGAGAAAGATCTCTCAAGATTTGAAGATTGTCTTTGTCCCATTTCAGTGCATTTCTATAGCATTTGATAGCTTCGTCATACTTCTTGTCTGACCTCTGAAGGAGGCCATAGACATGCCAACCTGGAAAATTCTGTTAAGGATTCTACTGAATTTGAACAAGGAGAAAACAGATCCAACATGGCAGTGACAGAACAGTTGGTAAAAAGCTCTTAAGTTGTTTTATAAATGGACAGTAACATTACTACCAACATTACAGCTCTTTTCCTCAGCTGTACAAAGTTTGCTTGCAAACTGAAGACAGAGAACTTTTTGCCGGTTATATGCATAGGGTGCATTTAACATGCTGTAAACTGTATTTTTCATGTACTGGGGGAGGAAATAAAGTAATAGGATCTCTGAAAAGACTATAAGGCTTACTCAAACACATTTTTGAGTAAGGGCTTGTATTAGACAAGTGAAGTGCTTGCACTCCAGCATTCTAAGTACGTGACAAGTCCTTATCAATGTAATGGCAACTACTAATGTTTTTAAAGCAAATCAGATGCTTAAATGCCTAGTTCAGCCCACCATATATTTAGAGTTGCAGTTTGATGATAAAAAAAAATATACAATGCAAGCCAGAATAATATTTGAGCTAAGTGTGACTGCAAGGATAGCTGCAAAGCATTTGCTCTTTGGAGAACTTAGACAAAATATTCCTATGTACTGGAAACAAAATTTAAAATTCTGAACTTCCAGTATGAAGCCTAATGGCACTGGCTTTTGCTGCTATCCTATAAATTAAGTAGTTGTAGAAATAAACCTTTTTCATTCATAAGTAAAAGCCCTATTTCAAGAAGGATACAGACATGACTCTTCAAGTCATTCCTTAGGCCTCTACGCACAAGTTCATAAGCTTCCTCTTTCTTTCCTAAACAGTTTAATGTTAGTCCTTTCATTGCCAAGGTTTCTAAAAAAAAAAATAAGGTTATTAATTTTCATTGGTTTTTAAGGTTAATATAGCAATTTGAAATATAGTATAAAAGCAAATTTAGACTCAGTTATCAGCATCAAGATTTTGCATTCTTTTTTCACACAGAAAACTATACTGGCAGTTTATTCACTTAAGTATATCATGCGCAACAATAAACTTTATGCATTACTTCGACCAAAAGGTGAAGCAGCACTTTATTTTAAAGGCACTAAAAACTGTCTGCTCTACAAACATTTGAGAGATTTTTTTAAAATTTTTTTTTTTTTACTGTAAAGGAGCATTGTAATTACCTGAGCATTTATTCACAACACTGAGACTTCCACACATCCACCAATGCTAAACCAATGTCAAAGAAAAAAACCACATTTCTGGGCAGTGGAAAGAAACTCTCAACTCAGTATTAAGAGCTGACTGAAAATACAGCAAGGTACAAACACCTTTTACAGTAAGACTACTCCTTCAGAAAAAGTAGCAGACCACAGTGCTGAACAATATTCAGTCTCTTCCTTTTGTCTTTCACTTCTGCATAAGTGAATAACATCTCCCTCGAGAAGTGATTTAAGCAATACATAGATGTATTAAGAAACTTGCACCATGCTATAATGAATATTAGACTTGCAGCATAAAGATAAAGACTGGTAAGCTGTGACTACTGGCAAGACCTGTCTTTAAAATTACAAATCTTACCAACAGTAAGTGCTTAATATGGTGCAGGTTTCTGGATGCTCTTACTGCTTTAAGGGCAAAAGTTTAACAATAAAGTGCTATAAATATAAAACTTACAAATTATTACTCTATCCTAAAGTATAGGGGAAAAAGAGAGCACATGCTGTTTGAAAACTTACCTCCATGTTCTGCAAACTTTGGGTTAGAAAGGATCTGTTTACAGAACTTCAGCCCATTTCTATACTGCTTATGTTCATAACACCTCTGTTGAGGAAGAACAGAGTACATTTATTAAAAAAAATTTAGAGTGAGACTATTTCTGCACCCTTGAAATTAACCATCAGTGCAGCTAGTGCTTTTAGAAAATGTACTAATATTTTAATGAACCCTGTTTAATGAGCTTCCTGTGATTAAAAATTCTTTCCATCACCAGAAAAAATAGTATATGTTAGTAAGAACAAATTTAAATTTGTAATTGAAAACATATTATCATACAGCAACTTCTCAGATAAGATACCACAGGAAGCGTAAGTGCCTACAGAGATTCAACCTTCCTTTAACATAAAGGCAAACCTTATGTCGTAACATATCTTGGTAAGCATTCAACCCACTTTGGCTCAATTATCTTTCACAGAAACACCGCAAGACAACCTCCAACAACCATACAGGCAGGAAAGAAAATTAAATCACTAGAACTTGGCTTAAACGGTCTCTGAAAGCAACCTCTTGAGATCAATTTGAATACCACATATTTCATATACATCCATACTTTCAGAACTGGTATATACTAACATTATCTTGCCATACTGGAAATTAAAACATTCCTCTACAGTTTTATTAAATCCAAATCTAATTATTTCCTTGTGTTTGAGTCTCATTGTATTATGTAAGGCAACTGCAATGCAAAATGGCACACAGAATGAACCTTTAAAACCAGTTTTAGCGTCTTCAGTCAATCCACTCCCTGTGCTGATCTTTAAATAGAAGCCAAAGGAGGAAGAAGTAATGTTGTAAACACCAGTTCATTCACTTTAAGTCACTTAAGCAAATGCTTGGATTTTCTTAGGTTTCATTTTACCGTAATGCCAATGGCCCGACTTGAGTACGAGAGTAAAGAAACACACATTGCTTGAGCACAGACCCAAATCCAATGGTAACTAGGAAGTCATTCATAACAGGATCTCACTGACTCTTATCGACCAGTTCTGGTGGCAGGAAGGCTGACAGGAATGTAAAACTGGGTACAGCCTACAGTGTTCAAGTCCTCCTAAATAAGTTCTTGTTCAGGATTCCACCTTTCCTCACACTGCTCCAAATTAATTACACAAGAGCATTCATAAGCACAGATGGACATCATTTGTCCTCTAAGCACTCCCATCAAAAATTTAGGAGGGGCAGACCCAACAGATCCTCCCATCAAGCACAACGTTCTAAAAATAAAACTTCAGAAGTTACATGAATGTTATGGAAATGCTTAAAAAAGAAAATGGTGTACCTACCTCAACTTCTCTGCTTTACATTGCTTTTGCAACACTGGTACACCAGTAAGTGGATGTATTATTTTCTAGGTACTAAAGTCATACAGCTGAAATATCAAGGCTGAAGACCAAGAGGCATCACAAACACACTTTGGAGAAACGGAATCGTGTGAAAGGAAAGAGGAGGAAGAGAAGGAAGATGCTCAAAGAGAGCATCCAAAGCAAGATGGACTCAGAGAGGAACATGTCAACAAAAGAATTATAGCATGGTTTGGATTGGAAGGGACCTTCAAAGATCATCTAGTCCAATGTCTCTGCCCATGGCTTTCACTACATCAGGTTGCTCAAAGCTCTGTCCAACCTTGACTTTGAACACCTCCAAAAGACAACTCTATCACCAAGGATGGGAAAAGTTAGCAGGCCAATCACCTAGCAAAGGAAGATTAAGGGTTAGGTAAGAGAAAATCTGTATAGGCATCTTTTTTTTTTATTATTAAACTTGACTGCCTATTATTTACACCTTTTAGTCACTACTTGCTTTCATGTAGCTGGCTGAGTCACTTTAATCAGCCACTGGTCAGAGCTGACAGAGAGCTTACAGGTGACAACACAACAGGATCAAGCCTTTTTTTTTTTTTTTTTTGATTGAAATCATCACTCATATAAGTTACCACCCAGGCCTCCTCCCTGAAAGCAGAACTGCTATTTGCTCCCACCTAGGTGGGTGTGAGAGCAGCAAAACCTGTCACAGAAGCGGTGCAGCCACAGGAACTTCAGAACACGTCTCCAGTGTAACTAAGGCACTGTCACAAGCAGAAAGGGTACTCTGGGGTTTCACAATTTGCCTTTAAGTACAGCTGCTCAGATGCTGGCTATGAACATGAAATCTTATCTCTGAATAGTTCCATTTTATAGACTCTAACAACCAGTCTTTCACCTTGAGGTTTAAGGAAAGTCAGCCAAGATGGTATATATGCTAGAGACAGGAAATACTTGCACATAGATTTTTCTCAGAGTAACAAAGAACTTAAGATGCAAGATACTTTGTGTAACAGAGTAAACTCATTGAGAATTGTAATAAATTCTCCCTTTGGGGTGCAGGGATGAAAAATTTACAAGTTTATATCCACTTACATAGCAGAAAGGTTCCCATCGACCCAGAGAACACTGGATAGGACCAATACGTTATCGGAAACTGATCATGTACTTGTATTACCTGAAGTACCAAATGAAGAACTAGCCATAGCTACATATATTCCCCACTGAAGTATCATAGGCTTCAATTTTCAGGTGTTTCTAGATCAAGACAAGTTGGACTGATTTCCTATATGCAATTTCTCCAACCTTCCAGGTTAATACTTCGAGCCTATTTCATTCTGTTAATGGAGACATTTCAAATTGTGTCATTTTATGAGTTTTCTTATTCTATGTATGTATTCCATGTACACGTTGTATGTTTTTACAGTGGAAGGAAGGGAACAAATGAAACTGAGTTCATGTTTCGTCCTTCTTCAGAAAATGAGATTATTTCATCAAAGTGGGTCCAACAGCATCACTGAGACTCCACTACTTGAAGTCATGCATACACCTATGTCCTCCAAAGGTGTGTGAGAGGTCAGGAATGCAGCATATGCCACCATGGCTGATAGAAACCTTGGTGAATCTGTGGCTTCAAGGAACAGAAAGATGAAAGAAAAATCTTTTAAGAAAAAGGAGACAGTAAATATTGAAAAGGGGAAAGGAAGAACAAAAAGAATAACCCAAGGGAAGTTAAGTGTAAGTAATACAGAGCATGGGAAGGAAAATCCATACGGGAGTCAGCAGTTTCTCAGCAAAAGGAGAAAAAAGAACCAGTAATAATAATTAAAATTAAAAAAATAAATAATAAAATCAATCACAGAAGCAGGAACAGTGACATCTCAAGTATTCTTCAGACATAAAGAAACAGGCTTGCTAGAAGCAGAAATTGTCTTTGTCTGGGTAGTTTGTTTCCTCCCAGATAAACAGCTTGTAGTAGCCATTCCCAGACCTCTGACCCTTACTTTGGGACAGCTGTTCTGCAGAAGTAACAGTAACATACATCTCTGCTCCACAGACTGCTAAAAGAGCACAGTTGCCTCCTCTAAGCTAAACTCCTGCACATAAACACTTCCAAAGCCAGCAGTCAGAGCCTGCTTCTGATGCTTGACAGACAAGTGGTCCAGCTATAGCTTGTGACATCATGCAATGAGAAAACATAAAAGCTAAACTTCTAAGAAGTAAGGTTAAGGCTGATGCTTTAAAAGAAAAGAATCTGACTCTCCATCAGCACAGAACCTCTATTACACATTTGCTGCCCTTCAAAGCTTTTCCTTTAATAAGTTACCAGATCTTTTAAGATATCTAACAAGCTTTTCTATACACGCTGTGGCCAGAATTACAGTCTACTCCAAACACATAAAGATTCTTTTTATAACCTTTAACTCATTTTCTGTATTTATAGCAAGGAAATAGCAGCTGCTTTAATACAATGCTGGAAAGAATTAATAATATGAGGCAGACGGAGTATGACTCCTTCAAAATCATGCAAGACCATAGCAGGTAGGAGAGAATTTATATTTACACCACTCCCACACCACCAAGTATTTATTCAATGGATTTGAACACATGGTGATTACGAGACAAAGACTGACGGTGAAATTACAATGAACAAAGCAGCCCATATTCTCTAGATTCCCAAGTCTAAGGTGGAAGGAGGGCTCATGCTCTGGTGTTTGGATCCCTAAACTGTATTATGGTATCTCTACAGAATCAGTCTTCAGCCAGCAAATGTCTTACACATACACATGGCTCAGCATGCCAAGTGTGAATGATTTCCTCTGCATTTCTTCCTTGATGGCTGCCATAAAGAAAGGTGAAAAGACTTCATCATTTACAGCTTACCTACATCTGGACAGCTAACTGCTACATGGAGTTTGTTCCCCCCTCGCCTCAGTTTTCTGGTTTTGAACGTTCTCTCTCTAGTGTATCTACTTTCTAAACCTTGTTATCAAACCTACAGATAGCGAGTAAGACTGACTTGGATTCTTAAGCAACTGCTCCGGTTACCCACGAGGTTATATACACGGGCCATGCTACTGATTATAGTTGGACTCCTAAGGTCTGCTGACAATAGCACAGAGATTACTCTTCTCCAAACTTAATTCAGCATTGTTTTCTTTATATATTGTATAAGCAAATAAATTTCCGTAAGTGCATTTTAGAAATTTTACAGCTCTAAGTTTGAAATGTACAGAAGTAGGCTCTCTAATTCTTTGCTACCTGTAAGCAGGCAGCACATTTTGCCTCTGACATATTCCTTCCCTCTCAAAATAGACATTTTAATGGTCAAGTACATATGTTTCCAACTAAAAAGCAAGGCTAATAGTCAAGTGCAGCATTCAGACATGCAGGTGTGTATCTCGGCATCAAATACACAGCACATGGCAGACCAGATTCTGCCATTACACATGAATTATTTTGCATATATTAACTTCCAGAAGTGCAAATCGTCCTTATCACAAAGGAGTCTTCATGTCCTGCAATCATTTGATAACCAAAGTAAATAATTTAATAGCCATCCCAACTTAAGTTTGCTATTTGTAATACATTTTATAATCACTACACTGCAGATTAAAGTGTCCCTTATGTTCAGTAACATCAATAGTTAACAACAGCTTTAACTCAGTATGATGCCAGGAGTTACCATAGGTCTTACTAGAAGTTTCACAGCACAGTGAATTTACACCGCCACTAGGTATGACTCAACCCAAGAAAAAATCATCTAGATCACAACACAGAAAGCAGAAAACTGCCTTTCTAGCAGGGGCACTTAAGAAGATGCGTATGTTCAATCTAGCGGATTCAAGAGCATTTTAAAACCACTTTGCAGTAGTAAAAAAAAAGTCTCATAAGAGTCCATCCAGGCTGGATTTTGCAGCTGATTAAGCAGGTGAGAAGCAGACCCAAAAGTGTCTCATGAGCAAGCTGAAGATAGTCATAGGAGAACAACATAAAGGAGAAGCTGCCTTTTGTCTTCTTACCTGGAAGCATGCAAAACTAGAGTTTTTTCCTCAAGAGTAAGTACCAAAGCAAAGAAAGTACCATTAGCTCCCCAAGCTCACAAATGGGAGCACTGGGGTATTATTGATTGCTTTCTTTTTATTCTTACTTGGACCAGCACAGCTGGTTATATGAAAGAGTGGGGAGAGAGTAAAAACAACATAGCAGACCCAGCTGTGTGGGATGGGATCACATTCCCAACTGTTATGCCCTTTGAACTGGAACATTAAAATAGTGTGCAATTTCCATTAAAAAGAACTGGAACATTAAAATAGTGTGCAATTTCCATTAAAAAGACAGAATTTTGAAAAAAAACCAAACAGTATGAAGAACTTTTAACTGTTTTCTCTTCTAAGATTACGTATTTTCCCAGGTCACACTTTTAACTCAAACTTAACACCAATGTTTTAAACTTCCATGTCTGCAAATTAATTGTATTAAAACAAATGCAAACTCAAATACTCTAAAATAAAAACCAACACAAAGAACCTAAAACCACCATCAAAAACCCCACAAGAAATCACTTCTCACTGATGGTAACTCCGTTGAAGCAAGCATCCTAATTTAGTCAATTCTATTATGGACTAGCCAAAGAATATGATTTTCTTCACCAAATGACTACGAAAATTGGATTCAGCCCCAGAGAAGGTGGAGATGCAAACTTAACTTCTCATTGCTAGTCCACTGTACTCAGCCTCTCTTCATCAGCAGTTTATGTAGCCTGTGTCATTGTAAGAGGCAATATATCGCAGACTATGCCACATCACATACAAGAGTTACTGGACAGGACAATTGATCTACACATGGGCCCAGGCAAATTTTTACTTGCATCTGAAAGTCCCCAGGAGAAAGTACAATGGAGAACAGGTGCTCTGCCAGAACAATTTGGGGATTCGACACTCTGATATCTTCTTCCTTGAGGGTTTGTGAGGCTTGAGCAGAACCAAGGTGGACAAATCCTTTCAACTACAGCAATGTGCTCCTTAGCAGACTCCACAGTTTCTCCCAGTAGCAGCCATGAACATGTATCCTTGCAGCATCACGTAGTTGGCAACTACAATGCTGTAAGACCTTTGGCAGCAAAAAGCGTTAGCATACTTCGCCTTAGCATTAGCAAAGGTGTGCACTTCAAATGCATGATATGCATATCTGCCACTCAGACACTCTGCTATCTACTTCTTCAGCACAGTTCAGATGCAGCAACTTAAAAGATGGTAAGTCCAGGTACTGGGCGGCTCAAGGCTGTTTTCCAGCACAGTTACTCTCTCTACAGCTAGACGAGATCAGGTCAAGTCACTAAGGTGCACTAATTCAAGCTAAATGTAGTAAAGAAGATTCTGAAAGCTGGAAGCATTAGGAGCAACTACTCACTGTGAATTAGTGGGTCTTTTGAGCAGTAACCGTATCAAACGGCTCAAGAGCTCTAGGCAAAAGCTTCCACCACGCTGATTCAGTTTCATGACAAATACAAGATATATAAATTCAAGGAATGAAAAAAAAGAAAACCACAAGCCTTACAGATACGGTAATGCTGAAAAACTCTGGAGCAAACTTGCAATTGCCTAATAGAAGGGACAAAGAAATCCTCCTGCACAGTTGGTCTTACTTTTTGGAAGTGACCAACCAATACCTTCATTATTAGCATTGCTCGGTAGAATTCAACCAGAGGAACAGAACAAATTAAAACTGAAATTAGTTGGGAAGAAGATAAGAAATGTGTACCTTTTCATTTAATACTGAGGCAGGAAAAAAAAAATCTATGGTATGTCTATGCTTTTGAATTGGCCTCATTCCTGTATTTGACAAAATCCAGCTGCTGACAAATAGTTACAGCTCTTGTAGAACCCAGAAATTCTCACTCACTAAAGCAAGACTCTTTCTGAAAAATCTGTTATTTGACATCGCTTCTATTGGCCACTACTTGCTTACTTTAATCTCTCCTTCTTGGGGAGAATTACCATGAACTTGGCCATGTCAACTAAGATCAGCTGACTTCTGTCCATTGTCCTGGAACCCCTATATTCAGCCTTCACCTCTGAATTTCGCATGAAACTGACTGGACCTCACAAAAGATCTGGTATGCATAGGATATATTTAGTTTTGAATGATCATCTGAAACAGCTAAGTAAATCAGTTCAAACTCCAAGATATGGCATGAAAAGGCCTAAAGGAGCCCACACAACAGGTTGTTCTGGACTTATATGAACTTTTCAACTCAGCTGTACCTTGCAACATAGCCAAAGACACATGGTGAGGCTACTGACATTTTCTACTCATGTATTACGTCCAGAGTACTTTTTACCCTTAGCTCTGAGGTATGCAAGATGTTCTCTTGTAGCATTGAGCCATTGTGAAATACTTAAACATGGCTAGTAAGGTAAGAAAGGTTGTTCTTCAACATTACAAGATTTGCTAACTTGATTGTGCAGTATCATAGAAGCAAACGGAAATCCTTGTAATAAGCCTCACTGACCTCAGTTTTAAGAGTGGCAATGAATAATTGTTCATTTCTCTAAATCCCCCTATCAGCAAAATCAGAAAACACGTAACTCCTTATCAACACTCTTGCTGCATTGACACAGTGCTGCTGTGGAATAGAGAGATTTAAACTTGAGATGCCCAGAAAGCACAATCAGCAAAAACTCATTAAGAAAACCTTTAAAAAACAGGAATGAACACAACTTGATCAAATTCTAACCAAAATAAATAGTACCACATAAACTGGATTACATCCATTGCCCCAAGTAAGATTAGTTTCAGATCATTACAAAAACCACTTTGGGTTCAGCTAAGAGTATCTGTAGCCGTAACAACATAACACTGGCTATGATTTCACAACCATGAAGAAATGAGGATGTGTTTCTATTAATAAAGTCTTTTATTTTCATAACTGCAACAGGTAAAGAACAAAATCGTGCCACTCCTCAGAAATTTAGAGCAGGGAATCCTGTTTCTACAATTTCTGACAGCCCCAAAGACAACAAATGGCCTAATTTGGTGAACAGGCTTTAGTAACAGCAGTATTGCTCAAGTGATTCCTTAACGGTATCCTGGAGTCTCTCAAACAGTAATTAATTTATTTAGCAAGTCTGAGAATTATTTCTGAAAAACAAGAACAGTGACTCTGCTTAAAGCAGCAGGTCTGTTCTTTACGTCCATTTTAATGTTTCAACCAAGACATAATTTTTTCTATTCCTTTTGGCAAAGGAAAACCAAGCAATTGACATCTCAACAGCCAAGATACTGGAAAAGCCTTGTTAGCAATTCCTTGTTTCAGATGAGATAGTATGTGGTGAAACTGCAGTGGTGAGCATACTTGGTTACTGTACAGTCATGCAAATGCAATAATGATTGCATGCAAAATGTGCTAATTTATTTGATTTTTGATAAAAGTGAAATTCTGGAAATCGGTCTTTAATCTTGAATCAAGATCACTTAAGAAGAGATCTTCAAATCTGCCACCTCAGCAACCCTGAAGTCAGCACCTGAACAAGACTGAACATTATTTTTAAAGGACTGGTGCTGGTGAAGTATTAGAGAAGCAGCACAGGTCTGTCTAGTTTGAAAGTGGAGGGACAGGGAGCAGATTCTGGAATGAAGAAACAGGAAGATGGCCCAGCAGGAGGGACTCGGCGTATTTACAGCAGAGACATTGCCGAGACACTGTTTAATAGGCTTTTTTATCATTAGGAAGTTCCCATATCTTTTAGTAGAACACTTGTCAAAGCCAGCATGGAAAGAAAGAAGACCAGCTCAAAGATAAATACCATCAAGCACAGCAGCATTACCATAGAAATGACTAACTAAAGGTGAAATTCACACACCCCCCCCTTCTCTTGCAGTAGACACCTTGGTTAATGTAATAACCCACTGGAGGATACAGGTGCTGGCCATGCCTAATCAAGCCTGCCTAGCACATAAGGTAACTGATACAGAGGTTGAAGATGTATGGCTCTCCAGACATCATGAAGACTACCAATAATCACCAGTCCTGAACAAAATGAGAAACTCTAATCTGCGTACAATGCAATATACACAAGCCTGGACCAGCATGGCATCTTCCTTCTTCAGTATGCTACTTCTACAGTATGTACTAGAGTTAAAAATCAGTAAAACTATTCGAACAAGGCCTGAACACACTTAGTTCCTCACTTGAATTGTTTGTTTGCATCATAAAACACAACTATGTTTCACTTAAATACTTGAGACTTCTCCCTGCTAAAACTGTATTCAACTAGACACTAAGCCCACTAGCTATGGTGAGAAGTATTTGCATCATCTTACTCTGCCAGAACATCATGACTCCAAGAAGTTTATCCTCTGCTGCTGAAAGGAACTGAAAAACTCTTCCACATAATATACAGCACCTCCAGTCGCTTTGTATTTAGTATTTCTTCAATACATTTTCAATATATTTAACTTCCACATCCAAACAAAGTTAATTGAATATTGTCTTTGCGATCTGTGAAATAAAACTTAACATGCTTGATCAGACACAGTGGCTGAATAATTTGGCAAAATGCCAGGAACGTTCATCAGTTATATTTAATAAATTTTTTTTAAAAATATCATTTATTCCTACTTCCTACAACTACTAGTTTTATACTTGTTAGTAAGGGGGGGGGGTTGGCAATGGAATAAACTGTTTTTTCCATTACTTCATAGGGCATCCAGCCTTCTGGGTACCAAAAAGTCAACTTCTCCATTCCTTCGACTCTTGTGTTTGCTATTCTACCCTTCCCTCTGCCTCCACCTGAATTCTTCTCGAGTAGTATCTGGTCTGCCTAGAGATTACATGTGTCCGAAAAAAATTATATGGACTCCATTAATTTTAAATGTTCAAATGGATCAACAACAAAAGGGGAAAAATGTAGAAACCCACTTTTCTTCTAAAGTCCACAGAAACTTTGAGCAGAACAGGAATATCTACCTGCAGGCTTAACAGCAAACAGTTAAAACTATAAAAACAATATAAGCTAGAAATGTTCTTTTTAATGGAAGTGCAAGTTTAAGCAGAATGGCAATCGATAATCCTGTGGATTTTTTTTTTTATTCAAACTAATCATGCAGATCGCTTTCCCTTTGTACTACAGGAACACTGAACTGTAGAATGCCTTTCAAATGGAAAAATGTTTCTATTAGAACCTCCACATACCTGTAAAGTGACTAGAAGAGGTTAGTCTAGTTAAGTGTGTTGCAACACGCAAAGGCAAAGTGCACATGCTTCTGAACTCAGAATTTGCCAGTTAAGTGGAAATGCTAGCTTGCAAGCAAATCCATATGCACAAGAAATTTACTGATCATGTAAGATGTTTAATACAAAACAAACAAAAAACCCCCCAAACTCTGAAAGCTAGCTATTGCTTTTCGCTATGGCAAGCTGGGCAGCTTCGTATAGACCTTAACATTTGTGTTACAGGCATACTTAAAAATGGCAAAGAAATGAGGCCTCAGGAACCTAAACGCAAAACCAGTTTGCTTTTTATTTCATTTTATGCTTCACTTACAAAAATACAAGGCTGTTACCTACTTAACTCCTGTGTTTACTACCTCCATGAAAATCAGAATTATATTTCTGTAAACAGCCTGTGTACCAGTAATTATATATTTGAAGGGTAATGCATCCTTTCAATACTACTTGGGCAGCTTCCCAAAGCATCTGCTGAAAAAAATCTCATTCAGGCATGCTCAACAGAACAACTCTGTGGTCGGCCCGGGCCAGAAGACAGCATGTGCTGAACCAGGGCCAGACAATCAGACCACCTTGTTAGCTGGCTGGGCGCTCAGAGGTCCTGTCAGGGAGCCCACTGCCCAGGCAGACTCAAGCTCCTCTTGCTGCTGTTCAGCCACCCACGGGCCAAAGGAAGAGGCGGCAGAGGATACAGCATAACAAAAGGTTACAGTCTCCTGAAAAGAAGGTGTAGACCGAGGAGAGGCTGCAGGAAGAGAGAGGTGGAGTAAAGGCACAGGAGTAGGGAAGTAATGTTCCTTTGGACTTGCACTGATAAATGGGACTTCCTAAGACGCCTCACTAATTCAAGTCAAACACTTAATCAAAACTTCACAAAGTAGGGCCATTATCCGTAACAAGGCAGACAAGTAGTTCATTAGCCAAATTTTCAGTGTGATGAAAACCAGCTTCAAGCCTTTTCTGTTCGCCACGCATTACAAAGGCACCTAATCACAGGGCAGTCTTAATACTAGACTACACGGTCACAGGCTCATCTCTGCAAGATACAAGAAAACATCAAAATGCCAGAATAACTTTTAGGCTACCCAGTACCCAAAACTCTTGTATTTTAAAGTTTAAAAAAGGACAAAATTAAAATTGCTTCAGCCTACAGAAATCTGCTTGGACAGGAGCATACCTTTCTTTTTTCTGACCTGAACCAAATTGCGAAGCTTTATCCAACTCACAGGCACTGAGCCAGCATTTTCTCCAAAAACTCTTACTCTTCTTTGATTCCTGCCCTCCACACAAATACTGAGCCAGCCATGCACCAAGCTCAGGGAAAAAAAAAAAAAAAAAAAAAACAAAACCCAAAAGCCAAACCAAAAAAAACCCCCAAACAGTCAGTTTTAAACACAGACAGGCTCCTCGATTCACTTTGTCTTGTAACCACACAAGCTATACTCAATGCAAAGAAGATGGGTGAGTGAGCAACAAGGCTACTACTTTCCCTGCTCATAACACACCAAAAATTACACACTTAGTACAAGGCCATACCTACTCCCAGGGAGGGCTGAATCTTTCAAACTAGAAATAAGTTTACAGTTCACTGTATCTGCTTTTTAACCCCAACTGAAGCTGCAAGTCTCATGATGAGATGCCTGTACACATGGATGTCTAGTTCTACAGATTTATTTCATTTTCACAAAATATTCTGAAAAAAGTGGCAGAAGACTACACGCCCCCACACACACTTAAGTGGCAGAATTTTAGAGTCGTAAGAGCACTGTAACTCCAAGATGCCTACAGTACTCATCCTGCTTCTGATCCCTGGAAGGATCCAAAAGAGTAGTCTAGGCCTTTTTGGAAAAAGACATAAAATTTTTAGACAAAAATGACTTTTTTGAAAGAAAGCAATATAGTGATTGACCAAGATAACAGAGTCCTCTAAATAAATCCACTGAAGTTGCTCACTAACATAATTCTGTCCTGCTCAATTCACCCCCAAGTCCCTAGAAACACAAGGTTCCTGCGACACTGCATCAAAAGCTGAAACAATTTCCTTAAAACACAAGTGAACTGCGCATGCTTTGGTGGTATTTGGACTGCACACTATCTTAATCTCATTCTGAAAACGAGATTTATTGCCTAAATTCCACTGCACTTTCTTTCATCCACACGCCGGCTGTCACCCAAAAAAATCGATCGTCAAACTTTAACAAGAGTTAGCTGCAAGTCAAACTTCGGAAAGACTTCAAAACCTTCATCCTTCGCCGCTTCCTCCTTTGAAAGCCATCTTCCCCACCGACCAACAAATCTGGTTACTGCCTACGGCAAAAATCCGAGTTATAGAAAAAAAAAAAAGGCAAGAAAACGACAAAAGCTGTGGGCAGAGGGGCTGCAGACAGCAACCCGGCGACTGAGGCGGCCGCAGGAGTAGTTTCAGGGAGCCGCTGAGTGCCTGGCCGCGGCCAGCGCGGGGCAGCCCCTGCGGCCCGGCCACGGCCCCGCGGCTCGGGTGGGCAAGCGGGGGGAAGACACGGCTGCCCGGCCTCCCGCTCCCCGGGACGGCCCACGGGTGACAGGCGCCCCTCGGCCCGGCCTGCCCCAGCCGGCAGGAAGCAGCCGGCGGCCAGGCCGCCGCCAA
>JANZLQ010000007.1:19225310-19262101 GCA_026212715.1 Elanus axillaris | reverse complement strand
GGTTGGCCGCGGCGTGAGGGGACGGGCGGGAGCCGGACGCGGCTGCTCGGTCGCCCCCGCCGCCGCCGGGAACCGGCTGGCCGGCTGCCTTGGAACCCCCGCCGCGTTTCGGCGAGGAGCCCCTGCCCCCGCGAGGGGGCCGCCGTTGTCTTCACTTCCACCCCCCAACGAAAAAAAATATAAAATAAAGGGGTAAAAAGAAACCCCGTAGGTGGACAGTCGAAGCAGCGGTTTCCTCAGCGGTCCGGTGGCAGCGGGAGGGAGCGTGAATCAGCCCGGTGTGGTCGGTGCGGTGTGTTGCAGCCATGGCTTCTGGTGCATCAGGAATTGTGTAACCAGTAGCAAAATAAAATAAATCTTCAGGCCGTGTTGGGTGACTGCAGGCTCGCTGGGCACTCTCCTACCTATACCGTGCAGCCTTTGAGAAGAAAGTATTCGTGAGAAACTGCTGCAGAACATGTATATGAATGTGAGAAGGTCTATTAGGGTGCCAGACTATTGAAGAGGAGACTGGAAAGCGTGTCATGAGACAGATGATGCTAAACATAATCTGGCACACGGTGGCAATATTTTGAGATTGAGACTATTTTTGCAGCAACTGATTGCAAAGCTCAGAGCCATTTTATGTTTAATGAGCACCCTTTCAATGTGGCATTTCTCATCTGGGGTGAAGTCACAAAATTCAGCTGAAAGCTGTATTGATGAACAGAATTACACATGTTTTTTGTGGGTCTCCTTTTGAGATATACAGAAGAATCCAAGGTGACAACAAGCATCAAAACTACAGAAATGGTGAACAAAAATAAATGGCTAACACTACTGTTATAGTGAACATGTACCCCATCAGGGATAAAACTGTAACCCTGCCTGTCTGCCCTGTTGGCCAATACTTGAGGTTATGGGCAAGTATCTAAATGTCAGCAGACTACCTGAGAATGAAAGAATGTGAATTCAAAGGAAAAGGCTTTTTTCTTAAAGTGCTCTGTTACTGAACTGAAGAGGATATGTTACCTCTGCCGATCATGACTGCAGCAAGACTGAATAAGGACAGATTGATTCTTTTACATACCTTAGGCAGGAAGTCTTTTATGTGCCTTTTTTTTTTTTTTTAATGTTCCTTAGTCTATATAGACTGCATCCAGTACTTGGAAGCTGGTAGGCAGACAGCATAGTTCACAGAAAATTTTACACTCTTAGGAAGAGCTCAGCCATGCGCCTTGTTCAGTCAGGCACCACGCCCTGTGTTACTCAGTTGTCCTAAATATCACTGGTTTGTACCTCTCTGTTTTGTTACACCTTTTAAAATCATCCTTTCCCATACAAAGTTCAGATTCTTTCATTCTATTTTGTGAACATATTTTAGCAGCACTTTACATCAATTTCAATAATGGTTTTTATAGCACCTCTTCGCCAGATGTCATCTGGGAGTGTTCCTGGCTCTTCTGGAGAGACCATGATTTACTATCTCCTTGCTGGTGTTGCTGCTTTCGGTGGTTTATTTTATGTAAGTGTTTGGGAATGGAGCTGTTTGTGCTTTCCGAGATGGCATGGTATAAGGTGTGTTCTGGGTTAAAGAATGTGGTCAAGATGCAAACTGTCCGTCGAATGTGGGTGTCGTAGCATATAATTAAATACAGTCTAACTTAAAAATCAGTTCAAGAGAGCTACTGAAATTGGATGCCTGTCGCTTGCCTGTTTTACTGTTACTTAGATGTCTAGTGTTGTTGTCATTCTTAGTGGAAAACATACTTTTAAAACTATGTGAAATGACTATGTCAAAAGATGGAGCAAGGCACCTGCTTCTTCTAATCCCTTGCCTCTTCTTGTCAACCACAAACATTAAGAATATCTCAAAGTGGGCAAGACAGATGTGAAGTAAGCTGTCTGAAGCCGCAAAGGCAATATTATGAACCTTGCTAATTGGGGCACAAAGAAAGATAAGAGTAGTAGTTACTTAAGCATGTTGAAGTTTTGTGAGCATCTACTTTTGTCAAGCTTTTCAGTAATCATTCTCTTCCTTGCATCTAAATATATAAGACTCTGCTTCACATCCCTAAAGCCTCCATTTCATAGCTTCCTTCTACCCCCCCCTCCAAGATTTGAGATAGTGGGATACTGACTAGCACATCCCAGAGAGGTACATGTTTCCCTCTCCCACAAAATAATCCTCTTGAATGGTAAGTAGCTTCTACTTGTTCACAATATCAAACTTGTGTGATTGTATATCTGGAGGAATAACAAATTTTCGTGCTGTCACCTTTTGACTGTAGTTTTTTTTAAAAAAAATAATCTGTCCATAATTGTCTTTTAAAACAGTGTTCAATTTCTGAAACACTGCAGTGCTTTGAAAGCTGCATGGTATATTGTATTCTATGGAGAAATAAGAAACATAAATATGTTAGTATAGCAAAATAGATATTTTTTTGTATTTTTTTTTAACCTTGCTTAGCATAATTTGATATGCCTTTTAAGATGAGCTGTAGCACTTGCTTAAAAAAGACTTCTTTCCCTCTCCCCTCTTCTTGTTTGGTAACTTTGTAGGGATGTAGCAATAAGTTTAGGTATAATTTCCTTTCAGGCCTACAGAATAGTCAGTTCATCCCGCAGCAAGTATATTGAACATATGAATATTCTTCATGAGAGAGCTGAGGGGCGGAAAAGCAAACCTTGGTCAAGCAAGGGTGAGTTGAGCTCTTCTCTCTTGTTCCCCGGGTACATGAGGATCTGGAACAGATTTCTAGATTGTCTAATCGGGCCTTAACACTGTCCAAGTCCTTGTCTGAGCTCTGTGAGTGGGAGTAAAGACAAAGGTGGTTGTGCCGTGTTCTGTTACAAAGCTACTTCTGCACAGATTTTGGGACTGGACTTAATGTTCAGGCAGTGAATCTGGCCTGTCATCAACCTGCAGGAGTCTCTTTGGATGGAAAGAGTTGATGTGTGAACCAGTAATTTTATGTTGGGTATTTGCATTTGATTTACTGGAAGCTTAATGAAACTTGACTAAATGCATAATGCTGTCAAAATCCGTTTTGTTCTTTTGGTTGTTGGGGGGGAAGGAGATAATACCTTTTTCTCAGCCAACAGTTTGGCTCCAGGCCACGTGCCAGCAGGGAACACAGTTCAACAGGAAAAAAAACTAAGTTTTAAAAAAATATTGTAAACTGAACCCATTTCTTGTCCCACAACTTTGACTTTGTCCTTTCTAATTTAGGATTAAATGAAAAACAGACACCACCTAAATGTATGGCAAATCCTTACTTAGCTCTTCATGCTTAAATAATTAGACCATGTTAGTTCAAATACTTGTAATGGAATGTTGTCTCTGTCTACATCAATTAGTGTTACAGCAGCATTGATATAAAAGATAGAACTTTGGCACGCATGGCCTTGCTAGGAAAAGCAATTAGAAAAAATTGCTTCTTAAGGATCTTTATATTTTTTTGTTGTTTAAAAAATAAATAAATAGATGAAGCCATAGCACCTGAAGTGCTTCCTTATTTTTTCTGATGCTGACATCTAGAGAGTTGATTTAATATATTTGTATGCACACAAAGGATAGGTTCAGTTAAAGTATGCTGAGTTTAAATTTTGTTTTCAGCGTGAGAACATGCTTTGAATTATCTGCCTCTAAAATTATTTCTTTTGAAGTTGTTAGTCTTGAAGTTCCACAACATATCTTTTAGTTTTAGAACTTTTAAGATTTAAAAATGACAAACCACCTTAATTTCCTTTCTCTTACGCAGCTGGAAGCAGTACAGTTTTTAAACTTAATTCTTTAAATGCTGAGAATTTGGCCACAATTTTAATGGAATCCTTCCATGTCCCTAAAATAAAAAATCTAACCAGGACCAAAGTCGGTATTTTCTTCTAGTGACCTAGTCATTCAGGGAAGAAATGAGGGTTATGCTCATTACATTCTAACATAGTCAGAAGAACATGGTAGATGTGAAAGCATTAAGTGAACCTTCCAGGGCACTCAAAATGATGCTAGTATATTCCTTCTTTTCTCTTAAGTTTCACTTCTGCAAGGTACTGAGTTTTAACCATAGCCTGCCAAAATGTTTGAGTGGGATACCCGCAGAGTCAGCAGTGCTGTTGAGCCACTGAAGGCTATACCTGTGTTGCCCGAGACTGGGGTAAGAGTACTCGGTGCTCTCCAGACATCCCATAATCTGATGCCTTTTGCTGCTTAGTAAATTCCATGTATGTCACAATCAATGGCAGATAATTGCTGCCTCCCTTATTATTGATAGTAAGAAGTCCAAAACATTTCTAAAGCCATACAGTGAACACAGTTGAAACTTGTTTCCTATATTATTTTCAATATTGGACTTCTGAGTAAATGCTCAACCCAGAGTTTTTACTTGGACTTCTGAGTAGCTCATTCCAATTGACAATATAAAACAACTGTTGAATCAGCTCTTTTAAAAATCCTTCTTCATTCCCAACTGTATCCTCCCGAAAGAGGTTTCTGTTCTTACTTTTCCTATGGAATCCTCTGTGTGCTTTCTCAAAAGAATTAATGTCTCTCTTCCCTTGTTTTCTGTTCCCTGCGTAGCCATATTTTTGTGTGTATCTTGTCACAGAGTGTTACTGTAGTACTGCTTTCCCCAGAAGTGCCCCTGCAGCTTCTTTCCCCACACATTCTTCAGATTCAGTTAGTTCTTACACTTTTTCACAGTAAGCATTGCTGATAAGAGTGATTAAAAATTCTGTTCTCAAAGTAATCTAATACTTCCAAGGGTCACATAAAATCAAGCTTAAAATAAGCTGTAAAACAGTGCTGGTAGCAATATCAACTGGTGGATGGAAAAGCAGCATGCCAAACAGCACATTCATGGCATATTTGCTGCATGTCCTATGGTAAGAGAAGGATTTCCTAGCTGAAAGAATTAATACTGGGGAGCAGCTGATGAGAGATTCTCCTGATACAAATTACTTTTGTGGTTTCTCATCCCAAGGAAAATTCTCCCCTTGTGCCCAAACCCAAAATGTCTATTCTGGAGAACTGCATGTAGCAAGCAAGGCTGTCAAAACAAGAGAAACAATCAAGTGGTCTTCTAGGCTTGTTTGTTTATGAGAGTTGAAGTGATATTTAATGGTATTTTAATTAATGATATCAGACATTTAAGAAAAGATCTAATAGCAAATTTTCTGTAGCTCTTCTTAACTTCTTAACTGAAAGCTGCTTTCAAATTTAGGGAGGGATTTAAAACAGACCCTGGCAGAAGCCTGAGTCGAAGTAGCAGTAGGAAATCTGAGACATCTGTAAAGTGAAGTTTGCCTTGCAAAACATTCTGCTTGCTTATTTAGCAAATACTGAGTTTTGCCTTCCATTTGCATGTGTCCCCTTTAAACTTGTTCCTGATTTCCTTCTTTTTTAGCAGTGACTTTTCTTGATGCAAGCTGATTCAACCTTTCTAATCTATCCTCTGCTTTTACACTTTCCAGACTAAAATACAAGGGAAATCTCTTTCCAAACCCGAGGAAGTTAAATACAAACAAAGGACAGTCGTTCACCATTGCGTACCTTGCAGCCTACCTTGGAATGACTTTATACCTTCTATTGTAAAACTCCACACTTGTGAGACTTTAAAAGAACTACCTATGTTTGCAAGGCCAAACCATATTGAGCTTATTACTGAATCTGCTTTGTAGGGGGAGTTCTGAGATTGAGAAGCTGGCTGTTCTGAATGAATGCACTCTATATTTGACTGTCCAATAAAGTGTACTGAATGCTGAGCTTGGCTGTTAGTCTGTTCTTTGTGTAATCGATTTAGGGTTTTTTTTTTGAAATACAGCATTCTCTTAAAGGGACATGATCAGGTTGCATAATACAAAGCTTTGATTTTTACTGAGCAATAAACAGACTTGTGTTTAAACCTGAACACAAAAAGATAGGCTTGCACTAGCATAAGAAAACCAAGAATTAAAATTGATCTGATTAGTTTTTAAACAGATATAAAAGAATAAAATAAATTCTGACTATGTCTCTTTAAGCTCTTTCCTTTCCTTTCTATTCTCACTTAGTTTACACTGTATTACAAACTTTATTTCCAGTTGTTTTTTCACATGGCAAGTTGGTTCTAGTGGTAAACTTGCAATGAACACTTGGTATATAACTTTCTTTTGTTAATGGGATCTTGGTGCATGTTTGCATGGTGAGTGTGCATCTTTGTTGGTTTGTGTTGTTGCTTTTTCATGACTTGCCTCAGCTGAGTTTGAAGTAATGCATGATTGGGAAACACTGGATTTTTCAGATTCTAAAGAGTCCAACTCACAGCAGCGTAGACAAGTCTTTAAAAGACAGCTGGGACATGTAAAAAGAAAATGGTCAGTCGTAAGTGGTCATATCTCCAGTAAAGTAAATGCTGACTGCTTAAAATTAGGCAGTTTTCTTTTCACTTGCATACACTTAGTTTCAGTAAGGGTCCCCTGTTTTATTCTGCCCTGCACACCTTACATTTCTTACGTGAGTGCTGTGGCTCTTGCAGGGGTCACAGTGCATTCAGTACAGCTTTAAAGAAAGCAGGGTGAGTAGGCATAGCAGGGTACCTGTGGCAGCGCAGAGCTAAGAGATGGCACAAAACCCATCTGAAAACTTGTTGGGCTCGGCATTTTTGTAGCTATTGCCAGCCAAGATAGCCACCTTGAAAATAGCCCTGTACAAACTGAAAGCACGTCTTGGCTTGCAGTGCTTCTAAGCTGTGAGCCTGATGCATAATATACTCCATAAGAGCTTCTAAGCATGGTAGCAAGTGTCTTATTCCCAATATGGTAATTCCACTACTGGATGCGAACAGGGCAAGAATCCTGCTCCCTCTGACACCCATGAGTGCATTATCACCAGCCCCTTCAGCAGTGTGGGTTTGGAGCAACACTTGGTGGGGTCCTTTTTTATCCTTCCCTGCACTCCCACCTCTTGCAGTCACTTGCTTTAAGCCACAGTTTCTTTTCTTACTACACTGAAGCAGTTATCAAACTCAGTAATTAAGAATATGGTTTCCTCATCTTGTAAACGTCTTTTTTGGTGCCACATGAGACAATATGAGGGGGGATTAATTGCTGATTTCTTGACTTTGTAAATTCTGATCCCAAAGCTTAGCTTCCCATTTTAAATTTAAATGAGGGCGATGGTAAAAAGTAGTTGGTGAATCTGTGTTGCATGCATGCACTTTACTGTCTTTATTGTATTAAATAAATCCTTAAAAGGTGATGAAGAAGAGATGGCTGAAGTCACTGAAGCAGAGACAGCCACGGAAGAGGCTGATGCGGTAGCTGTTGCTGGACCTGCAGCACAGGATGAGAATGCTGGGGTATCCCCAGAAACTGGAGGGGAGAATGACTTACCAGCTCCAGATGCGTCCCCTGCTGTGGAGGAAGCACAGCAGGAAGCTGCTGCTAATTTGGAAGTTGCTGCTAATTCAGAAGCTGCTGCAGTGCAAGGTTAACTTATGAATGCGTTTTTTGCGTGTGTGTTGTGGGTTCTAAAACTCTGCCTCTTACTACAGAACATTAAGAACAAAGGTCAGTATTCCTAATGGAGTTTGTCCCACAGTGAAAACTAATTCAGGTGTTACCTTGACGTATCATGAGCATAAGGTAATTAAGTTCATTAAATCAGTGTCTGTAAAAGCATGCTGGCTGGGGCACCAGAGTTACTGTCTAAAACTAGTAGAATGAAAAGTTTATTTACTACCTCATTCTATTTCTCTTCTTTAAGATCTTATATTAAGGTGGGCATGTAATATGATCATTTAAACAGTTGTTTCAGTGACCTGGTTCTTAAGGGTTTGTTAAGGAATCTGAACATTGTATTTCACTGGCCATTCCTAAGATATTCACACTAAATAATTATAGCTGTTCTGTCAATGTAACGTCAACAAAGTCTTGCATAGCAACCAAAATGCTGTCATGATCTCAGTTTTAAGGATATACTAGGCTAAAAATTTCAAAATTCATTAGAACATCAAATTGGTATTGAACACTTAAATTGATTAGTAGCTACATATTCAGTATTTTGAACTGTCAGGGCATTTAAAATACTTTACTGTGCTTTTTAAAAAATCACAATAATACAAATGCAAACCTATCCTTAAATTGCACAAAATACTGGATTATAATTTAACTTGATTGTTTTAGAACTTTGTTTTTTTTCTACTAACCTGTGAGGATAGAGGAATGGCTTATCCTCTTACCTCTTGATTTCTTCAGCTAAAGTTGGAGGGGACACACATAAAGCAATGGCAATTCCTCAGTTGATAGGAAAGCAGCAAACATTTGCATCTGGTATCTTCAGTTAAAAACCAAACACACCACCAACAACAAAACTTGCCAGCCTATAATGAAAGAGAAACTTCACTCTAATTCCTGCTTTGGAAGGGAACACTTCAGTGTGGCTGTAGTAAGTATGAAAATCACTGAAGCACTTTTCAGCTTGACTTAAACATGACTTGCAGCACACCTGTGTTTGAGTTACTTGGAGAAAACAAACATCCGCTTGAGAGGATATATCTAAAACACAGGTCAAACTGAGATTAAAAGCATTTTGACTGTAGTCCGTGGGAGGTTATCACAGGTATTGAAAGGTATTAGCAGATTCCAGAATTGTTTTTGCCTTTTTCCTTGGTGACTGCAGTGAGGAACGGATGCCATTTTAATTGCCTTTTTAAGAAATGAACTTGAGAAATGGAGTGGCACTTCAAATGGCTGACTTTTGTGAAAGGTCTAGGTATGAATGGGGTTTTAATTCATGTGTGAACAGCTCCTGTGCTTGTCTGCAAAACAATCCATTACCAATAACATTTTAAAACAATACTTGGTTCAATCTGCTAAAAGTAATATAGCTAATAAAAAGTATGGGTATATATATAGTGAGTATTACTGTTTACATATTAAAAATATTTATAAGGTAGTAGTTAAAATAACTAGAGCCTTAAAAATTTCCATTCCTATGGAATATTTAGACCATTTCATTTAGAAAAGTAGTCTGGTATATGTTAAAGTTCGTGAATTAGAGCTGTTAAGAGATATAAAATGTTTTAAAATGTCTTGCAGTGTTTACCTCTGTTGCTCTGCCAAGCACTTGCAACATATCACTTTAAGGAGTGGGCACTTGCTTGTGTCTAGAAGTGACTGAATTTTCCTTCCATAATGCTTATCTAGGAATATTTGGTAATTGTTCGGTAGCGTAGGATCCTTTGTATGGTAAATATTCCTGCCACTCTATTGAAGAGGAAGCAGCTAGGATCTTCCCTGAGAAATGTTGTGCATAAGTGGATTAAGTCTGAGGATCTAATTCTAGGCACGGTGACTTCCTGTAGTTAGTGGTCACTATTTTATAAGAGGAAATAAGTCTTGTACCTGTTAGTTACTGCTGGTGTTGACTGGAAGTGGATGTGCTATTTAGAAATCACTGATTTCTTAGATCTGTTTTCTCTGGCAACTTACTGAAGAAAACAGCCCTAGAACAACACTTCTGTTACCTTGAAATTTATAAGGGATTCTGAGGGTCGTTTCAGGTGTCCTCTGTCAAATCTTGCCGCAGTGGTTATTCTTTGCTGTGTGGTAAAGCTGTCAGAAACGAACCAGCGGGATATAAAATTGTTGAGAAACTTCTGCATGTTGTATTGGCCATCTTCCTTCCAACCTCTCATCGGGATGTCACGTATTAGCTAAAGCGTTTCATATCAAGCAGCAGACGTTGTACTACCCCTCAGTCAGTAGTAGTTTCTAAAGCAAGGGAGGGGAGTGTTCTCCCTGCTGTCGCATTGCCTGATCTCTTTGACGTTTCTGGGATGTTAAAACTTGCTTCTGAGAACAGTTCTCTCATGCCACTGGTCACCAGTGAAGACTGTTGTAAATCACTGTTTGCAGCGGTGTGCCAGAGTCAGGGCTGAACCCTATGGATCTCACCAGCAGTTCACCTGAGGTTCCCCACAGGGGCTAAGTTGCTGTGCCCGCTGCGTAACCCAGGTCCTGCCCTGGGAGGCTGCAGAGGCTCCTGCCGCAGGTCACCTCGGCGCTCGGCTGCTCCGCTCCTCCTGGCCACCTCTGCAGGAGGAGAGCAGGGCCCCTGAATGAAGCTGCTCTTCCCTCGGCTCTCCGAGGAACTGATGGGGAGCCTCTGGCCCTTGACTGCTCAAGGGGTTTAGCAAGCAGCACGTGGTCTTACACACGGAGGCTTAAGCCAGCATCCCTGTCCTTTAAGCTGTGTAAAAGCTAGTTTCCATTGGCATAATACTTAAACTAGAAGAAGATGGTACTTTGAGTCAAAAGTTCTCTGCTCTCTATGTACCACTTTGTTCAGTGTTTACCTGCAGTCAACAGCTATTTGTGTTTTTAAAAAAATAATCGTGTGATTAAAATCCGTCTGGAAATATCCTTCAGTTTCGTACTTAACCGTTTTTATCATTTGCGTTTTCTCCATTTAGAGGGAAAAAAAAGCCTATCTCCACTTTTACTGAGGTAGGGAAGAATTTTTCTTTCAGAACTGCCCAGGGAAATGCAGGCTTACTTTGAAAAAGAACACTTATTTAAATGACTTTTATTATTTTTGTTGGTAGCTTGATGTTACTTATGCAGATGAAGGTTCAAGTATTTTTATAGTTACCAGTAAACCTCTGCTTTTTCAAATGCAATTTGAATGTTTCTTTTAATCTGTAAGGCTTTTTGTAATATGTTTGGAAGTCCGAGTTGCCAGTGGATGTTTATCTCCAGCTCCGGTATACATACATATGTACGTATAGAGATAACAAGAATGTGTGATTATACATGGATGTGCAAAAAAACCCCAAATCAAACCAAAACAAAAAATCCCCCAGCTTTGGAGGTAGGTACTTAATCAGGGTAATTTCAATTTTAGAAAGTTAATTACAATTGCACCTGACTGGAATTTTCTCTTTGCCTCAGTTTGAGCAATTTATAACCCACTACTGGTATCTGGAATTCGGTGAAATACTGTTGCCAAAAAAAGTACTGTGCAATGTTTCTTTGTTCCCAAGGTTTTAGCTTCCTCTAAATCCTAGTTTTCTGTGCCTTTTTATTGCTTGATCTGTTGCGCTGTCACTCTTGGTTACTGCCAGATGCTGGTAAGTTTCTGCTGTTCTCCTAGTGTACTCTGTGTCTAGGGACCATAAATTAAAATCAGTTTTTCTTCAGATAGAGCAAATGCTATAAAATGCACAGATTGGCAAACTGCTGTTTGGATTAGGCAGCATTGTTACATCTGTGACTTTTAGGTTTTGGATTGCCGCTATAAACTTCCCCAACTCTAGTATTGAGGCTTGAGGTTTTGGCATTATCAACTGGAATAGCGAGAGCAATTAGGCCAAAACTGTGCTTTCCTGGATTCCTGACTTCTGTAGCATAGGTTCTTTCCTAATTTTTTAAGTATTGAAGGACATGGGTCTCTTCTCTGTTATTTCAAACACCATTTGAGTGAGTAACTGGGTTTGGGGAGGATTAGTGTGTGTATGTGCCCGTGTTTTCCATGTCAAGCTTCGAATGGCATTACATTGCCAGTTGCCTGCAGCCTAGAGAAACAAATACAGGCTGCGCTGGACAGGAGTTACTGCTTTCTGGACAGGACTTCAGCTGACCCAATCGCACAGTGATGCCAAGCAGACAAAAACAACCCACTTGATGAGTGTACTTTGTTTTTGCTTGGTAAGTTACCAAACTCTGGGTGTGTATTCAAACGCTCTGATGCTGGGAGTATTTTGAAGATTGCTGAAAAGTCCTCAGAGTAATTTGTAATTGTTCATACTTATTCAGAGGCTTTTAGAATGTTGTTGCTCAGTAGAACAAACATCCTTCTAAGCATTTGTTTGTGTGAGGTGGAGGAAGGAGGAAAGGCTGCACAGCCTGTAGCCTGCTCGCTACAACCTCAGGTGCTGGGGTAAGATGCAGTGTGGGTAAGGCTGGACAGACCTTATCCCTTATGATTATACCACTAATTTACAGTTGGCCCTCGTGAAAGTAACTACACTTTTTTTTTTCTCTTCTCAACCTCACTGGTGTAGATCAGAAGCATCTCATAACAGGCCTATTATCTACCATTTTCATATGTATAATGTCATGGCATGAAATACGTCTGTAGGTGTAAATTGGTGTAACAGAATACAGATGGAATCAGGGAGAGTATTCACATCATCTGATGAAACCTGTGCTTAATTACCAACGGTTATAAAGGTTTTCTATTCTGAATCTCCTTTTAGAGGATTTTTTTCTCTTCAATTATTGTGGTAGATTAAGCTAGCTAAATTAGGCTCTAGAAAGTTGAATTATGTGAATGTTATCCTACTGGGGAAGTATCCATATCTGTGGACCTTCTGTTGGGTATTTCTGCTTCACATTTATCACTTTTTTCATCTGTCCGTTGGGCTGCTGCATTTCTCCTGCATCTCTCTGATTGCCATACACTGGCCACTAGTCTCTTCTCTCTAACTTCTGTTTTTTCTTCATAAAACTGAGCTTGCAGATGAGTCGTCATAGCATAACTGGAAAATCTCTGTAAGACGAATTTGAACAATATTTAGAAAAGACTTCTTTAAATGTTGTGAGCATCTGAAGACAAAAGTTGGTAAATGGAGAGACTGTTCGGTTTTGATCAGCTTAGCTGAAAAGAGAATTTTACAGCATGCTCTGGGCTGGGGAGGAAGATTCCAGTAAAACAGAAAAAACCCTAGAACTTCCCAGCTAAGAGTGCAAACAAATAGAGTGGGGGAGAACTACATAAAATAACTGTCTTCCTATTTGTCTATTGTAGAACAAGGGGACAAGTAGCTTCTCAAAAAAAGATTAAAGCTGGTAAAAGGACATGAAGTGAATAATGCCTAAAGGGTTGTCACTATTAAGGATAAAATGGACTTACTGCTATTTACTAATAAAATATTTATAGCTCATTGTCAACACAAAACAAATCTTAAAATAACTTTATTTCTTTAAATTGGGAAGCAAGAACTCACTTTGGTCAACACAAACTGTTAGCATTTGCTTTAAGTAGTATTACCTGTGTTATTTGAACGTTTTTTGTAAATAAGGCATGCAGAAGAATACTATTAGTGTCCTACTTTGGAGAAAACAGCAAAAGGGACTCCTTTCTGTTCTCCTGTGGTGGCAGTTCAAACCAGAATGGTAATGATGGGGATTTTTATATTAATATTTGGGCAGCATTTCTCATGGCAGAGAGAAACATCCTTTTCTAAAATCAACATCCTGAACTTTGGTTGCTCCTTTGAAAACAATTTAAGTGGGTAAAACTTGGTGCATTACTTTGCATGAAGAGTGTTAAAGAAAATGCCTAACTTTATTAAAGATTTTTTTACAACTTCAGAAGGATTTCGTACATCAAATTATTAGTGCATTTTCATACATGCTGTTTGTGTGAACGTGCACTAGTTTTTTGTCATGATCCGTTCCAGTCAGTGGCCAGATGTTTAAAACAACCAGCCAACCAACCATCGAACCACAATATGAATTGCTTCTCATTGCTACAAATCCTTGTTACAGAATATAAAATGCTATACTTGAAATAATGTGAGGTATTATAAACTATTCTGGATTAATGTGGTATGCACTGTTATGCTTTTATTCTGACCATTACAGGCTCTCTGAATCTTTTTTTAATCATCCATTGTAGAGTAAGCTCTCTTGAAGCGAGCCTTCTGGTCATTAGTATGAACTAATGAGGCTTTTCTTAGGAACTAGTGACCTACATTAGGCACAAACAACCTGTGAATGAAGTTGTTTCTTTTCTTGCTGTATGGAGTGAAGAAATTTTTTTTTTTCCTTAAAAATGTGCTTCATAATGCCATGGTTTAGGCTTTCAGCTGGACCTCATGGCTTTTTATCTGGATTACTTATGGACAGCTTGCAAAAAGAAAAACCTGTCATATTTTTATAGCAGCAGGATTATTAGAAATCCTAGCCTTCCTTTGTTCAGGCCTTGGGCTCTGAGCCTCTGGTTCAGGTTTAATGTACAGAATAGCTGAAATGCCAAGGGAGACAACTCCTGACGCCCGTGGGCTCTGGCGAGGTATTGCTACGTAGGGAGGGCTGAGGCTGCCTTCGTGCCGTGTCCAAACAGCAGCGTGGTTGGGCCAGGGCAGTTCTGCAAACAATTTGTTGAGAGCAATGTGGGCTTCGGCAGTTGCCTGCCAATAGTTCCGTCCTGTGCATTCAGGGAACTGATGGGACTGAAAAATAATCAGCGCTTCTCTAAATAATTGTTAGTTCCCTGATTCGGTTTAGCACATAGAGCCGAGAGGTTTACTTTTTCCTGTCTGAAGCTCAAGTGCTGAATTCACGGTGCTGGAGAGAGACATTGGTCTGTGGTTAACCATCCAGTAGGTTTCTTCCTTTTTAAGCCCAGTGTTTAAGTGTTCAGTGTTTTTCCTTTTCAAAGAGGTGGATAACTTACTCTAGCTTGTTATAATCTTAAATGGTCACTGAATAAAATGGCAGTGAGCAGAGATGGAGCATTTCAAGTACTCCTGAGTGACATTCCTGGTGCTTGGGATGTTCCCGGTGGAGAACATCAGCCCTCCGTGCTGAGCAACCTGTGTCTTCCCGGCCAATGAGACCTGAAGCACTTGCTCACTTTACAGGGACATACGCACAGTTTTGCTTATTTTGTCCCAGACTGACTCAGTGATTATTATGTCTCCCTCTTCCCATCACTGATGTGGCTGATGGTGGTTTGAGCCCCTGTAAGCAGGGGGAGGAGGTGCTGAACCCATGTCAGCCGTAGCTGGGGTGGCAGGTGGCTTCTGATGGAAGGAAGGGGGCCTTAGCTGTCGCCACCACCTAAGGATTTAGAACAAAAGCCATCGAAGAACCAACTTCTTTTCCGTTTTCTTTAAAGCTGATGATGGGAACAAAATGTGTGAAGTTGATCTTAAAGGGAATCACAGTTTCTTACTGCTACTGCTGTGTTTGGATCCCCTGGATCTGAGGGAGGCAGGTACCCCCACTTCTTGTGCTCTGTTTTGCAGTCTCTCTCAAATACATTCTTGAATTGCTTTTCAGACATGGCAGAATTTGACTTTTAAAAAGTGAATTCTACCCCACTGCCAGTTTTCAATTAGCGGGTCTTTAAACTACGAAAAGGAATGGGGAATTTTTTGGTCTGCCTATCCTGGCGTTTCACAGGACACCCTGAGACCCTCGGTGGACCTTACTGAGGGGAAGCTTTATGTAAACAGAAGCATCACATTCTAGTATGAGTTGTTCTCTAAAAGACTGTAAATGAAATACTGTCTCTGTTTTCACAATTAAATTTGACTTTTTCTTTTTTTTCCCTTTGGAATTAGTGTGTGACATTGGTTGTGTTATAGGCAGCTTGAAATATCAAAGCCTTGTTTTGTACTCCAGCTTTGGTTCATGTGCTCCAGGCAGATTCCATTTGTATTATGCTGGCTAACTTGTATTATTTTAGCTTTATAAAGCCAAATTCTTCTGCAAATAACATTTTTTTAAAAGTAATTGAACCTGACGTTCTGCATTACAGATACCAGCCTTATCTTGAGTGCTTAAAAAAAAAATTAATGATATGAAGGATACTGCTTTAAGTGAAATGCTTCACTCGGAAAAGTGTATTTTCAGGTATCTTTAAAAATTGCAGGAAAACAGTGTCCAGATTTTGTTGTTTCTAACTGGAAATATCACTTTTAAAATGAATCAAAGGATTAGGATTAGAATCAAAATATGATGGTTTAAATATATTAGTAGGGAAATGCAAAACTGGGGGAAAAAATACAGGCTGTGCTCCTGAGAAAGCTGTGGTTATCTTGTTATGAAACTTCCATCCTGGGGCGGCTTGAAATCCCCATATGTCCCCAAGCAAGGAAAATACTGAATATAGTTTTTGTTTTAAAATCTGGAGCAGCTATCTTCTCCATAGGTATAATAAATAAGGAAAACATACTTTCAAAGCCACTTAAAAATACAAGGTAAAAACTTAAAGTCCAGTTAGATTTAAAAATATAATATACATTAGTTTAACTATGCCTACACGCTATTTGTATCAGTCATCTATCAATAGATATTAAAAATAATAAAGTTTCAAGACAAAAGCACTCTGAACAAGGACAGCATTTGCTGTGGTGCTGAGTTGCCTGGCCAAGGGTGGTGAAACTTTTGCTGTAGGAGTGAAATTCTGAATTCCAAGAGTGCCCCCATGCTTTTCTAAAAATTCGGACTTTTTCTTCTTTTAATGCTGCTCTACGAGAGACAGCTTCCTCTATTTTTACGTGTTAAGAGAAATATGTATTTCTTTCACAAGGGAAGGTACTTCACCTGCATGAGAAAAACAGTTCTTTCCTTTAATTTCTTTCTGTATGTAAAGTAAGTTTCATTTGTTTGTTTTCTTAACAGTTAGTTGTGAACTAGCTACTACTTCAGGGGAAGTGTGAAGACCTAATCCTCACATTAACATGATAGATTTTTTTGAAGGGCTGCTCTAAGCTTTAAAGCAGTAGCTTAAATGAGCACTGAAAAAACCTTGGTGTTCTAACAAAGGGAAGGTACCTTGCTCCCAGAGAAGTCCAGGCTTGCTTAGGTGGCGGAGCAAAACTTCTCACTCTCGACCTGTCTGCTTTCTCCTCTTGGCTATGCTGACATGGCTATAGATGTGTAGAACAAGTAAAGAAGTCACCTCTGTGTTTCTTCTTCTCCTTGATCTCAGCTACCCTATTGCTTTCTTCAGGAATTGTGGTCAGTGAAAGCTGACGTATGAAATAATACATACATATTGACAATTGGTAGTTTGCTTTGTTTGCTTTCACACATGGTATGTGGTATGAAACGCAGCTTGGAAAACCCAGCTTTGTGAACACTGAATGCTAAAGCCCTGTGGAACAATATGTGCCCTGTAGAAATGCTATCAGAAACAGTATCTTCTACAAAGTTCTTGGCAGATTTCAGATTCCACTTATCATCATCTGTGTGAACTCAGTTCTCTCCATACCTCCCTTTCACCTCCTGCTTCAAGATCATCCTATAGCATATTGTTTCCCAGGTGGTCGAAGATGACTGCCAGTGTGAGCTGGTTTAATTTCAGACTAGAGCTTTGCATCCCAGACAAAAATCCAGGCTAATTCTGCATAAAAACTCCCCTAGGAAAGTTGGAAAGCTTGCTTTAAATGCTTGAAAGCTTTGGGGGAAGAGGCTATGCAAGCAGTAGGATCTGGTTTTGGAAAGTCAATCCACATGCATGGGGTTTTGTTATGGGTTTTTTATTATTAGCAGGAGAAAGTCAATCTGTGTGTGTGCATCATTTATTTTTTATTAGCTGGAACAAACAGTCACACAGGGCATGCAAGTCCTTGCTTATTGTGCTTTCTCTTCTGCTGGGGGAATGCTGAGCTCACTAATATTCAGACAATTCAATTGACCATCATGAGGATGCAGAAGCGCCCTGGATTTGGACCCTTTTCTGTTCTACTGTGAATACATAGAAATGTAGAGTCTTGTGCTCTCAGTGCTGCAACTGTAGCACTTGAAAGAGTAAAAAATGTGTCCTTAAAGACTGCAGGAATAACTACTTTATACAGGAAGCAGCTTCCCCCAGCCCTGAAATGATAGGGTTAGTTTCCTAAAAATTATATTTCTAGGTGGAACTAGATGTTGGATATTGTGCTAATAAGCTACAGGAGCTTCCTAATGCTGCTGCCTTATTAAAAAAAAAAAACTAAACCCCAAAACCTAATTTCCTTTTGTCTGTAAAATCAATTTCCTTTTCTGTATTTACTCAAAACAGATGTGTTTTCATAACATAAATGGTTTGGTATTGCGCTTGATGCATATGTAATGTGCTGCTGGTGCTTGCCCAGTCATGCTCTGTTCCTGCATGGGCAATCTGGGAGGATGCATTTCTTCTCAGAATGGTTTATCTCATAAAGCACAGGAGCTAAAGACCACTTGAGAGTGCATATAGCTATCCTGGGCAGAAGCAGGCAATATTTTTGTTAGGGTTCAGTGTTACATGTGAGCAATGGATATTACAAAGATGTAGAGATATGTACTGATGGTTGCATAGCAGAAATGTGTTGGGGGTCTAACTAGCCTGAGGACATTTGCCTTCAAAATCCTTGGTATGTAAAAATCCCTTTGAATGCTTTCAGGACAGCTGTTGATGCAACATGCAAAACCTAACCACTTGCCTACAGTTAGTAAACATGATTACTTTGATTTCTCTGAGGCTTAAAGTTCTTTTATATTATCTTTTATTGAAATCACAAGAAAGTTAAGCTCCTAATTCAGATCTGTAAGTGCAATAGCATATACAAATGCCTAGCAAAATTGAAGAAAAGTGTAGCCCCTGATACTGGGACTTAGCTACTTATCCCAGGGCAGAAGAAAAATAAATATAAATTTTTTTAAAAAAAATAGCTAATTATATACAAAAAGGCTGAGATTTTGCTACCAGTATGATACCTTGTATGAAATGGTGAAGTATATACCTTCTGTAGAGTAACATATCCTACTAAGTTGGGAGGGGACACACACGTGACATACCAAACACTTAATGAATTGGTAAAATTATGAAATTATTCAACTCCAGTGCTGTTGATGAATGATGTCGGGGTTTCTTCCCCCACTACAGAATTAAGAAAACAACCAGCGAACCTGAGTTTTGTGACTATAAGAAGAAACTAAAAAAATCAAGAACATTCCCATTTTGGGCAATTTTAAATTGTATGGGTCAGGGTGAAACATCATTTGACTGAGATGAATTTGACTGGAATGCTGCAAGTGGTGTTTTGTTAAAGATGTTAAGGAGCTGAAGCAGTATTGTGTAATATTGTTAATAAAGCAGCTGGGCATTCAGCAGAAAACATAATATGAACAGCACTTAAATACCCTGTGTCTTCATTGCAGAGAAGCATTTGCACAATGCATATTAATTTTGTTCAGTTAAAGCCTGTAGAAATTGTAAGAAAGCTGGCGTAAACGGACAACGATGGGTTGCAGTCATCACTGCACAAGGAGATATGGGAACTTCAGAATTTCAGACTGGTCATCACTCAGAAAACAAGAGAGAACCAGTTAAGAAGCTGCAATTCCTCTACAACTCTGTTTTGAAAAAAATTAAGAAGCTTAAATTTTTTAGTATTTGGACTAACAAAATTTAGAAGAGATTTCAATTACATCTATTAATTGCTGTAGAGTTTATCAACAGACTTGTTAACAACTTTGAATAATTCAACAGACAGAAAAGTAAAATCCTTTTTCCAAGGATTATGGAAAATGTGTCATCGTTGTACCAGTCATAGATTAAAATCTCTTTTATGAAATAGGGTGTTACTGCAGGATTTGCATGGAACAACTGTGAGAGAATAAGCTGTACTAAAAAAATATGAAACGCGTGCAGATTTTGGAAAAAAAAAGGGGGGGATAGCACTGAGATAAATTTTAACATCCAGGGAAACAAAAAGGAGAAGTTCCTAAACTTTGTAATGCTTTGTGCTACCAGCTGATCAGTAGGAGAGGATGCGAGGGACTCGGGCAGTAGGCCTGATGCTCCCCGCAGAGAAGGGGCCGTGTGACAGTCCCCATTCTGAAAGAGGCTGGGGACTCGTTCTCAGCTCACCAGGTCGTCGTTCGTCTGCTCTTGCCCTGGGATCACAGCACTTCCCTAGGACAGAGAAAAACGTGTTGACCCTCGTGAGTGGGGTACGGAGCGTTTGTTCCAAGACCGAGCTGTGTACAAACCACCAGAAAACACACCGAGATTTGTTTTGGTATGTCAGATTAATGCTCAAAATAGCCTTCGTGGTTGTAGATTGGTTCTTATTTTCCTGGTGGTCAAAGCACCAAAAGAGACTTAGGTAGCTTGCTCTAGTTGCAACAGGCCAAAGAAATGATGCCAAAATGATCTTCATAGGCCAGTCTGAATCTTTGCTGGAGCTAATAACGCCTTAAGGCATGGATAATGACCCGGTGCAAGCTGCCGTGTCTGGTGCTGCCATGACCGCCAGCCATGGCCAGCTTTCTCCTCTCAAAAAGAGGACTTCAGCTGTGGCACCAGGAAGGTCGAGGAACAGGTGTGAAAGCCACTTGAATAAAAGTACCAGCTGGAGTTTTCTGCAGTAACCAAGACCAATTACACATACATACAGACATCGGTTTTCAAAAAGGCAATGCCTGTCGCAACAAGGCCCTTTGTATTTTAGGGAGTGACAGCTACTCTGCAGACACCCAAATGGACACATTGGGAGGAATCCGTATCTTGTTGCAGTAGCCTGCCTTTCTGGTAGCCATAAAGAATACTTCAGACCAGAGACAAATTGTTCAGTACAAGTGGTGTAAGTGTTAACATTTGTTTTCAAGGCAGATATTCCTGTAGGTGACAAAGAAACACGATTCCCATTCAAAGGAAATGAGGTTTTATTAAAAAGCAGGAAAGTCCATGTTGCTCCTTCTGCTTGCTTACTGATATACTTGTCTTAGTGCAAAAGAAATTTCAGAACACTGAAACATCACAAGAAATAAACAAAAATCAGCAAGATGAAATACTGTAAGCCAGAGAGCAAGTTTTTGGTAATATAAACTGAATGTTTGATATTACAAACTCAAACCCAGCAGCTTGTTACCATAGCAAATATATAGCATTACATCAAGTGATGCTAGTTATAAAATATCTAATATTCTGAATTTCAAATGTACTCTTTTTATGGCATGCCTGTTCCCTATAAAGACAAAGGTAGCAATTCCTGATATTTTTTCCTTGTTGCTTCTTCAAAATTCAGTCAGTATTCCGCAAAATAAAGTGAAATAGTTGATGTTCAGAACATGCTATATTTAAATGGCTGCAAGCTGATGTTTGGAAGAAGGTGTGGGATGCTAGCTCTATAAAACTCTTATTTACTGCATTTATTGAACTTCTAACGAAGCTGTTTAGTTAGCTGTATTTAATGTACATGTAGCTTACTATAGGACATGATTTGTAACGACAAAGTCCCTGCAAACCTTATCCTGCCGAGCAGTTAAGGTGCGTGTTGATGGAGACCTCCGACAGGAAGATTAGAAGAACATGGTAAGACAGAATTTACTCAGGTAAAATTTAACCTGTAACTGCTGGATGATGTGTTCAGTCTCCCTGCAGAGTGTGTCTGTATGTGGACACATTACCTATTACTGACTTTTATACAGATAGATTGCTTTATCCTTAAGGAGTATTGAAAAATGGCTAGTTGGCAATCATGCTACACTGGAATCGGAGCCTGAACCTTCAGCCTGATGTTAGGATATTTCTACATTAAAACTACCCGTGATGTCTTTGCAAGGTTATGGGGAGTGTATGTGTAATGTCCTATGGTGTTGATCAGACTAGGATTATTTCCATGGAAAGTTTACCATTAGTATTTTACACATCGTTAATAGTTTGACAGAAGTCAGAAAACAAAATGAGGGTATCTGCAAGACAATATACATGTTAGATAATACTTACCTTTGTCTAAAGACCTGAAAATAGCTCATGTTTATCGTTTCCTGTCCCAGGGCTGGGAAAAGTCAGACTTTCCCTGGAATTCCATTTGTGAACTTTTATTTGCATGATAAAATTTAATTGTTTGATAGATCCTGTTGTCTTCAGTTACTTCAAATGTGTGTTAGGTACTTTATGCTTTGTGAGCCTTGACTGCTCGCCCTCACTTAGGCCGGTGAATGGGAAGACAATTCTCTCTCTAATTTGATTCATAGAAACTGTGAACGAAGTCTTGGATGTTGCAGCTTCTTCTGCCCACGAGGAAAACCTAGACAGTGTCAAGGAAGGAGTAGCCTCAGCAGCTCCAGAGATTTCTGACAGATCCTCAAAGAGCCAGGACGTTGATGCTGAGGAGTCGGGGGAAACTTCAGAAGGTGCAAGAGTGCAGCTGGGTCTGAAATGTTTGGTCTCAAAAGCACTAAAGGCTGTTTGTACTGAATTAGCTGAAAGAGCATGCAGAACTCAAGTGATGCAGTGTGGCTGCTAGCGATGACTGTGTTTGGCATCATAGTGTTAGCAGAAAATTTAATTTTGAAATTACATGCCATGCAGTAGAAATAGGTATTGCTAAGTTGGATCACGGGAGTCTTCTGCCCTCAGTGCCCTGCTAAGTGGCTAGATGTAAAGTTCATTAAGAACAAGAAATTCTCCCTTGTGCTGCATGGAATGTAACATACTTTTTAAACATCGGACTTAAGAAAATTCTATCTTTCAGATTATATTGCTGTAAAGAAAAATATAGAACATGTGACATTTATAAACTCTTCAGTGTTTCAATGCAGCTATAAACGATCTTATATTGCTACTGAAGTTGAACGTTATAATTGAATGCAAGAAAAGTGTGTGTTAAAATCATCACGATGGAGATTTTAAAGGAATTTAGAAGTTTGGCCTCTAAACTCTTTTGCAATTAGAATTAAAAAGCTAAAAGAAAAAATGTCTGTATACCTAATATGACTGTAAATTATATCACTTTAGTCCAAAGGATTCTTTGGACTTCTTTGGACTAAAGGAAACAATTTACTCAACTATTTGTCATGAAACAAGTTGTTTCCAATGTTTCTCATTGGTGTTTTGTCTCCATTTTCAGTTTCAGTGGAGGAGAAGACACGTGAAGAAGTTGCTAAGGAACCCTAAAGGTACATGGTACAGTTGCAGCGTGTGGTTTCCTGCTCCTCACCTTTATTTTTTTCTCAGTTAGTGGCAATTGCAGCATGTGGTAAGTCTGCACATGCAGTCTGATGGTGAATTTGTATTTCTGCTCCCAACAAGTATGCTGCAAAAAAGAACTTAACTGAAGTATTTCTTATAGTTTGGGAATGACTGCCGGCATCTTTTACAAGCTAGGGAGCAAAACTTTTCTGTATCAGTTGTCATGGTAGGTATTTATTTATGGCTTTATCTTAGTCCCATACAAACGGGTTAAAGACCCAATGGTTGTAGCTTTCTTCTAGGCAAAAAGTGTTCTTTGGGCTTTGGTTTAAATTATATAGATACTGGACTTCTGGATTATTGCCCTATACGAGTGAACTCCTCTCTGGTTATCCTCAGTGTAAACATGGTGAAGTTGCAACCTTTCTGGACTGTGGGGTTTTTTTTAAAGACATTTTTTCACAATTAGTCTTTCTGCACTTCTAGTTTGTGCTGATGAGAAATATTGAATATAATAGTATTACTATTTTGCTAGTATCTTGCACAGTTAGCTTTAATACTTTATAGAATGAAATACTTTGTCCACAATATTCTTACTATTTTGCTATTCCCTGTGACTCCACTTTCCAAAATGGTCTGTAAGATGCTGATAGAAACCTGAGGGAATAGAAAGTTTGACTGAAATATGAACATGAATCTTGGTAGGGAAGATACTAACTAGAATAGAAACAACTGAAAGTTGAGCAAATAAGCCTCCCAGGTCTGGAATTCTCAGAATTATTTTTGCTGCTAGTTAACAATTCATACACTAATTTCTTGGAGCACCAGTGCAAGAGGAGAAGGAAACAGAGCAAAGAAAGTTATTTTTCATTGCATCCTCAAAGTGTGTATTATAAATATGCTTACACAACCTTATTGTCATAATCTGAGTCCTTTGCAGATGCATGTTTGCTTATTCCATTATCCACTGCAATATTAAATAAGGTAATGCCTCTTATCTTTTTTGTGATAAAAGGTAAATATTGTTCTTAAACTGTGTGGTCTTTTTCCATGTTGTTTTAACATTCAGAACTAAGAAAAAAAAAATAAAAGCAAAGCCAACCCCACAATTATAAAATAATTTACAAAATGCTAGTGTAAGTTATGTTCCTCTACCAGATAGAATTTTTGTGTTTTACTAGGAATACTGGTGTGAAGGGGAACAGATATTTAATGAATGGATGAGATGTGCAGAAAAGTTGCAAGAGTGTGCCTCTCAAAGCTGTTATTTTTGCTAAGAGTGAAAGCTAAGGGCACGTGAGGATATCGCATCAGAAAAATATGTTACCAAGAAATTCTTTCCACTCTGGGACACATAAATGCAATAATAAACAGCAATAGAGTTGGGAATCTCTATTTTTCCCTGTAAACATCTTGCAGCCCTGAAAATTGTTGCATTGTTATTCTAGATTTTGATTTAGACAACAAATAACAAATATATCCAATTCAATTAATGAAGGCAGAGATGGTAACTGAAAGGTGTGGGAGTGGGAGGAAAGGCAAGCTGTAGGAAGCACCTCTGATGGAACAAACTGAAAATAGGTGAAAAATAGATTAATCTGCTACCAGAATACATGTCTAGTGAATTCTGCTTAAACTGCTTGGGCTCTTTTTGACAAAACAAAGTCTTTTTATGAATATAGCATCACGAGATTACAAAAAGTATCTCTTACTACATTCTGATTCAATCTTGTTGGGGGAAAAAACAGCCATGTTTATAAAACATACTTAGTGCTGGAAGATTGCAGCTGGTTTAAAAGCTAGGCTGACTTTTTTCCAATTTACAAGTCAAGAGCAACAATGCATTCCCTAATGGAAAGGACTTTTTTTTTTTTTGAGTGTGTGTGTGTGTATGTTTTGATTGTGAGCACTTTAGGGTATGGACCTTAACTTTCAGTTTGCATTAAAACAAACCGTATTTTGGGGGGAATTAAAAGCAAAACCAAATCAAAACAATATTGATGTGAGAATTAAGTTACTATCCAGTTCACTTTAAAAAAAAATCCTAATTATTTGGTGAAGGGATAGAAGTAGTAGTAATGGATTAAATCCTCAGATGAAGCCTTGAATTGTTGCTGAGAGCATGCCTGAGTAAGAATATACTATTGTTCCCCTTTTTTTTCAGAGTACAGCAGTTCTACTGTGTGTGTGGCTGTTGGCCCTGAATTCACACTGCTATGAAGCTACTTGTATCAGTAATGTCAGCAAAAACAGTTGGTTTACCTCGTGCTTAAAGTTAAGCAAGTAACTGTTGGTAGAAGTAAGGCTTAGTGGAATGTGTCCAGCAAGCAAGGGAATTCATTTATACCTGAGCAGCATGGCTGAAGGTGAGGGATTCCTTGAAATTGGGCTTTGTTGGTGGTAGCAGAGCAAGTTTTCACAAGCCATCAGATAAGCATGATTTACGCAGCAGTAGTGTTTATATGCTGTAATTCACTTAACTGATAACCTGCAGTCAAATTTACAGTGTGCTTTGAATGTTTGTAAAGAAAAAGACCTGATGAATCAAGTCTGTTGCTAAACATCGTTTATTGTTGCTTCCTCTAAACTAGATTCTTTTTTCTTTTTCCCAGTAAGCAGTGCTAAAGCCTTGGAAAAGTTTAATGGAAATATTTTTGGCAGTCAACCAGCTGATTCCTGTGTGAAACCTCATACTTCCTTGGAGACATAAAAGAAATTGTGCAGTTTGTCATACCACACACTGCTCATTAGGACCAGTATTCATTGCTGCAACAGACAACCTAGTACGATTTAAGTTGGTCAGAGAGACGCTTCTGTGATTAACATCTCTGCTTTAGAAAGTAGCATCTAGTAACAACTGTCAAAGCACCACCCAGCATGTAATAAATACACATGCTAAGAGAAGCAGTAGACTTAACTGAAACCATGTCAAGTGAACTCATTTTAGGTCTTTGTTGTCTTGTTATGTACATTGATTTCTTACTTTTGGTCCAGACTGTGGTGCATAATTATACCATTGTAACATTCCATGCTAGAATGTAAGTAAAAAGTTTTAACTAAGTTAAAATCTTATAAAAATTACCTGTTAGTATTTTTAAATTGGGTCACGGAGAAGATAACCTTGTTTGCTCCCAAGTTTGGATTTGCTATTGTAAGCATAGGACATTTGGATGTACAAGACCTAATTTTCCTCCTGCATAAACATTTTAGATGCTACCCTTCCTTGCACAGTAATATCGAGGAGTAAACATTTTTAAGGCTCCTGCTTTGAGAACAAAACCTGTTTGCAAGCATTATCAATAGGTACTTTATAGCATGAGAATCAAAATAACACTGGTTGAAGTTATGACCACTGAAGTGGTGGCTCCTACCAAACCTTATTCAGCTTGCTTTGGTCTTTCTGTGTTGTTCTGTCTTAGCAGTGGCATGCAGTGGTGGTGTAACAACACCGAGGTTTGAAAGAATGCTCTTGTGCAAATAATGAGCAATTTAGGCTATGGTAAAGCTCCTTTCAGAGCGCTTGCAGATGGCCAGCAAAATCCCCATAGAAGGCTATGCCAGAGGTGTTCAAATGGACAAGGATTCTTAGGGACAATGAAGAACAGAATAGCTAAATAATCTTGTCTTGTTAGTATTATCTTAGTAATGAAAAAATCTATAATGAATAACGGGTTTGTATGACACTGTTCTCCTAACCCTCCACTGTGCTATGGGCATGTGCATGAGTGTGCACCTCCTACAGAATTTTTACTGAGACCCATTACAGCCGTCACAGAATGACGATAATGCTAAACCGTGGCCAAATAAGGTATATTATACACAGTTTATCTATAAAGCGTGACTTATAAGGTGTATCTGACTGCTTTATCTTCAAGCAGAACTTTGGAAAAATGTTGAAAGTGAAATTACAGCCTTATGACTTTCCTACCCATGGCACAAAGCAACACACGCTCCTTCCCCCCTTGTAAAGCAAACCATAATGGTGTTCCAGCAAAAATTTAGCCTACTGCCCCTGTACCAGGTTAGGAATAACTGGAATAATGCAGGGGCAAAATCAGGCTCCTGAGCTTCAAGAAGCCACACCATAGCCTTCTGCTTAAAGGATAAAGCCACTGTGATTAAAAGCAATTTTTGTAGACAAAGCTACTGGAATAAAAGTCTTAGACTGATGTTTTCTTGGATGAGAGTCTATCTTTATTTATCTGGTAGATTAAACATCCTGTGATGGATGCATACTCTTAAATGTGCTGTTTCTTCATTTTCACTAATTCCTAGTTAAAGAAGCTGTTTCTAATTTCTGCAGCTGGCAGTAGGGTTTCTGAAATTGTAGGCTTTGCTGAATGTCCCTTTATCTCTGGAAGTGCTTTGGTACATGGCAAAATATATTAGCCCTTGGGAACAGGTGCCTGAAGAATTGAAGCACAACCTATTGTGCCCTTTCCAAAGCTTTTCATCCTTCCATTTTAAAAAAAATGTAAGAGTCCAAGTATAGCCTGTACTTATGCTTCATGGCAGAGATCCTCTTTTTTTTCTTCTTTTTTTTTAATTTAAAAAAAGGCAATGCTCTTGAAAGCCAAAGGAACTAGGAATATATATAAACTCTAGCTGTGATGATACGTAGCACAGCGTGGTCTATTTCAGCACTTGATTGTCCCAGATTAACAACAGAGATATTTTGCAATTTGCAGAAGGCTGCTCTTCAAAATAAATAGCCAATAACTGCATGCAGAATGCCTTGATGCTTAATTAGAAATTCTTTGTCTTACTGGTTTAAATGGTCCCTGGCCATCATTGATCACTTTTATCAGTTATGCTAGTATGGAGTCTAATTACCATATAGGTTAATGTTTTTCTGTCCCTTACCTGCAGAAAAGTGAATTTTTGAGTTGCTACACAAAGGCCGTGATGAGCCATGGAAAATGGTGAAAGGGCTCATTAAGGAGAACAAGACAAGAGCAGAGCAGACATAGTGCAAGACTAAAGGAGATGGGGGAAAGGTTTGTTCTTGACAATACACTTCAAAGCTCAGAGTAAAACTTGAGATTCCTAAATTTGTCCAAACTGCAAATTGCTCCTCTGCAGTCAGTGAGTATCAGTGAAACCAGCTGGCAAAGCGTTGCGCCTCCCTCTAGTGCTAGTTCAGGTGAAGGATGACAGCCTGTGGCTGCTAGCAGTGATTCACGTAGCTGAGATGCTGGACACAGAGGACGTCCATCGAACAGTTTCAATTTTATTCTTTGCCCGTGCTTACCAATATAGAATTTAAATTTTATTTTCATTTGCCTCTTAAAAACATAAAAACACTTAATTAAAAAGATCATTCAAACTGCAAGCTGGTACTCAAAATTTGGAAAGTCTGAAAGTGAAATACTTTAACCAAGATTTCTTGTGCCTGTGTGGCAAGCTCTGATGATGTGATAAAATACTATTTTTTACCTGTTTTTCTGAAAAAAAACCAAAACACAACCAACCCACAAAATCCCAACAAACCCAAACCAAGCCAAGAACTGAGGCTGTGCTTTTCGCCCACCTGATGATCTCTCTCCTTTTCTTCACCCTCATAAATTTTGAGCCAACTAGTCAACTCCAACTTTTCTTTTACCAGAGAGGTGAGAAAGACACAAAGTTCCTACCAGCTGAGTGATGACTGAGGAGATCAGTAGCTTCTTTTGTTGTGTTTGCCAGCAGATGAGCAAATGCACATACAGGATGTAGCTGAGTAGCACTTTGGTGGTGCTGAAATTGTAGATGCTGTTTTCTCTCTGCTGGTAGTTAGGGGGAGAAAGACTGAGCCAGCAGTGCTGCAGGAGGAGAGAGCTTAGATGGTGCAGGTATGTATGGGGTGGGGGGAGACACAGGGACAGAAGGTGTTCTGTGTGAAAGGACATAGGAGCTAGTGTCACTCGGTCTGCCACCCATGGATTAGCTCATTTCCATAAGTGCTGTCATGTTGCCTCACAGATAGTTCTGCTCTTAGGAAAGGTATTTCTTGGTTGTATGCTTTCCTCTTGCCCTGTTCACCTGCTGCAGAAGATGGAAGGTGTGTGGGAAGATGGAAAGAGAGTGCATCCCAGAGCAACAGGTATCAAATATCATCGTGGGTAACTGGATTCTCCTGCATTCTGCTGTTTACTCCTTTGTTTGGCATGCTGTGGGAGATGTTGCCTCCTCCAACTTTATTGGGATGGGAAGATGGGCTAAAACTGGACGTTTCTGTGCTGGAGTTGTTCCTGCCATTTGCTTGAACTACAGGTAATTGAAGAGGTTGTTGGAATGGCGTGATTTGCTTAGTGGTTTAGCTATCTGCAAACGTTCTCTACTTTCTCTTCATATTTTACCAAACTCAGATGATGGCTTTAGCAAGCTCTGAAAGGCTGTTTGCAATTGATGTTCAACAGCTCTTGTATAACAAACAAATGGGAAGCTTCCATGGAATATAAGACTCTTCTTCATGTGGTCTGTTGATTATTTGTATCAGCTTCATGTGTGGATTCCATGTCTCTTAATTACCTAAAAATCTTGCTTCTTTAGTGATAAATAGTTTTCCTTATTTTAAACCTTCATGACTTAATCATCTTTCAAAAGATGTATGTGTGACCTCTGCTTGTGCCCTAGGAAAAGTGTTACACAGTGCTATAGTTTCTATGCTTCATCTCAGGAAGTTCGGCTCCCTGTAGTTTGTCTTCTCAGTTCAGCATTAAGAAGTATGCAAACCAATTAAATTAAAGGGGAAAATATAGAGAGTAAGTGGAAGAGGAGAGACAGTAATATGTATCAAGCTCATATTTCCTCTTTCTCTTTCCCTCTCTGTAATTAAATTAAATTACTAAGGTCTATGGAGATTCGCTGAGCACCTTACCGTAATGTGATTTAAAAAATATTTTATTTTATCTCCCCCCCCCCCCCCCCAGCTTCTTTCTTCCTCATAAAGCTATCTTCTTTCTCAGTAGTTACTGGGAAGTGTCATTCTCCAGTGAGGGCTAATAGAGAATAATTAACCATTGGGCAACATGCACTCACATTATCAGGCAGAAGAGGGCACTAAATCAAAAGCAGTATGATTACTAAAACCTAGAACGGAGAAAGAATCCCCCATCCCCAAAACCTGGGGCTGAACAATACAGGCAGAAATTAATAATGTATGCTTTTTTTCCACTGGAGAAAATTGGCTTGATTTTTTTGAAGTTTAATTGTGGTTTGGAGAAAATCCAAATCGTACAGATTCTTTTCATTCCACTGCTGAAGTAAGTGACTAATTTCCAATGCTGTGGAACTTTCCAATGCCAATATTTGGTGCTGAGGCTGTGATAATAACAGAAGAGCCAAACCTGGAGTAATGGTTCAAGGCTTGATAGTTCTTGCCAATGGGAACACAATGAGGCTGGGTGTGAATGTCTTTGTTTCCATTTAAATGATTAATGAAGTTCTATAAAATCAAAATCACTGCAGTCTTGCCCCTTTTCACTTATTACAAGTATCAGCAGTAGAAGGAGGTTACACAAAGTATTCAGTCCTGATTACAAACAAAGAGGGAAGGACTTTGAAGTGTTTGAAGTTGTTACTTTATCAGAAAAACCTTAATGGCTTGGTTTCCTCCCCCTGCCCGTTTGCTTTCAACATGTCTCTTCTCAGAATGTTGTCTTCTATACCAGTTCTGAGACATCCTCACTCAGGCACCATCCACATGAAGACATTTACTAATTGCAGAGCTTGGATGTTCCTAAATGAAAAGTAGTTTCCAATGCTGAAATAATATGCTATGAAACATAAATTTGTCTTTGAGGACAATTCTTTTTTTCATTTTTCTTTAAAGCAAAACAGTTGAAAAGACTAGATAGTCTGCCTAAAAAAATTCTTCTCACAAAACACCACAGTCTCCAAGGGGTTTTTCTGTATCGGAAGGGACCCTAGAGAGCATTCTGTTTTCTGCTATATCTAAATTAAGAAATTCAACATGCCACTGACATCCCATGTATTTTTTGAGTGAAAATTATGTAAAGTCTTCTTTCACACTTATTCTTAGATTCTTTTTTTTTCTAAAATATTGTAACTGCTGTATTTTAAAGTATATCTAACATACAGCAACAACCTGCTACAGACTTTCTTCCTTTATATCCATGACGTTCCTTCTTTCTTAAAAGCAACACAAATTTATTCAAAGGTGAAATCCTGCCTGAAACAGGCTTGTTTCAGCATTGCATTGCTCCCCTGCTTTAATCACATAACTCCCATGTGATTAGTGGTGTTATAACCTCTGCAATGCTGAGGATCATAAGCTTCTTGTGCTTACCTACTTTACAAGCAAAGTAGAATTGTAGTTTTAAAGAAAGGAGGGTTTGTGGTTTTTTGGTTTGAGGTTTAATTTTATTTTATTTTCTTCTAACTTGTATGCCATTAAAGGGATATTATAAAGGAGATAGAATGAATTCAGAAAAGATTAGGATTAGACATGCAATTTAAAGGACCTTACTGTAAAATATAAGCTGCTTTAGTAGCCTACAGCATGAATAAAATGAAGGGGTAGATAGGAAGTTTAAGTAAGTTTGAGTTAAGCTGCCACTGGACATGTGTCTTGATAGCACAGAAACTTTGTATATGGGGGCAACAAGAAGTCTGAAACTTTGCCTTAAAGCTGTCAGATACGGAATTCTTCACAGACAGAACCTTTATTTATCTGGTATTTATTATTTGCAATAGAAATAGGGGAATCATCAGATCTATAGACTTCAAATTAGGTCCCATATCCCTGCAAAAATAACTCCAAAAGCTGCCGAGCCTTGCTTGTGCATGTCAGATTAAGCTGATCACCAGTCTGGGGTTAGGGAGGCGTATTCCCCCCTGCCCTGCAGGCAGGAATGGCAGCAGGAGATGGGATGTCTGCCCCGTACAGTGTGAATACCGATTATTTGCTTTCTAGGCTGTTTGACCAGTGCCTTGCAGTGGCAGGGATTTAGAGCACTGGTGCCATCTTTCACTATTTCTCTGACGTATTTTTGTACCTTTTGTACAAAATATGACAGGGCGTGAGGAAACATTTGTTGCTTTGTCATAGATAAAACAGATATCCAGTGACCCTTTCTGGACTCGGCGTTGGCGGTGTTATTACCTGCAGTTGCCTTGGGCCGGTACTAAAAATCTGTTCCAGCTATTGGTAGTGTGTCAAAATAGTCTTCTCCATTTTGGATCTGTCCAACTTGGACCACTGCAAAAAAACCCCCACCCATTGGCAGGATAGATGAGGAACTGGTCTCCTGACTTTTGTGTCCGTTCTGCGCTATGGTACAGCAACTCAAGGGTAGGATGCTGTCCAGACTACTTCTGCTTCTTACCATTCTGAGTGATACTTTTCCACCAGCAATAATCTTTGAGCTCTTGGCTCACAATGTAATACTTTTTTTCCTATAAGGCCTTGGTAGGGTCTTAGACATCTTATATAAAAGTAAGACCATTCAAATGTTTGAGTCGTGCTAGTGAAGTGATCACTTTTAGGACAAATGCATACAATATCCATCCCAAACAGCCCATCAGGAATTTCCTACCTGCTGGCAGAGGTGTGTAAAACAGCAGCCAGTAACATCCCTTGTAGCAGGCTGATAGTGAATATCCTAGAATCCAACTGTCAATTTGAGCAAGCACAGGGATTGGATTTGGGGTTTGATTAATACAGACTATCTTTATATAGGATAATTTTATGCTTAAACTTCCATGAAAATGCTGAGTTTATAGGTTTGCAATTAAATGTTAACATGGTATGTATCTGAGACCAAGCAGGGCTTCCATTAGGACGCCTTTTAAGCACTATTAATGTGTGTCCCACAGCTTCACGTTTCCTATAGCTATATAGAAAGCAAGCTCTACTGTAATGTTTGCTTTACCACAGATTTGTGGTCTATATAGAAGTTCTCTTGTCATCTTTATCTCTGCAATCCCAGCTGTATCCTCTGTGGTCCATGTGATCCCTTTGCTCCTGCCTCATCAGGCCTTCCTCATATCTTCTAATCCCATAGTGCCACCAGTTTCCCACTACACCTCCATATACCTCAAATGCATCCTTTTTTAGTGGGGGAGAAAGCAAGTCAGCTAAGAAATAGCATTGCTGTAGCTGGTACACAGCTATATGCGTATCAGTACATCAACTGGCTGGTGTGGGTTAGCATAAAAAATAGCTGCTTTCTGGTGGGGACACACACTGGTGTTGGTCTCTCTGCTCTGATACTTGCATTCTTGAAACTTGTAGGAACTTATCTTTAAGATATCTACATTTTTATAAGATCAAGCTGAAATTGGCAAATAATGTCAAAGGGAAAGGAATGATAGAGAGATAGATGGACACAAAGAGAGCTAGGTCTCAATAAACTGTGTTTCCTTAGGCTAAAACATAGCTTAATTTAGTGATGTTGGAGCACTGCACAGCAAAAATGGGATGCTTTTTTATGACTCTATAAGCACAATATGGGAGTCTATTAAAAGTTCATGTCAAAACAAAAATTCCCCCAAAACCATTAAAATATTGACATTTTTATTTTAGAAATTATCAATAGTTTTTACTGTTGCTCTATCTCTAGAGTTTTTAGAAAATAGTCTGTATATTCTGCAAGTCAATTCTAGGAGGGGAAAAAAACCCTAATTACCTGTAAAAACCTGTAGAGTGACTGCTACTTCATTAATAATGATTTACAGAATGGACTGACTGACAGAAGGGTCGTGGGACCCTCACTCCTTTATTTCTTCTGGGTCATTTCTTGGTCATTTCTTCTGGGTCATACTTCTGAGGCTGAATCAGTGTAACTTTCCCCTTTCATCTGAACAACCAAAGGCAGTATGCTCAGCATATAGAATTAGATAGGACCAACGTTTAAAAAGCAACGTGGACCACAGCTTTCTATATGCAAAAGGGGCAGAGAAGCATCTGTTGAACTGCTGACCCCATGTTATCGCACAGCAGTATCCCAGCAATAGCAGTTTTGAATGGACTGTAGGTCTACCTCATGAGTGGGTAAAAAGGGCCACTATTCTTTTTTTGTTCTTCTGTCTCTCCTTTTCTTTTCTTTTTTTTTTTTTAATAGCTGCATCACTTATAACTTATCTAATAATTCAGCTGAACTGATCCAACCCCCTTGGTGGTCCTGCTTTTTTCATTTTAAGTTTAACGTTTTTCAGCATAGCTTTTCAACTAGTTTAAGGTAAAACAAAAAGAGCTGTTCTTCCTATGGAAAAAATTGTACTTCTCTTAAGACTTAATCTAGTTCCATTTAAAAAAACCCAAAACGAACAAAAAGAAGCAGCAGCAGAGAAAAAAATGAAGATGCCATTGTGATTATCTCAAACCAGTGCTGGTTTTCTCTGCAGAGAAGCACAGGTCTCTACACCTCCCAGAGAAGTGCTGCTGAGCTTCCACTGAAAATGGCTGCACAGCTCAGCTTGTTGGGAGAAAAAGAAGTGGAAGTTGTATAAATAAACTAGATTAAGGAATGCAGAAACATTTGTCCTGTGGCAACCAAACAGAGAGTTGAGAAAAAACTGAATAAACAAAAGGAGTGCGTAGGCCAGGTGGCAGGAAAATGACCATCAGCATTACAGAAGAGACCACTTCAAGTCTATCTTTAGAGCACCCCTGAGTGGTGGCCATGCGGGTACCTCATGCCCAGTGACTCCATGAAGGCGCTACTGAGTTGTACAAAGCAGCTTTGGTTTACATGGCTTTTGTTCAGCTGACAGTGGGCCTGTGTTTTGAAAGAAGCTGTCTGCTCCCCTCTCTTTCTCTGTGAAAAGGATCATGGCAAGAGGTTTTCTTTTTTTTCCCTGAATTTTAACTTGGACCCATGGAAAGAGGAAGAAGAAAAACCAACCCAGAACACCCTAAAAGAGTGAGCATGTCAAGTCAAGAGTAATTAAGCAGTAACGATGAAGCTGACAGCACTTAGGTCTGCCAGGCTGCAAAAGAACTGGTATCGAGGGCTAAAACTCCCACCTAGCTAGACTTATTTCCAGTCTAGGTAATATGCCTACAGTCTAGGTAATGTGCCTAAGGCAGTTTTTGCCAGGGACCCTTTAATGTTTCCCTCCCAATATCCTACCCTTTTCTTGACTTGCTCTTTTCTTTCTTTTATTTTATAGATTTTATATATCTTTCTTATTCTTTCTTTTATTTTAAATTGTCTGCTGTTATCTCTGATCTAAACCCAAGGCCTATGAAATGTGGGCTTCCATCATCCACTGTCTATGAGATTTTAACTTTACACCTTTGTTGATATAATTTGCATGCTTGTATGTTAGAACATTAAAATAATTGCATTTTCTAATATGCAAACACTGAACACTTCCATAATTTCTAGCAGCAACATGGATGCCAGCTATATTATTAATAAATGATAATTTTTTTCCCCATGTAGTCTGAAGCTTCCCTTTAAAGATAAACAAAAGATCTAATAGTGATATCTCTCATCTTTTAAAGAGCAGACTGACAACTGAAATTTCATATTGCTTAATGTAAACTAGCAGCAAATTGTGTAATTAACGGCATCCGAGTCTATGCCTTCTTAAATGTCTGGCAGGCTTAGCATAAGGTAAGTAAGACCTCAGTTTTGCTATGATGTGTGCTTTATTACAAAGTGACATCTAAGTTTAAGTTTACACTTAGGTAGTGGCCGCTGCTGGTAGCACCATCTGTTATTGCCTGATACCCTGTTGGAAGGAAAGAATCTCCGATGTTTCCATGCTTCAGGGCATGGGCCTGATACTTTTAGGGCTACCTTTTTTGTCAGAGAGATGTTTGTGCCATCCCTGGGGAAAATAACTGCCCATGTTATATATCCTAGAAAACTGCGATTTGTATGTAACTTATAAAAGTCAGTTAGATTCTATGGCCTAAAGATCCCCAAAAGATCTTATTTCCTTAGGAAAGGAAGCTGATGCCTCAAAGATGCAGAGGAAAGAAATACTCAGTTCAAATGCATAAGGCACAGGAGCCAGACCTGTAGAGCGGTGGGTGGTAATGTGCCTAAGGCAGAAACAGGATTGGAAATCAGGCTTTGTGGAGGAGGAGGCGGCGGCGAACAGGAGTGCCAGAGGAGCAGTAGACATGGAAGGTGAGATGGAAATTGAGATTTAGCAGAGAAGTGCTTATGCACTCTGATGAAGGTGAGGAGCATGTGTGTGCGGTTGTGCGCTGTCTGTGTATCGCTGCTCAGAGGGCGCCTGTTGAAAAGGCGTAGGTCAGACTTTTACAACGTACAGGCACAAGGGGGCCCAAATCAGTCCGAAGGGAAAACCTTCAGCCTAGAGTTCCTTTTGAGCAAGTAGCTTTGCAATGTTGAAAGTCTCATTGGCAATGTGGGTTTTTTTTTTTGTCTGTCATGAAAATGTAATTCCTCCTATTCAGCTAAAGCTCTTCTGTTTATTACTGCGAAATGCAAAGAAGGGTTTGTATAATGGTTAAAGCCCATATTTGTAAAGAAGACCAATTCTGTCGAAACCTCTCAGACCAGGCTAGATCAAGACAGTCTTGATTGGTGAGCAGACTCTGACAACAATATATGTCAGATTGACAAAGGAATAACAACAAATTACGGATTTGGCTCATTTCAAAAGCTGTGCGCTCTAGAAGCGATGAGTGTGACTGAAGAAAACTTGAATCTGACATTTCAGCATTGCCTGTACAAGCCACTGGCTGAAATTGCTTCTGTACACCCGAGGCTCAGCAGCGGCTCAGGCACATGGACAGCTCATTATCTTAGTCACCAAAATCAATCTCCTGAAATAATTACTCCTCTGGGGCTGTACCCAAGCGCTGGGAGGGATTTTTTGAAAGCAGGCCAAGTGGCCTTTCTGACTCGGGGCCGTGGCTGAGGGCCACCGAGACCTCGACTGCGGTGGGTTTTCCCCTCGGCCTCACTCTCTACGCCCTGTCCGCTGACTGAGGGCCACCGAGACCTCGTCTGCGGCGGGATTTACCCTCAGCCTCGCTCTCTACGCCCTGTCCGCTGACTCCCTTCAGCTCTCAAGACGAAGACCCGAACCACCCCTCGCGGGGTGGGGAAGGAGGCCATCACGGAGCCTCGCCGCCCGCCGCCGCGCTCAACTGCCGCTCCCTGAGGGGAGCCTCGCGCCCGGGCTGAGGCAGCGCCTCCGCCCGGCCCTTGCGCAGGCG
>JANZLQ010000007.1:19204378-19224715 GCA_026212715.1 Elanus axillaris | reverse complement strand
CCGCTGGCGGCTGCCCCCCGGCTCCCCCGCCACAGCCCCGCGGGGGTCCGCGCCCGGGCTGCCGCCCCGCCGGCGGAGGGGGCGTTGGGGGCGGCGGGCGGTTCCCGGCGGCTGTCAGTGTAAACACGGCCCCGGGGGGCGGCCGCGGCCTGCCGGGCCGGGCCCCGCAGCCCCTCCCGGAGCGGAGCGGGGCGGTGCGGTGGCGGGAGCGGGTGAGGCGGCCGGGGCAGCCCCGGCGGGGGCAGCGCCTTGTTTACACAAGGCGTCGGGAGAACATGGCAGCCCGGGCGTGCGGGTCGGTCGCTGTCATGCGTGGTCGCTCCCCCGGTGCTGGCGGTGGGGTGGCCCCGCCGGGCCTGCAGCCTCCCCTCTTCCCGAAAATCGCTCTGCGCCCTGCCTTGCTTGCACCCGGGCTAAATAGCTGAAGTCTGGCGTATTTTTAATTATACCTGACCGTCCCTCTGTAACGTTGTACCGGGTTAGCTATGGTGTTAGTGTTTATCTCTTACCTTTCTGGATGTGTTCTTTCACGTCTCTTCCCCCCCCAACCCCAAAAGAAAAAATACTCGGTTTTTCGTTCTGCGTATCCCCTCCCTTATGGCCAGTCACTGTCATGTTCCTTGTGACTTCTTTTTAACCATTTAACTTCTTTAGCAAAGACAGCTAAACCTTCCTGTCAGTTTAAAGCGAGTCGATTTGTGAGGAGGGTTTTCCGTCGTCTCAGTTGTCTCTTGTCGTGCTTTGAAGTTGTCTGTTTTCCGTGTGCTCGTAATTATTCGTCTTTGTTGCAATTCAGTCGTAAAGCTTTTTGGCACTTTCTGATGAGCATGTATGTGCGTCAGACTTCGAGAGCTTCCTAGTTAGTCGAGGCAACTAGCGTGAAATGAAGTTGAGCCCAGGGATGTAGGACTGTAAGCATTAGAGAATTCTCGAGGCTCATAAAAAGAGCGCTCTAGTAATAACGTTTCAGAGCAATTCAGATATTTCTGTAGCCTAAAAACATGTAGAAGTAGCATGTTTGCATGTTTTGCGCTATAACTTTGAAATGTGGCAGAAGTGTGTGAATACTGGTGATTTGGGGAAAGCATGGAGAAGGTAAGAGTTTCAGATCACTTTATAGAAATGTCTGTTATTAGGGTAAGTTGAAAACCCCATAGCATTGTTTGAGAGGGCATGTCATGAGGCCATCTATTACATTGCGTACTGCAGGAGAGATCTGGGTCAGTGGCTGTTACCACAAGACTTTATTTCAAGAATCTTAAAGAAATTAAATACAAGTCTACAAAACTGTATGTAATGGGTCTGATCCAAGATCCTCTTCCTCCTTCTCCCCTCACTCCACCTCTGATAGTGGACACGATCAGTTACTTTAGGAAAAGTTCTAGGAACAGGATGGTTATTTTATATGCTACCTTCAGTGACATACTCTTTCCATCTCTCAGATTTCAGTAATACCTGGTTCAGAAGGTCCCTAAACTTCAGGCTGTATGTGCATCTTTGTGTTTAATAGTCCTGTAAGCCAGTCGGGGTCTTTACCTTCGTAAAGCTGTCTAACTTAAATCTTACAACTTAGTCCTGTGACCTCTAGAATATCCTATGAAAATTAATTATATAGTTTGTGTGCACTACTTCCTTTTGTGTGTGTGTGTGTGTGTGTGTTGGGTTTTTTGGTGTTTGGGTTTTTTTGTTTTTTGTTTTTTTTTTTTTTAAACCGCATCCTCACCATTTAATTTCATCTGTCTCTGCTCTTTTATTATGTAAAACGATGAATAAGTGCTCTCTATTCTGGTTTGGGGGGGGAGTGGAAATGGATGTTAAGGACCAACAGTTGACATGCTGTAAAGAGAAGTGCTGGTACAAAGTGGGGGTACATGAATAAGACTTCTGTCAGAGGGAAGAAGAGGTTTCAGGGGATCATTAAATAGAGAGCAGTGGGAAGAGAGCCTGCTAATAGGATGAAATACGGAAGGTCCAGAAGAAGTCTGCTGAAGCCACAGAGCTTTTTGCAGAACGTTAATAGTTTTTAAGTCATTATAAGCTTATATGTTTTGGGGCTCATCAGCTTTAGCTGTTGAGGTTTCAGAACAAACTTTGGATGGTCAGATTATCAAACTAAATATGTATGGAAGGAGTTCCTCTAATTTCTTACTGGATTTGGTACATCATTAATTTGAACCAATGTAATAATTTATGTGGATTCAGCAATAAAATTATTGCCTTGTTGTATGGAAACTTCTGAACTATGATGTGGCCACAGCTACTTGCTTTGATGATTCCTCATTTTGATTTCCTTTTCTGTAAGTTTTAGTGATTGATGTAATTTATAAGGTACTACAAATTGCATGGATTGTCTGTTTTGTTCCCCTGATGTTGTCGATGCAATGATTTACTTTGTATCCTCTTTTTAAGCATACCCCTTGATTCTTCAGCTATTTACAAGTTTAATTTTTTTCACTGTCAGCTTTTGCAGTAACTTAATTTTTAGGTTTTTACTTGTTCTGAGTTTAAAAAAAAAAGTTAATTCACCATTTTTTCTACAAATGCCAGTGTGAATCAGTTAGCCAGAGCAGTAAAAATTATCTGGGAAAATATCTTAGAAGAACTTCCAGTCAATGTAAAAAAAAATTTACAGCGTGTGCTGTGGTTTATATGTACTGGAGTGATAGTGACATTTACTGGTATGTTTGAGGTGCTGCCTATGAAAGACTGCCTTTGTACTCTTGGAAGCCTTGTTACAGTTAATGGGATTCTGCACTGATCTTGGTTGGTGTATTTCTGTACGTATAACTAATTTCATTTTCAAGCTGACTTCCTTAACTTTTTTCTGATTAAACCAAAGGAGGGCCTTTTTGCAAAAAGTTGTCTGTGATGCTACTGCTGGCTGCAGTCTTGCTCTTGCGGTTGCATCTGTGTAGGTATCTGCATAAATCTCTCCTCAGGATTTGGGATGCCAGCTGAATAAAAGGGGGACATTGTTCCAAGTACTCTTATGTTTCTTCAGAGTGCGGCAGGAGCAGCTGCCTCTGGTTGCTGCTGCCCAGTCTTCTGCATGTTTGTCTTGTTTTTATGTGTGGGTACGAGTGTGTGCATCTTTTTTCCAAGCATTGATATTTTTGTTTGTTTTTATAATTTAAATAAAAGTGTGCTAAAACTACTTGCAGATTTATATTTAGAGTTTTGTTCAGAAGCCAGTCCTATATAACTTCATTTTGAGTCTGGCCTAGTATTGGTGCCACTCTGCCATCCTTTCCACACTGTTTTTTCAATTATTATTTTAAATTCTATTGAGCTGCATGCTTGCTTCTCTATTAACTTGATAGGTGGTTATGCACAGGGGGATTGGCTTAAGATTCTGGGTTTTGTGGGACTACTTACATGTTCATCGCAGTTGTGATTTGCAGTGTTTTTAAGCTTCTCTGGTAGCTGCTGAAAACATAAGAGGACCATTTTGATTTCTTGTAGACAGACATTTGGATACATAATGTAGGCCATATAAATGTACTAATAATTCACAATATGTGAATAAACTGCTTGGTATTTTGCAGCCTTTATGATAAGCGTGCCCTGTAGCCTTTGAAGATACAAATGATCTTCTTGACCAGTGAAAGCTATCAAAAACTTGAGTCTTTGTCGTGTCCTTTGTAGTGGTAAACAGTTAAAAACCTCTTGCTGTGGAGGCAAAGAATTTGGCTTCAAGATTGGGATTTTTGGTTTTGTTTTTTCTGAGGGTGGTTCTGAGGGTGGGAGCACCTAAACTTGTTTCTGTTTTCCTGTGAGATATGTATAAAAATAATGGATGATGCAGCAAAGCTGTTTTCCTGGTTGTAAGGGATATTCCAAATGTTTCAGAACTAGTTTCTCTCTGCATTTTCCATGGCCAGGAAGAACAGGAGTAGATGTTAGATCTGTAACAAAATGATTTGGTCATTTCTTTTGGAAATGTTAGATTTCCACCACCCACCCCACGCTCCCCCACTCCCATGTCATTCCATATTTTGCTTTGTTGTAAGCACCTGTCCAAAAAGGAATTAATTTTGTAGTGTGTGTTTTTTTGGTGTGGGCTCTTTGTTTTTGTTGTTTGGTTTTTGTTGGTTTTTTGTTTGTTTGTTTTTGTTTTTTTTTAATCTTTTTGCATGTTGTTCTGTAATTCAAAAATAGTCATACTTTGAACCAGCTTCTGTGCTGGCTGATTGTAGCACTGGGATAACCTGGTCTCTTAGAAACCTGAATCATCTCTTACTTTAAGAATCTGAGTCTAATTGTCTTTTGGCCTTTTTGTCTCAGCTGTGGGAAATGTGAATTTTGGGACTGATTTCTGAAAGTGGCTACGCAGTCTTTTCCTTTTACAGAAGTCAAATCAGTTGTGACTTGCTAGGGAGAGGATGGGAGGGAGATTTGGTATTCTACTGAAATTTGAGGGAGAAGCAAAAAGGCTTCCACAAGGATATACTGCTTAGGTAAAGGGAAGAGGGCAAACGCTTAGTTGGTTCATTCAAAAAGAGGTGCATCTACAGGGATCTAACATACACTTAAGTGTGTGGAGTGTGTTTAACTTAACTCTTCCAAGCTAGGCTAAACTGAAACTCTTTTAACTTCCCACTTGCTGGCCAGTGGGCTTGCCTTTTTCCCCACCCTGTCAGATTTCTGTAAAAGCTGCTGAATAGCAAGACTCTTGGTACGAAGTTCAGCTCCTGTTATATAAAGACTCTGGGTCTTTCATTTATTCCTTGCCTGGACTGTTCTGTGCATTCAGTCTAAAGGTACCATCCTCTTAATGAATGCTGAGATTTAGCATCTCACTCATTCTTCTCTGTATTTTCCCCTGTAAAGTTCTTACTGTGAATTTCTGCTGGAACTGGAAAATGAGGATTATAATTATGTTCCTACATTGCCCTATCTTCACTTCTGTAGGTAACTGGAAATTCACATAGATATAAATCAGTGCAAAAGTCATCTAAACTTCTTGTAACTAGGGAGACAGAGAAATAGCAGGTTTTGACATAACCTGATCTAGTAGGCAGTATTAAGTGTTTTCAGTTGCTACAGTTTGGCAGCTGTTTGGCCACCTGTGTGGGATTATAGTACATAAAATATGAATATACAGTACACATGGTCCTAGTATATAATTGTTTATTTGCATTAATATACTGCGTGAGAATCAGATTAGCTTTATGACACACTTAAGCTATGCAAAGGTACTATGTGAAGCGCTGTATGTTCTTACATAGTTACAAGTCTGAGTTGCAGGAATAATGCTGATGTTTGACATTGATTGGAGGCTGTGCTTCCAAATTAAAATATAATTTCCATCTGGACCTCACTTTTGGGATATAATTGCTTGGCAGGATTTCTAGTATGGCTGTAGATGGAAAACTGACGAAGGAGAAAAAGTCTTTTTACAGTAGAAGTGATTTTTAAATTTTTCTTCCTGATTGATTATTTAGTGTATTCATAAATAGCTGTTTTTCTACGTTACATATTTCTGAATTTAGACTTTTGAAATAATGTGGTAATTGATAGGCAGGTAGGGAGTAGGCTTTTTGTGCTAAAAGCCTGGAGGGTGACAAGTGTATATGGCTCTGAGGATGCTTGTTAAAGACTTTCCAGCTTGAATCTACTTCGCGCGAGCAGAGGAGGTCCATTGCTTTCTTTTTCAGCAAGGAAAATACTGATAATCAAAAAGTGGTGCTAGCTTTACAAATGAAACAATGGAACATAAAGTATTACTGTGGTGGTTTTTTTTTTGTGCTAGTACAAATGAAATACTTTTAAGTATGAATCATGCTTTCTCATGTCAAGTTGACTGCCTATGTAAGCAAAAAATGCCTTGTTTTTTTTATATATTGCATATATTTTTTTTCCTTTCTTTTGGAATATATCTTGTGCTTATTCTGCTGCTGCTATGACAGTGATTTAAGATGATCTCCTGTTCCTGAGTTTTGTTTCATGAGGTTTAATGACCTAGAAAACTGCTATGAGAATTTATTCTCCTTTTGTATGTAAGGGTGAAAAATATGAATATCTTATTCTGTTGTGTCTGGATTTTTTTGTTTGGTGTGTCGGGTTTTTTTATTGTTGTTTGTTTGGTGTGTTTTTGTAGTAACCTGCCATCCATGGTTGTAGCTAGTGACTTTCCATGCTAAGTTGGTATGGCAACATAAATGATGCCTTTCTGAGTGTATTTTTATGGCATGCTGAAGGATCCTTAATACCTTGATAAATGAAAGTTTTTAAACAGTTTTTGCATATTATTTTTTTGTTGACTTTCTTGCTTAGTTGACATCCATTTGGGGAGATCAGTAATGGTAATTTTTACTAGTATACCTAAGCTATAACTTAACAAAGATTTCCATGCCTGTAAGAAGCCCAGTTACTCCACATGAATCTGACCTAGCTTTTCCCTGTATGTGCAAGCTTAATTTAGTTTAAGCTGGCTGTCTGCTATTGAAAAGCAATATTTACTGAGTTTACCCATTGGGGTATTAATTATAATTTTTTTCTTCAGTATGTGTTGGAAGATCCCATTTTCTTGCAGACCTCAGTGACTGTGCTAGCTTTCTAAATGGATTCATATTATTAAAAATATTGGGCTAAATTCAGGCTTCTCTTATAAAGCATTGATCTCAGTGGAGTTACGAGGGTAATTGATATCAGATTGGGTTCTTATGTCTCACGTGGAGTATGTGCTTTCTGTTGTACAACTAAGAAGCCAAACTTCTTAGTTTGCATCTTGAAGTAGTAAACTGCTCCTCACAGCCCAAAGTTTATGAACACAGATTTTTTTGTCTCTTCCAAAGACAGGATATGAGTAATAATATTTTTTCAGAATAAATAAATAGCAGTTGTTTAGAAACAAAGCTCTGCTGTTAATCTAGTTTTAGAGAAATTCATCAAGATGGAGGCTATATATCTTTGTAAGTTAAATGAGTCCATGGTATACCCAAATTAAAGCATTATGATGTGGAACTACTTTTTTTTTTTGGACTCCTAAGAATTCCTTCTACAGGAAAAAAAGAGGCACTGCAACAATACTTTTTATGTCCAAGAAAACTTTAGATTAGAAATTAGGTATGTATTTTTGAGGTGTGTATTATATATGCATTGCTTTAAAAAGCACTATGTTTGAAAGTGTTACGAAACATATGAAACTATAGCTTTATGAAATTATTATGAAACTAGTAGAACAAAGGAGAAAATATAATTTAAAAAATTCCTAAATTAATAGGAAAACACCAACTTTAGAGAAGCCACACTAACTCAAACATGTATATGTCGCAAAAAACTAGTTGATATTTGGCGTCAGTGAGAAATTAATGGTTTTGGCCAATGGAAGATATCTAAGGATATTATTTGGTTTTAGAATTCTGTGAAATTTAACAAATTGCAAAGAATCAAACTGAAATTGTTACCTTAGTATTAAAAGTCAGTGTGAAACTTGTGTTGTATGGCAGTGTTTGATGTTAACTTTACCAAGGTCAGCACATTCTATTGCATCTGTTGTGTTCATTCTTTTGATGTAGAGATGTAGCATTCAATTGCTTTCATAAATGTTGGAAGACTTTTGAATATAAACTATGCAAATAACTTATTTAAAATTATTTTATGTTTCAGCCACCTCTGCCCAGCTGTTTAACAGAAGTGGATTGTGAATTTAAGCCTTGGATAACCTCAGGCTAGCAGCATTACTGTCTTCAGGATAGATAACGGCTCTCAAAGTGTCTTCCTCAAAGTTCGGGGAATGCACCATGACATCAGCAGTGATTGACACTGGAGGCCCTGGCCTGGAGTTTGACACCAATGGAATAAAAAATCAAAAGGTTAGAAAATCAAATAGCATTTATTTTCTAACAAACTTTACACTTTTATCTTAATTTGAAAGAAAAATTCACTGTAAACTTGCTGTGAAAGCAAGTGAAATGGACTAGAGACTGTTGTGCGAGGAGGAAGAGATCATCCCATTTTTCAAATACCTTTTATTAGAAAATTTTATTATCATGGAGAAGTGGAAGCAGTAAGTTTTGAAGTCTGCAGTACAACTGTAGACTGGGTTTAGAAAATTAAATTCTAATCTAAGCATATCTTTTAAAGTAAAGATCTCAGATGTGTCTTGAGGTGTTGAATGAGATAAGCAGAACAATACAAGGGCCTTTTTCAGAGTTAGCAAAGGCGATGCGTTTGCTCGTATTTTGCATTCTTACCAACAAATAAGTATTTTCTACTATCCTGTAGCTCACAGTAAATTGAATCTGGCAGGGTTCCATGTCTGCAACACTTTTAACAGATTACATGTGCTGTTACAGACATTTTGATCCTTAAATAAGTAGAGATAGGCATATGGGCTTTGAAGTAGCCAGTTCTTTTGTGATAGCTTATGTACTTAATCCAAAACATGAGTGTTCATAAGATACAGGTCAGATGTAGGTATGGTGCAGTATACACGCAAAGCCTTGATTAAATTTTGTGGAGCAGAGGGAGAAGAAACACTTCCTACAGCTGAATGTCTTAATTAGAAAACTTGCTCTTTATCAGTGTCTTAAAGCTGTCTGATGCTTTACATTTTAAGTGTTTAAAGCCAGGAAAATGTCTCTGAGATTCAAGTAAGGTCCCTTTGGTGGATGATAAGCTGACTTTTATGTTTTTAATCTCTTGCTTTAGAAGAAAATTTCCTTTTAAAAGTCTTTAAAAGTATTGCCATTATTCCATAAAATATGTAAGAGCTTAAGAGGAACATTTTAATGTAGAGTTCAACAGTGCAGTATTTAGAGTGTGGTGATTTTTTGGGGTTTTTTTTGTTTGCTTCGTTTTTGTTTTTTGTTTTTTTTTTTGTTGTTGTTGTTTTGTTTTTTTTCCTTTCTATAGGAAAATGAGCCAGTCTCTGAATTCCCAGCAGTGATTGTGGAGCCAGTTCCTAGTGCCAGACTAGAACAGGGTTATGCTGCTCAGGTCCTGGTTTATGATGATGAGACTTACCTGATGCAAGATGTAGCAGAGGAACAAGAAATTGAGACTGAAACTGTGGAAACAGGTAGACTTAACTATAATATTTTTTTTCCATGAGATTTTCTTTTAGAAGTCCCTGAGGAATGTGATTTTGTATTTACCCACAGGATGGAGATCTGACCTGGGTTCACATCTCTTTGCTTTAAACTTAGTTTTGCTTAGCTTCAGTGGTGATAAAGTTGGGGCTTGGCAGGTAAAAACATCACCTTCGGTTCAGGGTGCTGCATTGTAACACCATGTACCCTCATAAGTAGGCAGATGTTAATTTATGTCTTTGTTACCTATTTATGCTGGAGGTTAACTAGACAACTAAACTTGGAGTTTTTAAAAATCAGCTGAGCCAGGAAGCTGGTTAGAATTTAGTTTCACAGTGTGTCTGAGCCAAATAACTGCAGGGCAGCTGGCAATATGGAGTGCGCAGCTCTGTTTACCCTATCTTCCAACTCTTCCCCCTTCCTGTGAGCTCTATCCTCTGTCCCTTGTTATCCTGCCTTTTTGGTCCAAGAGCAGTTTTATTGATGGTTTGGTGGCGGGAGTGCATGGCTGGGGGGACTGGAGTTGGACTGTCCTTTTATGGACAAAAAACATAATAGATTGAAATGAACTCAGCTGTATGGTAAAAGAACAAGTTAAGAATGAAGAAAAGAGTGGATAGAGCTTTGGCGTTAAAGAAGCTGACCTGTTCGGTGATAAGCATGTATCTTTCTGTACACCCCTCTCTAAAGAATATGGTCAGGAGCTTTGAACTTTTGGTGGGGGACCAAAGGCTGTTTAAACTCTCTGAAGAAACAAAAGTTGTGCTCCTGTGGGACCCTAATTACATCTGACTGCCAGGCAGCTGCTGTGCTGCGGTTCTGTTGTCCCTCCTGCTTGCTTTCTTGTGCTACTTCCCATACTTGTTCAACCTTTTTTAGCTATTGCAGTATGCTAATTTTGCTAGAAAAAATAGCAGGGCAACCATGAACTGTTCTGTATTTTTGTTGCGTTAATATTCTGCTGGATTAGCATGCTGATATGGCTCAGCCAAGGGCCAGATGCGTGTTGGGGTAGGGAGTACATAGAAGTGCAACCAAAGGGAGGACAGGTCCTGTTGGGCACTCCATATTGAACTAGTGAGACCACTTGACGAGAACATGGATAGTATATGTTCCTATCCTTGGGCTGCCTAATTTAGAGTTGGAGTTTGAATTCATGATGTCAGGCAAGCAAAACAAAGCTGTGAGACTCTTCTCTCAGTTGCTTTAACTTTGCAGCCCAGTAAATATGTATGTGTTCCCATCAGATTAGGTGGGTTTCAGTTCAAATTTCTCCTTAAATGGTGGATGCAATTGCTTATACATCTTTCTGAATCTGGATGTTAATCTCCTGTAGTACTGCATCAAAAATGACGTGCATCAACTTTGTAAGATGCGCATACACTAATGGTTCAGGTTTTGGGAGAATACTTGCAATTCCAGTTTACTCAAATGCGTTTCGAATTAAATATGCTAATGACAAGTTCAGCAAATCTGTGTAAAGAAAGGGTATGAAATAAGGGTTGGAGTTTTTTTGGTTGGTTTTTTTTGACTATGGTAATAGAACTTTCGAGGTTAAGGTAAGTGAGAAGTGAGGGTGTTCTTCCAAGAAGCCGAGTTTAATAAATTAAACTTGTATTCAAAAACCTCTAAGAGCTTATACTTTGAAGGCTTTTGCATTTAGAAGTGTTGTTTTTTTCAAACATTACATTTGCTCTTTCTTATAAGATTTTGGAAGGTTAATGGTTAACAGAACAGTTCTTTTAGGATAAAGAGCGACTGCAGATGAACTCTGTATATTTTTAAGTATCATTGTCTTGCCACAATAAATTGGTGGAAATGACAATTTAAAACTTGTAGCTCTTCTGTAGGAATCCTTCTCTTTTTTTTTTTAAGCTACTGTTCAAAGAAAGAGACATGTGGCTGCTTCCAAATCTTGATATTTGAAAGTAGTCTTAAAATTTACAGGGCAGTTGATACGATAATTTGGTGAGTTTGTGGTTGGAGATGTTAAGCAATGTGTCTTGACTGGAGACAGTTTGGTGGTGTGGTTTTTTTTTTTTTTTAATTGCATAATACCTTTGATGTTAATATAGTCTTAAAAATTTAGTATAATAATGTAATAAATTATTAAAATCAGTTCAAATATTTAAAACTTTGTTTTAATAGTTCTGATATAAAAATTAAAGCAATGTCTACTAAAAAGCCAATTTACAGCAGTGTAGAGGAGAAATCGCAATCTAATGAAGATTTTAAAAGCTGTTAATGAATATTACCATTTGTGATTCCAAAAGGTCCTTGGGGAGAGAGGTAATCTCCCCTGTTTCCATACTCCAACTTTTCATTATTATTTGTATACATATACACCATTAATCCAGGGTGGTTTTCCTGGTGTAATCGTACATGACAGCAAGTAAGCAAGTCATGGTTTTTGCACAGAACTTGCATCTAATGTTGATGAAAAAAGTGCTTGGTTTAGACTGTTCTGAGGGAGGGAGTCTTGTGGGGCAGGTGTTTCGACTGATAACGTTTTGGTATAGCGATGAGTCTTTCTGAATTCATTGCTCATACAAAGAGGTTAAATGGGAGAGAAAGCATAAAGGTCCCAAGAAACCTTAATTTTGGTAATGTGCCATTACTAGCAATGAGTTGCAGGAGTGTGAATCTGAGTGTGTTTTTTGATTTATATTTTTCTAGGGAAAGGGAAGAGATTTGGGCTGTGGGTGGGAATCAGTTTGATGTTGGAGAGGTGGTAAAAGGTGCCATAGTAAATGTTAATAAGAAAGCAGGCTAAGGCAGAAACAAGTAAACAAGGTATAATAATATTTATTTCAAGAGTATTTTAAGATGCTAATTTAGTGAAATACATACCTTTATTACACTAATGTTCCAAATTTAGATAGGTACAACAGTTTAATTTATGTGCATCTTAGAAGAAAAATCCATTGTTGTTATGTTAGTCTCAATTGATTTTACTTCATAAATGTCAGAATTAATTGCTGCAAAAAACCCGCTTTATTTGATAAATGTATGGTCGATGCACCAGGAATGAGTAGACTTAATACCTTTTGTGGTTCTAAACTCTACAGACAGCGTGGTAAATACTAACACTCCATCTTAAGTCTTGGCAGTATTTGAAATGATATGTATCCACGTAATGTAATATGCGCCCAGTTGTCTGTATTTCTACTGTTGGCTATGGGCCTGATTTCCCTTCTTGTGAGAGTCCATTGGCAATTCCAATGACTCCTGATTTACATGCTTTGCAACGTTACAACATACATATTCCAAGAGCCTTGAGCTACTTTGCAGTTAATCTAAAGCTGTGTAATTTAGTAAAATGTAGCATTATTCTAGCCTTCAGAGATAGGGATCAGTACCCTTTCTGATAAATGTAGTGTGGTAGCTGATGTGGTAAAATTTACTTAGGACACTAAAGAGATGATTTGTGCTGTGCATAAAATGGTTCTATCTGTGGTTTGCTATTCTGTGATTGGATTTGAGGCTGTGTGGACTGTAAGGACTGTCAGTGCTGATCAAAGGGCAAAATCAGGACCTGTAATGTTGTTTTGTATTAAAAAAACTTCTTGCATTTATGAAACCACAATTCAAATAGAATATGCTATATAATCATTATAAGTGATCATATCTATAAATACTGATGAATTTTTAGTTAATTCTAGTGGAATGTGGGGTTTTTTACCTGTCAGACTCCTTCCAGCCTGTTTCCCACTAATCTATTTTGATTCATTAATCAAGGATCGTTAATTATAATGAATGCTTTAACTATAAAATTAATGCATTAACTGTAAAAGCAAAACCCAAGAGTCTTTTAACAAACAAGAAAGAATTAATGGTTCAAGTTGCGCTTTTTTTGTCCTATTCCAGACAAAACTGCCTATCTGCTTGGAATAGAAAAAAGTATTGACAAAGGAGTTTTCTAGGAAAAACAAAATGCAGGAATTTTGATCTTTTCAGGTGACCTTATGACATTCTCAGTAGAAGTGACGAGTGCCTTTTGTGATGTTTGAAAGGGAAAGTATAAGCTGTAGATTGACATAGTGTTTAAATTTCTTTTCCTATATCTTTCTTAGGAGCAGTACCTTCAGACTTTTGGGGACTGAGTTACAGTCTGCAACAGTGAAAGTGTTTGATCATAAACCGTACACCCGTAACAATTTTTTAATAACATCCAAATTTTATTGGTTTCCATTTCCTGAGTAGTTATCTGTCCTTAAAGTAATTAGTTCTTCAATTTTAGGTTTTATTCAGCAAAACCTTTGTAGTTTACCTAACAGCAGAAGCTGCTGTCTTTAAAGAAGCAGTCAGTCTGGAATTGACAGTTGTTATGGTTCTGTTTGTCTCAGTCCCAACACAGGACCCATAATGTGGATGTATATGTGTGTTAATGGGGTAATCTAATCTTTGGATTTACAATTTTTTAATTCAATGTTCCATCAGAAATCCTCCCTGTGGTGCAAGTTGAAAGTCTGTTTTAATTCTAAAAATGTTATTGCCACAGGGGGGTAGAAGATCTGCATGAAAAAATGGGGATCTGAAAATGAGCCCCTCCAGGATTACGATCTGATGGAAAAATATTGACCTACAAAGACAACAATGATGGTATGTTTGTCTATAATATCTTAAATTTTTTTTCCACCAGGAAGTTCAGTTGAAACTACCATGTAAATTGATAGCCATCCTTAAGGTGGGAGGCGGTTGAATAAAGAGTGAGTTTAGGCTTAACTCCTCCCCTAATTTAAAGAAATGCATGAATAAAATACATACTTTAAGGCAAATCTTCTTTTACAAAGGAAATTTCAGGTTGCTACTTACACTGTTATCACCATGGGAACCAGCTTTGTCTATCTATGTAAAGTCTTTAGTTCCTACCTGTTGTTCTTACTGCCTCTATATGTCTTCTCCCATTGTGATTAAAACTGCTTCCTTCTGACTTTTATGTGAATTTGAGCCTGTGAACTCTTGTTTATTTCAGATGAGTTTTCATCAGTTGTGAAATATCATATACTAAGAACTCAGTATTAGATCTCATTAGAATCTTATCTTTGATTATGGCATGTGTACTTAAGGGATAAACAAAACAACGTTATCGTTCATTCTGTCCAGACATTATTTGATTAAACGGCCTCTTACAAAAAATGAGTTAACAGGAACATCTGGTGTATGTTTTGGTAGTGCTGACATATCCTATTGATTGAACTTCATTTCCTTACACTCACAGCTTGATGAGAATTTTAAAAGTGGAGAGCAGTTTGCTTTAGAAGACTGTGCTGACTACAAACAAGAGTTTGGACATTCTAACAACTTGATTAAGCTCAGATTAAGTTGGTACTGCCTTCATCAAAGAGCTAAGATGAAGCCCATTAGCTAGATAGATAAAAGCAAGATAAAACTTTGCATGCAGTACTTGCTCTGCTGTGAGAATTACATGTCTCTAATACATTCATGGGTTAAGAATTTATCCTTTGAATGTGAGCTAATTTTATTTTTGACACCATGCTGCCACTACATCGATGCGAGTTCTCACTCTGCCAAGAAATCCATTGCGTTTTTGCTAGTTAAATATTGATGACAGTGAAACAAAATGACCTTCCTCCCATTGCATGTGCTGTTGTATAGCACTTGGAGCAGTTACATCTGTTCTCAGTAACATTCTTAATTCAGAAACAAAATTAAACTGCAGCTTAAATTTTATGTCATCTTTGCTGGTGTTTCCTTTTCTGAGAAATTAATGAAAAGAGCTGTGCAGCTGCTCTGTGGATGGTAATATTTTTATGTAATAGTAAACAGCCTGGTTGCGGTGTTCAGTTCTTTCTAGATTTCAGGTTTCTGCCTTGCTGCATTCAGTGCTCCATTCATAATGAAGGAATGCTGCAGGACTAAATATTTTGTAATAAAGACTAATAACTACACATTTCGGGCATAATTTTTATTTTCTGAGGCTGATGTGAGGCTAATTGAATGGCTTGCTGGTGTGGGGCACTATGGGTTGGACTTCAGATGTACAGATGCACTCTCCTCTAAACTCCCAACTCCAGTTGCAACTTGGAGTGAGAAATTGCAGGATGTTACTATGAAGGCTCAGTCACAGCATTTTACTAATGTAAGCTGAAAAATTTTGTCGCTTGTATGTTGATACTAGAATGCAATATGGCATGCCAGACCCAGTAGTATGAGTGCACAGGAGTTATTGATCTTTATTGATTGAAAATATGGTGACAAACTTGGTAATAATTTTTAAAGGTGTTCTGCATGTTAAAAGGGCGATCATAGTTGACAACAAATTCTATGATTTCAGTAAAGCCATATGTGTTTGAGCAGGACATTTAATCTTTATAGAATAGACATTTGTTGTTATCAGAGACGTCTTAAGGAGTTGTAAATGCTAGGTCTTGAACAGAGAAATTGCTCAATAGTGGCGTAGTTCATATGCCAGCCTATTACCAATCTCAAGTACTGTCAATTTTGTAAATTCATGTGATGTGCTATGCAAATACCTGATTTATAATTGTCTGTTAGATTGCCCTGAAATTAAAGAATTTCATGATAGGGCAGGGAAGTGCATATATCAGTTGGTTGGGGTTTTTTTGTTGTGGTTTGTTTTGTTTTTTTGTTTGTTTGGGGTTTTTTTGAGACAGCCAAGTTTTTCTTATTCCACATTCATAAGTAATAATCCTGGAACGTAGGCACTTGCTATTTTGAGTAACTCCTTTTCTGTTTGTCAAAGGTAATACCAAATCCTGAGAATACTTTGGCTTTTTTGTGTGGAATCACTAATTGCTATATGAATAGTGACGCCAGGATCCTGAGTCCACTTAAAGGTGCAGATTGTGACAGACTCTTGGCCTTGGTATTATTAGACTTCATATAGTGTAGTCAAGAAGATAAGCTTGGCATCGTCACTGAACCCTTTCCTCAGTATTTTCCTGGTTCCTGCAGGGACACTTTGTGGTTATTTTGCTGTTACTTTTGGAATTTTTTACCGTGGAATCCACAGTGGATGGTAATGGTTATGCTGATGTGCTGATAAAGGACTGCTGCATCTTCTTGCATGTTTCTGGAAAAGAGAATGTTTCTTTTTATAGTTACCCTTGCAATGCAGTAATAGTTATCAACAGTTTGATAGCCTGCTGTTGAGCACAGCAACTACTTCTGTAATTATTAGATGTGAATTTCTTTAGGATCCTGGGCAAAACTGACCTTTCTGTAACTACTTAAAATTTGTAGGTGGTTTTGGCACTTGGGACAGGACAGGCCTGGACTTCTGAAGTTGCTTGGAAGCTTTTTAGCTTGCTTGGCATTTGGTATTGTTCCTCTGTTACCATTTGCAATTTCTTGTGTAGACTGCAAATGCTACCCTCAGACAGATTGCCATCTTCCCTTGACTGTTTACTTAAATGAAGTCAAACAAATCACCTCTGTAAGAATAAGTAACTGCTTTATGATAATTGCCTTTTCTTGGGGTAGCTTGGTCATACTAGAATACAACTGGAACCCTCTGTGGCTAAAAGTAATTAAATATGTGTGTGCTTTTCTTTCTGGTTCATCATTTGCTGTCAGTGAAGGAAAAAGGTGCCATTGGAAGGTTGTACTTCTGGTGTTTCAAGTTACAAAGCTTGTAAAATAGTTTTCCAAGAGAAACTACAGCCTATTACTGGACAATGTTTTCAACATACTTGTAAGAATTGTGGGAAAGGCAGCTTTGCATAGGAGACTATGAGAGAGGAGACTGACAATTCCTCTATAGCCACTGAATGGTCTATTAGTTTTGAGGACTGTTCAAGGAAATGCTTAAGTTAACTGATGATTCCACTCCCATCCACTTCTGCAGATCTGCTGAAGACTTGCAGTTTTTCATATTTTGAATTTCTAAATCCACCATCTTGCAGGCCGTTAATCACGTCCAGCTGCTTCTCTTAGTTGTTCACTTTTTCAGAATAATCAGGATGAAGTTTAACTGGTATATACTGCAAAGAAGTGAAGCTTATTTCCTTTAATGTGAACAAAGTTGTCCATATCCCTTAACAAGAAAGCATGAGTTGATAGACATTTCACTCCTGTGTTTGTACAAGTAGGGGGATACAATTCACTTGAATGTTCCTGTTGTCCAAGTTCCCTATCTACCAAAGACTCTGAAGTGCGTGCACAGGGGTGGAGGTGCTGTCAGCTAAAATAATGATTACTTCTTGTTGTCTTGAAATTACTGAAGACCTACACTTACTATGTTCCTGTGTGTCATAAGCCTATTTTTGAATGGGAGCTTTCCTGCATATTTGAACATGTTGACTTTTTTGTTTGTTTGTTTTTGTGGTAGCTGGTAGATGTAGCGTGTGATAAGCATGTAGGTCTACTTGGCTATCTTGACAACTGAGCTTGTCATTTAAAAAATTGCAATAAAGCTTAGTCTCTGTACACTTGTAACAGGAAAAAAAAGGGGAGTAGGCTAATAGATACATTTCTGGCAAAGAATGAGGCTGTTTGGGGTTCTGTTTCCATTTTTTTAATCTACTTTTTTCATGCCAGAGAAACATAGATTAATCGGCAATTCCATGTGGTCCTGTTACTTTACACTAAATACTTCTTGCCTCATTGGGCCACCCACCACTCTTTGAGTAGATCTTGTGGGCCTCTTCGTTAGCCTTCTGCCTAGAAAGGAGGCTTTAAGAGAGATTACAAAGTTAAGTGCAGGCTTACTTTTTTCCCGCTTGACTTTTTTCCCCTGAAATAGTAAGATTTTTATTAGCATGGCAAATCAATTAGCATTCAGCATAAAATACTGGAAGTCGTATAGTTCAAACAGATGGAACTAGAGAAGTTCTTGGGAAAATCTCATTCCTCCTAAAGACAGTGTTATGCTTTAATACTACTATACTTGTATAAGTAAGTTTGGCCTAGGTCAAAACGATCACTTTGTAGATCTATTGTAGTTGCTTACATTATACTCTTGAAAGTGCGTGGGCTTGGACTTTTTTCAACTGACTGGAATCCCTTGGGCATCCAGTGATACTCCCTGTGTACCATCAGAGAGAGCGAAGAATCAGAATAATGTGTGCAGCTGTTCGAGTCCATTTCGTGTAAATTGGCGAACACTGTGCCAAGTCTGTGCTCACAGTAGTAAATAAATGCTGCTTAGAAAACTGGTATTAAACGAAGAGCTTGATGTCATATGCTCTTTTTTAATTCATTTTGGACACATGGTGTTTGTCAAAAATTACACATGCACATTATTTGAATGCACTTACTCAAGGACTCCACGTATTTTAGGCAAAACTTCATTCTACCTGTAGGGGATAGAGGGAGCAACTTTGATATGAGTCAAATACTTCCGTTTGTGACTGGAAGTTGCAATCGGTAAACAATCCTCACTGAATTACATGACAAACAGTAGGGCAAAAAACTATGAAAGCATCTTTTCCAGAGTATGTAGGTGTGAACTCCTGTTGACACAGGTCTGCATCTTCAAAGGTATTTAGTGTCTTGGTGCACCTTCTGATCTGGATCTAAATTGACAAGCTATTTTTAACTGTATTTTATTGCTGCTACCTAACTGCTTGAAGAGAAGTGTGGGTAAATTATGGTTTTTAGCAACAGTAGGTACACAGGGACAAAGTGATGAGTACACAGTTATCTCAGTACTCGGTATGTAAGCTGGATCTACGGTGTTGCTAAACTACACTGCATGAGGTTTCCACTTCAATTTGAGGATGTTTTAATGGAGGGCTGTGAAGTTTTGTTGCACATTTTAAGTGTGTGCCTACTTAAAATGCCTTCACTTGTCCTTGGGCTTGTCTCCACTAGAAGAATTCCCGCTGGAGGATACAGCAGAGTCCCCTAGTGGAAATATGCTGACAGAAGGAATTCTTGTTAATACTGCTGTTCCACCTCTCTGAATAATATAAGCTGACAGGAGCACTCTGCTGTTGGCAGAGCTGTATCTGCATGAGAGCTTTTTGCCGTCACAGCTGGCCAGAGAGTGCCTTTTTTGTCCATGCTTCTGGCTGGAAAATGCTCAGCTGGCAAAAGTTTAGCACAGAGCTACCCTTAGATATCATGGCTTGAATGTGAGAATGAACGATATTGCTTGCAGGTCTTGCTCATTATCTGATGAGGCGATGAGCAAATTTAATTCCTTACAGCCAGGAATAGACGAGTGAAGTCTGAAAAATACCTGATTTTTTATTTGTGTATATAAATATGGTCATTAAATTGTATTCCTAAAAAGCCTTGAGAGTTGCAGTAGGACTATGATCTGTCAAAAGTTTGAGGTACTGAATTTACCAGTTGGAGGTGGTTTATGCAGGATACTATTTTGTGATTTCTGTGCTGGCGGAAATACGCTTCTAACTTCTGGCTTGTGATCTAGATCCTAGGACTACTAAAACTTGAGAGGGGGAGAGAGATTCCTTATTGTCAGATCAGTGCAGCTGGTGCCCGTCACCTTTCTCTGTTCGAGCCGTGAAGCTGTTGTGTACAGGGGAGTTTCTCGGGGCACTAAGTGGTTGCTCGATACTTCTAATAATGGCTTAAGAATTTAGGCCTAGTCAGGGGCGTGTGGTGTTAATGAAGGACTTCCGACGCTTGATCTCCATGCACAGCTCTGTGTAGGACATACTTTGCTTCTCTGGGCAGAGCTGCTCTTTGCACGTGGCTCCAAAGTGTTACCCTGAGAATAAGCAGCACAGGGGCTCAACTGGGAAGCTTGGAGAACACGTTCTCAGGGCTGTTGCTTTTGTCCAGGGAAGGCCATGGTGTTGCTAAAGCAGGTGGCTGGCTCTTTGGATGGGAGAGGACACAACCCGAAATAGTGGTAGTTTGTTGTTTTGGGTTTTTTTGTTAATTAAGAAAGCAATGCAACTTTTTTTTCTTCCTCCACAAATCTGCTCCGAGGCTAGATTTGATGAAGGATGGGGCCTCTGGCTACCTGGTAAAGGCGTCTAAAGTTCCCTTGGAGCAAGCCCTGCTACTGCCAAGGAGAGGAGGTGGGTTACAGTCAAGGGAGAGTGAAGTTCTCTGGCCAGCTATTACTAAAGTAGGTAGCCCGGGACTTTGCCAAGGGGACAACTTGTTGGCGTGCTGACGCTTGCCTCGGTGAGGACCACGGCGCTGGTGCCGAGAGAAGGGCTGCCCTGAAAAGGGGCTGCATTGGTGCGCGGCGGTGGGTCCGGGCTGCGGCCGCCGGGCAGCGTCACCGGGGCGGGTAGGGGCCGGAGGCAGCGCGGGGAGGCGGTGTTACCCTTGGTATGGCTTGTAGGGTGCTTGGGAGAGGGTGGGGGGTCCCGTGGGCTGGCATGGCTTGTAGGAT
>JANZLQ010000007.1:19185307-19202942 GCA_026212715.1 Elanus axillaris | reverse complement strand
GGTGCGGCTCCGCCGCACCCCCTCCCCCTGTCTCTGGTGGCCCCGGCCGCTGCCGGGTCAGGGACCGTTTACTCGAGCTCTGGCGCCTTGTCGGGGATGCGTTGAGAACCGGGCACGGTTTGGCCTCTTCGGGTTTTTTTGTTTTGTTCTGTTTTTAAGCCTGCTACTTCTGACGTCGGGGCGCTCCGGTGATCCCGGGTTTGTCTTTAAGTGTGGTACAGCACTGGATGAAACAGGGGCTTTTTTCTCCAGAAAAGAGGTTACACTGCTTCAGACACACACACACAGGGTGTCAAACCTTCCATTCTCCACGGAAGTTGTACCAGCTGTGATTTAATTTTTGTCTTTACAACATGGAGCGCAACTTTATAAAGTAGTCCGTCGAAATGGCGCACAGCAGTACGGTGTGTATAGTCTTACAGGTAACAGATTGTGCGGTTAGCGCCTGGACACAAAGTAATGGAGAGTACACCTTAGTACTGGTTTTGTGTTGGTGTGGCAGTAGGTTTGTACAAACGTGAATGTGTGCTAAAGGTAGATGCTCCGTTATTTACCGATGTATTAAGATACCCTTTTAAAAAGGGGAGTGAGTTGCCTGATCTTCATAAGGGTTTATTTTATTTAGCGTGTGAGAACACCCAGGGTTTTGTGTGGGTGGGGGAACAAACCTCAGATACACACATAACACCCCCCCCCCCCCCATAAAGCAGCAGAGAATCTCTGTTCTGCAGCAGAACAGAGAAAGTGGAGCATGTTGTAAGCATTTAGATACTCTGGTGTGTACAACAGAGAAGACACCTTCAGTTTCCCAGTAGAACACATCTCCGATTTCTGCTGGGCTCACTACTGCAGGAGTTTTCAGTTGTTTTTTACTTTTGATTGTCGATGAATAGAGAATGTTGAAGTACTTGATTATTGTGTCAGCAGCTTCTTAAGTCACTGTAGCTAGATTGCTTGTGTGCCAACCCCTAGATAAATAACAAATGACCTTTGTATTGCTCTTGCTGATGTCCTTAGCCCAACCAGCTTCTTTTTTTTTGATATTTGCATTGCAGCGAGGGACACAGATACCTACACAAGTCTAGTATTCCCATCGTAGTACTATCAGGATACCATATCTGTTTACTTATTTATGTATGTAGATGGTATCACATGGATTTAAGAGAGGAATCCTTTATCCTAAGGGATTATATTAATTATGCCTTGCCTTTTCCTGTGGCTGCTGGCATCAGTGTTGACAAAACTTCAGAGTGTTTGATAACTGTGGGAAGAAAGCTGGACCAAAATTGTTATCTTAATTGCTCGTTGTAAGAGCAACTCCTAAATGACTTTACAAAGATGATGTTTTGGCTTTGTAGCTAGTATTTCTCTCAATATTGGGCTGATAACATGTGGCTGACAGGGAATCGAGTGTTTTGAGATGATCGCTTTCCTCTTTGTTATTGATTGCCGGTATGCAGTGGGTTATGCATCATCCTCAAACTGTACGCAGTTGAAAGTCTTCTGAAGGAACAGAGGCAGCGTTAGATAAATACTAAAAAACCCGAGGAATTATTCTTCAGTTTCTGAATGAATGTCTGCTGTAAAACAAGCAGTAAACTGAAAATGCTTTCTTTTCCAGTCAAGTGCTGCATATACAGAAAAATTTCTGGGTGTTACCTACACGGGCAATTCAACTGGTTTTAATTAAAAATGCGGCTTAAGCACCGTTACTACCTTCTACTGCTGTTTACTGTGGTCTTTTAAGCGCTGAGATAAAACAAGCATGTGAACGCCAATAAACTTTAATGAGATCTGTAAGCGTATGAGTAGTCATTCTTGACTGACTTCCATGCTTGGAATTGTGAATTCTTCATTAAAGTATTGCTCTGGTTGCCTGATAGTATTAAAGGATAACCTATTGTAAATCAGGTGCTACAGTTAAGTGTTGACCTTGTAAATGCAGACGCTGATAGCCCTTCAGATGAAGAGAGGGGAGCTGTATTGCAGTTTCAGAAAGTATGACTCTGAAAATTTCCATTCTTTTTCTTCTCATCACTTGCTTTTAATTCATTTTGTTACTCTTGCTTTATGTTAAAACTGGGGGCATTGTTACAAAATAGATATGTTGCCAGTATTCTTTTCTGTAAAGCTAAAGTACAGCCCTGTCAGACGTAATTACCAAGTTTGGTATTTTGTAACAGCTGTTGAGAGCCCTGAATAATCTACTCTACATGCTATTTGTTTAGAAAGTGGAGCTAGAAGTCATTAGGTCAACAGTGAAGACAGACATCAACTAGCCTAGTTAACTGTTTACATTTTAAAAATGGAAATTATTTTCTTTTCTAAGGATTTACCCCCCCCTCCTGAAAATGGGCCAGAAACTTTATTAAAAAAGTATTTTTAAATAAAGTGCCAAGGAATTAGACTTCTTCATAAAAGCAGTAAGATGAGATTTGGTTTAAAAGAATGAAAGATAAGTGGTGGTGTTAGCTCTGATGTGTTCTAGATTGGTAAATGGCAGTTCTCACATTAGTCATTTACCGAAGTCTGGAAAATTTACTTTGATCTGTGTAAAGTCCTTTGCTTCATTTCGGCAAGTGATACTCTTCCTGCAATGAGTATATAAGGAAACAGAGGTACATCTTAAGTTGTTTACTCAAGCATATGTGTGCAGTATAATAGAAAATCTGTGAATTGGGCATTTTTAAAGAAACAGGTCATACACATCATTCTTTGGTTAGAAGTTTTTCTGCCTGCTGTGATACTGCGCTTGTGCGTCACAACCTTGGATGTACTGAGAGAAGATTAAGGTTGCTGTGATGTGTATGTTTGTATGGCACAAGCTTTATGAACCTGAAAGGTACTGCATAGTAAATAACTGCCAGTGATTTTCTGTGGTCATGGCTTTTGACTGAAGTTGGTTTTTGTTTTGGTTTTTTTTTTTTTTTTTTAATTGTGGAATCCTACTCCTTTGGCATGCTTTTCCCCTGTCTTTGTTGTGAGAAGTGCTACCAAGTGTTGTGATACAAGCGTAGTTTAGTTGATGATACTTGATCCTAGTCATCTGCAAGAACAGCCGCCTGGTTTTCCCATGTCCCGTCCCCTCTCTGAGAGAACCTGTTCCCCCACTTCATCTTTTGGGATATCTTTTCTAGCTGTGTTTTTCATCATGTCTCCGCACTGAGCACTCTGGCTTGCTGTCTTCTATTAGACATTTTCTAGCGTGGCAGAAAGATACCTTATGTAAAATTTGTGTTGAGATACAGCCTGCACTTTCCCAAATGTGTTGGCACAACAACGTTGCCTGAGCGCAACTGAAAGCTCCTAATGCTCACTGGGTAGACAAATGCTTCTGAGGCTAAAAACCATGGACTGGCTAAAGGAGAGTGTAGCTAGCTGAGAAGACTTCAGGCACTCATCTTAGTAAGTATTTTAATAGATGTCTTTTTGGCAATGTTAGGTGAGTTTGTTAACTGTCATGATAGACAGATAGCCTGTGTCTTGTTTCAGCCAAAGCCAGAAGTGTTACTATTTTTTGCTTGATGTTTTTTAGCTGGCAATTTTAGCGGAGTGCTAAGTAGCTCATGTTGGAAGAACATTTGTGAAGTGTGTATTTTCAAATGTCAGAGGCTTTTGAGGAGTAGATAGTGCTATTTTTATTGGACATGGAAGGGTTACTTAGGGCAGAGGTTGAGCAGCTCCTTCGCTCGTAGTCTCTTAATGCTGGGGGAGTTGGGTCGCTGTTCCCTCCACTCTGGCCCCTCAGCAGAATGCCATAATATTGGAAAAGTACAAAGATGGCTTTCAGCTATCTCTTTTGTCTTGTTCCTGCTCTCTGCTAAGTACCTCTTACTTGTGGTGCAGCATCTAAACTGTTCCCTATAAGAAATACTTTGGATACAAAAGTAGGAGAATTTTGTACACTTTTAAGCATTTAGGAGTAGGTGACTTCAGTAAGCTAACTCAGTACTCTCTTAAAATTGAAATTTGGCAACTGTTGTTTGAGTTTTTTATAGAAGTCCTTTATATACTGAACCTCATATCTGCACAGAAGCAAGCTAACTAGTTGTCCCAAAAATGGTAACTAGCAGAAGCAGAAATGAAAAATTGTACAGGGCTTTGCTGCAGGGGAGGCAGAGGCATTGGTACAAAAGCTTTGCTGACCTGCTTTAAATCTTTTTTCATGCTTTAGAATAATAATACATTAAATGCTGATTTGGACTTTCTAAATTTCAGTATTGGTGTAGAATTGATACATTTATAATGACTAGCTGAATATTGTTCCTGTATTCTGATGACTGGTGGAAAGTTTTTATCTGATTGATGAGGGGAAACTTAGTCATCAATTTGTGTGCAACTAAAGCTTCATTTTAGAAAGAAAAATGTTTAGGTAGAGGGTTTCCTGCAGGGCTACTCTGTTTCAGTGCAGGTGTTCAGCCTCCGACTCTGGACACCCCCGAACTGCTTATCCAAGGGACAGAGCATGCAATAGAGACCCTTTCCTTTAGTGTGATTTTCCTGTGCTCTGAGGTAGGTTTCTATTGTTCCCAGCCTGGGCTGAAGCCGCGGTGGAATTTCAGCTTTATCAGGCATCTACTATTCCAAAAGATAAAGCCCCCTAAATAGCATCCCAGGAGAGGGTTGTGGTAGGAATCACAGCAGCCAGCCAGCAGGTGGGGAGCCGGGCTGGTTCCATGAGACATTTTAGTCACCCAGAATTTTGCACTTGTGCGTCTTTTCAGATCTTGTTCGCTTTCAGCTTTTGGTGTACACTTTTAGTTCGCTGCTTGTGTTTACATAAACTGCAGTGTGCTGGAAAGTTTTTTTCCCCATGTATGCCCTCATGAATCTGTTTGTATCTAGTGTTTTCTTAAGTCAGAAGCAACGCTGTCAGCATTTTCCCTGCTTTTGACAAAACGAACCTCAAGTTGTTTCTTAGACATTTTCAGTAACAGCATAGGTGCCTTGAAGTTCTTGTTGAGATTTACTACCGAATCCTCTTTAGTTCTCTGACGCTGGAGATAGGTGACCCTGCTTACGCTAAAGATAGATTTCCTGGGCTGCTGGCTGCCTCGCTGGAGCGGTTCAGCTTTGAGCAGATGGCCATAAATGGAAAGAGCAACCAGAGAGAGCCGGCGTACCTTAGCAAGAGTGTGGATGATGTGCAACAGGTGTTTCCGCAGTCGCCGCTTTCAAAAACCTTTGCAAGGGTGAGGAATATAGTGTTGGCTGTGAATAGGATTGTAGTTTTAATTGATAAGTTGGGTTTTTTTGGGGGTTTTTTTTGCGTTTTTTTTTGTATGTGTTGCTGCTGTGTTTAAGTTGCTGCAATCTGCGCTGTATCAAACTTAAATGTGCTCTCTTGAAGTACTTTAAATTATTTTTGATTAATTACTTAGGTGTTGTAAACTTTCAGAACTTGGAAAAAAGAGATATTTTTGCCTTCTTCCCTTAGTTACTGCTTAAAAAAACCACCCCTGCACACTGTTCGTTATGCTTTGTGTTTTGTATTTTTAACAACCAAGCCTGCTAAACCCAACTCATAGATATTTTTAATTCCAGAAAATGAAACTGCATATATCTGTGTTGCAAACTAATCTTGTATTTTTATATATACACATACTTATCCAAACAGACTGAAAATCTGAAGAGAGGTGACCTTTAGATTTTAATGGGATAATAGCTGGAGATGGTACTGTTGCCCTGCTCTGCTGTGTTGGTTTGTAACTGTCCTCATTACAGTCTGGTTTGTTTTGGTTAACTTGAAGGAGAAGACAAATCCCAGAAGTCTGCTTCTGTAAGCTCTTGAACACCTCATAGAAATGAGGAGCTTGGTTGTGAACTAGAAATCTAATCTAAGAAGCGGCAGTGTTGGTTCTACTTGTCTTGTGTCTTCTCTAAACATTTCTGTTGCCAGGAAGGTATAAAAGCTGTGAAGACACAAGACAATTTTGGGATTTTCATGTTTAAGATTGAGTAGTGTAGTTGTACAGCGATACACGTGGACTTTTATAAGGAATCTGTTCTCATTAATTTTTTTTTTTAATCCTTCTACAGTGGAAGCATCGGTTCATGGAAGTAATGTACACTGCACGGATAAGACAATTGAAGCTGCAGAGGCCTTGCTTCATATGGAGTCTCCTACCTGCCTGAGAGATGCCAGGAGTCCTGGTATGTCAGCCACAGTTTCTGCTCTGTGAGCCGTTTCTCCTTCCACTAGTTAGAAAAACAAGCAAATTGGGAAACCTGCTTCTGTGGAGAACTGTATGCTATTTAAAACATTTGCTTGCTTATTTCAAAACTACTGATTGGTTTGCATTTTTACGTGATTACTGCACCCTGTAACAAGTGTACTTGTAGATTAAATCATTTATTTGAGAGAGGCTGTTGGGTAGAGGTACTTGAGTAGCTACACGTTTAAAATGAACTTTTCTGTTTGAACATCAGGAAAGACTTTTTCACTGTGTGGGTGATGGAGCACTGGCACACGTTGCCCAGAGAGGCTGTGGAATCTCCATCCTTGGAGATACTCAGAAGCTGTCTGGACACGGTCCTGGGTAACTGGTTCTAGGTGGCCTTGCTTGAGCAGAGGGTTGGACCAGGTGCCCTCCCAAGGTCACTTCTAACCTCAACCATTCTGTGGTTCTGTGAATTTGACATTTTAAATTGCTAAAATAAAGAGTTATTTTAAGGGAAAAGTATTTTTATCTGTATTTGTACTTTAGAAAGAATATCTGAATACACTGTGTTGCCAAGTGTTATCAGTTTGAAAAAACAAAACTTGATGATTACTTTAACTTGATGTTCCTTCTGAAGTTATTTAATACATGGTGGAAGAAATAATGGTCAAACTGAAACCCAAAAGCTACAAAACAGGAAATGGAGATTGCAATAAGGATCAAAGATTAAGCTCTAATTTGGTTCATTTAAAGTTGAGTTTAGTTCTAGAGAATATTGGTGCGATACTTGTCTTATGCCTAACAATACTGGCAAGCATGCATGTTTTTGGGAATTGGATTGATTTTCTAGGTGACAGGTTGTTGAAGCAGAATCTTGCTATATTATTGCATATGCTTTGTTCAAAATAATTTCATGTAAGATGCATTAAAATAACCAGGTAGAAACTTAATGAGATGCTGCTTTATTATTTTCTTTTTCCCCTTCCCTCATAGTGGAAGTTTTTGTCCCTCCTTGTGTGTCAACCCCAGAATTTATCCATGCGGCCATGAGACCCGATGTGATCACAGAAACTGTGGTGGAGGTATCAACGGAGGAATCTGAACCAATGGATGCATCTCCTGTTCCAACTTCCCCTGATATCCATGAACCACTGAAGAAGAAAAAAGGTATGTATGGCTCTTCGTATGTATGTATGTATGCTCTTCTGAGCAATCTCAGAATTTATTTCTGATGTGCACTGCTGCAGATGGTGTGGTTGATACTGGTGGAGATGAGCTAGGTGATCCGATTTCTCTGCTCATGTAATCAGACTGATTGGAGTCTGAAATGCAAGTTCATAGAAAATGAGACTGGAACAAGAAAAAAAAAAGTAGCAAGAGAATGGGCTTCGCCAAGCCATAAAGGAAAATGGTATCTTTGTTGGTTTATTAAGCACAGTTGATGAAGTGGAGGAAAGGTAGAGAAGGACTCCAAGAGGACCTGTGTGGGTAGCCATTGGTGTCTGAAATATAGATGTATTTGGAGAGTGGGTAGACTTGGGGTTCTTCCAATGAAATGGCAGGGTAAACACTAACTTACAAAACCATAAATCGGTTTACAAAATCAGTACAAGATCTTCCATGTGAGAGAAGTATATTACTTGTCTGACTGGCATGTCTTGGAAGAGAAACTATTCAGAACAGTGTTTGACCTCTAAGCATTCAGCTACCAAATGAGAGGTTGGCATCTGGTGAGGTTTCTCCCTGGTCTAGCAGTTTTCTTACAGGCATCAGTACAATTCACAGAGTTATAGGAATGTTTTTTTTATTAGAACTTCCAGACATGCTAAGATGGAATATTGACTTATAATTTAGAAGGGGGGAAAAAATGCAATGCAGTGATAAAGTGATACAAATCTAAGGTCTATGAGTTTTAGATTTAGTAAAAACACACACACATAAACAGATAGCTGTAAGTCTACTGTAAATTACGTAAGCAAGAAAATTATGATTAAAGCTTTTCTGTAGCTGTAGTTGTACACTGGATTTAAACTTTTTCTTTATATTCCACTGTCTGTTTGAATGGTCATTACTGGGCAGATTGCTGTGCTCAGGAAGATCTGAAATTTTAGGAAGGTTATTTTGTAAATATTTTTTCCTGTTACTGAGTCCAGATACCCGCTTTTAAGTATGTAAGGTCATTCAGCCATAGTTACAGAGCCATAACTTTGGTCTTCATAATTAATGCCTTTTGAAATTGAGTGTTTAATGAAGAACATTGTTCATCAGCAAAATTTAATGCTCTTGTGCCTGAGGTAGGAGAGTTAATCGTTGCTGCTTGCCTTTAACTGGAGGCAGAAGCATGGACTGTTTACAGCCTGCTGCCACGGGGTATGATCCTTTTCCCTGCTTGGGCCTGTTTACCCTGAGTAAAAAGGTCACTGAAGCATGAAAGGATGAAGAAGCCACAGGTCTTGCTGGGAGAGGATTTCCCTGGCACAGGAACACAGGCAGCTCTAAGCTTGCAGCCTGCTGAGGAGTCCCCTCCTAAGCCTCCTTGCAGGAGCAGGCAGAGGCACACAGGAGCCCTGCTAACCTGCAGCAAGCCAGAGCAGGGCAGCCCCATGCGTGGGCAGCAGGCAGATGGGGGCTGCGGCTTCCAGCACCACCCAGAGCTTTCCTGCATTGCTGAGGCTTCAGGTGCCGTTCGTAGCAGTCTTAATGCTCTGCCCTGCGTGAATCCTGTGCGGCACCACTTGCATGCTGAGTGGAAACTTTTATCTATAGCTTTGAACAGACAGGTGCAAGGTGGAAGTGAATGTTTGTGTTTTCAGTAGTGAAATTTCTTAGGAGAACTGATGCTTTGGTCAATAATACGCATACTAGAATACCAAAAACAGAGCAGGAGAAGAAATAATACATTTCAGAATAAAACAGACACTGCATTAAAAGACTGCAAATAAAGGAAGTTTTACTTTATACATACGGTGCTTACCTCACCTGTCAATAACTCGTCTGAAATTGAGTTAAATCTGCCTGTGAAATAAGCAACCAAACAATGAATTAAACTGGATGTGCAGTAGTAGTAATCTAAGAATTGAAGTTTATCCGTACCTGTAGCAAGGACGTGGCAGGGGAAAACAGAAAAGCATGAACTGCTTCTTTCAGCAAAGACAAACTATAAAATGCTTCTGTTCTGCGTATGATTAATACTTTTTTTCCCCTCATGTTTTACATGCAGCTGGCCGTAAACCAAAGACCCAACAATCGGCTCTATCTGATGGGTCTCCAGAATTAGGTATAAAGAAGAAACCTAGAGAAGGCAAAGGTACATTTTTTCATTTATCAAGTCTTTAAAATTATGCAGTGTATATGTATCATAACTGTCACAGGAGATACACAGATCTTGAAAAATTGGGTGGATGAGTTTGTACTGACGTCATTTCCGTTTTAATTTTATTCTGTGTCTGCAAATTTGTTTGTACAAAATCTAGCACAAGGATGTATGGAACTGCTCTAGAAGTGCCCTGTAATACACTCTGCAGTTAATAGGCTTTCTGATTTTTCATTTGCTTTGCTTTATGTTTATTGACTCGTGCTGTCTTTTGTGCTGTGTGTTAACTTACTGCTAGAGACATAATTTGTTAAGCCACTGCTGAAAGGCTTGTTTTCAAATAGAAGCAGCTTATGGATGTTTGTAATAATGAAGGTTGAAAATATGTTTTCTTAGTTGATCCACAGACTTCAGTGGGAGTATGTTGCTTGACTAATAGATTCAGTATGCCTTAAGGGGAAAACGAAATGTTGATACGTTTCTTTACTGGTTGAGTGAGGGATTTTGTGCAGGAGAGTCATACTTCCCTAATGTTTCCCCTAATAAATAGCGTGTCTTTTCTTGGACTCCAAGGCCCTGCTATTCACCCAGCAGGGAGACAGACAAGAAAGAACACTTGCTCGCACATTACCTTTGAATTGGCATACAGTGTATTGGCTCTTCCCTGGTTAGAGGTGAAAAATGTGGATTGGTTCCCCACTTAGTGCACTGGATGTTGTTTGAAGATGGCTAGGAGGTGCTATGGCTAGGAGAAACAAAGTTTAGTGACTTCCAGTGGCAGCATACTAGCTGAAAGAGTGCAGTGGTCAGCTCCACTATTATTTTGGGATTAGTTTAAAAGCAAGGTCTCTGCTGTTTATGTAATTCCTTATCTGGGTACAGCTCCGGAGTCGTCACATTTGTCAGTAGGGCAAGGAAGAATGGGACTGAGGTTGTGCAGATGTTAGCTCAGGAAAACCAGCACAAACAGTAATTAAACTGTCCTGCAGTGGCCACTGGTCTTCGGATTTGGGTGTAGCAGTGGACCTCAATGAAGATAAGGATTTTGTAACTGCTGTACTTGAAAAGTACATCTTGTTTAATTTTCCTTTTTTTTTTTTTGAGTATTCTTAAAGCCTTCTTAGCTTTATTTCTTTCTAATTCTGATTTCAGTGTTACATCTTTCCATTATCTGAATAGCACTCAAAGTGTCACAGTTCCTAGTTTGCTGCATAAATAACTTTGAGAAAGGAGGCTCGTATTTCTGTTTCTTCTATTTTTTATCTGTGCTGGTGATTTTACTCTAGAGCTGTTTTTTCTATGAAGTAGGAGATGGTATTGCTTTGGGTTTTGTGTTTTTTTTTTTTTCATTTTATTTCTGTGGACCCTCATAATGATCTACTTAAGCCTCTTGTTCTTACAAAGTATCTCATTCCATATTTTACATTACCACTGCCATAAAATACATTTTTTTTCTTAATATAGGCCAACTTGATTCCTGCAAAATATTTTGTTACTGGATTTAATTTTTTAATTTATTTTTTAAAATTACTTGCAAATGTAGGCTATTTTACATGCAGCGTGATTTTGGAAAACCAGGAATTATTCCTAGAACTCAGTACTGTCAGCAGTTAAGTCATGGAGGAGGAGGACAGCTGATTGTGCACAGTTGGAAAGGGGATCGCTTGTTGTCCATGTAGGTACTCCTTCCTTTGTGCGTTCCTGATGCTTTCTGGTGCAAAGTGAAGCAGCTGTAAATCTGATTTAATTGTGCCCTTCAGTTTATTACACGGGAGGAACTGGAGACTTATTAATATTTTTTTCTTAAATTGAGATAGTATTTTTTTGTCCTCATGTAGGGGATTGGCAGTTTAGTCATGGTTTCTCTTTTCATATTTTGTTTTTTGTTTGCATAAATGCTCTTTATAAAGTGTAGGTAGTTGAGGGGAGCAAAACTGGCTTTGAGCCTCTCCACATAGATGCTGGTACCAATGCGGCAGTTCATTGATACACATAATGTCTTGTATCATTCACATACTTTCTGGCTATTAATTTTGAGTTGATAGCTAGCATTCTTAAGTAGCTGGCAGCTGTAATAATTGGTTAGCCACAAAAATTTCTTTCATTGTGCAAAATCTACTCTGTATTGAAGTTAAAACAGGTAATAATAATGTCTAGCTCAGTGGCTACTTATAGTACTGGTTAGCGTGAGACCTTTCAGGAGTGGAGGTGAGGGCTGTATGCTCTTAAATAAGGCTTCTGTTTTCCTAGGAAGGTGCAGTGTGTGTTGGTTTACCAGGCTGCACTTACGGGTGCTTAAGAGTGGCACGAATGTAAAGCTGTTCAGATAATACAACCATGTATTTTTCTTCCTCAAGATTGTGTGAGCTTGGATTCATACTATTGTCTAAGGAGAAAAGGTTTAAAAATAGTTCAAAATTGTATTAAATATTTCTAAAATCAGCTTTTTGTGTTATATGCATAGCAGCTATAGCTGACGCAGCAGCCCACCTGAAGTATCACTGGGTCTTACTGCCAGTAGTAGATGGCTTCTGAGTAGTATAGGTATTGCATAGTCCTCCTGGGGAAAAAAGTTGTTATTTAAGTCAGTATACAGTATGAAGGAAAAGAAGAAAGCTGCTGAGTCAGCAGCAGCACTGTTCCTGCAGAGAAATTAGGCACTTTCAGAAATTATTTTTCTTGAAGTTCCTGTTTGCCTCCTAATACTGAAGCCCGCTTACTTTTTTTGCAAAGAATCTCTTGCAGACCTACAACATTTGGTGGTGGACCTAGAAATTTTATTTCTGAGGAGCTAAGGGGGAAAAAAAGGGGATTAATTCCCTAAAATCTAGGATGGTTTCAGGACTCCTGAGTTTTCCTGTTGACTCCTTCCTCATATAGGTTCTATTCAAATGTCTCTGACACCCAGCTGAACTGGATTTTGGTAGCTCTTGGGTCACTACTTGCTGTTTACTGGAGCACGTGGTAAAATACACTTATTCTCTGTCTATGAGGTGGTCTTCCAGAAGATGGAAATGGTAATTTTTTTTACCCTTTGAAGTTTTTCAAAGATAGCTAACTGCTTGGAGTCTGCAACAGTGGTCTTCAACCCGTGTTAATGTATTTTAATTGTCTCCAGCATGGCATAACAACCACTATGCTGGGCCACTAAATCTCAGGAATTAATGACCCTTTTTCACAAAAAAATTTTTTAATATAGTTTTATTTGGCCCATGTCACCCCCTGAAAGCGTGATCAAGTGAGGAATTGGGATTAACATTCTGAGATGGTTATTCTTGTAGCTCTCTCTTAGCTCTCCCTTCTCAGGTAACTTGAGTCTTCTCCAGCTGTACAAACTGGAATGTGATCTGTTTTTTTTTCTTCGGCTTCTCTTTCCCTTTTCCTACGTGCAAATGGTATAGGCAGAGTGCAAACAACCCCCATGTTACATTTTATGTCATCCTAATAGTCACTATCATAAATCGTGTTTTGCAGCTTTTCCGGTGGAAATGGTACACCTCTTAAATACCTGAGAAGTACATTAAAATCTTTTGTAGGCTGACTTCATTCTGTATCCCCCTAACTACAGAAAGGTACATGGGATTCCTGCCATATGAATACTCGTGGCAAGAAGTTAGACTGGCTTTGCACCTATAAGGACGTTGGTCACTCTGCCATATATATTTGGGAAGGGCCAGAACACGGAGCTGTCACCAGTTGGTGTGAGAGCCCCAGATCCTGGACAGGAAGTTGTATTACAAACTTAACCACACTTGAGATGGTTTGATATTGAAGGTTGTATGCCTTTTAAAAATTACTTATTTATATGCTCTTGTCCTTCAGTGTTATGAAATGCATTGGCATTTCCATTCCCTGTTTAAGCAAATATGAGAAGAAAATTCTGAGCTCTCATCCTGCCTCTGCTGAACAGATGTAGGTTGTAGTGACTTGGAACACCCTCCCACACTTCAAGAACTGAGAATGGGCACTGGATTGAACAGGCTCCTATGCTATATAGCAGATCACTTGGATTAGCTCCTTTCGGAATGTAAATATTTATGGAAGCTTTACTAAACAGAATGAATGAATATGTGCAGGTTACATTAGATACCATGCACTGTGTAACACTTGTTTGTAATGCAGGTTGTTCAGTTACCTGTATGCGGAGAACTTTCTGTTGTCTTTAAAAGTGGGTTTCTAATATTTAAATGTTTTCTGATTATATAGGAAATACAACGTACTTATGGGAGTTTCTTCTGGACCTTCTTCAGGACAAAAATACTTGTCCTCGATACATTAAATGGACTCAGCGAGAGAAGGGAATCTTTAAACTTGTGGACTCGAAAGCTGTCTCCAGACTATGGGGAAAACACAAAAACAAACCTGATATGAACTATGAGACTATGGGAAGAGCTTTGAGGTAAAAATTCTTACATCCTTAAGCTATCTACTGTAGTTTTAAATCTGATTCTTAATTTTGCCTCCAGAAATGTAACAGTTGCAAAATTTTAAAAGCTTTGCCCTCTTGTTGACTTAGCTATTTGAAAAGCATCAGAGTCTTGCAGTTCCTATTGCTTTTTATGTTACTGGTTAATTTGAGTTTAATTCCTCCAGTACGTATTTAAAAGGTCAGATTTTTTCTCATCAAGATCCTTCAGATACTTTACCAGCATGCTCTACCAGCTTCTTTCTATACCTTCTCACATTGTAGTTTTTACTGTGGTTACTTCAGATTTTCTTGTTAGCATAGTATGAGGTTTTCTTTAAAACCTGTCACTATGTTGTTTACTATTTAATTGTACTTTTCTTGCAGATATTACTATCAAAGAGGAATCCTTGCAAAAGTTGAGGGACAGAGGCTTGTATATCAGTTTAAGGAGATGCCAAAAAATATAGTTGTCATAGATGATGACAAAAGCGAACCCTGCAATGAAGATTTGTCAATGCCTACAGATGAGAAGTCATTGGAAAGAGTGTCTTTATCTGCAGAAAACCTTTTAAAAGCAGCAACCTCTGCACGCGGAGGAAAAAATTCCTCTCAGTTAAGCTGTACCAGAACAGAAAAAGCAGTCACCAGAGTTGTGAATATTGCCTCACCAGCGCATGATACATCGTCATCTCGTCCCTCAACTACCACTACTACTGTCCCAGCAACGACAGCTCCCAGGTTTGTATTAATGTGGCTTGGGCTTGCCATTTGCTAATTACAAACAACTTTTTGGTTAGGAAGCTGTCTTTTATTTTTTTGTTTTATGTTTTAAATGTTGGAAATCGTTTCTGATTTGCAAGCAGCAGTGTAACATGATAGAATACTATAAAAGTCTAGTTTATGAGATGGGAGCCAACTGTCAATATGCTTGCCCTCGTGGATATTTTAAAATTATGTAGAGAGAGGGAGGGGAAAAAAGACATATGAATGCTGCTAAATTTCCAAAGTTCCTAGATGTGCAAAAGGTGGTGGTTTTTTTGTTCGGTTGGTTTTTTAAAGGACCATTTAAAAATCTGTACATCCTAGATGTGTCTGTTCCTGTTGTCATCTCTAATGGTGCCTTGTCTTTTAGCTTAAACACACACATCTTTATTTTGCAGGACTGTACGTGTGGCAATGCAAGTGCCTGTTGTAATGACTTCTCTGGGACAGAAAATCTCAACTGTGGCAGTGCAGTCAGTAAATGCAGGGTCACCATTAATAACCAACACAAGTCCAACAACAGCAACAACTCCAAAGGTAGTAATCCAGACAATCCCTACTGTGATGCCAACCTCTGCTGAAAACGGAGACAAAATCACAATGCAGCCTGCCAAAATCATTACGATCCCTGCCACGCAACTTACGCAGTGTCAGTTACAAACAAAAACGGGCCTGTCTGGGTCAGGAAGTATTAACATCGTGGGAACCCCGTTGGCTGTCAGAGCACTAACACCAGTGTCTATAGCTCATGGGACACCAGTAATGAGACTATCGGTGCCTGCTCAGCAGGCATCTGGCCAGACTCCTCCCAGGGTGATTAGTGCAGTTATAAAAAGTCCAGAAGTTAAATCAGACACAGCAGCTTTAAAACAGGAACGTGAAGTGAAAACACTGCAGCTGGTAAAAGAAGAGAAGCCGGCAGATGGAAGCAAGACTGTGACCCATGTTGTAGTAGTTAGCACGCCCTCAGCTATTGCCCTTCCTGTAACAATGAAAACAGAAGGAATCATAACGTGTGAGAAATGAAGAATGGGTTGCTTCCAGCATGGACTTCTAGACTGTTACGGTTTTGAATATACTGACATAATTGGGGGAGGGAAGTGGATGTGATCACCAAGTTGAAAAGGAGAGTTTTGGAATGTTAATAAACATGCATATGTTGAAGACTTACTGGAAAAAAAATTGCTTTCCCGTGTTTCAGTGGGAATTGAACCACATTGATATGCTGACAAAAACTGCCTCTTCCAATTGGGAAACAGCTGAATCTATGGAGAAGGAAAGATACAGGGACTGAAAAGGGACCAAACAGTTCACTACGTTACCTGTTACCAAGTTACACTAAGACCTGGAACACTAAAAGAGAGCTGTGTGAGAGGTTTGCCTTGGTTTTTAGTTTTTGCGGGGAGAGGAAAGTCTCGTTGTTACAGATGGCAAATTTGATGCATTTTATATGCATACCAGCAATTACTACTGTGTGCCCACAGTACTCAACTGGTGCTATGTGAAAAACTCTGCTACTAGGTATTGTAGAATGTGAAATAAAGGAGAAGATCAAAGAGCTTCTAAAAGAAGACAGAGACCTAGAGGGATTTTTGTATCATACAGCTTAAGCAGATTCAAAATGAAAGCCTTAGACTGATTTTCAGTTATCTTTCTTGAAATAAGCTAATGGCTTGTTTGTGTAAAGCTTTTTTATTAAAACAAATTTTTAAAAAATCTTGTACCTAGCACAGTATTGTTATAGAATTACATGTAACATATTTTGTATGGTAGTTAAAAGTCTGTCTAAATTTCTTAATTGTGGACAAAATAGCAGCAGGCTTTCTGCCTTCTGCTGTAACATGCCTGTGTCTCTCACTTAGCCTTGACATCCGTGCATACATTTCAGTTTCAGCTCTACTCTGTCACTTGAAAGGTCACGCCCAGCATGAGCTTTTGTCAGGTAGTTCTAAACCTGTAAATTTTTTTTAGTTAAGAGGGAAGTACCAGTGTTCAGAATGAACTATAATAGTTTGTATATTCAACATTTGAAGTATATTCTATTTTGTTGTACTCTTGTTTCAAAGTGTATTCAAGTAGGTTTTACTGAAATATAGAAACAAAATTTAACGGTGTTTGGTCTGCTTTTTATTTTTTACTTTTTCCTTTCAACTTTCTAACCGTCTTTTCTGCTTACTTGAAATCTTCCAGGCATTCAGCCTAAGATAGCTGGTACAATGTGGAAGTTTGGAACTCCTCACTAGTCTGGTACTCTGAACAGCTGACCAACTCTCCCACACAGTATACTGAAATATTTTTCATTGAAGTATCTGAGAAGCTTGTGGTCATTGGCGAGGTAACTTCTGACAGGGGTCTAGTTCTCTTAGGCTTTTTCAGGATGGTGAGCATATGCAGTGTTCTTGCATTGTGGCTAATCGTGTGAGTGCTTGTGGAATAACTTGAGTAGCTTAAGAAGTTATTGCCCTCCAGCTGACAGGTGGTAACTTTGTGTACGCTCCTAGTTGTTTCAATGCAAAGAAGACAGGGTTTGCTTAAATGACTCTGAGAATCAGAAGCTTCTAGAGCTCTGTGAACAACTGTTGTGGTTTAACCCCAGCTGGCAACTAAGCACCATGCAGCTGCTCACTCACCTCCCTGACAGTGGGATGGTAAAAAGGGTACAAGTGAGAAAACTTGGGGGTTGACATAAAGACAGTTTAATAGGTAAAGCAAAAGCCATGCATGCAAGCAAAGCAGAACAAGAAATTCATTCACCACTTGCCATGGGCAGGCAGGTGTTCAGTCATCTCCAGGAAAGCAGGGCTCCATCGTGCCTAATGGTGACTTGGGAAGACAAATGCCATCACTCTGAATGTGTCTGTCCCCCGTTCTTTCTTCTTCCCCCCAGGTTTCAATGCTGAGCATGACATCATACAGTCTGGAACATCCCTTTGGTCAGTCGGGGTCAGCTGTCCCAGCTGTCTCCGCTCCCAACTCCTTGTGCCCGCCCCC
>JANZLQ010000007.1:19170447-19185207 GCA_026212715.1 Elanus axillaris | reverse complement strand
CCCCCAAGATGGTGGGTGGGGTGGGGTGAGGAGCAGAAAAGGCCTTGACTCTGTGTGGGCACTGCTCAGCGGTAACAAAAACATCCCTGTGTTATCAACACTGTTTTCAGCACAAATCCAAAACATAGCCCCATACTAGCAACTCTGAAGAAAATTACTCTATCCCAGCCAAAACTAGCACAACTACCTGACTGTTCCTCCTGCTGCACCTTAATTTCCTAAGGCTGCACTGCAAAGGAAAGGTAGAAATGAGCAATCTTGGCTACTCTAGTCTACTAATTTGTCTGACAACCTCATAAAGGCAAGTAGAAAGTACCAGTAGGTAGAAACTATGAAAAAAGCGAAATACCAAGTTATACTGCTAGTCCTTTTGATGTTGTTGCCATTGACATTTCCAGCTGTTAATATTTTGGCTTCAGCACACATACATGACTTTAGGTAGAGGTTTTTTTTCTGAATGAAGTATCTAAATAGGTTTTCTATTTATAATTGCACTGAAGTTATGGATATCATGATACATCGCTACAGGGTAAAGCTCGGCTGAGAACACACAGTACACAAATTCCTCCATAGTTGCAGTCCATGTGCAAGAGCTTGGCTTAAAATAGATGCAGGGTGGCTTACCCTGTTTTCATTGGGACCACAAGGGCACTACAGCACTTACTGGAGAAGCAGCAGATAGCTTGTGGGGAGTCAGGTGCCCAGTGGCACCCCCAGTTCCTAGTGAGATGCCCTGGAAAGTCTTCAGAGCAGGAACTTGGGTAGTCTGAGTGACCGCCTAAGTACTTCATGCCTGGAGGAGCAATTTTAACAGAACTCTGGAACTGAGGTCTCCAGTAATGATGAGGGAGACCAGAATTATATACTTAGATTGGAGTTTATTTTTTCCCTTTAACTTCTAATGCTGAAAAGTGAGTTAGCTCTAGAGTCGTAGCAGTAAGCTCCGTTCTTCCCTTCAGCTGGTAAGAAATGTGGGGGTAGCTCTGTACAGCCAGGCCAGTATGTGGGGAACTTTGGAGGTCTTCTGAAAAAGGGATTCTTTTTCATACTCTAAGCAGGGAAGCAGAGTTTAAGAACAAGTGAATGAACAAGCTGAAGCAGGTGAAAAAGTGTGGTGTAGAAGGCAGCAATCCCTTCCATGAGCAGTTAATGCAAAGAAGCAAAAATTCTTACAGATGAGCTGTGTTTCTGGCCTGGGGTAGAGGACAAAGACACCTTCACAGGAGGAAATGGAGAAGGAAGAGGATTTATGTTGTCAAGAAAGAGGTAGGACAGAAAGGAAAGTAGGGGGAAGCTGGGCAATGGGTTGGCTAATCTGGTAGCCTGAGAGGCACTGATGTTCTGGGTAAGGGGAAATGGAGCAGTGTGAAGAGAGGCAGGTAGAACAAGTTGGAGCTAGAAGACAAGAAGAGAGAAAAGTGATAGCATTTTTAAACCCATGTTTGTAAGTCTCTTCTGTAAGAAATCCTTTTCTAAATGGCTGTTACTTGATGGTATATGAAAGAGATGCTGTATCTCAGAGTGTAAAATGTCTGTCTCTGGAGTATTTGTAGTTAAGAACTTTCCGACACCTAATTTAGATACACTGGAAGTCAAATGGGGACAGACTATCTTCCTGGAAATAGATAAGGATCTCCAGCTGATGACCTCCTCTCAAGTTGGAGCCAAGACTTCACCATGTAATGGCAAAAATTAAAGGAACGAAGGTGCACATCTCCGCTATTGGTGAGATGGGCAGTTCGCAACTGTGTGCCGAGATGCTGCTGTTACTGTTGGTGCTGCATCTTGCCACAGAACTGGCGGTGGTCCTTTGGCTCTCTCCCCTGGCCACCTGGTGAGCGGCACACAGCTACCGGCTGCCAGAGGACTTTAATCAGAAGTTCGCTTAGTGCTGTGAGAATCTCAAGCTGTGTGACGATGCACTGTAGCTGAAATGGAAAGGCTACTTTACCTGGCTTCAGACAGTGAAGACCTTTTTTGCTAACCTTTACATGTATGCCTTTGTACTCTTGGTTTTTAATTTAGCTGCTAGCTAGAAGTACAGACAGGTTTTTTGTCACAGTCAGGTAGTGATTTCAGCGTATCTGCTTAAGCACAGCTCTTTGGCATTGCTTTGTGCGTGCATGGTTCCTCTAAGTTGTTCTGAGATCTGGTTGTTCTTCAGAGGTGGTAGGTAACAAGCTACACTTCTTACAAGAGGAAGCCTCTCCCTGGGGATTTCTACAGCTAAGTGTCAGAGGGGCAAGATTCCCACCTGTAACTTGAAAGTCTCAGATCATCCTCTAGGTTTGTGTAAGCTTGCTCTTCAACACGCTGCTTTACGCCAACAATATTAATTACTATGTGGGCAATAAATGTTTTTATTAGTGGTGGTGGAGGATGTGACCTCAGGCGGAGGGAACTTTGGTTAGGTTTGTAACATCTGAAAAGAACAAAGGAACACTAAACCATTGAAGAAGTTGGTATCTAGCTCTACTCCCAGACTTGTGACCCCACTGAAAAACCTGTTGTTTTGTCCATGTGTGAAAGTGGGACTAGCTTTTACATCTGAAGCTGGTGGCTCACATAGAAGAGTCCAGGCTTAATTCATCCTTGGCAAGTAGTAACTTTTCTAGATGTGTGAGTGGAATGAAACACTAGTGTGAAGTGAGCACTTATATAACACTTATACAGAAGGCATTGAGACATACACAGCCATGGTATCACTGATTTTACAGATAAAAGTACAAACATTTTTATTTTTCAAATAACTACTATTGTAAGTTACAGGATGGACAGGGTAATGCTGTGTAATCCACAGGAAAAAAGTCTTAACTGTGAGTTGCAACTCAGTATAAAGATGTGAATATTAAAATCTCTGGGTTGTGGCAAGAAAAGCTGGAAGGGGAATCCCATCCCGGAGACAACTGTTTTGTTACTCTCTGTCTGGGACAAAGTCCACCTTGGTTAGCAAAGGCTTCTGTGCCTTGACACAACTCAAGTGATGAGGGTAAAGTGTCCTGCAGGGAAGGCTGAGCTCTTGGGATCCTCTGCTAATTGATTTCATCAACTTTAGGACTTTGGAGCACTACACTGAGCTGATGAAGGAAGGATCGGTGAGCCAGGGGCAGTCAAGAGTTGATGAGAAAGTGGAGAGGTGCCTGAAGCCTCAGTTCCTACTTGTCGTGACACGTGCAGCAGGGATCTCAGTTAAGCATGAAGATTGTCTCAGCCAAAAAAAGCTAAATTCAATCTCTGCCTTGTAAAGACAGTTCAAATAGCAGGTATTAAGCTTACTAAGTGAAGAAGATCCAAGTGACTATCTACTTCCGATCTAATTGTTCTCCAAGAGAGGTAGTGTTTTAATAAGCTTGCAACAGCTTCTGCCTTTCAGCAAATTAAGTAAGTGGGTCATTTCTTCCTTCAGCTAGCTTGAGGGTGAGGGAAAACTGTCACTGTTAAAGCTAATGTGGCTTTTATTCAAGATAAGAGCAAGGGATCTGTTGAGACTTTTTTTAGCCTTGGTATACTTACAAGGCAGACAGCCACAAAAAGAGCTTTGAAGACATTTTTACTCTAAGAGTCCTATTGCTACATAAGAAAAAAAATTAAAACCTTCCTGCTTCTTCCTATGAAAAATATCTACTGTACTGATATTTATAGCACACAAGCATTTCAGTGCTGCAGGCCGGCCTCTTGCTGAATAAACAAAGCAAGAGCAATATTTCACTTAAGTTTTCCAAAAGAGTCGACAAAAAATATTTTATAGCAAGTACTGGAATAAAAGGATGAGGCTTACTGGGAAGTTACCAGTTAATTTCTGTGTCTTGCCTACCTTTTAATAAAATACAGCAGCAAGGGTTCACCGTTGTGTTATAGCAGGGATGTGTGATTTTCTTTCCGAGTATGATACTAAGAATTGTGATGGGGAGAGGCCCCAGCCTTTTCACAGTTATTCCACCCTCCCCTTGCCTTCAAAATTACCCTTTAAGGACATGAAGCAGTGAACGTCTACTGTCACATGTCCAGGGTGAAATAAGAATACCAGCCCTTTCCACTTCAGAAGAGCTCTGCAGTGTTGGGCAGTATCATACAAATTACGCTGTTTTGCCACAGTTTGGTTTCTTTTGTAGAAGAGTTAGCATTGAAAGCAACGGTCTGAGTAAAATGGCATAGGAATTGTACAGATACCAAATATCATCACGTGAGAGTCATGGTGGGTGTTTTGTAGCTGTGATATAGTTTAGCTCCTGCTGGGAAACAAAGGCTACCATAATCGGTGCTATGGCTCTGTGCCCTGGCTGTGGTAAAACAGTACGAGTGATGGACACCCTCGGCTGCCCTTAGAAAAATGGAGCTGCTTATGCAAAAGTAAAATGGAAATTAAGGGCTTTTTGTTGGTGGTGGGTTTTTTGGTTGGTTGGTTTTTTTGGTTGAGTTGGTTTGGGTTTCTTTTTTTTTTGTTGTTTTTTTTTTAAATACCAACTTGGTACAGTATTATCCTTGCTCTCAAGTCACAGCTTTCTACCACAAGTGTAGTTTCTTCTAGAAACTGCCAGAAGGGTCTGAATGTACACTCCAGCTTCTGGTGTGACTTTTTGCGGTAGGTGAGCAAAGAGTTGACTTACTAAAGGTACTATCTTACAGGTCTACATTGTGGTGTTGTTTCTGAAAGTGTTTAGCGTCAGGTGACCAGCTGCCTCTATTAACAGGGAATTGTATTATTTCTCCTTCTTGGCAAAGACCATTTGAAGGAAGATCCTAAGAGACGATGACCGTAAAGGAGAAGTACTGCATCTCACCCCCTCAGAGACCAATTCAGGGCAGCCAGCACCACAAAAAGGAAGCGGTCTCAGTCTAGCTGGTATGAAATGCTAATGGCAGAGATGCTCAAAGGTCTGCCTTTAGGTCTCATCTCTGACCCAGAATCTCCCCCAAAGGAGCCACCCCTTTTGGCTTCCAGGGCCACAATTTGCTCTGAAATTTCAGCTGTAGGAGGCCCTGGCTGGCAGTAGTTGGTATGTCACATCTGCCTGGTAAGAGTATTCAAAGAAGTCAGGCTTCTTGGCTGTAAAATCCTTTCTGTCTGGGGAATTTCAAATCCACACTTGCTAGAGGAGTCCTGCATCCCAGACTAGTTAGAGCTAGGGCCTCAGCTCCTCTGGAAGCAGCTTATTGCCCTCATCTTGCAAGGATCAGGAACACGTGCAGAGCATGCTGTGGCTGTGCAACACAGCATTCCATTCGTCTGCCTGAAAGGGAGAGTATTTGTGTGGGAATTTGGGACTTACAGTTACCACACTCTATTTTACTTACCAGTAATGCAAGTACAATAATTTATGGGCTGCATAAAGCACACAGCCAGGGCATTTCTTGCTCTTCAAATGACATTTTAAAAGAAAGTGACAAATACAGCTGCCCCTTGTGAGGAGGCAGCCCTCAGGGAGGAATACTTGCACCCTGCTTTGCAGTACTGGCCAGGTTTGCAGCCTCACAGAACTGTTGGAAAGAGTAATATTTACAGTAGTACAGGGTCTAGGCCTTATCTTCAGCTAGGGGAGAAAGCAGCTTAACATTGCTAAAGGTAACTCCTTTCCCTACCGACTTGCTATGGAATTCGGGCATCTCCAGTTTGAGAAAGAGCTTGCTGTGAAAGCAAAGCAGCTGTGCCAACCTGTAAGATTAGGACTGTTGCGTCAGGGGAAAAAGGTCTGGAATGGGTAGCATCACCACTAACTTGAAGCTTGAACAGTCACTAGTTGAGACAGATCACTTATGATAGGGAAATGAAGAAGATAGCAGCAGAGACATTACTTTTTTTTCCCAAAGACTTTTATTAATAAACACCTGGAACATTTCAGAATTACTATGGGCCTTACTTTACATGGAAGTACTACTTTATTTGCTCTGCCTCGTTTTTCCCAACTATCTAAATGTCAGCCCAACTCCAACTGTTGTCTCTCCTCCCTCCTCTCTCCCTACCTTATTTTCCAGCATAGTGGCATGTTTACAATCCATATATGCAATACCTATGTTGCACCAATGAGCACCACTCCATGGACAAGAGTTACTATATTAACACAGCTCTGTTGTAGCCTAGGTGTTTAGCCCAAGTTCCCCTGGGCCACAGAAAGAGGCTCCTGAACACTGTTGCTGTATGATTTCAAGTCAGATGCAGGATCACCAACTTCTCTCAATAAATAAACTTTATCTTCTAACAGGTTCCAGTGTAGCTTTAGATTCTGAAGATAAATAAAAGAAAGTCCTTCAACAAGAAGATTGGCCCATTACTGAAGCAGCAAGATTGACAAGACTACAAATTTAAACCATTTAGAAAATTAATACTTGAAGCAGAGGAGGAAATACTCCCTAGTTAGGTGTGTCCTCTGGAGGGAAGCACAGAAGAGACAAGGGAACAGTCACTGTGTATACATACCTACAGGCTGTACTCGTGTAACGGACACATGCATATTCATCTGGAAAAGTGAGGATGTTACTATACGATGGAGAGTAATTAGCCTCTATTTCCTTACCTGCTCTTACTGGAGAGTGCCTTCCTTACACTGGGCTATTATCCATTCACTTTTAATGAAATCATCATCTCAAGTCATGTAAAAATGAGAAGACAACACTAGCATAAGCTTAGATTTGTTCATGTCTAAACTGCATTAAACTTCCTTCATATTGCAACGAAAAAGATTTAAAAGAATCTCACTAAGTAGTCAAGCCTTATTCCCTTTGGTACTTGCACAAGCTTAACATCAAATAAATAAAATTAGCATGCCATCAGGGAAAGTTGTTTTACAAACACAAGTATTTTGATTTAAATACCAAGGCCTCCCCATTCATCACAGGATTAAATCCTTAAACACAGGGGTTAGTGAAAGGATAAAGCTCATTTGCCTTCCGGTTTTCAAACCTCGACATGGCAAGAACACCACGACAAGAACACTGACTCCTTTCTTCCTCCCTTGGAGGCTCCAGATTAACAAGCGCTGAACGGCAAGTGCAACTCCAAACAAGTGCCCAAAATAATGTTTAGTCAACAGTATTTCCTCATCCTTCAATAGCTTCCAGCTTCAAAAGTTTTCTCTAAAATAAAATAGTGGTGAGTTAAGACACTGCAATACCAGGTGGCATTCCAACACATCACAGCAGTCTGTCAGGGTCTTGATTAAAACTAAAGTCACACACCAGAGACAGGTGATCGGAAGGGTAATTGAATGACGGCAGCCTGTTGGGCCCAATTTGCTCTTCAGTCAGCAAGCCCAGGGCTGAGTTCACATTCAAGGCGTGCTGGGAATACCAGATATAATCCAGCGTGTGCCGGCACTCTCCTGAGGGCCGGATCTTCCAGGTGGTGTATGGGGGCTCTGACTGCCCGTCAGGGCTCAGCAGCTTGTATGCACTGTTTAAGTTGAGGCTGGAATTGGAAAACTCTCTGTAGACCTCCTCAGTAGGCTCCGCGTTGAAGTCTCCGCAGATGATCAGAGGGATCTTTGCACCTTGGGTAATACTCTTCAGGTTCTGGAGAAGATCGCAGCCTTGTGCGGACCGAAACCTCTCCCAGCCAGTACGGGCTTTTAGGTGAGTGACAGCAATACAGAACAGTCTTCCAGTTTCATTGCACTTCAGTGTCTGAGCTATGGCCACTTGGTTGGTCTTCAGCTTCATGGCAGTTAGCCGGATGTTAGCGCTGTTGATTAGCTCAAAGCGGTCTTTGAGGAAAAACAAGGCGCAGCCATCTGGCCCGTTGTTCTGCTCCACATCTAGGCATGGGGACCACGGCTTTGGGAAGAAAGTGCACTGGTAGCCGAGTCGGCTGAGGAGTGGCTCAAATGTGTCAAAATAGTGGTCGACTTCTTGCAGGCACAAGATGTCAGGCTTGTAGGCAAGGATTTCCTCCAGGATGAGGCACTTCCTCTCTTCCCATTTCAGAGCTTCCATGGGGCACTGAACAAAGTTGTCTTTGCCTTCTCCGAGAGCTGAAATTAGCAGGGAGGGGGAGAAAAAAAGACAAAAAAAGAAAAAAATAGGTTACTGATAGCTGAAACGAGCTGTCTTCCTCCAGGTTCTGCAGAGGCCAGGCTCTGCTCTTGGGAGCCAGCTGCCACCTTGCAGCAGCCAGTGGCTGCCTGCAGCCCCGCACGAGAACAGGCAGTCTGTCACAGCACAAGGGCTTGTAATGGGAAGCGGCAGGAGGCTTTTGCCACATTTTTGCTTTCCCTGTAAAATGTGCATACATCAGTTTACAAGCAGGTGATGGATTTTTCAGGAGTAGCTGCTGACTTTAAGGGTGCCAGGCTTGCCAATGGGTGCGAGAACCCCTTCTCAAAATACTGAAGTCACTCCAAAAAAAATTAAGTTCCCTTTTTACAAATACAAGTTAGATTGCAGACTTCTTACCCCTCTTCCCAAAAGTCCACATGTTGCTTCCACAGCTTAAGCCAAACAAAAAAATGCAGTGGGATAGGAGTGACTTAACTGCAGAATGTTAAGGTAGTCCCTACATGGGGGATTTTGCACCCCAAAAAGTTTTAAGATAAGACTGTTGCATAAATCAATTTACAGCCTTGATCTTAGGGGTCTGAGGGGGGAAAAAAAACCCCAACATTAAAATTATTCTGAAGAATTAAGAATTGCCGTTACAGATATGAATCCCTAAATAGTTCACCGATAAAGTAATTAGAAAACTGTAGAGAAGCTTTACAAAGAATAAAATTTAGGGAAGGGTGAGTCTTTTCTGGGGGCTAACAACTATCTAAAAGTGATGGGTCACAGCTTTCTGAATATACTGTGTTAGGACAGGCATTCAGAGCTACCTTTGGTAGCACGGTTGCAAGGAGAGACCTTTTTTCCTTTCCTATATAATGGAAGGCAAGCCATTACTTCAAGTGCTGAAAATCTCCCCTCCCACCCCAGCCCTCAGTCAGTTGTGCCTCACATAATTCACCTCTGGCCCTTTGCTCTGCCAGTGCCAGGCACGACTAACTACATAGACACATCTGCATTGAAAGGTTTTCATTGCTGCATTTGATCTCAAGGTCACACCTTGAGCTTAGAGTCAGTGCCTACCTTGGGCAAGGATGTTCCACTGCATGACCCGAATGGGGCGGTGGTTGCTGGCAGCATTTTTCTTCAGGTCCACAAAGTCCCTCTGAAACCGGGGTGGTCGTTTCTGCAGAACGATCTGACATTCCTCCAGCAAATCCTTGGGGTCTATAGGATCCAGCCGTGCTGAGTCTGGCTGCTCCAGGCAGTCCTGGTGCTGGGACACGGCACTGCCACTCAGCGTCTTGGCGAGCGCGCTGTAGAGCCGGCTGGTGCTGTTTCCCATGGAACACACTGGAAAGGAAAAAAAGGTGTTAAGAGATGTCCACCATGACTCTTCTCACCACTCAGGTGCCTCACAGATAACCTTGTTACAGTGCCAGCAATCTGTGGTTTATGCAGGAGCCTGTTCCTAAATCTGAGGTAAAATAAGAAGGACGCAGAAATAGGGTTAGTTCTGTCCACAGTCTCATTGTGTTTTGCTTATTACCAGGGGCTGCTAACCTCTGCAGCATGCAAACGGTCTGGTTTAAGACATCGTGCAGGTGTCTTCTCAGGGAAGAAAGGAGTCTTTCATCCAGAATAGCGGGGCTAAGATCAACTTCTGCATGTGTTGTAGGAAACAGAATAGAGTGTACTTTTTCCCTCCTCACAGAGGAGAGAGGCCAGCAGGTAGACAAATACTGCCTGCTCCTCATTTCACATGCAGCACTTGTCTCTAACAGAGATGGCACTCTGCACAGCCTGGTACCCTGCACCTACTTGGGATGCCTCTGGGCTGTGGGCCTCCTGCCTGTAGAGCAGCCAGCGGGGTGACCCATTGTCTCGGGTTAATATTTAATAGGAATCTCTGATCACAGCTTCATTTGCCCCCAAAGCAGTAATGCTTTCATGAGCATGGAGCAGCCAGGTGCTTCTGCTGGCTTAGACCCCGGGATGTGGAGAGGAGAAGGGGGGGTCTCTCCAGCTCCCCTTCACGTCCCTTTGCTCATTCCTCTCGCTCTCCTTTCTCCCTTTGGCTCCTCGCTCCTTCACGCTGTGCCCCAGCTTGGCAGCTTCCAGCACGCCCTGCAGTCCTTCCCAGTAACCTCCTGCTCTTTTCGCCATCTTAAGCACACCTCCTGCAAATGAGCAGCTGTCCCCCAGCATTACCTGTCAATGTTTGCTAGCAGTTAGCCCCCCACCCCAGCCCCGTGTCTCCTGCAGGAAGGTCTCCCCATCCCACATAGGATCACAGCTTATGCACAGGAGGTGGCTGCAGCCCTCTTCCCGTAGCAGGGGTCAAGCAGCAGAGCCATCCCTTTCAGACAGCAGCCCTCATGACTTGTGTGCTGTAAAATACCTCCTCCCACTTTACAAGAGCACAGCCAGTACCACCATGCAGCTGTAAATGCCCTGAGGCTTGCTTACTGCACACACACTGGAGACTGTTAGTGTTAAGGGACAGGCTTCAGGGTAGCTGTGGAGGAGTTTGCACAGAGTTGATGATATTCCTACGCATCTCTGTAGCCAGTCCTTGGTATGGCTGTGCATGCCCCAAGATGTCTTCCAACCCTTCCTCAGGGGGACGGTTTTGCTCTGACCCTTGCCACAACACATGGGGAGTACTTCTCAGTTCTCTGCACAAGTAGCATGCCTGGACACTTGGTTTCCCTTCAGACATGGGCAGGAAAAGCAGCACTTGCACAAGAGGCAATGCTGACAGAGTTCTGTTGTTGTCTTAACTTATTTACTCTAAATGCATTTTGCAAAGGTAATCTTGAGTAAAAGAACTTCAGCACTGCATTGCTGTTGGCCCACAGTGGTTTTTAAGCAAGTTTATTTGTACCTTTGAGTTACTTAAAACCAGAAGAGACTCATCATCTCGCACTCACATCTTGTGGCAGATTTGGAGTGCCACCCAACACACGTGCATGTTCAGCCTTTGCTAGCCTGAACTACACCATTACCAATCCTAAGCGCTGGTGACAGACAGACAATAGTGGCAGAGCTGGCTAGAGGGGAAGGCAGGAAATGGAAGCCCTAACAGTTCAATAAACATACTTAGAAGGAGTAAAAGAGAAAAGAAAGACCCTGCGACAGAAGCTTCATGTCCTTGTCTTTAGGAAAATGGGTGCTTCTAAAGACACTAAAAAATACTTCTTTTACTATATGTTTTGTATGTGTAATCCAGTAGAATAGCACCTCTGGACAGTTCTAAGTCATAAATTGGGAATTTAAATTGGATGTAGGACATCTCTCCCCATCTCCATATCCTTTTAGTTGAAGTACCAGGAGTTCTTCAAACTGAGATGGGAGCTTGGGCTCACAAGCATGAATGTCTTTCTAGGGGAAATGCCTTCAAAGCATTTTAATTTCTGCAGTCTTTCTTAGTTTACAATTCTTGTCAAGAAGCCAAGTACTGCTGAAGTAAAGAAATACCGTTTAATAGTGGGGGAAGCAGGCCCAAACACAAAATCCCTAAGCAGGACCCTGACACGGCTGTGAGGGGATGGGGACCAGGAACGAAAGCATGCTCCGTACTGGTTAGAAAAGGGTCCAGCTTATGTGCTACCAGAGCTGCCAGGCAGCCATGCAGAAACCCCCCAAAAATCAATAGAGCTTTTAATGAAAACTCCACAGGGTGCTCCTCACCTATTTTTGGCGTAGGTACCACCTATAGTTAAGTGCTGCAACTGGAGAGAAGTACACTGCGCTTTCTGCTACCTCAGGGATGCTGTCAGCAGCTGAGTGCAGCCGCGAGCCCTGCGCCCTGCACGCCCCTGCCCTTCCTTCTGGCGCAGCGCGAGCCAGGCGGTGGGAAGCCCACACGAAGGCAGTGCCTTCTGCACAGCCCCTGCCATGCCGTGGATGAACATGGCTCAGGCAGGGCTCTCCAAAGGGATAACAGGGAGTTGCTCTGCTCCACAAAGCCGTTAGCAAGCAAGGGCCTAGGCTGCTCCTTACTTGACCTGAATGAGAGGGAGGATGTTGAAAGGGACAAGCTAGGTACAAAGCATCTGGAGCCAAAAGTCTACCCTAGAGCTCTGAGCAGTTCACATCTGTTACAGCAGGATGAAGTCCAAGTTCAGTCATGCACCTGCCAAGCTGCAAACAAAGCCCAAGTATTGTCTAAACCTCATCATCCCTGGGGTCATGGGGTAGCCAGCTCTTTATGGGAAGTCAGGCAGAGCCTAACCTGCAGAGGGTGTGCTACAGCCCAGCTGCAGCACAGACCCAACAGCTTTTCAAGTCAGTCTCAGGAAGGAAAAAAAGCTTCTGTCTTTTGACAGCCCAGGGCAGGCTGGGTGAAAGAGAGCTTGGGCTGTAAATCAAATGCTTTCAGACCTGATGTAGGTGGCTTGGGAGTCCTTGGCTGAAGGGGGACTCCTGCAGGAAGACTCCAGCTTAAGATGACTGATGAACTGCACAAGTTCTTTGTCCCCAAAGTGCTGAAGCAGTCACAGCACAGACTGAATTGTTCAGCAGAACAGGGGCCAGACCAGCAGCCTGAACATTGAAACTCCAAACACAAACTCCATTTGTTATTTTTGCAATGCTTAACATGTCTGTGGCAGTGAGGCAAGTACAAGGTCACCGTTCTGAGATCCTTACAGTTCAAGTTAAATGACCTGTTACTTGCTGGGTTAACGTCTGCTGCTGGCCGTGACACCGTGGTGCTGGTGTACGCAGAGGAACAAGCGGACTCCTGAGCTTGCACTTTAGCGGTGGGCGGTGAACATGGAAGTGATTCTGTCACTGCGATGTTGCAATAGGGAATGTCAGCTCAGCAATTACTATTCAAGGTGTTTAAAATAAAAAGCCTTCCTCTCAGCAAGGGTGGTGCCTCAGCACAGTAAGGGCAGGGGAAGAAATTAAACTGTTCATTAAACTTCAGAACAGGGTGCAAAGTTCAAGGTTTCCTGTGTCATCCAGCAATAGCACAGAAGATACGAACTTCTAGGACCTCAGGCAACGAGCAGTCACGGACTTCAGTTTAAGGACTTTGCCTCAAAGATGCGGGCTGTAGCGTGCAGGCCGACCAGGGGTTCCAGAGGCAGGGCCCTTACCTTTTGGGTAAGGTGAACAGCATTCTGGTTTCCCATCCTTTCATCTCCTGCCTCCCAGCACTCCTTTTGGGCTGTTCACTGCAGGGATTTCACTGCCAGGTGAACGGTTCCACCACACCTGCAGCCTGGTCTGTAGTTGCATCACGCTCCACAGCCGAGGAGGCCAACAGCAGCCGGAAACGCCCTCCCTGCAACCCCAATTCTAGGTGAAACTTGGCAGACGTCATCCCCATGTGACAAATCCTAGGCTACAGGGTATCATGCTACGTGTATAGCCTTGTTTGGGCCAGCAGTGGGATTGCAGCCCTGGGCCACCCGCATTCAAAGTGGTGGTTGCTGCTGCTTGGAGTTTAAGAGTCCTGATTTTGGCAGCTAGGCCAGTCTTATGCAGAGGGGAGCCTGAATCCAAGAATGAGGGTCCCGAGAGCTCATCACAGCAAGGGAGGTGCTGCCTAGTCAACAGGCAACACCAAAAAGAGGAGGAGGGAACCTCAAATCCTTCCCCAAGTAATACACTGAATCAGTACTTGGCAAGAGCTCTGGTAAACCTTTTTCTCATGAGTGCTCTAATAGTGAGCACAAGTCTGCTGGCTCAGAGGCACATACGCTCCTGTTCCCTGTAGCTCCGTGAAGCTTCGATCCTGCCGTTTGGCAAACTGGGCTGGCTTTGACAGGAGGACTGGAAGCAACCTGCCCCAGCCTGGCTTGTAGACCCCTTCTGTAACAGCACCAACAGGGAATGAACACGCTTCACTCCAACCCCAGCTGAGGACAGCAGGGAAAAGCGGATCTCCTGCACACCAGGCGAGTCGTACAGCCCCAGATATTGCATAAAGGGTGTCGGACATTTCACCTCTCCCACCAGCAGCAGCCCAGAGCAAAGGCGGCCGGCCGCTGCCCCAGCTTTCACCCGGAGCTTCTCCTCCAGGGTCAGAGGTGAGCCGCTCATCGACAGACGCGGCTTAAGGCTGAACCTGAAGGGCAGAGACCCGGCGGGCCCGTCACCGCTCCGCTCCGAGTCTCGCCACGGGTCCTCGCACGGGCTCCGGGCACAGCGTGCACCCACGGCCACGCGGGACCTGGAATGTTTTCCCAAGTCGCGTTTTGGGAACACGGAACGGGGTGTGATCACTTAACGTTGCAGGCTTCGCATCACCGCCTTTGCTGCCTGAGGGTAACCCGGGCTTTTCCCACGCGCTGCCTGTAGCAGAACCCCCCCCCCCCAAAACCAGAACCCCGCTGCCAGCGGAGGCCATCCCGCACAGAGCGCGGCACTGGACGAGCAGAGAACGGTTCAGTTCGCTTCCCACAGCGGGACAAGGACCGGCCCCGACCCGCTCGGGCCGGGGAAGAGTCACCCCGCGAGTCCGTGGGATCGCTGCTGCGCCTGGCGGCAGAGCGAGCCCTGCCACCCCCCCCACCGCAGCGCGGGGGCCGGGCGCTCCGGCTGCCGCTCCGCTGCCGGCTGTCACTCGCTCCCGCTCCGCGACCGACAGCCCCGGCCGCCGCCGCCGCACGGGGGGCTCGACTCCGCGGCGGTAGGCCGGGGAGCGGTACAGCTCAGGGGACGATCCGGGGCCGGGGGGAGGCCCGGGGAACCGGAGCGAGCGCTCCCGCGGAGCCTCCCGGCTCCGCAAACCCGCCCGGCACCCCCGCGCCCTTCCCGGCGTCCCCACACCCC
>JANZLQ010000007.1:19141768-19161033 GCA_026212715.1 Elanus axillaris | reverse complement strand
GAATGTGGTATTTAAAAAGGGGGGGGGGAAATAATGAGAATTTGGGGGTGATTTCAGGATGAGAGGCAGTTTTGAACAACTTGCCCTTCACACGGGAGCACAGACTGCCCTGTGAAAACCCCGTCACCCTTTCACCTTGAGAAAATAGAACCTTCTTCAAGGCTAAATCTGTTTCTCCTCCACTGAGCCAGGTCCAGGACAGCAGCGAATTCCCCCATGAGGTGGACAACAAGCCCTGGTCACTGAAGCTTATAGGGGAGAGGACTGGAGGGCGACTTGGAGGCAGCCCGGTGACCTGGTCCTGCAGTGGGGTGGCACAGAGCAAACCTGCGGACCGAAAAATGTGCTTGTGAGCACAGTGAAGCCGGGGTGGTTGATCATTAGTGACTTCAGCGAGGCTTGAATGTGTATCCTGGAGGGGAAAAGCTGGCTGTTTCACCGTCCGTGACCAAACGGAGCATCCCTCCTGCAGTGCCATTCAAGATCCAAAGTCTAGTGAAGTAGAGGTCTGAGCTTGGGGGTTTTAGGGGACTGTCAAAGGGTAGCGTCCTGGCCTGAGGTCAGGATTTAGCACTCCTGGCAGCATGTATTCTTTGTACAGTATGGGGCAGACATATACAGGAAGAAAAACCCATAAACCACCCCTGACCAAAACCCTGTCTAGCTGCTGGCGCTAGGCACAGCTGACTTCAGGTCATCCCCAAACTTTCTGCAATTACAATACTGACTTTTCTGGTAAACATAGGAAATTACCATTTGCTTGTGCTCATGAAACAACATGGTTGTGCCACTCTAAGTTGCAATGGTCTCTCTCCTCTTGAAGGAAACCTTACCACCTATGCTATCATCTTAATTTAAATGGTTGAGAGTGAAGAAGGCGGCCGGCTCTGTTTCTATTTTCTGAGACAAGCAGGATAAATGAAATGCTGCTGCATCTCTAGGTGAGGTGTTAGGCAAAGGGCAGAGCTGGCCCCACTTGCAAAAAAACTCAGGCAGGCTCTGCACATATTTCCTCACCTGGAAAGCAGTGGGGTTTGACTGAAAAATAAACGTAGCCTGAGGCTGTTTTGAAGGGAAAAACAACAAGCTCATGTGTCTGATGGCTTTAGGTCATGGGATGAGTTTTGTATGCGTTTTTTGTAGCTTTCAGCGTGTGATCGTGAGCCCTGTGTCGCTTTAATTGCATGGTGTTGGGGTCTGAGCTGGCTTGGGGAGCTCAGCACAGCCGGGCGGATTCCACAGCTGCACATGCAGGTGTATGGCAGAGCAGGGGCTTTTCCAAAACACCTTGGTTATTAAGCACTGTGCCTCTTCCAGCAAATTGTGTCCAAGTCCTTCAGCACCTTCCACTGAGATAGATGAACTCCGCAGCTGCTCATTTTTAATTAAAAACAAAAAAAAGCAATGTATTTATAATTATCAATATGAAATGGTGATTTTGGCTGATGGCACTTTTTATTTGCAATATCACTTACTTGGTGTCCACAGCGTCAGTGCTGCATGTCTTTGCTCTGATGATGTGGCAATGTCCCGCTGAGGCTGCTTGCAGGGAGAGGTGACGTTGCCTCAGCTGTGGGTGGGGGGTGCTGGCACCCTGGGGCTATTTCTTTTTCAAATAGCGTTTGCTGCATTTTCTATTTGGTGCATATTCTGACTACTGCCCAGCTGTCAGGCTGCTTTGAGACAAGTGCAGTGCTGCCCGCGGGTCAGCTCTTCCTGAGTGTGCTGGGGGCTGCCTTCATCTACCGCAGGGATCCCAGGCTCACCCTGGGAAGTGGGTGGGCTTCTCCTTGAATCAGAGAGAGATGTGCCAGCAGCACCTTCTGGCACCCAGGACTCCTGGCAGTGCTCACCGGGCTGTTTGCACAGACGTTAGACAGAGATAGCGAGGTACATTTTATCGATTGCCCTCATGATCAGTGTAGTATCTTCTGCTTTATTTTGCACTGCCACAAGAGCAGCCATGCCTGTGCTCAGAAGCGCTGCCGTTCCTGTCCCTTAGCTTCCTTCTTTCTCTTTTGACTCATCTCCCTCTTCTTTTTAGAGTTTCTCTCCTTGCAGTAACCCCCTCCCCGTTCCTGGTGCCTTTCCTCCATGGCTGCAAACTTATCCCCCTTCCTTCCCCCAAATGCTAAGAGATCATAGGATGTGTAAGAGCACTTCCTTGCGTTGGTGACAACTCGGGTATCTGCTCCAGGTGAATTTGCCAACTGTTTTTTTTTTTTTTCTTTTGGTGTCCACCACCTTGGCCACGGTTCTTTGAAGGCAGTGGGCTTCCAGGTGGGCAGTTGGCACGCTGTCCGTACCCCAGCCCTCCCTCTGGCTTTGGGAGCCCGCTCTCTCCTCCCCTGGACCTTTACAGCTGCGTGAGGGGCACCTGCGGCAGAGATGGGATCTGTTTCTCGCTTCCATCACTGACTTGCCAGGCCTGGGAGGGAAATCCTGGCGGAGGAAGCAGGGCAGAGCTGTTCTCAATGTTCAGGCTAATTGCGATGCTGAGCACTTGAACTCCCTGCCTCGAGTCCCCCTGAGCACCGTTGCCTGTTACCCAGCTCACAGCTGAACTGTTCTGCTTAGTCCCAAATGTATGTGCCTCTGCTGTCAGAGAAATACTTCTTCCAACGTGAGAAAAGACATGGGGCTCATTAAGAGCTGTTTGCATGCAAGGATTCAAGGCGGGTGCTCGGGAAGACTCATGTGGCTGTGGGGTGGAGAGGGACGTGTCTTTTTAATAGCAGCAATGAGAAACATTCAAGTTCTCGTCGCTCCACAACAGCTGATCAAGTTATCCCAGGCTGCTTCTCCCACAAAATTAGCTCCAGTAATTGCAGTCATGGGGACAGAAGTTTCATTACGTTGTCCGGAGTGCAAAGGCTGGGGTTGCCGCCCAGTGTTCTGGCACTGCAGCAGCTGCAGATGTACCTGTCACAGGTATAATTATAAGGACAGAATCTACCATTGCCTCCTTCCACGCATCGGTGGGCTTCAGCCGGTGCTTGGCAGCCCCTCTGGCAATCAGAAATGTCCTATGAACTCAGCCTTGCTTTCAAATTTTATTTATTTTTTTTTCCCCAGGCAGGTGAAATGCAGTGCCTTGCAAGCACTCGATTTTTGTTGCTAGGTGAATAAACGAGTTTCTGCTGGGCTGTAATTCAGCCTTGTTTGCAAGTGACCCTTGGCGATCTCCCTTCCAGCATTTCCAAATCCCCATCTCGACTCTCGCAGGTGCAGCCCAGTGTCTGCACAAGTTCAGTTTTCCTTCACTAGATGTCACTGTCTGTACAGAGAATTTCAGAAGCCAGCAGAATGGATGATTAAATCACGAGGAAAAAAAAAAAAAAGGCAAGCTATTTGGAGAGGGAGTATAAGTGACTGGAAACCATATTTTCAATTACATCCAAAATAAGAAGGTTTTCCTCTTCTTTTTCCCCCTACAGTTTGCAAGCAGAGACATTCAGCGCTGCTTGGGAAAATGAAGTCTGTGAGAGCCCTTTCTAAGCAACGCATAGGAGGCTGGTGGCCATCTCGCTTTCGTCTGTCCTTGCCTTTGCAAAGTGCAGGTGGTAGGACTGAGTGTGCTTTAATCTTCTTTCTCTCAGGGCACAGACTGAAAATAATAGTAAGGAAGAAAAAGTCCACTGACTGCAATGAAGGAAAAATTTTCACCAGGAGTTCCTTTCTAAAAAAAAATCTTTCTGAGCTGTGGAGAGTTTTAATTACGCTGACAGGATGAATTGACTACAAAGAAATAAGAGTGTGCACGTTGGGTGGTTTTTGCTGGCTGTGTTAGCCTCTGTGTTTGTGGTGCCTTAGCTGGAAAGAATAAATGTTTCTTGTGTGGCATAATGCCATTCTTCCTCCAGGTTTTTAGTCAATTCTAAGGATGCTTCAGCCAGCTAGTTATGGCACTAATAAATAGTGCTTTAGGCAGAGCTGATAACAAGGCAAATCTGACTTTTGCTACTCTTTATTTACATTCTGGTGTGGGTTTAGCATCACAGATGTCCTTGAAATTACAGAATTTGCTTCCTTAAAGATTTTAACTTGGAAGAGAGTGTTGAGAGCTGGGCTTTGCCACACAGGGAATATTGCTTCTTTTTGGTTTGGCAGGCAATGGAGCATATAAACACACTGCCGTGCCAGATCTGCCTTTATTTTACCGTGTGAGCTTTTTTTTTTTCCCCCACCCCCTAAGGGATGACACGCAGACACCCTTGTGCATTACACTGATGGCCTCATGCAAAGGTGAGGTGAAAACCCAGGTGTTTTCACTCCGTGAGGGTGACTCGGCGTGCCCGGCGGGTGAGGCTGCCACAGCGGTGAGGTCCCGGGATGCAGGGCAACCCGCAACAGGGAGAGATGCTCCTGAAAGAGAGGTGAGTGGGCTACTCGGTCCCTCTTCTCAGGTCTCGCCTGCGCATCACATCTCTCCTTATCTGGCCCGGACTGTTTCTGCCCCCCTCCCGCTGTGCCATACATCAGAGCAGAGGGCGCAGAGCAGAGGGCATTTGTGGTGTGTTGCTCACTGTTTTCTTGTGACTTGGCTAATAACACGTAGGAAGGGGGTGAGCTGGGCTCCTCAAGCTCCCTTTGATCTCCTGGCACTCGAATACTGTGAAATTTGGAAATAGTCAACACTGCCGCCCAGGTGCAGATCTAACAAGTGGTCCTGCCCGTTCAGTAAGGCCTTGGATGGGACTTGTGTGCTTGAATTACATCCCCTTGCACGTCTGATATAATTGATTTCTTCAGCAGCTCTGCTCCCCCCTTGGTGGAGCAGGGGACAGGTACCGAATCCCTCAGTAGGATGCTTGCAGACCTAGCGATGACATGTGGTGGCTCTCTTATTTTTTTGTTTACTAGGATGCAAGAAAAATCCTTGATCTAATGCAGACTTTGGGGCTGTTTCTGAGGTGCATGTAGGGACACAAAGCACTTGTATTGTGCTTTACTACAATTTGTCTCTGTTCTCATATTAGCTACTTAGCAAAATTTTCCTATTCCGCTTTCATTAGTGTAAAAGAGCTGCAGGGGGACTTTTTGCAGTAGTGCAATGAGCTGTGCAACCTCTGAACTCGCCTCTTCTTTTCTCTTTAATCTCGGTAAGGGCACAGCAGAGCCCCAGATCCCGGCTGTGGGCTGGAAGGACGTGCCCCACGTGAAGGGGGAGATGAAGGGTGCCTGCCGGTGCCAGGTTTTATGCCTCATCTTTCCATAACGGGCTTCTCTTGCACAGAAAGAAGAGACCAAGGGTATGTGAAACAGCACGATGGCTTGAAATCATCCTCACCATGGTCTGTAGCGTTCTGTTAAACTGAAAGAGAAATGGAAAGAGCAGCTCTGTGTCGGATGAATATCAGTTAATGCTTTTACGAAACATGCCTGGAAAGGCCTGGAGTGAAAATAATGTGTAGGGAGGAAGCCAGCAGACACGACTGAAAACCGGCAATTGCTTTTTGTAAAACGTTCAAAGGAAACGGAACAATACTAATTTTATTTGGAATTTATAATCAAAGGGAAAGTTGCCATTTTGATTTGAGATAGAAAATTGCCTGATTATCTTCACTTTTTCTGTGCCTGCATAGGGAAGTGTTTCTCTGCTGGTAAAGCGACGGAAAATATAAAAAGGAGAGGATGGAGAGGGGAAGAAAAATACTGCTTTTGTTTCCGCTTTATATTCTGCTACCAACATTAGCAAACAATACTGTTGCTTTTCAAAGCTGTTTTCCTGCATGTGTGGGGCTTCCCTGGGGAATGACAGCCAGGCACAGGCTTTGACATTTGCAAATCTGGATGATCTCCTTGCTTTTCCGTAACTTCTTGAGTTCTATCAGGCTCCAGTCTGCTGTTTTTTTCAGTTTCCTTATCTGTGAAATGGGACAATTCTTATTTGTTCTGTAGCATATGTGGGAAGGTTGAGGATTTTGCTCTTTTTGGCATATCCAAACCTGAAAGCATCTCAAAGGTTTTTCGCTTGTTCAGTTTGGAGAAAGGAAGGATGAAAGACATAAGCATCAAGGGTAGTGCAAAATGCTAGATCTGGGCAAGGATCTTTTTTGAGCTGGCTTCCGTAGATGTGTCTGGCAATCCAGTCAATGAAAAGAAAAATGAGGGGAAAACCCCAACCCCACAGCCTGACCATTTGTGGCAAGTGTATTTTATTTATTTATTGCAGCTTTCTAATGGCAATATGCCCCCACCTCTGGTGCCAGCGTCTGGAGGCCTTTTGGAAGGAGCCGGTAGATGTCATGCGACCAGCTGGGAATAAGAGGAGAGCGAAGAGGTGCAAAGGGACAAACAGCATCAGTCGGCAAGAGCCGGCATGCCCTTGCCTTGCAGCCACACAGGGCTGCCTGGTGTTCTCAGTGCCCACTAGGACCATGCTGCTGCTCCAGCACTCCTGTCGTGGCTTTTCATCCATTTCTTTGTACTCTTAAAGCCCACCCACAGACTCAGCTGGGCTTTGGTAGCCAAAATGTGAGCAAACATCGAGCTTCCCGGTTCCTTGAAGACAGAATAAGTGCCTGTGAAGTGAGAAGCTTTAATTTTTTTAAACGAGTCTCCTCCTTGCCCACCAAACTCCCTGGCACTGGGTTGCCTGGAAGGTGAAGGGGTGCGATCACCACACTTGCATGCAACACTTCCAGTCTTGCAGATCACCTTGTGAATTGTGGAGGTGACGTTTCCCCCCCAGCCCACATCTGTGGGTGGCCCAGCATGGGTGTCACCCCTTCCCCGATGTGTGGAAGACTGATAAGAGCCATTATTTTTTTCCCCTTGTCACTGGACTTTCAGGGGCTGTTACAATCCACGTGAGGCTGGCAGAGCACTGCACAAATAAGCCTCAGACCTCGCAAACTGTTGGAGGCTGACCGAGTAGCATGGAGGAGGAAAAAAGGTATTTCTTTTTGCAGCAAAAGTACGTGAGCAGAGAACTGCTGAAGCTGCGGGGCTGCAGGCGTAGCCTTTCTCTGACCCAAGCGCAGGCACCGAGAGCAGAGCTGATGGCGATGCTTTTGCTTTTGGCTTAAAACACTGTCTCCTGGGCGCAGAGTGCTTAAAACCCCTAGGGTAAATAAGAGAAATGGTCAATAAATAATGCGTATTTGTCACCGTATTCCTTTAATCAGCTCTTCTTGTGGTTGCCAAGCCGTGGCCCAATATTTGAGCGTGAGTATCTGCATCTGGCCCAGGTGGTGGCTGAGGGGAACAGGAGGTGCCTGGGCTGTGCTGGGCAGGGATTGCTCTGCTGGCACCCACACACGATGGCTCAGCAGGCAGAGGGGGGAAGGAGATAAAGACAAGCCAGATTTTTCCCAGGCTGTTCACTTTTCAGTACACGGCCTTTTAAACTGCTCTTATTTTATTTTTCTGAATGCTGCGGCATGCCTGATTAGAGCTGGTTAGCACGAAATGCTAGATGTTTGAAACCAGCAGGGCTTGCTTTTGTCTCTTGAGTCTGGAGAACTCGGGAAGCTTTTTAGGGCTTGCTCCCTTTCAGGAGCAAGGATGAGCCTTCTGCAGCTGCCTCCCCCCTTCGACTCCCCTTTAACAGTAAGCCACTGAATTTTTAGCATGTCCTTCATGGAAATAGCTCCTTAATATCAGTTGAGCTTTTTGCAGATCTCTGTCTCTTGGTGTTTCTCTGTTCCCTTATCTTGTTTACAAAACTGTATTATGTGAGACAAAACTCATTTGTTGTCGAGGAAGGGACATTGTACTCAATGGGATATTTACTGTGTACCTGAGGTATAATCTATCCTCTGCAGTAATACAGACTCCAAAATGAATGGGTATTTATTTATAATAATATAGCAGACAGTCCATAGGGAGGTGTCATCTTGTTTGTAATCAATCCCAGTGCGATGCTCTGGTTGCAGCACAATAATGCTTTGCATTAAGTGATGAATTGGTTTAGTCTTCTTATTCTGACTGTCATTTTTCTTCACTGAAGATGCATTGCCTCCATTATGCGACCCTTGTAGCTGAGCATCAAATATCCACAGGCGCTTAAAAGGGAGCGGGTGAGATCATGCGTATTCCCATGTAGAAAGGGAAGAGAGCAGCCCCCCGAACAGCTGCGATGTTGATTATAGGGAGTAATGGGTTCCAAATAGGTGACTGGGTGCAGCGTGAGCTGCGCTTGTGGTGAGGTAAGCAGTGATTTATTCTGTTGAAGTGGGTCGTTATTGAACTAACATTGTATTTCTGGATTGATTTCAACTCAGAACCTGATGACAGAGTGGATATTTTACTGCTGGAGAAATAGACCATCCATGATACCAAACAAGCTAGATACATTTTAAAAGAGACATTCTTGGTATGCTGGGGAAAACAACAACAACAAAACTTCTATTAGAAGAACTGAATTTGGGTGCTATGGAGATGCAATCGATATGCTTGTGTCATAAATGTACAGCTGTTACCAGCAAAGAGGAGAACCTGCCCGTTGCTCAGTAGCTCATGAGTGAGGTGCCAGAAAAATAGTAACCTGCTTTATGAAAGATACTATAGAAAATATAGTCATATTTGAAGGCTCTCTGGGCTGGGGTCTGGATGTTTTGGAAGGCAATGCTGCCTGGAGAGGGAGAGCTGGGCTCTGTGTGCCAGCAGGCCTGTGCGATGGGGAGAGAAAGTGGGGCTGGCTGGTTTTTTTGGTCCTGTGTCCTTCCCTCCCATGCTTGTCCGAAGCTCAGGACACCCCACGTGCTGTCACTGTCAGGTCAGTCACTTGCCCAGATCACTTGTCCAACAGGTCCATACCTCCAAGACGTCCTTTAATGCGTGGCAGGTTGGACTGCCCATGTGTGCCTTGGCTTGTCCGGCACATAAATAGGTTCGAGGGCTGAGAGACTCTTAAAAGTAACAGGAGGAGAAAACAGGACCGTGTTTTTAATCGTTTCTGCTCCCTTGTGATACATGAGAAAAGCTTGCAAATGTCCTTCTGTCTGTAAAATCAGAAATACCAGGGGTATGAAGTTTGCTCTTCACTGTATTTCCCTGGAGGCAACAGAAATGTCTCAGCTCTCAAAGAAGCAGCCGGGGTGTGCAGAGACAGCTCTTCTCCCTGTCACCGGGAGTTAGGGAAGGGGTGAGGAAAATACACAAAACACCCGATATACACTACGTGCTCTTAGTAACAACCACTCAGTTTTCAGTAGGAGTAGCTAAAATAACAATCCTTCCCTTCCGCCACTTTTCCATAAATCCTTCTAAGAAAAATGGGGTAGGTAAAATACATCGAAACACTGGGGAGAAATTGGCTGGTCTGAAAGAAGCTTGAGAACATCCTTGGCACCCTTTTACGCGGCACAAAGAAATGCAACTGGAAAATTGCTTTTCCTTCCTAGGCTGCCTTTGCAGAGCGTTAACATTGGCAGGCTGCACTGTTTTCCTGCTGCCCTCCCTCCTGCTGCCACCTGCGTGATGCCTGGTCCCCACCACAGCCACCCCAGCCCCTGTACTGGTGGAGGAGGCAGGCACTGGGGCAGGCTGGTTTTCCCACTGCCTCCTCCCCAGCTGCAGAAACCAGTCGCCGAGCTGACATGAGAAAGGGCCTCCACATCAGTTATTCTTCTGAAGTGGGAGCTCCCACTGGGACCTGAGCTCGCAGCCAGCAGGGGCGGAGGTCTGTGGGCTGACAGTGCCAGCCAGCTGTGGAACTGCCTGAGCAGACCTCAGGCTCAGTTGCCACTTCCCTGGGTTTGGGATGAAATACAGATGAGTGGGTATCTGATGCGTGCGGGTACGGTGCGAGCTGCAGACTTTCTCTGGGTCCTCAGGTGGCTCCCAGGTGCAGACACCCGTCACTTCAGTCTGGGAGGAGGGTTTTGCGACCCCTCCGAGCTCAGCAGCGCGGGCGCCAGGCAGCGCAAGATGCGGTGGTGCTGAGCCTGGGGAGGACTTGACCCCTCGAGGGCTTGCCCGCTCCTTGGGCATGCCCCAGCGACACGCTCAGCCTGCTTGTTGCCTGCTGCCTCTGCCCGTGGCTGACTTAACCGGCGGCTTCCTGAGGCCGAAGAGGGATGGAGATGGCTGGAGTGGCAGATACCCGGGCAGAGGTCTCTGCTGTCAGCACCGTCCTGCCGTCTTGATGAAGGCACACTTTCCTCCTGTTCTTGATGAGCCCCGGAGAGAAGACAAAGTCCTTTGCAAGGCGTTCGGGCTTTAGACAAGTGGTAAAACACCATAAAATCAATAGGTAGGGAAATTGCAGATGCTCTGGGGCCAAGGGCTCCGTGTAACATCAAACTACCTGTCATGAGTGTCACCCTCCACTTCTACCGACACCATTAAAGTCACTTTCTATACTGTCAGTTTGGAGCATCCTCTATGTGTGGACTGGAACTCATTTGATCGTTTCCAGAGTGCATTCAACTTCCACTGTAATGTGCTGTTTTATGCAGCCATCTCAGATATAGGCTGCTAAATCTTTGCTCCCAGCCACAGTATACTAGGCTCCATTACATGCAGCCTTGACACAAAGATCTTGCTATGGCATGCCAAATTCTTCTCTCTCCAATTCAGTCTTTTGAAGAAAGGGAGCCTTCCACTGAATGGCCATCCTGAGTCTTCCCTCCTCTTTTTGGAAAGGGAAAACTAAAGCTCTGTGGTGTGGATTTGTGAGGTTAATTATCTACCACAGAGCATCTCCCTTGGCGTCTGGGAGGCAGTGTGGCACCTGGCTGGCATGTGCTGCTGACTGAGACTGCTTGGGTCCGATTTCAGCTTAGTTACTGACCTGGGAAGTAGCACAGGACAGATCACTCCTTGCCTCAAATTTCCTATTTAAAAACTGGAATAAATACTGTCGCTTCCATCGTCTGATACTGTGACAGTGCCATCATGAGAAAGACTGTATGAGACAAGTATTATTTATTAATTTTCATTATAAATTCATTTGGTTTTGAACTGGACTCTTGCCTTTATAATGGGTTTTAATTTAGATCTGTGGGCATGTGTGAGCTTTCCTCTGGAGCTGTCTTTACTGAGTTAAATGTCTGATGTAAACTAGCTGGTGGGGCTTCTGTTACAGTCATTGTAGAAAGCATCCCCTACAAAGGCAGGTGATAAATTCCAAATCAGCTGTGGTGGCTCCTGCCCTAACCTTCCTATGAGTGATAAAAGATCCAAGTTGTGTTGCATAGCTCTGTTCTTTTTGTGAATCCTGTGCACTTGAACATGATGATGGCATTTCCAAATGAAGTCTCTTTCTGTGTGTAACTGTGATGTTCTGAAGGTGTCTACTGTATTCTATTTTGAAAATTTATTTGGAAAATGTTTGAAAGCTGTGTGGAGTTACCATTGCCAGCAGTTTACAAAATCACCCTTCTTTAAGGGAAAACCCTGTGCTGTAAGGTGAAGTAATAACATGGAGGACTTGAAAATTATTCCTGTCTCTTGCTCACTGATCGGTGTAGCAGTTCTGCTTTTCCCAAGATGAACTTCACTTTAACGAGTCTTGATGTACTGCATACATACCATGTGCTCAGCCTTGGGCTTTTCCATACATCGTCTTGTACTCTGGTCTGTAAACCGTCTCCACGCTGCTGGCATTTTGTTTCCACCTCTCTCTGAGCCCTGCCCGAGTCCCACCGGGGTGGCTGGACAGCTTCTTGCTGAGGCGAGATAACTCGAGTCACTTAGCTCCCTTCTGTCTCTTCTTTGCTCCCTTTTGATCTTGAAGCAGGTTTTAGTTCTGATGCCTGATTTTCCATTGTGTCTAGCTCTCTCAGTCTATTAAAACTCCTTAATATGATCACAATCTTGTTTCTTTTCTTTACTGGCCTCTTTGCTCAATACAGCTGCTTGCAATCTTAACTTCACTCTAATGTGTTTTCCAGCTCTGTCACTCGGCTGCCCTGCCTCCTCTACTGGCAATTTCACAAAGTCAGCAAAATCACCCTAATTCACAACTTTTAATCAGTCATTCCTGTCTAAATCCAATCTGTGGCTACGGAAACAGTAGCCAGTCACTACTCTTGCTGCTTTTATTTTGAGAAAGGAAAAAGATGTGGAAGAGAAGGAGAGAGGAGATGTCGCCTGCGTGCAGAACTAGAACCTAAGGTCTTATCTTTTTCCTGCATGACATAAATTCCTGCTAACGTAAATAGGATTTATATCCTGCAGTGAAGAAAAAGACCTCAGGAGCTTTTGCTTGTCCTTCTGATTACCGTAGCACTAACGAGGTCATTAAGGCCTCCTTTTTACTTCTAACTGAGCACCTTTGACTTTTCAGAGGTGCTGAGGACTTCTACCATCCGCTGACCTCACTAGGACCTAGAAGTAGCTGGCAGGTCCTGGTGCACAGGTGTGAATATCTGAGTGTTTGTGTCTGTGTTTGCTCCCTTTCTCCCCAGACCCACTCTCATTTGTCTGCAAAATTCTGATAGCAGTAATTGCCTGCTGGCTAGGGGTGTTGTGAGGTTTAATGGCCATGCTCCAAAGTAGTTTGATGATCGTCAGCATTGTAAGACCTACCTACTTGGTAGGTCTTCAAATGAGACTGAACTCATGGCCCTCTTTAAAGCCGCCTTGCTGTGGGCTGAGGCCTGGCTGTGCCTCCGTGCTGGGCTGGGAGAGCCCGGTGTAGGTGCAAGGAGAGGGGTTCCATGCACCCTTGTTGTGGGACCTTCAGTGTGTGTTGAGTTTGTAGTGGGGGGACACAACCCTGTGGAGACAGAGATACTCTCTGCCTCCTTATCGCGAGAAATGCTGTTGTGCTAGTGTGTCCATAAAGATACATATACAAGGCATTTTCTTCCTTGCATAGCTCTTGCCCTGTGTGGGTTAATGGGGGGAACAGATGAGGTCTCCTTCTCTTCCCAGGCATCTGCAAATGGCCACCGTGCATATGCAATTTGACTGTATAGCATATGCATTGTGTTAGATGTGTTCTCCATGCAGCAGGCTTGCACAGCACAAAACAATGCGTGCCGTATTTTTGTTTAGGAAACCCGAGACAGAGACACCAGAGTCCTTGCACAGGCTGTATCTGTATCCACCAAGGATCAAAGCCCTCCACTCTTACCAAATCACTGTCCTGTCAGAAGTCTGTGGTGTGGGTAGTCATGTCTTTTGTCCCTCTGCAGCTGGACTGTCAGTTCAGGGTCAAGAAATGTGTACATAGCCGTGGCAAAATAGCTCCTTTCCACGTGTTATAGTGGTGCAGGATGGCTAGCAGGCGTCTTTCGATGGCTGAGGGCTAAGATGTTTGCGAGATCTCTCCAAGACCAAAAGTTTGGGCTAAGGCAAGGTGATCAAGGGCAGGTTTCAAAAAGGCATTAGGCACTTGAAAGCCATTGCAATTCAATACCATGTGTGCAGTGACCTCGCAGAGTTTTATTTGCAAACACCAGATCTCCAGAACAGCTGAATATCAGCCAGATTGAAAGTAACCTGACCTAAAAGTGAACAAGCAGAATATGTGAGAGACGAGCATGTAAGTAATGGAGGCCAGCACCAGAGAAGCAAGGATGTGATTATGTTTAAAGTGGAAGCTAAACACCCAGCATTAGAGCCAAATGTAAGAGCACAGGAAGGCAAGCAAGAGATGGAATAAACAGTCTTTAAGGATGCTGTGGACAGTATGTACATGAATATGTTGGTTGCAGGAGTCACTGGCTCTTACTCATAGCTATCAGAGCTGGAGAAAATGACTACTGGCAGGACTGGCTTTTGCTACTGAGTTTTGCCCTTCTGAATGTTTGTTTTATGATCTAGAGGCAGCCTTACCTGCAGAATAGGCAAGTCCTTCTCTGTGATACTTTTTTGGGCCATTCTGGGAATTGCTAATGGCCAAGCTGCATTTTGAACAGAGATTTATGACTACCTTCCCAGTCAATTAAAATTCTAGATATTGCTAAAGCAGAATTCAATTAAGGTTAATTGGAGCTTCTGAAAACTGCTTTTCCAAAGGGAAACAATGGTGGGATTGCAGATCCTAGAGGGTTTCTATCACTTTTAAATAACTTTCAGTTCTGTTCTTGCCTGATGCTGCTCTAATCTTCCCTCAAGCCCCATGCTTTCTCTATTATCAAGCAATTCAAACGCTGATTTTTTTTTTCCATCATAATTTATCATTTTGACTTATTTGTTCTTTTTACGTCTTCTTCTAAAGGCAAGGAAAAAAAACCCAAAACCCCAAACCCAGCAGAAGCCTGGAAATGTTTTTGTATCAGTCCCAGTGGCCTGACATGAAAGATATATAGCCACTTCTAAGAATTTGACAACACTTCAGTAACAATTATTCAGACAGGTACAATAGCAACTCCCTTTTCTTTTGCTGTTGAGAAGGATGATAAGGCTTTAATGAATTGTCAATAAAGATTAAAAAAGAATAAAATAAACTAAGAGTAGAGAAAACAGGTGAAAATGAAATGCCATTAAAATGCAACTCAGGTTTCTTTTTCTACCCTAAATTTTATTTTCTTGGCATCAAGGACTATTGTGACAGTTCTTCGCACACTTGATTGAACTGGGAAAACACATGGGACTGTATCTTAGTCACAGAATGCAGAGCATGTAGCTCTCAGCTCACAGAGCAATCTCGCAGAGGGATGAATAATCCTTTCAGCAGTTCATTTTGTCAGAATTTGCAACCCGTTGTTTACTGTGTGGGGACTAATAACAAAATGCCAACGAGGAATTAAAAAAGCCAGAGAAGGAGTGATATAGAGAGACAGAACAGCGACAGCTTGAGGGTCCTGCTCCTTTTCGCCCATGTAGCGCGTGGTTGTCACTTGCCGACTGGAAGATTTTTTTGTTGAGTTTTTCTTTCTGTGGTTTCGGGAGTAGATTAACATTTCTCTCTGCACATGCCCTGTGTTTTGCTGTTTAAAGGAAACCAGAGCAACCCTCGACACAAGTGTTTTTTAGCATTTCCCTCTCTTCATGGGAGATAAAGGGAAGCGAAGCCACAGGCAATTATTGTGTAGAAGTTAAAGGGAAAAGTTTCTTTGATAAGAGATGATTGTGTAATTATACAATTGCCAAAGGAGAGGAGCATGTAGGTGGATGCACTCTCTGATGTGTGATTACTAATGAATTCTCCGTATTCCTTGTGGAAAAGAGCCACAACTGTAAAATTAAATAGTCAATGCCTCTTTGATGAAAGGGTTTGCAGCCACTGATGTCCTTTATCAAAATACAGTGAGCTTTGAAGGAATGGCATGAATAACAAGCCTCAGCTTCAAGTAAAGCAATTGGAGTGGAAAAACTTTACAGAAGTCTTTTTCTCTAGGAAATTTGTTTATAGTGTTTTCTAGTAATAGAATCCTTTTGCCTGGGAAAATGATAGGTAGGGTCTTACCAGGAGGCACAGCCAGTACCATACAGCAGGTGGGCAGAAGATACTAGATTCAGTGTCACATTTGGGTGTGTGAGTTAGCAAGGACTGACAGATATAGAAGCTTTAAAAGCATCCTTGCTTAGAAAGGTGAGAAGTGCCATATGACTACTTAGTGAAGCGTGCATCCTATTGACAGTCCAGGGAGTGCTAGCATGCATCTCTCTCTCTCCTTTCCTTCCCTTCCCTTCTCTTCCTTCAGCTCTCCACATAAGCTCATGCATTAACTTTTGAAAGAAAGCTTCCCATTTTTTTTGGTCTTGCAATTCACACTGTTCTCCTAGGATAAGAATTTACTTGTTAAAGCGTAGCACTCACCAGGACAAGAAACATTTGTCTTTGGGATAAAATATAACAAAATCAGCTTTGACCTGGGATTTTGGATGTGGAGCCAGGCGGGATGATGACACGTGGCAATTAGATGCTGTCTGCTGCAACAAAGGGGAAGGGATACCGTAAGCACTGAGTTACTCCCTGGAAAACAGAAAGAGGAAAATGGCATTAAGGCAGCAGGTACCAATCCCTGGGCTGCCCAGTGGCAGAAGATGTTTGGTGTTGTAGCCAGAATGAAAGTGGATGGGAATCTGTGCATGTCCTCCTGCCCTGGTGCGGTCAGGTGGACTTTCTGAGCCAGCATCACTGATAATATTGGCGCCGGCAGAGTTATGTAAATGGTTGTTTATAACATCCCTTGCACGTTCCTCGGCTGGAACCAGTGCGGAGGACTCTGAGATTCCCTGGAGGAGAAAAGTGGTGAGTAGCTGAATATTTTTATTTGCTAAAAAATAGCTGAGAAGACCTCTTAATACAGTGCTCCAGCCATAAAATCAGAAATTATTCTCCCCGCTCTTATCTTCTCAGGCAACAAATTCCGCTGCAAAGCTTTCCTAGGCCATTTTAAAGCAGTATTGTTAAATACATTAAAGGCCACTTATTTTGAATTCAGATACAGCCAAGAGACATGTTATGCCTCTATAGCTAAATGGAAGACCTAGTGGAAAAAAAAAAAAAAAGCATTTTTGCTCAGACTGAATACAGCTATTGCTGCCTAGGTAGATTATTCTAAAGAAAGGATCCATGAGCTGAAAAGATCTTTTGCTATCCATTGGAACATTGTGAAGAAGATTTAAGAGGATCTAGGTGATCCCAGCATCCCTGGAAAGATGTTGACAGCAAGGTTATCTGGCTGAAGGCTATCTATAGCATCTCCTCAAACATTATAAAAAGTGCAAAAGGCTACACGACAATCCTCATAGCTGATACTGTGAAATGAGAGGGAAAGGAATGTTGAAATAATACCTGAATAAACAAGTGGAATAGATGTATGGCTAAGTGGACATATTTCCCTCTAAATACAATATAGGGAATATGCAGAGCTGAAGGAAAATGTTATACTGCAGTCTTTGAATGTTATACTGCAGTCTTTGAAGAGGAAAGAGCACAGGATGGAGCCAGAGATTAGCAAGAATTGGGATCAGGAATCTTAAACTCTTCCTCTTTCTCTGCCTTTTGTTTTTCAGACTGGAAATGCTTTTTCGTGGGGGCTTGTACTAGAGAGGCTCAGCAACGCTTGTGTCATTACAGCACATTTGTCTTGGATCACTCAGGATGTACTTGGGTGTAGCTCAAATTCCTGCTAGGTACTGCAAATGCAGAGAGATTATTTTATTATCCCTTTACTGCATGGTATATTAGAGGTTTCAAGAAAATCCAGCCAATTGATCACAAAGCATGCTGTCCTTGAAAGGTATGCTAGTCTTTCCAGTACATTTGTCAACGAGGCAACTCAAGGCAATACCGCGTTGGCATCAGATTTCACATCCACAGGTTCATAACCTGTGTTTATATCCACACTTATTTATGTCCATCTCAGCTCCCATGCTGAGAATTCAGAATATGTGTGTGTGCATGCATGCACGTTTACGTGTATGTGTTTACATCCAGAAGTGACTGAATCATTATAAGTGGTTGAGGTAACACCCTTTGTGTTAGTTAGGCTGACCTGCTCCTTCCAAAAAATGGGGCAACTCTTTCTTGAAAACTGAGAAAGTAGTATCAACATTAACAATGTAGTTGGGTTTTTGATGTACTGTGTGGCGTATTGTAAAAGTTCCATATTCTTCCTCATCCTTAGCCTTTATTTTCCTTGCTCTGATTTTCTTTCTTTAAAGAGGGTGTAATACGTTTTTTCTGTAGCTGCCTGTGGCTGTCATAAGGGAAGCACTCAGAAGAACCAGGGCAAACACATGTGTGTACGTTTGAAACTTAAACAAATTAACTTTTATTTGTGCAGCTGAACTGTAGGCTTCCTTTTCGAATCACTTGGCCCGAAAAATACAGGTATTCGGGGTTTTATTGGTAGTTATGTCTATAATATTACAAGATGTTGTAACAAAGAGCTGCTGCACCTTTCATCCGACAGGCCTTAGGAATTCAGCCAGTTACTGAACACAAATTGCCCTGAAAGTATTTTAATTGGAAGGCAAAACATATGCCGGTGATAAGCACAAAGTGAAATTTCCATGAAAATTTGTTCAAACACAGCTTCTCTTGCAGAACTCTTTGTGAGGCCTGAGTTGTCAGAGGGGTGTAAATATGTTGAAGAGAAATTCTCTTAAATTTGCCAGCACATTCAGTGATAATATAGGTCACTGATGATAACTTCTGAACTGAGAAAATGACCACAAAAAGTTGCAATGGGAATGGAAATTTGGGTTCTCTGCTGTGCTATGGCAAGGTGCCTGCTGTCCAAGGGTAGCAGAAGGTCTGAAAAATGCTTTGAGATCCTTCGGAGATGCCATGGGTGTGCACCTTACAGAAACATCTCAATTACCTACTAACGAACACCACGGTAGCAGACAGACAAGGGAAGGACAAAGCATTGTACTCATATCTATCCTAGGAACAGATACAAACTGGGAGCTGGTTTTCGAGTACCTTCCTTCCATTAGTGATTTTTATTTTCAAAGTGAAACAGTTCAAACTTACCTGTTTCTTTCTTAGTTATGTTGATGTGTTCATATGATTACACTGTTCTAAGCTACATCCTTTTCTCCCTTGTATCTGTGAATCTCCAAACGGATGGGATTTTACCCGAGAAAAGAATTTAATGCTACCTGGTCAATTCAAGGCGATACTAATGAGGCAGTGATGGCATTTGTTTTTTCCCCTGGGTCATCTAAGACCTTGAAAATGGAAAGAAAACAGTTGCGAGCACAACATAGCTTCATGTTCCACACACCACCTTCTTCTTTCTTTGAGCTTTTACTTGCTGGTTCAGGGCCCTTGGGTTCAATTGCGCTCCCCACGGTCTCGCCAGCATCGCAGGTCTTTCCTAGCTAATTGATGGGTTTTGGTAAGCACTCTTCTCTGTGGCTGTTTGTCTTCTGAGCTTTTGTGCAGCTTACGGGAGAAACTTCTTGTTACCCTTTTTTTTTTCCTTGGGACGCGTATTCAGAAGACAGTTGCTTCAAGGCTTTCTGTCTTCCGATTTTTCAGTATCGCCACCCTGAAATCGCTCCTAATCCAGGCGAGGTTAAGCACAAGCGGAGAAGAGTGATTTGCCAGAAAATTCCCCAGCCGAAGGCCGTTGCAGGGCTGTGGGGCAGCCAGGCAGGGACGAAGGGGGTGGCACCGCCGAGAGCCGGGCTTAGCGCGGGGGCTTCCCTCCCCGCGTGGAGGAGCCACGCCTGGAGGAGCCACGCGTGGAGGAGCCCCCGGCGCTGCAGCACGGGCCACACAGCGCCCGGCCCTGCCGCCTCCTTCCCGCCCGCCCCGCGCCTTCGGGCAGGCGCGGAGGGAGCCGGCCCTGGCCACCGCCCTTCACGCTTCCGGCCGCCTGCACGGCGCTTGCCCGACGCGGAGTTAGTCAGAGCGGGTCCCCTTCTCCTTGTCACCGTAGGGGTGGGTGCCCCCCCCC
>JANZLQ010000007.1:19099795-19135045 GCA_026212715.1 Elanus axillaris | reverse complement strand
CCCTAAAATATTCAGTCTTCATAAACTGACACAGTGAGGTAAAGCTTCTGACTTGCACATTTGTAACACAGACCTGTAACAAAACCTGTGTTTTTTCCCCTAAAGGTTTGCATTGGCTAGGGTGGAAACCCCCTCACAGCTGAAGCAATCTATATTTTAAACATTTTCCCTTCATGTGCCTCCCAGTTAAAATGTCATCTAAAGTACAGCTGGAAAATCTCTTATAGAAAGAATAATTCCTTTTCCTTTCTACTTTCTGGCTATTTCTGTATGTTTTACCTCAAATCCACCTGCCCTCAGGCCCAGACGATGCTTCTGTAATTTATGGATGCCCTTTGCCTGTGTCAGCTGCACTGGAGTCTGCAGAGCTTCTCCTGCCTCCAGAAATGTTTGGAAACATTTGATGTTATCCTCATACACAGACGGCACTGTGATTCCTGCCCGCAGAGGGAAAGGGATGGGAACAGTGATGGAGCTCCATAGACAGTGCGATTAAAAGCAGGCTGGGATGCGAAGAGGGGATTGACAGGGAGATAATGAGAAACAAGCCTGCAACTGTAGAGTTCTTCATTTTACACTTGATTTCTTCTCTTAATGTCTATGTCATGTCTTATTTTTGCCATAGCCGTTTCACACGCATGAAAACAGAGGCATGAATAAAATGGCCAGGAAGCTTCTCTGTGCTAGGGCTGGACACAGGAACCCCAAGACCTGTCTCCAGTCCTTCCCTCAAAGTCTGCGACCCCAGAAGTGGAAGAGAATGGCACCTGAAGGGTGGAGGTAACGTCACTCGAGGTATGGCCCTGTTTCTCCAGGGCTGCATGCCACACTGCCATGTCCACCCCAGGACCAGCAGGTCACATCAGGCTTGCAGGCTGTGTTCCTATTTAATTACAAAAGGACTGACAGGAACTTGCAGGCTTTGCCTGGGACTGTATTTCTGTCCCACCCCATGGTTTCCTTGTGTGTGTGTGTGTGTGTGATCACAGCTGTACTACCCAGCAAAACTTTACATCAGGAGAGTGCGTGCTGGTGACAGGCTAGCCGCAGACTAACCAGAAGGCTATTTTTTATGCAAGAAAGTCAGGATGTGATCTAAGGAGAAGAAGGAGGTGTGATGGGAGTCATGAATTTTCCTTCTCCCAGGAGCTCATAAAACTATGGTTGATCTTAGCAGGCACTGCAGGGAATGAAGTAATCAAAAGTATGACTGCAAGGTAGTGTAGACTCTGGGCTGTCTGTAAACTGAATATTAGCCTGGGTGCTACTAGCTATGTGGCCACAGCAGTGTAGAGCTTAGCTTGTGCAGTTGAAGTGTTTATCCAGCTTGTTGGGAGTTTTTCTGCAGCTGTGCTAAGCTTGGTGGTGCTCCAGCACTGCAGGAGGCTCTTCAGCCCCAGACAGGTATGCCCCTTCCATGCTTTTCCAGTCCCAGGTCTCACAGTGGCATACCCACTGTGGGTCAGGTCTGGGATGCAATGCCCTGCTGGTATTACTGGTGTATCTTTGGTGTCTCTAAAATGAAATCTAAAATTCAAGCATTTTTATTGCTGCCCCATCAGTAAATTGACCTAGTAGGTAACTAATGCAAAGGCCGGGCAGAGGCTGGCATTTGGGGCTCTCTCTACCAGCTCTCAGAAGAGTTATTCTGCGTGCTAGCAGAGCAGGAGCTTGTGAGTCTGACCCGCAAGGAGGGTCCACTTCCAGTACAATAGGAAGATAATCAATCATGCTACTAGCTTTTGTCTTGGCAAAGGTATTTAGCTATCAGCCAGCTGGTTAGCTGCCTCAAGGCCACCTGCTTGACTGAAAAATAGAGAATCGGTTTCTTTCTCTTGCAAAGGGAAGTAGGGAATATTGACTTGTGTGATAATTTTAGGTGGATGATTAAATTTGGCCTCTTAGGCCCCAGTTGAAAATTCAATTCAGATGACTAGTTTTCTTTTCATACACTGCTGAGCAATCTTGTGTTCTGCCACCACTAATGTTCCTGATGTTGATTGTCCTTTCACTTTAACAAAGTGCAGAAATGCCCAGCCTGCTCTCTATTTCCTGTGGCTTTGGGCTATCAAAACATAATGAGAAGACTGCTTTCAGCTTAAGTTAGGGATACAGAATCTTCCCTGAGACAGACTGACTGTCTACCCCCATAAAGTCACATATTGACGTTGTAATGGGTGCAATGAATAGTCGGGTCAGAAGGATCATAACTTTTCTACTGACTTAGGTTGTTTTCAAACATTCCAGTTAAAGCTGCCCAGGTCTTGGACATATATTTCCTGGGGAAAAAAAAAACCAACCAACAACAAAAACCCAAACTGGCGTGAACTTAGTGCTGGAACAAATACTAGGCCTGTAGGATAAACCCCTCTGTAAACAGGTGTGAGTGAGGTAGGAAATACAAGGGTGAGAAAGGGGAAACAGAAGAGTATTCTGTTCTGTTGTGTGCTCTGATGTATATACATATACCGAGGAGTCCAAATGTCAATGTGAGAGCAATGCTCCTGAAATACAGTGAAACTGAATGCCGGTGGAGGCAGCTGATTGCCTTAGAGTGAGTTTTGCCATGTGACATGCTTTCCTCATTGCCTGATGCTGCTGCATAGACTAATAATACATGTGTTTGATACCCAGAGAAAAATCAAATTGCAACTTTAATGGGTTGTGCTATTATGCATATTATTTACAGTGTGACCCTTTTTTCACTAGGATCAGCAGACTGCTGCCTTAACTAATGTTAAGTAAATTGTTAGTGGAGAATGTATAGATTTGCTGCACCAAATCTTATCTTTTTAAGAAGTCTGTTCTTTCAAAAAGCATAGGGATTCACTTAAGAAGGCTCCACTGTTTCAAGCGCAACTTATTTCCCTCAGTTAATGAATGCAGGCACTCGGAAAGTGCTTTCGGGTGACAGTTTCAAAGAAGAGTGCTCATATCATAAAGCGATCCTGAACAGTAGCAAAGGCTTCTGAAGAAAAGAGAACATAAAGGGCAGTTTGGAGTGCATTACCCAAAAAGTAGCATTAGGAAGTGAGCTTCTGATTGCTGAAGATACACTGCTGGATGGTTTTAATGGAGCTAGAATACAGCAGAGTTTGGGTTTAACAGATAAAGCGGATATAGATAATAGGATTAGGAAATAAGAAAAAGATAAATTCATATGCTGTAAAGCAAAGGCCTTTGCCCTTAGCAATGCTTTCTTGTTCTGAAAGCAAGAAGTGGATGACATTTCAAATGTTGTCTTAAAAGAAGGCAAGGGCTATGCAATATCTTTAAGCTGAGCAAGGGTGGGGAGGAGGCAATCTGCATTGCCTTGCAAAAGTCATATTTATTGCCTTTAAATAGGCACATTTGAAAGGTATATTTATGCAGCAAGCAAAGGTGTGATTACAGTACAGGTAGGTATAACGTAGATTTAATTCTGCCAGCCATAACCTCTCTAATGAAATTGTGCAGAGTAGGTTTTAGTATGCAGTGTGCCACTGGAGGATAAGCCCTGCAGCAACCTTGTACACATGCTCCAGTTGCTAGGTGGTGCCACTGCATCTTCATTAGCATTCTTATCTAATGACGGCCAATACCTGTAGCAATCACTTTGCTTGTATCAAACCTGTATTTTGCACTGGCATAAACTATACAAGGAATGGGAAGATATAGACTGCATCGCCGTATCTCTAATGAAAGATGAAACCACTTAATTTTCCTCTTCCAGCCTTTGAACTTAGCTGAAAATAAATCTATGCCTGAAAGAAAAAATGCACAAGTGAATAAAATTAATTGTGGGTTATAGCAAACTGGACAGATTATTATAATACATTACAGTATTGCCTTTTACATTACTGGTGGTGCCGGAAAGTTACATTTAGTATTTTGCCTGATGCATGACAGGATATATCACAATCATCTGACATGCAATATAAGACTTTAGTCATTAGGAGTGAAAACTAATGGATAACAACATACAAGAGGAGACAGCTGAGTTGTTACCAATTTGTGTAGAAGATTTTGCAGCTGCAATAAATACTCTGATAGGAGTATTTATGACTACTTGTTACAGAATGTGAGCTTACTGTAAATGTAAGTGCAGTTTCTAAGATTTGTAGGTGGTCAGCCAGCCCTCTTCTGTGTAATGCTGGAGAACAGTCATCAGGGGGAGGCTAGGATTATCATGTTTTTGTAGTGCACAAGCACTTAATGGAAATGAGCAGAAATCTGGTCATGTAGTCTGACAGACCAGTCTTATTTCCCAGGGAAATAACTGAGCCATTGTTATAGGAACAAATAATAAAACACAAACAGTCAAAGCAACACAATGATATGACTGTACACTCAAGCTGAAAATGCAAGCCTGGCCTGCTCAGTAATGGCACACAAACTTTTTAACCACTTCTAGTCTAGTTCCAGTATACATTATCAGACGTTAGGATGATGGCTGTGTGTGGGATTATCTTTATGAGTTAGGAATACCTTTCCGACAGCCTTGGTCTGAACCTCCCCTTTGGTGCTGTTAGTGTACTTTTTCACCCCTCTGTATGTGGTGCCGATAAGCAGCCCTGTGCCACTGGCTGATGCTGGAGAGTAACGGCAGCTCCTCACATCGCTTTGGAAAGGCACCATATATTTTACAGCATTTGGGTAGAATGGGGAGATTTGGTAGTCGACTTCCCTGGGATTCCTTGAATCATATGTAGGATTTTCAGCTCTGCCTGAAGGATCCAGCTGTCCTAATGAAAGTGATGACATGATAGGAATGGGCATGATGCTTTTGAATTGGGGTATTACTTGGTTAGTTGAATGTAAGCAGAGAGGCTGTGACAGGAGAGCCTGCTTCTCTAAGCTAAAGGAACAAGAATGTATTTGCAGCTGCTAAATTGTCATGTTATGATTTCTACATGTCGTTTTCCCCTGGCTGTCATCTTACCAGTTCTTTCTTAACTTTTGTCAGTGTTTGTATAAGGGCCAGTTGATTTACTTCCCCCCCCCCCCCTTTCCTTTTTCAGATGCATAAATAAACAGTAAACAATTTCCTTTACTTGTGGTGTTTCCCCCCAGCTCAGATTGTAACCAAGCCTGGAACTGGGGTTTACCTAGACTGCAAGAGAAAGAGAAGTCAAAGCATATTGATTGAATCTTTTCATAAGGGCTGGTCACAGCCAGTAACCATGAGGATGGGCAGTCCTCGGTAGACACCCACTTTCTGGCAGTGGGCATGGGAGAAGGCAAGGCAGAGCCCTTTCTGCCATGGCTGAGACAGTTGCACATTGCCATCGGGCACAGTTATGGAGATGGGAGACAACCATCGCTGAAGACACAGCAGGGCTTAGAACTGAAGATTGGGGAAACCAGAATCTATTAGGGATACTCACTGTTTCCTGATTGAAGTTCCTCTAAAAGAAACTCAAGCAGATAAACAAGCCAAGAACCCACCAGACAAGAAAAATATACTCATGCGTACTCACTTCACATATGTCATTAACCACTTGAAAGAAAATCTACTGAGTTTCCTTACAGCAAAAGAGCGTATGTCTGGGGCTCAGCGATCTGAAGCCACAGTTCATATAATAGGGTTGGACAGTAACAAATTTTGGTCAGTAGAGCATTCTTTCTTTCTGAGATAGTTTTTAAAACAAATGGGTTTTATGTAATATTTTAGGTAAGAAAGTAATATTTTGGGATTTGTAACCAGCAGCTAGTTGTATTTTATTTTTACTGTCATACGTGCTGGGAGCACAGCGCAAGCATTTTCTCTCTGCCGCCCAATAGGTGTTGCTGGGGTGAGAATGATGGATGCTGCAGTACCCAGGTCTGAGGAAGACTGTGTGATTCCAATCTTGAGATTGTCATGACGAGACAGGATTAATTCCCTGCCCTCTTCTCATTACAATTTGCAGCACTAGAATGAATCTGTTTCAAACCACGATGTGCTCTTGTTGCAATCTTCATCGCAGGCTCTGGGACAAGCAAGGAGAGCAAAAGGAAGACAAAATAGTGACAAATGTTCCAAGGAGTTAGCCAGTCCTTATGACCGATATAATAATGTGAGGAAAAAAAGGGCCTTCTCCATGTGGGAAGTTCATGTAGAGCATGCAAATGACACATTAACCTAATTAGTATGGTAAGAGACATGTCTAAGGTTAGATTGGAAATGTAAAGACCCTGACAAGGCTGACTGCTGGGGGATCCTCTGGGAATATCAGGTATTTTTGCTACTCTGAGAGAAATCTGAAGTAATGCCATTGGTTTAACAAAGAGCAGAATAAAGATCAGAATCTTGGTGTGTAGAAAAAGGAACTTTTGTGTACAGGAGAGAAATACACATCCTCTGTCCTCTGAGTATTTTCAGCATGTCTCCTGTTGCAGACCAGCTCAGTTGCCTGATGTGGAAGCAATGATGAGAGTTTAAGTTTATGCAGACAAGGACGTGGGGTGAAACTCTGAGGGTAGAAGAGGAGGGACATGAGAACCATGTTGATGGAAATCGAAGGAAAATCTTTGCACAGCATCCTCCAAAGCAGCAATACTGCATTTGCACAACTCTGGTGGAAACTTCACCAAATCACTTAGGTACCTCGTTCGGGAAGCAGTCTGTGCCAATCCTACGTACAGACTGAGGCAGTGAAGCAAGGTAAGACAGCTTAGTCTAGGTGGCGGATAATCCTTTTTCTTTTTCTGTTTATGCTGACCTGCAGCTGAGTAATTGTCCGTCAATATGGAGTTTGATTGAGTTGGCATTTTGAACCCCCTTTGTATGCTTTTTTGCTTCAAGAAATATTAAAGTCTAGATAAAATTGGAATAGCTGCCTAGTAATGAGATCATTATATATAAATACTGAAGTGCTCACAGGGGGTATAATGATTCCTCATCCCAGGTATGCAGCACATAACTATTAACTACTAACCACAGCCTGCCTTAGAGATATGTTTCCAGTGCTAACACACATAAACCCCTTCAGCATAAAGTTCAAGTCACAGAATATGAATGACTGGGAATATGTTATTTACAGTTTGTGTTAGGAGGTGGAATGAGCTGGGGCTGGTTATTTCCTTTTCATGTGGAGTTTTAAAGAATTCTGATTGACTGAAAAGACAAAGAAGCAAGAGAGGGAGATGGTAAAGGACGAAAACCATATCAACTCACTGTGTGAAGTCAGCTTCCTTTCAACAGCCATCCCCTTTGCACAGCATCAGGCACACTGTAGGTAATTAACAGTTAATAACAGTACCGCCTGAGATGGATCTGCGGTGAAATGTGCTGCGAAGCCTGAGCCCCTCCTGCCCCCAGCAGCAGAAACGTTTGGCATGTGGTGCTCAGTGCTCGTGCCTGGCTGTGGGCCAGGGCAGAAGCCGCCCTCCTGCAATGGGGTTTGCACATGGAGCTGAGGAACACTCCTGGCTGCTGTGCTTGGGAAGCCGCTTTCATTCCCTGATCTGCTACGTGTTTCATAAGCGTTTTTGTCTCTAGCTTACAAATGGGGAACTTGAGGTAAAGGGAGAGAGAGACTAAGCTGGTGTGCACCCCTCTCCTTGAGTCCTCACCTCTGAGATAAAACAGAGACTGCCTCAGAGAGCGTGAAGGCAAGTGCATTAAAGATTGTGAGGTGTTGAGGTACGAGGATGAGGGGGGATGAGTAAATACTGATGACAGATTCATTGCTTTTAAAGTCTATACGGAGAGGAGAGGGCCGATGAGAGTAACAGGCAGCTCTGGACTTGTTACCATGGCTTATACGCTCTGTCTCCACTGAAATCACCTGAGTTACAGCTACTATACAAGTAACAGATAGTCCTTGTGCTGTTCATAATAATGAGAGAAAACATGCCCTATCAAAATAACCATATGTCAACTGCATGCAGAAAAGCTGCAGGAGAGGCGTTTTCTGTTGAGATGCTTGCTTTAGTGTCCTTATGTAGGTCCATATGTTGAAGCTGAAATCCAAATATGCCTTTGAGCTTCAGAGTTTCTGGTTATCATTTCGCTGCACCAGAAGACAAATTTGGGATATAGTGTTTGCTCTCTGCCACACAGGCTCTGTAGGACACCCTGTGTGTATTTTCCCCGATGCCTAGGATTATTTTTTTTCCTGATTTTATAAAACAAACTGTCTTTGTATGTGTTAGAACAAAACCATTCCTGGAGAAAATGGATAAAGTATGCATCTAAGTTTCTTGACTTGCCTTGACAAGCCTTGTCATACCAGTAAAATAGACAGCTGCCTAGAATAACAAACTAGCAGAGGTACTTGGGTGACTAAAGGCAGGGAAGGGAAAGACATCTGTCTGACTGTCTTGAGCTGCCAAACTCCTACACTCAGCCCTAGAGACTAAGATCCTGCTGCCACTGTCAATATAAAACTCTTTAGCCTTGCATTTAATGTGCCTTAACCTGGAAAGCTATATTTAAGCTAATAATCCAAATTTTTTGTATGTGTGAACTAAGTGGATTTTAGGATCACTTGCAGCTGTCTGGCATTATGGATGCAGCATGAATTTGTGTCAGCAAACTCAAAGGGTTCATAGGACTCTGCTTCTCGAAGGGAGATGCTGTCGGTCCACAAAAAAAAATTTAAACCCCAAGAATTTTAGTGGCCTGTTTCAGGTGGTGTGTCCCACCACACTGGTGACACAGGTACAGCCACCCTGAGCTGCATGAAGGGAGGGACTGAAGAACATTAAGGGATGCTTTGTAACTTCAGAGAAATCAAAAAGGCCATGGCTTTTTCATAACAGAATCTTGAAGGATTTTCTTCTCTTTTAATTTCTTTTTTATTCCTTTTTATGCTATCTCAGACCTTCTCAATGGACCCGCTTCAAAGTCTGAAAAATGAACTTGACCCCTTCTGGCAAAGGCTGGGCTGGGCCAACAACAAAGCTTCTTTGCTTCTGTCTGTATGCCTAAAGCTCCGTTAAAATATAAACCCACATCAATGGGTTAATGAGTCATTAAAGCATTCTGCTTTTCTTTTTCTGTCTATTCTGGAAAGCTTTGCAGAGTTAATTAGGTTACTGTAAGGATTAGGAAATGACATTTTGTAGCATTCCCCTGGCAAAGTGCCATCCGAGGCCACCACAGCACATCCTGTACCCTTTCTGCCAAGCTGATACTTTTCCCTCAGCTGCCATCCCGTTCACCCATCGTGGAGTAGGGGAGAACTGCCCTGGCTCTGAAGAGCTAATACACCCCATTATGCTTGTGCACCAGTGCTCAAGTCTTGGTTTTACAATGCAAGAAACTCTCACTGTGCACTCCGTTATCAGTTTCTTCTTTCCTTCTCACTGTGCACTCCGTTATCAGTTTCTTCTTTCCTTCTTGTGGCTTTATGTAAGCTTCATAGGCGATTTACTAAAAAATTAGGGTTGCTTACTTTGTTAATCCCTTAATAGACCTTCCCTTTTGTTCTCCTTTCTCTTTGAGGGAGATTTGTATTGCCACAGAATAGCTGCAGCGGTGCCTGCTTTGTTTTTGTTTGTATGTTTATTTGCCTGACATTGTCCCAAAATTAATTGTAAGGGAGGTAAATGGTGTGAGGGGAGTTCACTGGGATTAAACTGTGAAGAGATTTCAGAGTCATGTATTCAGCTTCCCTTGCCTGGTGGAGGAACTGAGGTCTTAACATGCAAACAACTGCGTTCCAAGTAAATTAAAAGCCACTATCTGACCTATGCTCATTATAGAGTTAAAACGTGGCCTATCATCACCACAGCACTTTCTGGTTGTCTCTGCAGCCACAGAGTTTTAATGTGTCTGTTTGGCTATATAATTTATTATCCTCAGGGCTTCTCAGAAACAAACCATTTGTCTGAGACAGGGTCATGAGACCTATACCAGTTTTGTGCTATTGCTCTCCTAGTTGGTCAATAACTTTTGAACTGTTGACCATCTAGCAATTGGCAAGGAAAGGTCTCTTGATCCTGTGAACTAAAAATAGATCAAGCTCTCCAGAAGGTAAATCTAAAGCTTCAAGGACATTTAGAGGAAAAGTCCTTTTTAAATTGAGATATTTAGATATTATTCCACACTTTGTAGCTTTTAGGGCTTGCTTCTTTGCTCTCTGCTTGCTTTATGGGATTGCCAGACAGATTACAGAAAAGAGAGATTGTAAAAATAAATAAATAAAAAAATCAAATCATCATGGAAATAAGAATAAATAAAATACTTGCAGACACTTTCACGGAAGTCAGGCAGCATTTTCAAGGCTGTCCTGACTAAAATGAGATTTTAAAGTTGATATGACTGACAGTAGCTATATAAAAATAGTTGAGGAGAAATGTCACTTGTATTAATCCAAGATGGAGGCAGGGGGTCTTTCCATTGGTGTTGCAATTGTACATGACAGGGAGAGAGCAAAAAATACTGACATGCAGTATAGAAGTATTTTTTTAAAGTGGCAGATGAAAATGCCTACAGCCTGGACTTCAAATTTCTCAGGGAGAGGTTGTCTCCTTTATCACAGTGGGGATACTAGATGCCAGTGCTGATCCCTGCTATTAAAATTGCTCTCCCTTTTCTGATTTTGCTGTCTTCGGCTGACTTTTTCTCTGGAAGTGAGGTGAAGTTCTTCTGCCCCAGATGTTCTTGTGTGGTTTGTGCTTGGGTGCAGATAGGACTGTCTGTCACAGCTGCCATTTCCCTTTTTTCCCCTCATTTATTATTTCTTTGGGAGGGATAAGATCTGGCCAGTAAAAGTTTTGCCTTATTGCTGAGTAAGTCTGGCTCAAATAGCATCACCTCACCTCCTGATGGGAAGGGAGCTTGTGCTGCATGTGCTACCCCTGTCTGGGCTGGTGGGGAGAGTACAGGGTGTTTGGGGCTCCTTTCTGTTCTCCATTTGGTAATATTCCCCCTTCAACAAATTCTGAGGGTAACTAGCTTGAAATTAAGAACATGTGTTTTTTCCTATTAGCAGGGTTAGTCCCTCCTTGCTAGCGAGGAACTGGGATTCTGCTACGAAAAATACATGCTTGGAGAGTAAGAGTTTCCCATGCTATTTGCAGCAAGATCTTTCTTTTATTTAAGGCTTTCAGAAATGCATTGTTTAGCTGGAATAGTGCTCAGACTGTCAGGACCCTTCTTGGCAGAAAACCCAGTGAAACCTCTGCCACTCACAGCCTAAAATACATTTTTTTTTGGTCTCTGGTAAGCATGGCTGACTAGTTGCAAAAGCAATGCACCAAATATTCACCTGTTGCATCAGTGTAAGACTCATTGGGATGAGTAGAAGCTCTCTTTTCCCCCATTCCCAAATTAAAATGCTTGCTGCCTCCATGAGGGGAAGAAGTCAGAGCAGGATTTGACTTCCCCACAGCTGTGCTGGCAGCAGCAGCGACAGAGGCCCCCTTTGAACAGGACGGGACCCCAGTGCAAGAGGCACCCATTTGAATTTGCAGCTCTTTCCTTTGCTCTTGAATTTGCATGTCCCCATGGGCTGCCATCGGATAAAAGCTGCATTAGAGGCAGTGGCCTGCATGTGAGGATTTCTCTGAATTAAATTCGTTTTTTACTTCCTGCCTTTGAAATGCCTTTTGCTTGAGATGAACTAGGTAGCAGTGCTCCCATGCCTGCTGTAGGGATGAGTGGAGATGGCTGCTCAGTATGATTCCCTCCTCCCTCTCCCACCCAGCCCTGTTTTGTCTGCTTTGTATTAGGATCTGAATGTCCTTGTTTTCTCCTAAAGCATCCTAGCAGAGTCTCGGGATGTATTTTGGCAAATGCAAAAGCCAATAGTCATTGAGCACCCGATAATCTCCTCTGCTCTGCAGAAGTATGCTTTCACTCATCTGCTTCTCCGTGAGGTAAGAAATGAAGCTGTTACTTTCTAGGCATAAATTAGCATTTGTAACAATGCACTACGAAAGATGTAATGTAAGTGACGCTGATTATGTTGATAGGGCACCCAAGAACACCCAAACCTTCGCTGATCGGATAATGAGCTGGTCAAACCATTTATTTTAGTGGTTCAGGCACCTCTTCTGTCTTTGGCCACAGATTTCCAAATGTCCATGGTGAACATTTGTTAATTATACACTTCTCACTGGGTAATTGTCCTATTTAACTATGCGTCACCAGCTTGCATGTCAGACAGCGTTTTTTTTTTAAAAAAGGGTAGGTAGCTAGCAGCCAGAGTAGGTAGCTACCTGTAGGCCTGTGAAGCACCATTTCATGCACTTGCACACATAGTACTGTTAGAACCTGGTGGCAGTGTTATACAGTCTGGCCTGGGGGCCCTGAGGCCCCTGGGGATGCCGGGTCTGGCCCGGCAGTGCTGGGCCAGGCCTGCCCTGCCTGCTGCGTGATGGTGTCTGGTGTGTGGGAGAGGGTTGAGAAAAGGTGGGCTCTTCCTCGAAGAAGATGGGGTCTGGGGGCAGGGGCCTTGTGGCAGGCAGGGCCAGAGGAGAGGCCAGCCTGGCCTGGCCTTCCTCCTCTGGCAGCATGCCGAGGAACGCCTCTTTCTGGCGAAGAAAGTGCAAGGCTGGGGTACACCGAGGATGTTTCCAGGCATTTTTCCTTTGAAGTGAATTTCAGACAGTAACCTATCACTAAAATATTCCTAGCTGCTGCCATTCTTGAGCAGGCAAGGCTGCAGTGGGAGCTGGGGTGTTTGGCTGGTGGAAGGCAGCAGGGCTTGGCTCGGCATTGCAGGCAGATACGCTCACACTTGGCTTGTCTTTGAAACAGGGCAGGAAAGGCCACGTCTCCGTAAGAGACTAAGTACGACTGACTTACAATTATAAACATCTGAATACTAGACCTGAGCAACACGAGTTGCCCCCTGAATTTCAAATGCCAGCGTAGCTGTTCATTTGACCATCTTTAACTGAAAAACATCCTGAAAGTTATTAATGTTGAATAACATTAAGTTATTCATACTGACTTTTTTTATTTTTTATGATTCCCTCATATTGTGCTGGGTTTGTGCCTTGGTTTACCACTTTCAAAGGCTATGCTCATCTCTGCAGATTGCCAAGAGGCAGTAATCACAGGGGCAAGCCGTGCTGAAAACAGGCACTTATGTGTGAGCTTACCAAGACTTGGAAAAGTCAGTCTTATTGCACCGTGCAGGGCAACGGCTTTCAAATACATCCTGGTGAATGCATGGAAGACCATACAGTCCCTCCCCACTTGAAGAAGTAATAATACACTGGACCTGGGGCATTTTACAGAGAAAAATAGCTACTGGTACTGTTATGTAATATTAGGGCAGAGGAATACTGAACAAAGAGGTTTTATAACCTTGGCAATTTTGAAGCCATGAGTATATATAGAGCAGCTAGTAGAAATATGTATGAAATATAACTTACAGGTGTTGTTCTGTCTGTGCTACTCTACAGACCAGTACTCATCTCTGCCATTACTGAACTGGAAGCAGATGTGTGACAGCAGTGTGTAACTGCAGTCTGCAAGAACCTCTGGTCCTGAGACACTCCATGTGTGCCTGGGTTTCTTCAGGCATCCTCTGTGAGACCCAGATACATGTCTTCAAAAAGCAGGTAGGTTGTATGATTAATAACCTGCCATTAATGTCCTGGGTATTAATGTTTGTAAAGTAGCCTGTATACTCTGGGTAATATTCAGAAGTTTAGTACGTTAAACCAAAGCTAAATGGAGGCACAGCCTGTACATCCCATACAGTAATCCATAGTATTGGTTTCTTTGGTTTCCCAAACTATTGGTTTCAACATAAAAAGGATTATTCATTATTCCAAAGCGTGCGTCTTCTGTCGCAAGAGGGCAAGAAATAGAGAAACACAGTATTCTCCCACACCCCCATATAGTCAGAGCTTTATTTTAGGAATGAAGATCCGCAAGTATGTGAGCAAAGACGATCAAGGATACTTACCTATTCATATGGCTTAATTGGCCAAACATTTATCTTTTGTATCTGAAGTAGGAAGAACACCTCTACATGGAGCAACTTAAGTAATAATGAAGTATATCAGTTAAATTGAGTGTCATAAACAAGGTGATGACATACTTTAATAATGATAGTATATCATATGTTGTTAAAAGATTTTCTCTAACATATATGCCTACTAGAGATGCATATGTAATATTGAAAGCATTGATACCAGACCATGTCTGGCATTCCTTGATGTAGCACATTAAATGTCATGACTTTTGGGTGGAAAGGGTCTTTCTATTAAATAAAAGGAAATCTTACAATGTACAGTAACGGGCATATGTACCATTTGCATTAAGTGCAACTGACAGCAGCTGGTGTAAGCAGTACAAAATGCAGCATTCTAGCTTTACAGCAGTGAGAGGAGGCTGGCTATTCACACAGCTCTTCAATCAAAGCAGCGAGGACTTGACTCCTCAGCATTTATGGTGCAGCTAGTATGTTTTTCTGCAATGAAAGGTCATTTTTCCTCTTGGGAGAAAAACATTAAAAGTGTTTTTTTTCTCTTAAAGAAAGTGAACAGGATGGGCATAACCTTTAAGGATGACATTATACCTTGGACCACATACCTGCGGTAGGAAGCAGTCACTATGGGGGATTGATTCAAATATGCTAGGCGCCTTTCTTCTCCAGAGCTGATGGGTGAGAAATGTGAGAGGACATTGGAGTAAAGAGGAGAGTAAAGACTCCTTTCCTTACTGGCCACAGAAGGTAGCGTGGGGCAGCAATAAACCACTATCCCTTACTACAAAGCTGAAGTCAAAGAGAAACTGCGCAAGGGCACATCTGAGGGCAAGGTTACTCCTTCATGTGGTATAAACACATCACACTTGGGCAGCTTAGATGCTGGAAACAGGCTAGCTGCAGCAATATGGAGGCCTGAGCTAATTTACTTGCAGAGTTCTGCGCTGCTGTAACTAGGGGGGCTTTCAGTTGAGTCATTTTTTGGCGAGACAGATGATCGCATCTGCTGATTCAGCTTGCTAGCAGGGCTTCCAAATCCTGATGTTAGGTTGTGGCAGGTACAGTGGTAGTTCCCCTGTGTATTAGTAAGACAGAGGTGGCTGGTTAAAGGATCAGATTAATCATTGCTTATGGTGAGAGTTATGAGCACTTTCCTCTCTCCTTTTTTGTAGGTATAAAATGACTTTTTCCGTTTTTCTTATACTTGACATTGCAGGGTCTTGGAAACACATATGGCCTCAAAAATTATCTTTAAACCTAGGGGAACAATTGAGGTTGTTCATACAGTTGTGCATATTCTTTGGGATGTAACATGTACATGTCACAATATGAACTCTTACGTGAAAACTGATCCTAATGAACATAAACTCTACAGCCTATTGATTTGGATGAAGAATTACAGCTTGTACAAGCATAGAAATCTAAGAATGAGATTGTGTAAACCGGTATGGTTGCACTGAATTCAGTCTGCATTCACCAGCTGACACTAGCTGAGGGTCTAGCCCTAGCTTTTTGCAATGATGAGGGTATGAAACGTTTGGCACATAAATTTGGGATGTGACTTTAAAGTGGTTGAAATCTTTGAAATGTCTGATCTTGAAATTCATCACTGATGTCTAGTTTTGAAAGAAGAGCCCTTTTGTTTCTTCAGTTCCTCTTAATTAAAGCTCCTTTTGTGATTGCCATATGGTCTAAACCAAAATGATTTTCTGCTCTAAATTCTTTTGAATTAGAATTTAGAAGTCTTTGCTGTGATTCTTAATTTCCTAAAAATGACAACACTACCAACAAAGAACAACTTACATGAATCCAAAGAAAGGTGCTAAATCAGAAGCAAGAGATTTGTTGTACAGTACATCAAATGCCATGCGAGAGGTTTCCCACAGTGTGTGATCCTGCAGCTGCTCTGTATAAGCTTGTTTTCAATAACAAGCATGCACAGAGCAGTGTGTTTTAAAATATAAACCCAACAAACCAACAATGAATCAATAATTAAAATCCCATGCATCAGTTTCCAGTTGGAATGAAAATGAGATGAGTTTGTTGTATCATTTAATATACTTCTGGAAGGCAGTAGATACTTGCAGTGATGAGGGAGTTATTAAAAATGGGGAGAGACTAGAGTATTGACTCTGAGGTTTCCAGTGATGGTAGGATTGGGCCTATACTTGTAAGTCAGATGCACGCTGATAATGGTGCAGGCACAACAGTTACAGTTTGTCTGTAAAACACTTAACTATGGAAAGTAGCAATTAGGGCCAATACAACATTGCTTTCAGTAGAGGACCAAATAGGCCTGAAGTGTACCTCTTGAGGCCAAAGAATGGACAATAAGTGTGCTGGTACAAGAGTTTGTTGCTTGTTAATCTCAGGCTCTTATCTACATTGTTTGCATACCCCAGGTAGGTGAGGTACAGGGTGAAGAGAAGGGTTTCTAGTGCCTCCTGCCCTTGCAGAGCTGTATTCCTTTTGCAAAGCAGAAGGCAGCAGTGCAGTCTTTGCGTGCTTGGAATTAGTTTAATGTGACACATAGGTATTATTTACACTGAAATGAGAACAAATCATGGTGTGTGTGCATGGGTGAGAATAAGAGTGTGTCTGTGCATGCAGCTTCATTAGGTCCCAAGCTTATCTCTTTACCTTTGGCTTTCAGGGAGGTGGTGTGGTGTGTGGACCCTGCTGGCTGGTGGAAAGCTTCTGGCTTCTTCTTAACCTGTGTGTGCTCTCAGCCTTTGAATTTTGTTTGAAACAAGTCTCTTGCAGAATTGATGGAGTGCGTTAAGCTGTTTCCAGGATGTCAGAGGGGTCTTTGATAGAGCTGATCTTCCTAATTCTCTAGTGACAACATGAATGACAGATGATACTCAGAGAAACCCCTTCTTCATCTCCAGCCACAGTGACCTCCAGTGCAGTCATGCTGTGCAGAGCCACAAGGCATGGCGGGGGCAGCTGTGCTCCTAGTGTGGCCCCAAGCACCTCGAAGTGGCACCTGCGCAGGCAGGCGCGAGGTGTACCATGATGGGACAAGGGGCAGAGCTGCAGCTGCTCTGCTCCTTCAGTTGCTTTGCAGATTTGTTAAGCTGTCACAGAAAAATAGCAGTCTGTAACCTCAAGGCTGCAGCAGCAATCTGGGAGCTGTTCAGAGTGACTGAGTTTTATAAACAACGGTCCACAAATACACTGCATCTCACACTTGACATCTATTCTGTTTGGCCTTAACTATTGGTTAAAATAATACAGAGATTTATTAAATGTTGTTTGCCAGTTTCACATCCCCCTTTTTTGAAGGCTGCAGTGCTTGGGCAGCTGCTTTTCAGACTTTGTAGGCTGAGCCACTCCTGTTTCAAATGTTGTGCTAAAAGCAGAGCAAGTTGGCTGACAGGCAGGTTAAAAGACACTAGAGAAGAAAAAGGAAGTGAGACCAAGAGAGCAATTTGCTGCAGAGTTATCACCTGTAGTGCTTCTAGATCCAAAACCCCACTTAGAGTCACTGTGTACCAAGTCTCTGTCTACTTGGAGGCTACCACAGCCTCTGGCTGCTGCTGCTTCTGGTTACAGCTCCCCCAGCCTGTGTGGCTGCTGCTGCTGGAGTTTTCTAGGCAGGCAGAGAGGACAGCTGGCTGCCTTGCTGTTAGGCAACAGTTCTCCAGTTAATGGCTGGATAAGTATAGTAATGCAGTGCCACACAATGCAAATGAATGACATTTAATGAAATGCAAGCTGATGAAAATGAGCATCAGCAGAAGGATCCTTTCGGGTTTAATTTCTTGTCTATCAGCTTAGGCCTGTGAGTATGAGTGTGCTAGTGACAGTGATTCAAACCTTGATGCTAGCAGCTCAGCAGAACTGCTCAAATGCTAGAGAAGCCATAGCTACCCTAGTCCATGCCTGTGCTCTTGCACAGCCTGTTGCAAAGGTCTGGGTGAGGCAATTTGTCCCTCTCCTGTTCCTGTGTTGCCAAGGTAGCTCTTTCTGCTTTCCCAAATGATACCCCACTTGATATCGGTGGCACAGAACCAGAGCTGGGGTGCAGCCAGCGCACCGGTGTACCTATAGCTGCATCACCTCTTCCTGGCATATTCCTGATTCCTGTTCTTGACCTGGCACCAACTCTCAGGTTTCCTGCCATGAGCCACCTTCAAAAGACCAACACCCAGACCTTACAGATATTTTGCAGTCATTTCGTACTGGCCAAGCCAGCATAAGAGAGCAATAATGAATTCTGCCTAAAGCTACTGGAAGAGATTGAGCTGATGGTGTTGCTGAGCAGATGATGTCAGGAGCACCAGGCTGACATATCAGACCAAATCCTGTTTTGTTACTTCAGTGGTTGCAGTCTGGAGGATCATATCCAGCTGCATTAAGGAACATCTATGGCTCCCCAGTCTGTAACACCTGAGCCCTTGGTGATCTGAACGTATTTTTACCAACACAAATATTATGAAGAAAACAAGTGTTATGTCTCTCATTTTGCAAGTCCAAACTGAAGCAGAGAGGTGCTGAAAGTCCTGGTTTTAGGAAAATGGTTGCAATTTTAGCTTTTGTTCTAATTCTTAGTCCATCGTAAGACAGGATAAAATGCAGCCTAATCTAATCTATAGTTTTGTAGATTTTTAAAAAATTTCTTCTTTTGTTTGTTCTGCAGTTAATATTTTAACTGGAGTTAAACTTCAAATTAACACTAGTGTATCCGAGAGAATGACCCATCCTCCTTTGCTCCCTCTGCTGGCTCAAGCAGGTCATTGCATTGCCAGCTGTCCTGCATCATTAATTTTGAAGAGGATAAAAATGGAAGTGGTGGCATGTCCAACATTGCAAATAAAAATGGAAATCATTAAATAATCCCATTGTGTCCAATGGCTTGTTGACTATAGGCAGAATGAAAAGGAGATAGAGGACTATAATTTTTGCTCTTGGTGTTTAAAAATATTGTCTACCTTAATGAATGATAGAGGATACTTCTAGTAATACAACTGATGTAATCATGATGGTAAGGGAACAGTGTTAGGGCAGTGTTACTTCCTCCTACCTCCCACTACCCAACATTCCCTAGATTTTTTTTGTCCAGGTTGTTAGGTCTGTTTTCTCACAACACACTTCAAAGTTGCTGGGATTGTACATCTGTCAATGACTGGAATGTGAGTTTCTAGTTTCTGGTCTTTTCAATTCTTGATTTTTCCTTCCTAAAGACAGGCAGTTTACTTCCTTCACTGCAGCCTTTTGAGACTGGGCCTATTCGCAAAGATTTTTAGGAAGTCATTGCCACTAGCTTTTCCTTTTGCTAGATCTTTAAAAACTGTGGGATCCTTCTAGCACCTGCTTCCTGATTTTATACACTTTATTTTTCTCCCCCTCTCAATCATCTTATCAGTTCTTTGTTTTAGGTCAATCATCTTTAGTCTTTAATTTGTGATATTGTCATGTTTGGTTTTGGGGTTTTTTTTGCATGTATGTGCATAGGCATGTAAGACTGAAAATATTAACTTTTCACACTCTCTGTTACTTTACCTCCCAGCTTGACTACTTGGGTGCTGGAAATTTCTTGAGAGATGCTGTGCACAGTCAGACCCCATGAGCCCAGCTGCAGCTGAATGCCATTAATGACAGTTGGAGCTGCCACGCATAGCACTTCCCTGGAGACACAGTGTCCTAAGTAAGAACTGCTCAGTTTTTAATGCTCTACCAGACCGTGTTTTCTTAGTAAACCTTCTTTCCCCCTGCCCTTTGCCTTTTAGCAATGTCTGCTTCATTCTGCTTCAGTATTTTCCCCTGCTGGATTTTAATGTGAGAATAATAGCACTACAAGTAAGGAGTAACAGGAGAAGTGCCTTTCTCAGCCAGGGCCTGCTCATCGTTAGCAGTACTGTCTGCCTTCAAGTTCCTGATTGTCTTCCTTCAGTAGTCAGTATATGGGCAAAATTGCCTCACCTCTTCCTGTTCTTTCTACTCAAAGATGAGATAGCATTCTCAGTCTGACCCAAAATGTATTTGATTTCTATTTTACTGTGGGAATATTCCATGAAATTTTAGAAAACAGAATTACCCCAACAGTCTTAGGCATAGTGGTCTGTTGTCTTTATTTGTCACTACAAGTGTTTACGCTAGTGCCTTCATCGTGGTTTGGTAGTTAAATGCCTCCACCATGCAGCTGTGCTCTCTGGAGCCTTCCCTGCAAAAGGGAAGGTCTGATGCACAAAATGTGGAGGAGGCTGATGAAAACAGAGGCTGAATGCAATAATGGGAATATCATAAAGTTGTATGTATTTTAAGGACAACCAGATTTAGGTTTCTCCACAGAAATTTCCAATTATTTCCAGATTCCTATTTTCAACCTTTAGCATTGATGATACATTAGTAAAGAAGAATAATGGAAGTATTTTCCTCGAGTAGCTGAATAAGCTTTGCTCAAATGTAAAAGCCAGAAATATCATACTGAGGCGCAGGGTAGTCCCAGAAAAATCCATAATCTGAAACTTTAGGAGTGCTGAACACAGAAGCAGGAATGTGGACATGGAAGCAGGAATGTGGACATGAAAGCAGGTACTCAAAGGGGAAATGTACTTAAGTGGTTATCTTGGACTTCTAGCTAAGATTATCTCATTCCCTCAAAATGTGTTTACCCAGTTGGTGTAACTGTAACTGGTGTATAAAAAAATGTGGCAAGAATAGTCTATAAAGATGTCATTCTTTCAGTAAAATGGAGCTTTAGGAAACTTGATTAATGATTAATACAGCTCATTAAATAAAAACTCCAGCTGAGCCAGATTATTGGTGAAAAACATTTAAGAGCAAGCTAATCCTCCAAAAATTGATATCTAAGAAACTAAGAGCTCAACAAAGGAGTAAAAGGTCTACAGACTTAATTCTTGTCCTTAAGGTTATGTATGTTTGGCCATGAAGCCTTCAAGACTTGGACCATTGATGACATACAGCTGGACACCTGCAGGAAAAGTGGCAGTGTCATTGTAAAGCATTTGATATTTTTTTAACTACCTTTTCAGAAATAAAAATGAAGCTTTTTTGGGGGGAGGGGGTATTGCTAATTAATCAGAAAGCTCCACTTTGCAGGTTAACTGCTGTGAGGACTTTTTGTGTTTAGATCATGGAAGAGTAAAATTTAAGGTAAAATTTCCCTGAGGACTCTTCCTCTGCCAGTAGCTTCCTTTTTTCTGGTCCTTTCCTCTAGTAGTCTGCTGCCTTCTCCTCAGTATTCCCTTTCTCAGCCTGATCCCATTCTGCCTCTGATTTTGTGCAAGTTACCTGAAAGTGCATATTTCCTAAAAGCCTATGTTCAAATACCCTTTTAAAGAGATATTGCTGAGTTCTGGGTTAGACTTGAAAATACAGTAGTTGAAACAGCCAAATAGTTCTGTGTTTTGGAATGGAAAACAATTTTTTCTCTCTACTAGTGATATTACATGAAAATTATTCTCCTCGCCCCTTAGTTTGACTACTTAGGGATTTACTTAGGGTTTCATTGTTTATGGTGTGGAGGTGAAGCATGGTTTTAGGAGGATCAAGGGCACACAAGAGGAAATGTGAAGATGGAAAAGAATTGCTATGAAATGTATGAAGAAAATACTGAAGAAATTAGGAACAGCTGTCTGCAAGACTTTTAAAATGCTTGAGCAAATGTGCACATCTGTTAAATATCAGCTTTCAAATCTAGAACTATAATGGGGACCAGGGTTGAGGGATATAAAAGCAGAAATAAGTTGAAAGGAAAAAAATTATTAATAGTAACAAAAAAAAAAGAAACCCACATGCTTTAAAAATGGCATTGAATCAATAAATTAAATAGCCTGGGAAAAAGGTAGTGAAGTTTCAAAAAGCCAGGTTGTTTACTGAGTATCAGTGGCTAGAATGCATTTTTGCTTGTTGGAATTGCTGTAATGAAAGCCCATAGCAGGAAAATGTTTCGTCTTTCCTTCCTAAGTTTAAAGTGTATTTAATGGATTATGTATAGTTTCAGCATTTGCTGAGTACTGATTAGTAAATTCGTGTTCAGTTGGTATTATTTTTTGCCAGAGGACAGTATTATTTAGCTGGTGAGCTCTTACTTTGGGCTTAATCTCCAGACACTGACTTGATTCAGGCAAAGGGACCTCTATGTGCCAGATAGCCATACCAGGGACAGGAGCATGCAATCTGGTTTTGTGCTGGCTTTGGTACTGATTTCTGTGATTTTAGTCAAGCTGCTTCCATTAAGGTTGGGTGTCTAATATGAATGGTGATGCTTCATTCAAAAGTCTGAACATTTTGTGTAGGGGTCCATCTCAGATGGTAGAAAGCAAAGAACTTCATTCACAAATGCAGACAGAATAAAATTAGACAGAAACAGGGATTATCTTTTGTAACCCAATGCCCCCAATCCCTGCAGCAATTGTAACTCAGCTGATTGTGGGGCAGTGGCTAATGTACCCTATAGAAAATGGGTATCAATGCTGATTTCCTTAATATGTGTTAGTGTGCAAAATAATATCCTTATCTGTCCTAGTGGCAGGGCTAAGGACCTGGGGAGCAGCAAACATGGGAGTCCCTGGAGAAATCCCAGCACAGGCTACCCTGCTCGTGAGTCCAGGTTCTGCTATTCAGGCACTGCATTTGGAAAAAAATTGGCCTGCCTGTTCTGTATTTTAGTGCACTTATCCATGAAAAAAGGAGAATAATCTCTGTAATGTGTGAAGTGCTTTGAAGTCTTTTCTGAGCTAGAGGGTCAGAGTGTTTAGTACCTTTTCCTGTGATGGGTCTCTGATACTTAAACATGCAGCAGTGAGTCAGAAGAATCAATTTGTTGCTTCTATGAGGGCCATAATTCATCCTCCTTGATTGAAATGATCAAGGATGCAGAGGATGCTCTCTGCTTCTGAGTAAACACACCTTTTATGTTCCTTTAGCACAAATATCTGACACTAAGCGGGGATGCATAAAAGGAAGTCAGGCTGCAGGCTTTTTCCTGAAGTAGGTGTTTTGTGATGGATTAATGGCAAATCATGATACATTATTTATCAGATAATAAGTGTGATAATTGTTCTTATTTATCGTGAGTCTAGCTCAGCGCATTCTCCTGTCATTCCTTCAGTCAAGCTGCCCCTGGGGATTCACCAGATAAAAACCAGTCCAAAGGTCATTCCAACAATTTTTACTCATAATGGCATGCTGATTACCTCCTAATTGAAAAGTGTAAACTACAGACACTGTAAGTAATGCAAGTGACCCCTGTCCTCATAGCATAATGTGGAGAGTCCTTGTGTGTCTCGCAGCCAGCCACAGAGAACAGCATCCCCTTCTTGTAATACTCAGATCTCCAGAATGAATTAGGAAGAAAGTTCTGTTATCATTACAGAGGAAAAAGCAAACACTTTCCGCATAGGGAGAACATGATGGCGATGTGTAGACGTAACATTATAAAGCAATGCAGATGTGATTTGGGCTCAATTCTGGGGTATGTGGTAGCACAGCCTTTTGGATATCAATCAAAAATCTCTCCTTGTTGAGAAGGTGTGAAGGTAGTGCTTCCATTTTTGCTACCTCTGTATTTATACTTCTTGTTGCAAGGTATTGCAAAAAGAGCCCACGTGCAGAATAAGCTCATAGTTGTAGAAGTAGAAGAAAAAAGTAATATCTATGTAAAATATCTTCAAAAATTAATTTGCCAAAAAGCACAGACATTATGATGCAGGAAACTCACTGGTTTTATTCTCTTTTATCTCTAAGGCACACTGGCAGTATCATGTTGATACAAAACTCTAAAATACTGTGGGTGAACAAATGCAGTATGAACATTACTTGGCTCCACAATTTCTCCCTAAAGCCCATACTAACTGTGCAGCACTGTTTTCCACTAAATCATGTTTTTCCTCAAATTCTTATAATGCATTCTACTTCTCACACTTCCCTCTTATTGTCAGTCCCACAATTCTTTCCTTGGGATTCTTCTAACTAGAGTCTGAAAACATCAAGTTTTTATGTTGCAGCTGCATAATCTTTGGCATATAGCTCATATGATTTCCTTTCCCAGCCTCCTAAATAAAATTCATATAAAAAGGAGCATAAAATACTTGTCTCAGCCTATAGTTTCTATTAGTACAAAAGGAATGCCAAACTGAGGATAGCTTTCCTGAGCAGCAGATAGAGCAGCACATCTGTGATTCACTTTCTGTGGTATACCCTTTGGAAAGATCATCCAGCTGCTGGCTGGTGGTAACCTCACTGAGCTAATAATTTCACATCCTCATGCCAAAATGATTTCCTCTGGATTTAATCTTGGAAGCCTGGGAAATGTTCTGAGCATACTGAGACTCAGAAGTACCAGAAGCCACCCAGTACCAGAGCATGACCATCTACAGGGCACAAACTACATGCTGTTTTTCTTGAAACAAAGTTCCTGAGATCAGCTATTAGGACACTGTATGCCTGTTGTCTTCTCCTTGGGTTATTCATCGAGTCATCTTCCCTCTTCTAAAATATAAGAAGAGCTTAAAGTTAACCAGAGTAGGGAGAACAGACGATTTAATACATAAAGTAATGACTCCCATTTCTATTTAGAATAGGCCTGAATAACTATTGTGGATAAACAGCATATAACAGCTGTGCCACACTGTGGGCTTTTTTATTACAGTTGGTAAGCAACGCTTTGTACACCACGGATCATATCTGGGTGGAATTAATTTTATTAGCTTTATGCATGTACAAGGCAATTGTCTACATTTGAGTTAGTCAGCTTGCCTTTCCCAAGAGAAGTAAGTGTTCTTTACTTTTCTTCAGATGCCTGCTTAAGTATGAGATTAAATGTGCCCTAGAAGTGCCACTAATTTTCATTTATGATTAAAGGAGCCTTGACAATCAAGTTAGATACAGGTGTTTAAATCCAGTCAGATGAATCCCAGTTTCTAGCCCAGAGTAAGCACATCCCATGAGGAAATGAGGATGAAATTTAGTCCACTATAAAATTCCTACTTTCCTATTTTTTTTTTAAAAAAGTTCATGGAATACCAGAAGCTCTATTTTCAGATGTGTAGGTTGTGCAAGTTAAGCTACACTTCTGCATTAGTAATGCAGTTTAGTCCTTTTAAACCAACATTTTTAATATTTTTTTTCAAAGCTTTATATAGAGGATAAGTTAAAAAAAACCTAAACCAACAACTTACTGCAAGGAAAAAAAAAGTTGAAGAGAGCCCAGTCTGGGTAACAGCTTCCAGGTGTGATCACAACCATAAATGATCAGGGTGAGCTTAGCAATCATTTACTCCTGAGAAGCAGTAGTTGATCTGGTGTGCTTTTAGTTCATTGCAAAGAGGAAATAAAACAGGTAAGCCTAAAGGTAGAGATTCCTAGCCTGATTAAAAAAAAAAATAAATCTTGGGTTTTATTTTGATGTGATCCCCTGTATATAATCATGTTGGAAACATGCCTGTTAGGAATTGCTACCTTTAGCTGAGTCTTGTAGCTTCTAGGGAAAGCACAGTAATTTCCTTGAGGTGCATTAATTTAAATCTTTGCGATGGCATGCTCTACCCTGAGATTCCTGGGAGTTTACTAGGATACTTTTTTGACAGGGGGCACAAGCTTGTACCACTTTGAATTTGCATATCAGAAGATGGATGGATGGCACAAACTCAGTCTAAGATTTTTTTTTTTTGTGAACCAGCAAGTTACTGAGGATTTTATCGGTAGGTAGGCTGTGAAGCAGAAAAGAGGACTTTTGACAAAGTGAGTACAAATTCATGTCTTTTCTAAGCATCCTTCCAATGTAACTGGTAAAGAAAAGAGATCCTGCAGGTATTTGAGCTAATGTCTAATTTGTTTTAGCAATGAAGCTCCTATTTACGACTAAATCCTTCTGACCGTATGTGGATCTGTCTTGTTGACTCTTAGTTTAGATTAAGATTAGTGAGCATAACTCTTGTTAACCTTGATGTGCCTTTTCCTGATCAGTGGCAGTGAAATTACTAAAGAATCTTCATGCTTACTTCAGCAGAAATCAAGCTGCAAGATCAATCCTTTTTTATTGCAGAAAAGCAAAGTATCTATTTACATTGTTTACCTTACAACAGGTAGTTGAAGCAAGTATCTAGAAGCTTCATACTTGGGGAAGCTCTGAGGAACTGCATCTGCTGATACATCTTTTAAGACTTATTCTGTTTCGCATTTCAGTATTTTTCTAAGCATTTCTTAAGTGTGCTGACCAACAGATACAAAAAAATTTCATTTGCCGTACACATGACTGTGTAATTCAAATCAGCACTTGTTATCTGCATATGTGATCACTTTAATGTTTTCATATTAATATAACTCATTTACCCTTGCTCTTCATTACTAAGCAGTAATAGACCTTAAAAAAAAAAAAAGGAAAAGAAAAAAAAGTCTGGGACATAACCCTGCAAGAAGCCCCGGGCTGTGGGCAGAGCTCTGTAAATTGTTACGGCTCCACTGCCTTCAATGGCTAGATGTTAATGCCTCCCACAGCTGAAGGCTATCTGCCTGCTGTGAGATACACCAAGAGCTTTTTTCAGTGGCTTATCCTCTGCAACAACTGTAATAGCAGCCTTAAGGACCACATCCAGCTGACCTAAATTTGCTCATGCCTATTCAGTCATTGCCTGCCTGAGGTTGGGTGACCCATTAACCCCTTACAGTGAAGGCTTGTTAGTGGTTTGTATCGGAAAGTAGGGAATCATACTGGCTTGTTGCTGGGTTTGGTGGCAGCAGCCAGTAGTGTGAAACCAGGACACAACTTGGAATCATGCTTCAGGAGCTCTTGTAAGGTGTCTTTACTAGTCTGCCTGTTTTTCTTTGGTAGGTATTACTTTAGTGTTATTGGCTGGTGTAATCAAAACTTGTTTGTAACTGGAAAGCTGCAATTTTTAAAAAGAATGAGAGTCAGTGGAGAATCATGCAGAATATGGAAAATTCACATAATAATTTGTTGAGGTGTAAATGTTGCCTGGTATTCGCTGCTGAGCAGGTGCATATAATTGCAGTTGTTGGATCCCTTGAGGTTTCAGAAAAACCTGGATTATTACTGCATAATGCCTTATATCGCTGAGCTGTTCAAAGGCATGCCCTTCTATTTTGTGTCGCTTGAAAAGCTAATGATATCTCTCTGTGAAAGAACTATGTGAACTGAGCAAGAGAGATGTATTAATGCAAGCTGGAAATATAAGGAACAATGCCCTCTCAAAGGTAGATGTGTGGCTAATGCATTTATTCCCCCGCCTCACTTACATATGGTAGCTCATCTCTAATCTTGCAGAGAGAGTGAGCACAAGTGTTGCACATTACAAACCATGGACAGTTGCAGGCGCTCAGAACCTCTGAAACCTTTCATTTTTTGTCTTGCAAGCATTAAAGGTAATACAAAGGTGACCTTCAAACCTAAGTCTAACAGCAAAATAATTTCTAAGCTGGTTGGTTTTAAAATTGTCTCTTGGACTGATGTGCCCTTTCTGTTGTTTGTCTTTGGGGGAGTGGGGTGGAGGAATTGTGTGGCTGTGCAGAAAAGCCTCCAGATTGTGTGTCCAGTGAAGAGGGTTGTCTTCTGCTTTATATGAATGGTGTCAGACAAGAAGACAAGAGTGAGCTGGACAAAGGACTTGAAACAAGCCGATACAGATATGGGCACAGCTGTACAGAGAATGTAAGGGGATGCACAGTAATGCTGCTGAGAATCAAGAGAATCAACTACCATACTTGGACCTTTGTTTTCAGAAGCATATTTGTTTGTCTCTTATCTTTCTTAAGGGGCAACCTCAGATTCCAGTTATGTGAGTTTTGTGTGTGTTTTCAGAAATTTACTCTCAGAGTACAATTTAGCATATTTATAATAGGTCATTCAAACCAGATTGGCATAAATGCATGATGTGAATGCAAGTTACCACACTGTTTATCTTGATATGCTTGCAACTTTTAGAAAACCCAGGGACTGGTGAGCATCAAGCAGATCATTTGGCATTGTGAGCTCTTGTTTTGGATGACTGAGAGATTTCTGAGGATCAGGAGGAATTTCTAAACAAAGTTTGTTTTTGATCACATGCAGTTCTGGGTCTTCAGAGTGTCCTTTTAAGCTTCTCTCGCTCTCATCTCCAAACCCTGCTTGAAGTCCTCAGAGGCCTCCACCAAAGGGTGGTTGGGATTTCAAGCCAACCTGTTTCATCCTGATGCTAATCAGTCTCGCCTCCTCCCAGTGAGTTAGGCAGAGACACATCTTTGTGAAAAATGAGTGTTGTTTGATGACTATGACTTGCAAACAAAAATGAGGCTCTCTTAAGGCATTATTTTTATTTTACTTATTAGTATCTGTGCTCAAACTGTCATTTGGTCTCTCTGCATAATACTGTGAGGGCTGGATTGTTGTTCTTCAGCCATTTTCCTGGGCAGGTTCATTGCAAGACACAGATTCCTATACAGGAGCGGTGGTTGATTTGCACCTATTGAATGGAGAGGGTTGTCCCTCTCCTAGTGTAACTTATACTTCTTTTTTCTTTCCTCTCTGCTGAGAGAGCAGGAGATGGAGGCTGGCTCTTCTCCAGAGCCTTGTGCAGAGATGTGCAGGAGCAGCAGCATGGCCAACATGTTACTTAATCTGTAGCTGTCCTTCCTCAGTCTGCCTGAGGTGGGGCAAAAAGCCTCACAGAAGTCATGTGCTAAAAGATAGCAATGTAGTCGGTTGGATGAATGAAGGCTTTGCTGTGAGAGAGGTATTCATCGGAATACCACATGGCCTCTGCTTTTTGCCATTAATAACTTCTGGTGTGCTTCAAAAGTACGGTGTGGTACCTCACAGAGAAACCTCCACTTAAAAGCAGCATCTTTGTATAGGAGAGCTATTCTCCTTAAGTGAGCTAAATCCTGCTGACTTGTTTACTGCATCACTTGGGGCCCTGTGCTGTACCACGGGCTCCTGCTGTCCTGAATGGATACTGGTGGCCATGCTTCTCACAGAACCATATGCTCTCCTCATAGCAGCAAGAGGCCAATTCCACTGAAATCTGTGTGAAAGGATTCAACTAGACTTGCTTCTACTGACTTCTGCTGCTGAATTCAGCAGTCCCAGGATTATATTCATGATTGATACTTGCTTTAAGGTGGTGTTACATCATGTTTGACATTGTTGTAGGTGTATCAGACAAATTGCTAAGAACAGGAAGTTTCTCATATCAGTTTTAATAGTGCAGTAAGTCAGAAGAAAATGTAAATTTACTGTATTTAATGAGAGGTCTGGTAGTGAGGGAGAACCTTCTGAGATTTCCTCATGCTGCATAGTCTGCTGGTAAGTTGGGACTATAGTTGTTAGATGTAGGTTGATGGAGACCCTGACAGCGAATGACAGGGAGAAGGTGTTCTGATTTGTTAGTAGAGAGATATTGCCAAATAAAGAGAAGCTAAACCAAATGTCCTATCAGAACTTTTCTGTCAGTCTTGGTGATGAAGTTTTTCTTTCTTTTTAACCATAACATTGCATACATACAGGCCAAATAATGAACACAAGCAGTCCTCAGCTCTACAGGGGAAAAACTATGTCATGCTGAGTTGTATGCAAGTGAATTTGTGCTGGCACATTCTACCAACCTAACTATTAAAGTAGTAAAACCTAAATCCAGGTGAAGTTCATATCCCTACAGCCATCCTCATGGCAGCTGGGTCTTCTTGATTTGTCATAAGGATCAATTGCTTTACTTGCTTTTTTTTTTTTTTTTTTGTAGAATGGTCGTGTTTGGCTGGAAGACTACTGATTTCTGAATGGGATCTTCAGGTGTCAGTATACATCTCTGCATATAACACTTTTGTAGAAATGGGTTCCTGTGCTTAACACAGAATGATGTGACTTCAACCTATGGTCTCTTTTGCAATGTATTTATGTTGAAAATAATCCTTGCAAATTTAGTGAGAGATTCAGTGGATTAGGCAGAGTGGAAACTTAACCGATTCTTTTTGGGTGAGCCTAGTAACAACTCGAGTGCAGCAAATGGATCAGGTCACCTTCAAGAGCCAGACAGCTTTAAGTTTTGATAGTGGTGTAAAGCTTTTCTAGTTTCTACGTTGCTTGATTTGAGATGCTTGCTTGCTGTCTCCGGAAGTTGGGCCGTGTGGCAGAAGAGCCTCAAAATTGCTGAAAGCCAGTGTCACAGGTTACAATGTCTTTTGGCACAAACACTAGCATAAAGGGAAGGGAACCAGGGCAAAGAAGTGTACCTACTTCTCATAAAGAGTACACAGATCTACAGTGAGAAAACATAAGAAACACTAAGTTCTTCGTCCTTCTGCATGAAATGTACACAAAAAAAGACAAGAATTAAAGTCTTGGGGGATGTATGTGTTAAATACCCAAATTCATATATGTCTGGCTTATAGTATCAAAGTTTCATTATTCACTTCATAGCTGATGGTGCATGTTTCTCTGCTTTTCTGTAGTTCTAAAAGTTGTAAAAACTTCTAACAGTTTGGCCTGGCCTGTGTTCTTAAAGCCATAATTGCCTATGTTAGAGAAAATATTCTTAATTTTTTCCTGCAAAACCAAAAGGGACTAGCTTACTAAAGATAATACTGAGGGCTTACATTTACATAGTGTAATCTTTTCTTCCAAAAGATGCTGGTCACTTGAATTGGATTATGGCTGTTTGTTGGCTGTCATGTGAACTAAAGGCACATAGCAGCTGGTGAGCCATGTTCACTAGCAGGCATTCCTAGTAAGAACTCAATTCTGTATCTTCTAGTTCAGAACAAAAAAGGTTCCTACTGTACCCAAAACAGGATGAAGTCTGGGGTAAACCCCCCCACCTATATTGAGATCTTGGAAAGAATATGTAGGTAGGTAGCATGCAATTGCTTAGCCTGTATTGGGGCTGAGTCTTGGCCCTGTAAGTACCAGCATCCCATTGACAGCATAGGCTTTTGTTTTGAGGCATGTTTGTGCATATGCTCCCTATGTAAGCTAAGTTTCTTTTGTGCTGTGGTCTTCCGCTTCTCCCCGCATCCTCCCATACATAAACTGCCTTGGGCTTTGACACTAACAGCAGCACAAGTAATCAAATTCCAAAATGTTTCTCCTTCTGTGTGATGTTTCACTTGAGAGCAAGGTTTGGGGTATGAGACACTTGTATGGCATGTGCACAATTTCAGGGAAAGAACGGGGAAAATCAGGACAGACTGATAAGTGACCCAGCTAACCTCTCTCCCTGTATACAGCACTCACTTTTTTCTTCAATAAAGTCTCTTTCAAAGCAATTTCAATCTTTCATCAAAGAGTTTTCCAGTGCACTCCCCATGGGTTTAGATAAATCTCACTGTTCTTGCTCTTTTTTTTCTTTCACCACCACCCCCATCCCCCAAGTCCTTGTGTTTCCATTTCTTTAAATCTTTTATCTTCAGGTCGGTACCAATGGCAATACAGATTACCTATCAGCACCTCCAAATATTCCACAAAGTCCTTGCCTGTTCTCACCCTGCAGTGCTTACAGTCACAGATGTGATGAAAGAAATTTGAAAGGCACAGCTAGGCAATCCGGAACCAGGCTCAGTGCATTCCCCTTTTTACAGCTTATTGCTTTCTGGATGTTTCTTTTGACCGGCCATCAATCATTGTGGTGGTAACTCTGAAGTGATTCCTGAAATATCTGTTCCTCTGATAAAAGTTAACAATAGCACATACAGTATGAGAAAAGAAAGGCACTTTGGGCTTCAAGTTAAACAAGTGCTTTGTTCTGACACTGGTTTTCTTTTTTTTTTTTTTTTTTTTTCCAGTAAAAGATTTTCCTCAGCAGGACCCCACTAGTTAGCCTAAGAGAGACCTCTGCATGTGTAAGTGGCAATCAGAAGCAGCAGAGAAACAGGATCGAAGACAAATGGAGAGACATACAGTCTCCGACAGAAGAGCTCCAGGGAATGGGAGAGGAGAGAAAAGCAGGACACCAGCTTAGAGTTTCCTTTCAGTCTCCAAATCTTACCTTTCTGAGAAATTTTTTAAAGAATGCTCAACTTTGAAAGCCTAGCAAGCTCAGCAACAAAGGCAGATCGTTGCCTGGCTGATGAAACAGGCCCTCAAACCCTGTATGTAATCTTTGAAAAGTCAAAGAAGTGTAGGGAGCTCCATGCAGCCCAGGCAGCCAGGCTGTGATTTCTAGGGGCTCAGCTGCACTGTGCAAAAGCGTGCCCATGCATCTGTGTTACTGTCTGCCCTTGCATTGAGGGATGGTGGGATGGCTGGTACTGCAGGACACCACAGTAATTTGAGTTACCTTATACTTCTGTCAGGAGGTGCTACAAGCCTAGGTCTTCATTTAAACACTTCTCCCTCTGAGTTGCATTCAATTTTTATGGGGTGGGAGTTAGAAGTGAGTAAAAATAACTCTTGTCTTTACCCTGTGTCTGCACTGGTAGGGCTCTTCCAACAGCTTTGATTCACTCCTTTCCTTTGCTTGGGTTATTTCCATTTTAAGGCCTCGTACCTTAGAAATGAATCACCCTTGTAACTGAGCAGCAAGCTGTGAGTCTTTCTCTGTTCTTTGATTAATCTGGTCCATTGATCAGAATCATTTTTGGGAAGCTCTGGAAGCTTCTGAGTCAGACTCTTGGAGTTTAAGATGTTACCATGCTTTTGATTAACTTAAATAAAAGAGTCCTAGCAGGATTGATGGATTCTTTTGCTCCAGTAGTGACACTGACAGTTCATTCTTGTCCATCAGTCTATGCTTTACAGAGGACTTGCAAATGAAGAAGTTTATTTGTCACTAGTGGATAGAAAGGCAATGGAAATGGGTCCAGATTAGTCAGACTTCAGTGACTATTTTCAGCCAAAGGCAGGAAGTTCAACAGATAGCTCTGAGCTGTGAAGTGAGAAATTTTTTTTGATGCTGAGGGAACCATCCATCCATCCTTAACTTACAGAGTAAAATTTATCTCTGGTGTAAATCCAGAAGTTACATCAGGGATTGAGTTAGCCACAAGTTTAGGAAAGGCAGCTGTCTGTGGATTGGCACTGCACAAACATTTCCTGTAGAGCCCAAAATAAATTATCTATGAAGAAGTTGCCAGGTTTTGTAGTTCTTTAAAAGTTGAGACGACCTCATGTTTTGTTGGAAAGTGTTTATTTAGGTTCCTCCATTTTCCTTGTCAGAGTGGTCCATCAGACCACATAGATTCTCTTGTGGCAGTATAAAAATAACATGGGTAGAAAGGCTTGCTCTACCAGTATTTCAGTGTAAAAGAGCTTAAGCTTATAACAGATTTGACATCAAAATGAGCAGAAGAGTAGATCTAAGTCTGGTTTTGGTTCAAACCTGAAAGTCAGAACCAACACTATCATGGTTAGTTGGACTGTCACTATGTCTTTAGAAAGAGGTTAACCAAGTAAAGCAAGAGGGGTGCCTGGACCCTCCACAATACAGGAGGATGCGCTGAGGTTGGGCTGATTGGGTTTGTTTGGTCTAGATAAGAGAAGACTGAGGGCACATAGTGTAATAGCTTCCAGATAGGCAGAGAGGAAGAAAATTGTCTGCTTATCAAAACCAAGGATAGAACAAAAAAGGGCTTAAATTGCAGTGGGGCAAATTTGGATAAAATATTCAGAAAGCTTTCCCAAAGGCAATGATGTTAAACCACTGGAAAATATTGTTTGGATGTCATGGACTCTTCCTTGCTGGAGGCCTCTAGGAAGACTTTTGAGACACATCTGTGGGGAGTAACACAGGTACGGTGGAGCCTTCCTTGGGGCAGGAGGCTGGAATTGATGACTCTCTGCGGTCCCTTCCAGCCCTATGACTGACTGACAGAAACCCATGTAGTGTGAAAGCAGTGAGTCTGGTGCAGGCTTCCTTTGCTGAAGTGGAATAAAGGAGAAAAGGTGCTGGGGCTTGATTTGTGTTCCTTCTTGTCTGCCTCAAGGTGTTGACAGTATATATTTCCTGCATTAAGTAGGATGACGAGGAAAGGACTGATACAAGAGAGTCTTAATTCTGAGTTCTTCATTTTAGGTACCTGCAAAAAAAAGGTCATTTGAGCTTAATACATCTGCACTACACCACACACTACATTTTAGTAGCTTTAGCTAAATGTAATGCTCTAGGTTGTGTTATGGAAAGAGCATTTAGGATAAAATTTAGGTGGTGTATATTTTTGATATTTGCACGATCCCAGACACCAACAATTAGACAAGTGTGATTTCTTCCTCAAAAACAATAATCCACGGATGGTACCTGCAGGCATTTCTGGGAACTCTTGAATGGCAGTGCCTTATGCTGTGCTTATGTTGGAACAGAAAACAAATACAGCTTTTTGCCGCATTTTTGCAGATTATTTTGGGGGTAAGCCATGGGAGATCAGTAAATCACTATCACTGATTAACTCTGTTGAGAGTAGCACAGCAACTATGCTTGCTGTCCTGGGGAGGGAGTGCACTGGGTGCCCTTTCCAGTCCTGGTTTTCTGTGCTTATCTGATGGTACTAGGCTGTGGTCTTGGTCTAGGCTTACCACTACCACCCATTGGATCTAGGTTTATGGGGGAAGCCTGGGCAGACTTATGGGCAGGGTAAAGGCTTTAATGTTTTTTTCTCTGTGCCACTGGTCTGTACAGCACATAATTTTGTGTCTTCTGATGCAATTGCTGCTCTCTCCATCTGTACATCCATCAGCATCTGCTAAATGATAGGTTTTTGTCTAGGATTTGGGCAGAAGAGATTGTGAGATTTGTGTGCATTTGGCTCCATGGAGAGACTTCCAAAAAAACGTTACTCATTTTCAAGATGTCTAGTGTCAGGATTGGATATGATTTTTGAGGTTGCTAGCATGTAACATGTATTTATAGTTCTGGCATTTATAAACCCCTCTATTAGTTATTTATCCTATTTTTTTTTTCTGCATTTCTGCTGTTTGTTCATTGCTGGCCAGGCAAGTTCAGTAACTCTGCAGTAAGCTTCCTTCAGTAGTTAAAGATTTTGTTGTTTTAAAGATCACTCTTTTTACAATGTTCTTTTTTTTTTTTTTTTCCTTCAGTAATGCATCCAGGTAGTACAGATATAAATATTAATTTATTGATTGCATCTTTAAGGTTAAGAGAACAGAATTACCCTGGATTAATTTGGCTCTAAATTGTACCATTGTGATGGGTTGACCCTGGCTGGACACCAGGTGCCCACCAAAGCTGCTCTATCGCTCCCCCTCCTCAGCTGGACGGGGTGAGAAAATATAACAACAGGCTCATGGGTCAAGATAAGGACAGTTTAATAAGTGAAAGCAGAGGTCGTGTACGAAAGCAAAAAGAAAACAAACGATGTTATTCTCTACTTCCCATCAGCAGGCGATGTCTGGCCACTTCCCAGGAAGCAGGGCTCCAGCATGCATAGTGGTTGCTCTGGAAGACGGAAAATGTCCCCCCTTCTGTCTCCCTTTACTTAG
>JANZLQ010000007.1:19088783-19099695 GCA_026212715.1 Elanus axillaris | reverse complement strand
CACTGGTGTGTTATCAACACCTTTCCAGCTACTAATGCAGAACACAGCACTATGAGGGCTGCTATGGGGAGAATTAACTCCATCTCAGCCAGACCCAGTACAACCATGGACCTCATATGGTATCTCATCAGCAGGCAAAGGCATTTCTCCTGTGTCTTCCAACATGAGATGAGTCAGACTTTCTACTATTTACACTCCTTTCACTTATAGTCTGAGAACCGAAATTATCACTGGCATAAACAGGGCTTACTCAGTGTCCTCAGTGGAGCAGTGCCTACCAGAGGTTAATCCAGCAACGAGCATCCTCTGTACCACGTTCTTAGCAGCACAGATCTTGTGGATTTCCACCTTCTTCCTTGTCCCATACTTTAAATTAGAGAGGTTTTTTAATCTGTGCAGAAAATGGAGTCCTTGCTGTGGGCACAGGAGTGGATTGTGCAATTTGTAGGACAAATCTGTCCCAGGCTTATACAGCTTGGGAGCTGCATGCTGGAGAGACAGCCCTTCCTTAGGGGGGGTTACAACAGTTGTGTCAGCGTGGAGGGCTGAACCTGTAAGACCCCAGGATTTATGAAAGCGTGTTTCTTCATAAATATTTAAACACCAATCTGTTTGAATAGAAGTTGAGTTTTGTATTAGATTTAAGGTTTATGAAAGTCATCAGGTTTCACTGAGTGGCTTGTGGAAGCTCAGCAGAGGGAGATATTGATATATACATGACTAACCACTAATTTATAGGCTCAGCTTTCTGTGGGTTAGATTTCTATTTGTGAGATGATTAGAGCCAAAGTGTATTTTGGTGTATTAACTAGGCAAAATAATTAAAAGAAGTGAAATTAAAACTGCAACTGTACAGATCATCTTGCCACTGGGTTTTTTTGCATTGCCTCTGCAAAAATCTCTTGTCAAGTGTGCTTGCTGTTTCTATTGCTATTTCTCCCACTACATTTGCCTGAAGGGCTGTCCTACAACCAAAGGAGAAGCAGAGTGGTTGCTTTCTAGGCAAGAAATATTCTGTTTTTAAATAGCATTTTCAAGAACTGTAATACCTTCTGTAAATGAAGAAGCAGTTGCTTCTTGAAATGAAGCATCACTTTTTTTTTTTTTTTTGGTCAGCTCTAGTTTTAGTACCTAGATGTGAGACAGCAAAGGAAAGAAGGAAAGGTCTCTTCAGTATGATACTCATTACTTTGACATCTCACTTACTATTAACCAAACTTAGGTGTCTAGTCTACAGCAGATATTGTAGTAAACGACAAGAGAAAAACACCTGAAGGGACTGGTCTGTCTGAAGACAGGTTTCTAACATTAAATGGTTTCTAAGATGTAATTTGCTTTTGGAGATGTTTCTTTCCAGTGACTATAGACAGAGCCCAGGTAGCTGATTAAAAGTAAATGCCTACATTTTAAATGGTTAGTACCAGTCAGATAAATCCAACATTATGAAAGTTCTCCCTTCTGGGAAAATGAAAATAAACAAAACCATTTCATTTAAACTTCCTATGAAAATTGTGAGCTCTGAGCAAAATCAAAGTGTAAGCATTTGTTTGAAATGATATTTGTTCTGAAATTATTTCGCAATGCCTCCTTTTCCAGTGTAATATAAGCTGTCTGGTACAGTATGAGAGAGAGAGCTTGGGAAATTTGAGTTGTAATGAGGACAGAAAATCATTAGGTCAACATTTTATAAATAAAACATTGAAGTAGCATATATGGGGGACACAATTCTATGTTGTGGGTTTTATATGTGTTAGTGGTGGAAAATTAAAAGATGCTATGGAAAAAGACTTCTGGTTTAAAAGCAAAAATCCCTGGTTTTCTTTCATAGTGGTTTAGACAGAAATTTTTCAGCCTGCCTTATGGGTGAGATCTTGTGTCTCTGGAATACAAGTGTTATGGTGTTTTAAGGTATAAATTCAGACAAATGTGACTGACTTAATCTGAGGATTGTGCAAGGAAAGAGTGAGGTAAGGCAGCATCCATTTGGGTGAAAGATGACAAGCTCTGTGTTGTAGGTCTGAATGTTTTGTTTGTATCTCTTGCTTGATCTGTAGCTTCACAAGAGCATGATTGTTCTAGAAAGTGATATACATTGCATTGTCAGCCTCTATTAATGAAGAAACTTGTTTATGAGCTCATATGGGTCAGTTCTGATAACACAAGCCAAAAAGCAGGGCACTGAGTGGTTCAGACAACCTGCTGGAGGCAAAACGAGAGAGAATATCCAGAGGAGCAATTCACATGCAGGAACCTTTGCTCCCATGTTAGGATTATGGAGAAAACAAGGCTGCTCTGTAATCTGCCATAATTGCAACAAACCAGGCCAGCAGTTCTTCCTGGCTTTCATCCTTTTGTGTAACTACTTTGGTTAGCAGAGACACCATGGCCATGACACATGAAAATAGAAGTGTCATCAGGCTGCTCTGTGGCCATTGTGCTTGTGACAGACCCATCAGAATGCATGTCTGCAATAAATGTGAGCTGCAGACAACTTAATTAAAGGAAAAAAAAAAAAGGAAAAGAAATGCCAGCATCTGGGCAGTCTGATGCTCAGCCTTAGTGGATGGAGCTGAGGGATGTTGGATCTCCTGTTACACATAATTGTATAAACAGACTTCATCATCTCCTCCCCAAGCAGGTCTTCTGAAGGTAGTGTAGATGAGTGAAGCACTGAAGGATGGCAAACATACCTCTTTCCATCTCTCCCCTTTTTTCTTTTTGTAATGAATAAGGGTGTTGTCAGCTGCCTGCATTGTGTTTGTCACTGTCAGGGCTGGCAGTGTAACAGATAACTGGATGGATTCAAGGCCACCCAGGGAATGGAGCCTGACAGGACCTCATTCATCACTTCCATTTCAGAGGTCTCTATGGAAGGGCTGGCATCAAAGAAGTAATCAAGACTCACAGGGCCATGTGGGGGTTTGGGAGGAGTGCTCTGCATTGCAAACAAACCGAGCTGTCGAATCTGTTTTGTAAATGAAGTGTTTTTCTGGAGAAAGTGTGTTTATAACTGTCACCCTAAGCATCCTCCCCATAATATACATGTACTGTGGCTGCCTAGGGCCACAATCTGGTCTTTTCCCAGCTTCCAAATAAAAAATTGTAATTGCAGCGAGAAGCTAAAAAGGTGTGAGTGGGGGCATTTAAAAATGTGCTTCATCCTTAATGGTTTGTTTAATCAGCCTCTCTATCTTCTGGTCTTGTCTGGGCATTCAAGCTCCATTCATCTCATGTAATTGGCCCAGCAAGTATGATGCCTTGCCTTTTGTGGTCTAGACAGACGGTGCAATTTGCCACTGGCTGGGTGGACTTCATGACAGTAAATGAGTCTGCCCTCAAGATAAAAATAACCTGTTAATATGGGACCAAGGGGACAAAGGAGAAGGCATTTGTCAGCAGTGAGAGCCTAGTGTTGATAGCCCTTGTATATGAGATCATGTTAAGAGCTTTAGAATTTTAGAATAAGAATAGATGAGCAGTCTGCTCCGATAGGTGCCTGCTCACCTGTCAGTCTCTTGTGACAGAGAAGATATCTAGCTATCTCTACATAAAGAAATCAAGAAAGGAGGAGTTCATGAAAGGAAGTCAGTCTGTTCTAAACTTTTAAGGTAATATTTGCCTTCATAATACTTTCTTGATATTTTTCTTCAGTTTCTTAAAGCCTTACGTGCAATGCCTAACCAAGTATGCTTTGTTCTCTGGCAGCTGAAGCTGTGAAGGGGCACTGTCATCTTCTAACCTGTTTGTACTACCACTTCACCCGTATAGGCTGTTCCCTGGAGATGAGCCTACTGTGCTGTTGACCCAGTGACAATAACCACTTTGCTCAGGAGAGCAAACGTACTTAGGCATGACAATCTGAGCATACCCCTGTCATGTGATTTTTTTGCACACAAGATCTAGACTTGTCCTTGATTCCTCAGGACATCAGATTCCTGCTGAGAATGTGCAGAGTTTAATGTGAACTTACATGCTTTAGACTAGCAGGATAGAAACTTCCTATTGGATTATCATTTTTCTTACTTAGTACTTTAAAACACTTACTTTGATTTATGCTTCTTAGAAATTACATGTGTGTGCTAAGAATAGCTTTACATAATATGCTGAACATTTTTTTTCTAAGTTGCCAAGTTTTCTCCTGAGTCCTAAGCTCTCTTGAGGCAGCAAAAGCTTAGTAAATCCTGGAAATAATACTGATTAAATGCAGCTTTAGGTGACAGAATAAAACAGCCAGGGGTTGTGCAAGGCTTTTCCCTATTTTGGTAGCCTGGGTTACAATCAGTGTTGGCTGCCCAAACAGTTTTTCAAGGCTATCCCATGGCAAAATGTTTGCCGCAGCCTGAGAAGAGTTTCCTGAGATGACAATGATCTTTATTTGTATAACACTATGCTATAGAAATCACCGTTGGAAAACAGTCCCCTCCAGGGTGAACCGTGAACTGCTTAACAGCAGCACTACTGCATGAATAAAATAATAAAGCTATTTGGAGAGGAGTTAATGGCTGCCATTGAAAGGGTCTTGGATCAACAGGCAGTTGTAGGTTTTGCTGAAGGTGATGGGAATCCTGAACCCCTTTGTTTCCACGAGAGTGGAGGAAGCAGTGCAACGTTCCTTTGCACAGCGAGCACTGGAGGGAGCAGTGAGCTCTCCCTTGGCAATGGTCCAAGGGGCAAGGGATGCATCAGATGCAGGTTGATGGTCAGGTTGAAGAAAGGGGAAAAAAAAAGAAGAGAGTTGGATGGAAATGTCAGCGAATGTGAGAGTGTGTGTGTGTGTGTCGTCCTGTCCCCTGCTGGTTTCTGCTTCCTTGTGCCTGTGCAGCCCAGAGGTGAGCTGACATGGCTGAGAGCTGGTAGTCCAGGAGAAGGTTTCACTTTCATATGGGAAATTAATTGGGCCAACTCAAAAACCAAGGGGGTAACACTGTGCTTTCTAGCAACAGGGAGGTTATAAAAAAACCTTACCATGATATAGGCTAGATGAGGGGTTTCTCCAGGAGTTATGGCAAACTCAGAGCAGGGGTGGGAGGAAGGAACCGGTCCTCTTGAGCTGTGTCTGCACACCCCAGTCTCATCCACCTCAGAGGTTTGTCATTGACATCTACTGGTGGGACTGTAGACAAATAAGATTGCAGCAAAGAGTACTTGAGTGAATATGCTTCTGCCTTGCGGGCCAAGAAACAACCTGACAAGTCTTGCAATGTGTCCTAGGTTCTCAGGCCAAAGGGTTAACAATGATCTATCCCACTAGCCCAGTAAAGTGGCACAAAGACCATTGGAACCATGGAGTCTGAGCAGGCTAAATTAACATGAAAAGTGTTATGAGGTTATACCTGTCACAGCTATCTGCAACTTCTCCTTCATGTTTCTTTTAGGACTGGCACCTCTAGGGACAAGTCACCCATTCCTGAGTGGTGGAAGGATGTTTTGGTTCAGGGAAGGGCACATTGCTGACCAGACTTCCTCCAAAACCTGACCTGTTTCCTTGAGGTAAAATCATTCACGGTCATTTAACTTTACTAACTCTGATTGTATGTAAACTTCAGTAGTCAGGTGGTAAGAACGTAGGAAGGTTTAAAAACATGTAGAATGGGAATTTTGATCAACTGAAGAACCACTTGCAACATTCAGGCATATTTGGGCTTGGCTTTAAAAGTAGAGAGTATGTAGACCCAATGTTGTAACTTAGGACCATTTTTTTTGTCGACAGATGTATTTATTACTGACATGATCACTTCTTTGGGAATTTTCTATGGCACAGTGGAAGTCTGTCAATGAGAATCACTGCATAAAAAGTCATTAGTTAAATTGAGGAAAAACGAATGTCAGAGAAATTTTGGGAGAAATGAGGGTCTGAGAGTCAAAAAAAAAAGAGTGGATTGAGAGAATGTTGGAGAGCAATATTGGGTCTAGCAGTGAAGAAGTCTGATTCCTATTTAGCAGCTTCTGTGATCGCTTTGTTAAATGAACAGTTCTGTCTGGTGTACAGTGATGGAGCTTTAGACAAGGACACTGAAGCTGTTAAGACAAATGATACAGTCATAATAGACTGCTATAATAGATAATCCATTCAATTAACTGATCAGAAGCAGAGGAAAAAATACTAATTTGCAGTTATGATGCTATAAAAATCTTGTAATCTGTGTGTGTAACATTCTAACTGCAATATGTACTCTCAGTTCCATTTGCCACATGAACATGTCTTTTTTTTTTTTTTTTTTTAAACAGCCATATTCTGACATCTGATTCTACTATATTCATTGTGGCTTGATTCACATGGCTTGACACATTCTGTGAACATCTCCAGGGCCGAGCATGTTGAATAAAATGAATACATGTATTTCTTAATAGTTCTGTAGCAATGAATCAAATTATTCATACCAAAAAAAAAAAAAGTTTTCACAGAGAGCGATCTGGATGTGCATGTGGACCTTGTCTTGTGACATGAAGATGGGTCTGGCTCTGGCTGTATCCCATTGCCTGGGAACAAGGTCTGGAAAACAGCTATCCCAACCATGCAGCTCCATGGAGAACATGGAAGCAACATATTCAGTATATAGCAAGAGGCAACCTTTGAAGGGCTTGGGAGCCCCCCAGCTGATAAATGCCTTAGCTGTACAGAGTTCAAAACCAGTTTGATGTTATGGGTCAGCAAGTATACTTGTCCCTCAAGTTATGTACCTCAGAAAATAAAAATTTTGGTTGCTTCCCCAGGAACTGGAAATTTTACTCTACAAAGATCCTGTACTCCATTTAAACCTCTTATTTCCTCAGACTTGCTTTCTAATGCTGAGATAAGCTATGCATAGAATTTAAAAGAAGGTGGGACAAAGAATCACGAATCAGGGATGAACTGCTCTGAGGTTAGAAGAGATGGAGGAAACCAGAATCTTTTCTCCTCTTTATTGCAACAGAGCCTAGAGCTAGAAACAGAGGCACAAAACACAAGCACCAAGCTGTCAGTTGCCAGCAACTTTTTACTGATCTGGATTTGATGTTTATGGTATGTGGACTGGAAGTGGGAAAAGGCAGTCTGTTTCTCCTATTACAGAAGGCAGAGCTGATGGTGTTGAAGGTCATGCAACTTTATAGTCTGTTTATGAAGTAATAAGCAAGCAAGTAAAAAAAAAAGACTATCTCATTAAGAAAACAAAGAGCAATTTAATTTAATTGGCATATCCTGTGTTTAATTAGTATGTAAGATTGGCTCTTGTGGTGAAAGGAAAGTGGGAAGGCTGGATAAAAGTTTACAGGAGTTCAACTATGAAAAAATAATTATGATAGAGTAGCCCTTATAAGTAACTAGAAGCAATTCCTTTAGATAAACAGTATACTAAAGATCTACAAAATAGGAGTAAATGGTAACAGCTGAAGTCCATGTCATCAAAGTGGCAATAGATTTATTTACATTTCCTGGGGTCTGTAATTTCTGTCTGTCTGAAGCTGAAGAAACAGCTGTAGAACATAAATGATAGCTGCATAGATGGTATTTCTGCTATTACTAATTTTTCTGATTATGTGGCTGAAACTCACTACTCAGAAGTATGAATGATAAAACCAGGCTTAGCTGAAGGAGGCAATTCTTTTAGGTGTTGACGGTCTTTGTGGCCTTCATAAGAAATCTCCCCTCTCTTACCCCAGCGATGTTGTGCTTGTGCTTCCTGTAGGTGCTGTTGTGCAGCAAGAGAACAATCATTTTGGCTATTGTGGCTTTAAAGCCAGCAGAGAAAAGGGTCAAGGCAGGTGATGCTAAACCCCTGCTGCTCTCATTGTTAGTGGTGCCCCGGTGCTATATCAAGGAAGAATTGGGCTCCGTGACAAAATGTTGCCAGGAATGCTGAGGGAAGGGTCTGCAAAACAACAGATTTTGATGTCTGTAACCAGATGTTACAGTCAATGTGCAATGGATTTCAGGTGGGCAAAAATGTGCCCTGTTATAGCCTTTGACCTTTAGGGCATGATAAAGCTCCACTGTCAACAAACGCCCTTATGACTGTACAAACTCTGTGCTGGCTTGCATGGTTTTGACAATGCATGTGTGCCAGCAAAACCCTGTTGGTGTAGAGTAGCCATGCCACTGTGTGTCAAACCTTCTCTTCGTTGCCTTTCTGTCATCGTCTTTCTTTAATGTTATTGTATGCATTGATCCTCCTTTCTCACACTGATTTTCACCAGAGGCACAGAAGGTGGATTAATTTAATCTGTGTTTATATGATGGTCCAGTAGAGGGAACAGGCTGGATTCTTAAATGTCGTCGTGACAGCTGAATAATGAAAGGTGGTGGTTTGAGTATCTGTGACTGAGGGCTAACCACAAAACCAACATGTAAGTCAGCAGCAGGATACCTCTCTAGTCTGCTGCCATCTAGGGCTTTTGGATCGTCTGTGCAGTAGTTTGGAGTAGTATCTCTGGCTGCCCTGGTTCTGTTTTTTTGAATAGTTTAATAAGAGAAAGCCAAGTATTGCTTGTGGAGAGAATGGGGAATGAAGAGAGGACGGTTATAAAAATACTGGTTATTAAAAAAAAATCACCCTCATGGTGGTAGGGGAGCACATTGACTAGAAAAGGAGAGATGGGAAAATGCTGAGACAAAGTATGTTTCAATTTCATGACATTAGGGTGCTCTACGTATCCTCCACTGTTAGGCACGATTCTTCTGAGTTTTTGTCTCTAAAGTTGATTATTCCATTATAAAGAGGAAGTGTCCCTAAATTATTGACTAAATAAAGTCAGTGAAGCTTTCCTGTTTCCTGATACTGTGTTTTAAAGTGCCGATAGCTAGTCATCTGGATGCTGCAAACATGATAGAAATTAAACTGGAGTCAGTGGCCCAGAACATCAACCACTCTAACAACAATCACAAGAAAAAAGAAAATGGGCAAAACAAAGGGTCTGGGGAACTATGAACAATTGGAGAGAGGCAAAGGAGGTTAAGGAGGTGCTGCTCTATTGCAGTAAACTGTAAAGAAATTGACTGAGAGGTATGGAGAGAAATCTAGGACAGAAAAGAAGAATAAACAAAGGTAGTCTCAGCCATGCTGGCCTAGGCATCTTGTCACTTAGGCATTACTGGGCTAACTATCAAGGACTTTGCATGCTGTCAGCAAGATCTTGTGTCAACACATGCTCTATTGGTGTATTGCCAAACATTTCTGGGTAATGTGGAAGTTGAGGTACACAATTTAAAAGTGCCAGGAGAGAGACCTTGACTTCCAAGTTATATTTCTCTGCTAAATACAACTGTTTTTCCGTTAAAATTTGTGGTTGCAACCATGTATTATAGAAACATAAATATGGGAACACAGTTAACTGGACTACCAATACATTTCATGTCAATGGTGACATCATATCCCACATGGATTTTGCGCCTGTGGTTTATTATGATAGTCCCAGAACCCTGGGGAGTATTTATGGTCTTCACAATTCACCAATTATATCTATAATCACCTGAAAGAGTTGTTTGTATTTGCCAAGATGCTTTTATTTGGTTTTATATTTATTGTTTTTATTTCTCTATGCTACAATTTGGGTTTAAAGCTAAAGTTCAGCAATTACTTTATAACTGTTTTTTTTGTCACGCACCCAAATAGGATTCACCTTCCATAGCAGTGAGCTATTTGTTAGTACCCTGAACAGGTCTGAGTGTTCTGGCAGTGGCTCTTGCTGGGATGAGGAGGAGTGCTGGTTGGTTTGATGCGATCAACAGTGTGTGAAAGAAATATTGCATGCTCAAGGTCACACTTGCATCTCTACATCACGTAGCATGAGCAGTGTCATTTGAAATCTTACGTGACAGTTAAAGTTGCCAAAGCTAAAAGGAGAAGAGGCTTCAGAATAGCACTTGTTCAATTTTATTCCTCAGCTGCAAGACACTTCTGTGCTTATGAAACCCTTCAGGCCTCCTCTTCCATGGCTGGCTCTGTCCCAGCAGGCTTCCATGGCTGGTCCCCCAGCAGGCATGTTGGGGTGTTGATAAGCCACTTGCCTTGCGAGTGCTCACTGAGGCATCTTCTGATTGTAATGTGACTTCCAATAATTGTGAAAGTGCTCATTTTCCCATGCAGCCATTTAAGAGTTGAAGCCCAGGGCCACTGTCTGTGGGACACTCTCCCTCAACTTCAGTGGGGTTTTCATGAAACCCTCACCTGTGTAGGTCCAGTTTTCTCTATTTGAATGATTTTCTTTATTCAGAGTACATTCAACTAATTTACCCTTTGTCTTTCTAGGTGGTCACTGTCAAGGTTGGCCAATGCTGAACTGATTATGATAATTTGTTACTGTAGTACGTGATATAGGAGGAAGTGTAGTAAATTAGGGGAAATGCATTTGTTCTTGTAGGGGAGTCTTCTCACTTGCTATTAGAGTAGCCGTTGCTCTGCTTACATTCAGTGTGACTTCTGGGAAAGACATTAAGCCCTTCAAGGAATCTTCCCCCACAAAGTCAGCAATAAGGAGTTCCTACATTTGAAGAATAGGCTACAGGAAAGGGGCATAAATCAAGCATAAATGGGATGTGGGCTCAACCCCTTAGTATGAAACCCAGATTAGCAACTGGTTCTTCATCAGAGAGGAGGTTCCTGGTGATGTATGGATGGGATCTCTATTTTCTCTTCTTATTTTTTTTTTTTAAATATGTGTAGCTTCGCCATGTCCTGTTTTCCAGCTGCTCTAGTGCCCACTGTCTCTGAGAGGACAGGTTTTTCAGTTCAGCAGGTGTCCAGGGAGTGGGATCATGCTTTGTTTCTACTTACACAGACTTTGTGCTTTCTTTCTGATGCTTTGAGCTTCATGACTGGTTTAGTTGCAGTTTTGATTAAAAAAAAAAAATTTGTGTGGGTACAAAAGATCTTGGCATTGACGAGGTGTGAGAAGAAAATTGTCAGATGGTTTCTTACCATCTTTCAAACTGAAC
>JANZLQ010000007.1:19069059-19088683 GCA_026212715.1 Elanus axillaris | reverse complement strand
AAGCACATTTTTGCTGTTTACATTGTTTTATTAAGCATTGCCCATTCTAGTTTGATAAACAATTATTACTTTTAACAGGTACAAAAGATCTTGGCATTGACGAGGTGTGAGAAGAAAATTGTCAGATGGTTTCTTACCATCTTTCAAACTGAACTGTTCCTTTGAGCTTGCAAGCAAGAAGGAAGACTGCTCATCAGAAGCCTGCTCTTCCTGAGTAATAATTAAAAATGATTTTGCTGCACTGTATTTGCCTAGTAGTTTCACCTTTCTTAATTCTAAGAGCAAACCCTTTGCTGGCATTAGTGATCTGAACATAAGAAGGATTTATGCCATAATCCCCCTTCTTAATCTTGTGCAGTCTGAAGTGTTTAACGTTTGATGAGGTTTGTTTTCTGAAGTTTGATATCTGTGCCTCTGGGAGTTTAAACAGTGGTGTAGTTCCTTCAAAATCAGGAATTCAGAGAATTAGGTCAAAATGTGGTCAGCAAGTTTTGCACAACTCTTCTTCACCTTGTGCTGTCCTATTTAAATCCCTGTAAAGTAGCCATGAAGAGGCTTGTTTTCACTGGTAAGGAAAGGATTGGGTTTTTTGACTTTTAATATTTAATGTGTGTTTTACCACAAACTAAGCAAAGAAAATTGACCTGTAGCTGGATAAATGGTGCTGATAGCCTCTATTTTTAATGTGTTCAACTTCATTCTGAAATAATACCAATTTACTTTTGTACTGTTTTTCTACATATTTAGTTTATCCAGAAATACCATTTTTGTAATAGTGAAGAGAAAGTATTGCTGTGACCTCAGTTCCCAAAAGATGAAGTTTTCAGTGAAAGTTTTCGTAATAATGATGACTAATGAATTAAAAACCTTTCTGATATTGGGGACCTGAACTGTTGCTGACAAAAGGTGCTGGGAGTGGGTCTCCAGGAGGTAGTGTAATAGGTGGATTAATACTCCACTGAAGGGATTCAACTTTTTTGGCAGTCCTCTATGGAAAGTGTGATTAGCGAAGTCTAAGCCAGCAAACTGACATGTAGTGAGTGCATAGTCCTGGCTAAGCACCGTTAAAATAGTATTACAGTTGCAATCTTCGCAGAATACTTTTTTTTTTTTTTAAACTTGGGTCTCAATGTCCTTTGCCCCCTTCATTCTGCATAATAATCTGAAGAAACTTGGTACAAAGATTGCTTGTGTCCCAGGAAAGCAGAGGATGGGCTCCTTTATTTCTTTTTGCCCATTCAGGTCTCTTATTAGCTGATTAACCCAAGCATTCCTCTCACTTCTTTGTACTTACACTCTTGATGACTTTTCTGCAGCCCTCCAACCTGAGCCTAGACCTTTCTGCACAATGTTTTTCCTTATAGCTCAGGCTGACTGCTGTTCCTGGCTAACAGGGCTATTTAGTACTTGCATGCTTGGGGTTGCCTAGAAGGCATTGCATTTTGGATCAGAAAAAGTCCCAGAGGGTGCATAATTAAACTTTAAGCTAGATGAAGCAAACCATTTCCCTTTAGATACGGAAGAAAGTTTTTATCAGGAAGAGGTTTTTGGCTGCAAGAAACAGATTGGTATTATGCCATCAGTGGAAATGAGACAAAAAGATCTGACATATTACTGTAAGGATGTGTGACTATACAGCTGATGATCTGAAAGGAGGCATCTGTTTTTCTGCTTATGTTAATTTTATTCAGAGTTACCACAACTTCAACGTATCCAGATTGCTGCTATAGTGGCTCTGACTGAGGCTTTTTGTTTAGCAAATATTGTCAGGTTAAGTGCCTGATAGCCCTTTTGTTTTGTGCAACTCTGTCTTCTTTGAGGGCTGCAGACTTATGGCTCCTCTGCTCTGAGCCATGATATTAAATCTGTTAGAGAGACTGTACACAGTGTTGTTTGTGACTGCTCCTCAAAATTGACTCTCCTGGTCTTTAGGTGATGTAATTATTGCAATAATGTTTGGGTTGTGAGGTATGAAGATTGCAAAGAGATATTTAAAATTTACTGAATATATATATTTTAAAAGTATTAAAAATTGTACTGTCTGTAGAAACACAAGAAAATACCAGCCAAATATTGTTTCTAGGATGTCTGTTGAGAGATAAGATACCAGTTGCCTGGGTGTCTTGCTGTGTCTTGGGGAATAAAAAAGAAAGCATTACAATTTAAGTGAAAACTATAAAACCAAACCCAGTAATGGTTAATACATGGACTTCAAAGGTGGCAGGTTTGAGTATGAATTTGCTATCAAAGGGGACAAAATATTCCTGAAACTGACTGTGAATTTTTTTCTCTTATCCTGCTTAACTAAACTGTTTCTGACTGGATAAAATAATTTTGAGTATAAAGGTATTCTGCCACATATATTGCATTAACTCCAGCAGATAAAAGGGACTGAGCTTACCCAAGTTGTATGAAATCAAAGAGAGTTGATTACTCCACTGAAGTTACTCCATTCTAAGACCAGTTGTAAGACTAGTAAATGAACTAATACTAAGCATCTTAAATTTTCTTCAAATTTGTCTGTTTATTCTGTGTATTTGTTCTCATTTCCAGGACTATGTAGTGTAAGCTTTATGCTGTTCAGCAGAAGCAGCTGTTTTTATCTTAAACTGCAAGGATAATGCTTTAATATCAGACTAAATGTAATTTTTTTCATAATGAGTATAATTACTTGCCTTTGCTCAAGCTAACTTCCTTTTGCTGGTGATGATGAAAGAACAGTGCTGAATTCAAAAGCAGCTGCTTCTCAGCTCAGGTTTGTGGTTCTTTCTTTGTTCTCTCTCTGAGCATGGTAATTAGTGGTTTGCTTGCAGAAAGACCAGAAGTGATGATAAAGAGTGATATGCAAAGAGTCCGCTTGCTTGCTCAGTCTAGAAAAAAAATCTTGGTTTGTTTTGGGTTTTTTTCCCCCTTCTGGATATTTAACTAAGAAGAAGCCATACCTTTGTTAGGGTTTAACAGTATTCAAAATGTGCTGCTCTGATCTTCCCTTCCTTGAGTGTCTTTATGTGTTTGCCTTGTTAGCTGTCTCTTCTGATGAATAGAATATAGAAAAAATATTTGCAAATTGTTCTTCAAGAAATTAAGCCACCTTTAAATGTCTAAGGACCAAATGAAAGTTTTCATGTTTAAACAGAAAAAAAAAAAGTAGAGGTAATAAAGAACTTCTACAAGTAATTTCTCCATGTAAATTACATTCTTTGATATCGGAAGAAGGAAACATTTTGGAATTAGTACAAAAGAAATTATTTATGTGCAAATTTTATGGGGAATTAAATAAGGCTTTACTGTGAAAAGTGGAGTCACTTTAACTTTAATATTTGAATATCAAATCTGGTGAAGTATGGATTTCAACTTGAACACCTCCTTGAAGAATTCTGAGCACAATGCAATTTATTTTAAAAACACAAAAGAGCTTTTCTAAAATGTCTTACTAAATTTGTTTTTCAGAAGTAAAATTCTATTTATACCGAACTTATTTCAAAATGTTCTCTCTCATCATGGCCTGGTTGTGCATAAGATGATTTTGTTTTTCCTTTGTGTTTTGTCAAAAACAGAATTCTTAGAGAACTTATTTGTCATTTGCAGTAAAAGAGACTTATGTGAAATAGACTATATAAAATAGATGTTATCATTATCTTTCAGAATATGCTAGAACAATAGGTAATATAAAATTCTAACATAAACCAGAAGTTGTTATCTGTCTTAAGAGTTTGTGTCTACACTGCCTGTTATGGCTGCTAAGTCTCACCCTCTGATGTGTGAGGTGATCTTTAAGAGATAAAGGAGAAATCTCCAGGAGTGCCCTTAATTTGTCTGAGCATTTTGTTAAACAAATATATAACCACAAGCATCAGCAGAAGATTGCACCATCTCTCACCATCTGTGTATAATTGTAGATAACCTATTAAGAGTGCAGTGGTGGTGATTACAGGTGGGACTGGAAGCTTCACTTTTTAGTAGGGTTGCCTGACGTTTCCCATTATAAGACTATTTTCTGTTCCGTTTGATAACTTTCCAGGATTTGAGCTCATTTTCCATGCTGGGTGACTGCCTCCAGCTCTTGTGTTTTTTCATTTGTTTAGAGGAAATTTCAGTGTTGTGGGCTTTTTTGTTTGTTGTTTTTGAGGAGAAAAAGCAGAGAAAATGTCTTTACTTCAGGAAATAATCCCAGTGACCTTTTCTCTTTAGAGGCATGGCGTCTCCTCTTTCCTCCAGCCCTTTAGGGCAGATCTGATACAACTTTTTGCAGGGGGTCTGGCCTCGTATATGTGAGTGAGGGTTCTTTTTGTGGTGGTGTGGTGGTCCCCCACCACCCCTCCAAATCCTTGCTGCAAGTCTTAAAAACCTGGTGACCTCACCATGGCTTTACAGCCCAAACCTCAAGAGATTTGGGTACCTGTGGGCTGGCAACAGCTGGTGGGCGCTGAGCGAGCATGTCTCTGTCCTGCGTATGGGTGACAGAGCTGCAGAGGCAGCTTCCTCATGTGGATGCTTGGGGATGCTCCTCAGGTCCCTGGCTGCAGGAATGGCGTCCCACTGCCACCAGCTGCGTGTCCAGGCTGTGTGCTACAGCTGCCCATGGGAGCCTGTTTTTGTAGGTACTTGGCACAGCTCTGGGAGGCGAGCGGAGGAAAGGGTTATCAAGGCCGTTGCCTCTCCCTTGGCTACTGGACCGTGTGGCATCCCCATCCCTGCTGGGAGACGAGACATTGCAGGCCCTGCCGGTGCTGGGGAGGTAGGGACAAGCCATTGGGTCAGATGCAAAGGGCACAAGTGGCAAGGTAGCAGTGGTACAGAAGTAGCTGTGAAATGCCAGGATGAAGGCTCCCCTTCTCATTTATCATAAAAAGGAAACTGTGTTTTTTCCTGAAATCCTCTCTGTTGTTTGTGACATGCTTGCCACCTCCTCGGCAAATGCAGCAGGGATTTGACAGATGACAGTCTCTGACTGCTGCTTGGCTCTCCTGAAGTGACCATCTATCCCATGCAAGGGATGCACAGTGCAAGTGGTAGCTGAACAAATTTTTCCAGCAACACTACTTTTGTGTTTCTAAATTTTTTAATTTCCCAGCCCCTTACAGAGGAATGTTTGGTTTACATCAGTTGCTAGCCTTGCCCCCTATGGATAAAGAAGGGACACAGCTGCAAGGATGAGAAGAGAGAGAATGAGGAGCACCATAAGGCTACTTATTGTCTCACTTCAGTAGTCTTCTAATGAAGCAAGGGGCATAATTAAATTTGGTTTTCTTTGCTCTTCATACATACTGACTGCCTGCAACTGTGGTGAAGTGTCTGGCTAGTTGTGAACTATTCACCTGTCAGTGTAATTTGATAGCTTTGCCAATAACTGTTAACCTTTCATGCCTGAAGTTACAGCACCTAGAAAGGCAAGCCTCGTTAATACTCTTACTGTGCCCATGACTTAATATTCCTCCATGTGAAACAAAATATGCACTTATTAAACCCCACAATTTTATGTTGCTTATTTCCATTGGTAATAGGGAAAACAAATAGTTTAAGTGCAATTACAGAATTGAGTATACAGCATATATTATTCATGCCTTGCCAGCACTCTCCTCTAGTTCCTTGCTGCGCTAATGCAGCCAGTCCGTAAGGTGCGATATTTGGCAAACAATCTGTGTAGTCTGCTCAGAGCTTTATCGTCTGCATTATAAACCATTTACCATTTGTAACACAGCCAGAAAAAAAACCCAAACACAACTGTTTATCTGTATGTAAAGGAAAATTACAGAAACAACTTGTTTCTCATGGTGTTGTCCATACCCCAGAAGCATATCCAGCTCAATTTCGAAGGAGCCTGGGTCTGGTTCTGTACCCCACCCAGCATCCCACTTCCCCTGCTGCTCAGCCACTTGTAGGATGTAACTGGAGAGACCTCTGATGGGTCTCTTCCTCGAGTGGCTTCAGCAAGAGCAGCAGCAGCTCAGCACCCCACAGGACCAGATCCAGCAAGAGTGGCTCTGCCCTGAATTACATTTACGCCTTGCAGTTCGTGTTTTTCTGAGGGTGAGAAGGGATTGCCAAGGAAAGGACTCAAAAGGGGAGTAAACAATAAAGGCAACAACTTGCAGGCCTTGTGTACTGACGTGTACAATTTACCTTGCATACTGAACATGTGCTGATTTGACTAGGTTCTTGTTGAAAGTGATTTAGTTAGCTGGTAGCTTGAGTGTGGATGCTTTCCAAGAGACTAAAGTGCAGTTAACATCCTGAATTAAGTTTGCTAAGAGCCAGGGCCATAAGATTAGACCCAAATAGGGATCTCTTCTAGGATGCCAATCAAAGGAAAATACAAGGAAGCTTATTCCTTATTAGCACACCTTAATTTAAGGCTTTCACGCTCCTGAAGCAAATGGTACAAAAGATTTTGGTGTAAAGAAAACAAGTAACAACTGGTGGAGGTGATTACTAGCTTTTCATTACCTATTGATCTTTATATTGCCTAAGGCTAGTCCCTGATGTTTTAATAAAAGACTGAGAACTTTGTAAATATTTATTCATAATATCTGCCTGGTATCTAGAGATAATTCAATTCAGCAAAAGGCAAGAATTTTGTCATCCATTTCAGGCTGTATTATAACATAGTGTTGTAATGTGGGTACGCTGGACTGTGGGGAAAATATGCTTTTTCTGATTCCTGGTTGGTGCACTGGACTATGGGGAAAGCATTCTTTTCCCCCTTGACTTCTTGGACAATTCAGAGCCAGTAAGGCTGCATAAGCAATGTCTGGGGATTGTTCTGAATAAGAATAGACTGGACATTAGCTGTGAGATGTAGTAATTTAGATATTTGAGTAGACATATATTTAAATAGTCAGGAACATTACTGTTTAGCAGTTATGTTCGTACCTACAAAAGGCAAGAACTGAAGTGCTGGCACACTGTAGCCAGATGGTATGGCATTTTTCCTGCCTAGCGCTGAGTGTTGTTAAGTGGGCAGAAGAGATGATCAGAGATGACACCTTCTTGCAGAGCAGCAGCATGGGGTGGCCCTGCCTGCCTCTGCCCTTCCTTCCTCCCAGGCCCCTTTGCTAGCGCTGGCTTTCTGCAAGAGCTCACCCTCCTGCTTAGTGCTCTAAAGAGAGCTGCCTCTGCCTGTGCTAGAAGCTGAGTTTCCAGCTGTGCTTTTTCACGCTGCAGCCTTCATGGACTGCATTTCAACCCTTAGCTTCTTGTCTTCAATTTACACAAAAATGCCATGATTTTTGCCTTATCGCTTAATTTGCTCAGAAGTGAAATAAACCATGTGTTGTTGGCAGGCAGTATGGCTATGTATCCTGTGTTTAATTCTTTCATAGACCTTTTACACTGGTGAACTTGCTTGATGATTATTTTTTAAAGTATTGAATCACATCTGCTTATTTCTAGCCTGTATAGCAGTCAGATGTGGCAGTTTTAGAGAAAGCCATGGAAGCGTTATTGCAAGTACTGGGAGGCAGGGGCAATCACAGCTCTTTGTGCCCCTTTGGTTACTTGGAGCACTGCATTTCTTCCTCTCTCTTTGGCTTTCTTCCCTAACAGCAGCAAAGCATAGTTGCTATCTCAGTTAACCGTGGTAACAGCAATCCTTGCTACATATTAAATTTGGATTGCCCAGCTCCTTTAAAGTGCTATTAAGGTAATAATGGTGAGTATGTAAACAGACTCCTTGCTCAGTACAGCTGCTTCCTCACACAATACTGACGGTCATAGCTGCTTACCTGAGGGATAAAAAACAAGTTTCTCTCGCTTTTTAAAAAGTATTTTGATACTCTCTGAAGCCAGCACAGCTAGGAATGTACTAGGCTGTCTCTTCGATTTTCTGAAACCTCAGCCAAATTGCTAGCAAGGTTCCACCAAGGTAACTTTTATTCCTGCTATGGTCAGAAACAAAAAGAAGCAAATTTGACTCATGATACCAGTTCTTGGTTGAAAAGAACAGTTCACGCTTCAGATTTGTAATCTGTTCGCTTTCTATCTGCACCTTCTCTTTGTTTTAACTTGGTTGTTGTGAATTGTCTTGTATATAAAACTGTTTTTGGGGTATGCTATTTGCACTTGGGGTTCAGGCTTGGCTGAACTATAGGCAAGAAAAGTGCTAAAGAAGCAATGATGAATTTGATACTACGTAGTGAGTTCAGAACTGGCATTTTTTGTTTTACAGTCACCCTCGGCCATTACCCACTTTCATCTTCTCAGATGTTTGTTCCTAACAAAATCTCTACTCATCCAAAATGTGTTCCTGAAAGTGTTTCAGAAGTCATTGAATGACAATGAAGGAAGAGTTAATTTTTTAAAATGTTTTTCAAAGTAATTTTTCAGATGATAGACACCTTAAAATCAAAATGGATTCATCATTATGCATCACAACTATTGCTTCCCTAAAATAAAAATGATTAAGTTGCCAAAATTAATCACTACTGGATTGACCTGCCTGGTAATTTAACTGGAGCACAGTCAGAGGTATGGGTTAAGTGAGTGGGTTTCCAGAATAATGTTTTTTATTATGTCTTTGTCAGCCAGGGCAATTTATTCTGGAATTGTTGTCAGAGGGGAAGGCATGAATAGGGTCACCCTAGAGTACGAAGCAGTCACTCATACCTATCAATCATGGATCTAAGCACATTTAAACTTGCTCAAGAAGTTCATTCTCCTGCTCAGGATTTATCTGATTCTTAATGCAGAAGCACTTTAAATACCAAATTGTATATACAGCTCCATGCTGTACCCAATTAATCTTTTATGCTCTCCCATAGCTGCTGTGCAGTTATTTCCAAGAGATTGCTCTGCATACAGCTTGGGCTGTGCAGAACCCGGGAGGTGGGTCTGTGCTTCGCTCAGAGGAAATAGGAGTAGTTTGCCATTACTGGTATTTGGTAAAAAATGGAGGAGGAAATGTTTGGGTGCATGGGGAGAACAGGAGGAAACAGGAGAGAAACAAATGCTGCTTTTGCATTATGTCCCAAAACCTAAATGAGAAGACTTGTGGAATTACAGCATCAGAGATGAGTTGTTGCTGCTCTCCCTCACAGCTGACTTGACATTGTCCAGCCTCCTCTGCTTCGGTTTATGAGGCTGCTGGTGCTGAATGATAGTTTTATTAATGCTGACTGGGATGTCACCTTGGGTTTCAGCAGTGGTCACTGATGAACAGTAGGCATAGCGAGCATCTGTGATGGGAACAAGGGTCTCCCTCCCTCCAGGTATACAATGGAGTTTAAGTCCTCTTGGGAGCTTCTGCAGTGGATAAAGCTAATTGTGTTGCTGCTTTCTGAATGGTTGCAGTGTTGTCCTGCAGTGATTCCTATCCCCAGAGAGACTGAGCCATGGTGTCTTCTGCTACCAATGTTTTTCTTCCTTTCTGCTCCTCTGCTGAGCATTGTTTGAGCTGTTGGCTGCCCTGTATAGGAAGTGGGGTTGGGTGAAAAGGGGACATGCCACCCTTGCCCAGGACACGTGCTGATTGCAGGGGACTGGATATTGAACCATCTTTTTCTCTTTGAACTTTTTATGGTGCATTCCTTTCATGGAAAACTGTCCTTCATTGTTACCTCCTCCTAATGGCCTCCAGTTACTGCTTCAGGAACATGGCAGAGACATATTACCCGTGATGCCTATGATGCCATTTCCATTGTAAGCTATAGATTGTCATGCAGAAGGGTTTTGAAATGTGATGGCCCTTAAGTCAGGACAGAATGTGACATTTTCCATTTGTGAGCCAGCGTTCCCTTCTACAGTGACTGTTGTTTCAAGCTGAAGACAAAGTGTAATAATTTTGTTTATAACTACACATAACTATGGCTGGCTGCACAGTTACCAGTACTTTAACCATTTAGTGGGAGGGGCAGAGATGAGCAGAGGAGTAAATGAAATAACATCTTGCTTTTAACATATTTGGACTATTTGGGTATCCTCATGCCATTAATAACTTATATAATTTATTAGGTAGATTATTTTGAAGGGAATTTGTTTCTGTCTTGTCCCACTGGCACCAGCAGTGTGTAGTCCCTGTTTCCACGGTGAGGAAGGTCAGCAGCACTGCTTAGTGATGTAGTGATAAATGAGAGATGAGAAGATGAACTGCCCGGTCCTGCCCACTCACCTCCATCCTTCAGATGCAGATTGACTCTAGGACATGCAAGGGCTGCCAAGTAGTTAACCTGCTGAAAAAAGAGTGCAGCTGCAACGAATGAACTGTCCTTTGGTGAAAACATCTTGATGCTTCCTTAATTACACCCCTGTAGGGTATGCACATCTTAATAGCCAGCAATGTCCACGTGGAGATGGCAATTCAAACTTAACTCTTGCAAAGTTGCAGAGAGAACAGATAAATAACCCTTTTACCACAGTTCTTGAAAAGTCATAAGGGAGAAGAAATTGAAGTGGATTGGAGAACTGGGGCTGAAGTGTCTGGTGGTACTCTATTGCATTTCCTTTCTGCTCCCATTGAAGTAGTGATGTGCAGTATAAAATTATCTCATTACTGAACAGGTTCTCACAGATCCTCTATTTGAATAGGCAAGTTTTACAAGTTATTCCAGCACAGTGGTACTAGAAAATTGCCTTTTGTCAACAACCCTATTCCAGCGTAAACATATCTGCATGAGGAGGCAATACAACTAGATTTATTAAAATAGCTGATTTTGGCTATGCTAATACCCATTCCCCCTTCGGGCAAGACTGAATGTAGCTGACCAGATTTTCAGATGAAACGGATGTTGTAAGGAGAGGGTGATCACTGAAGATATGTATACTGATTTTTTTTTCCCCTTTCATATCTCATTGTAATTAATAATCAATATAATCTCTCATGTATTAAAGTATGGGAAAATTGAATAATTTTTGTCTGTTTTTAAGCCTTCAAACTATGTTGTTTGAAAGTGTTTCAGGTTACAAATTATTAAAAAAAATGTTAGTGCATAAATCTGTCAAGATTTTGCCTTCAAATCAGTGGGTTGCACGAATCCGAGGTACTGACATATTGCCTTCTGACAGCTGGCTAAGTGGCTTTTGAACAGAGAACTGCCTGTTTTCTTGCATCTCTGACAGTTGTATGTTAGGCCTAATATTTAGGGGTGTCTGAGTCTATAATTAGGTGACGTGTTGAGGATCTCTGCTTTTCTGGTCCTTATACAAAAGTAGGAGTGATTTAACCTGGAAGTGAGAGGACATGAAGTTATTGGAACCTAACAGCATAGCAGATTTTCTGCTTGGACACTCAGCAGGCTGTTTATCTGGGTCCTCTGCCTTGGGACCTGTGTACTCTTCAGTTTCTCTTGCTTGAGGTGCTGCAATACTGGCTAGCTCTTTATTTGGTCTTTTGCCTTCAATGACATGGGCCCTAGCAGTCTGGATGCCTTGGGGCCTGAGGGTTTGTCGCTACCTCCCTTCTCTCATTTTTCCTAATTCTCCCTCAGATTCCCAGATGGACCAGTGAAAAATTGACTTTTTGCTGAAGAAAATGAAAAGGTGAAGGGGGGAAGATGTTTTTGGATCAAATGTTGTCTTTGGGAACTCTTCCATTTCAGAAATGTTTTTGTCTTTAAGTATTTACACTTCGATGCATTTTTGAAATGAAATGTTTCCAAGCATTTGGATGATGTCAGAATGAAAAGTTTTAAATGCAAAACACATTTTCAGCCAAAATTAATATTTCTAGGGACTTTTCTGGAAGATATGAGCTTACTAGAGGGGAATGTAAGACTTGAACATGTGTAGCATGTATGAGGCAGTAGTCAGCATCTCTGCTAATATCCTCTGAGAATGAAGAAGAAAGCTCTTCAGGAAGAAGTAATGAAGAACAATTTAGACAGAAGCAATGGAATTTACTGTCCAGACTCTCCTGGATTTTCAGGGACTGGAACATGGGTCATGACTTGGCTCATTTCTGTTAAAGATGATAACAACAGGTAGGAACAAAGCTTGCATCAGGCTGTAAGTGGTATGCCAGGCTACTGGCTAGTAACATCTCTTGAAGCATTTCCTAGTGGAAAGCTGTTGGTGTCAAAAGTCTATTTTTTTTTTTTTCTGATCTTCAAAAGAAAAACTTCGGGGAGTTGCAGTCAGCAAATGATGATCACTGCTGAACTGCAAATTAGATTAGAGTCACTCTGGGCTTTTGTAAATTACATAGCTAAAAGTAAGAGCTGCAGTAAACCCTTTAAATTTAATCTGAATGTTGGCAGTCATCAGTGGATGAAAGATTTCAGGACATGGGAGCTTTAATTCTTTCAGTGTTTTGGTGGGTGATTTTGTGTTGGTTTTTTTTTTTTGAGGGGGTGTGTGTGGAATGGGAGAGAGGGAAGGAGAGGCTCCCGTCACAACAAAGTGAAGGCTATTTGGTAGGCTATTTGGAACAGCTGACACATTAAAATGAATGTAATATCAATATAATAATCAAGGCACATAAGCCTCAGAACAGTGCAAGCTCACTTTTTTCCTTTTGACTTATTTATACAAACCTGCACTGCCATTCTGTGTTGCTTACTACAGAAATGCTAGTTTCCCCTGTAGTGTTGGCTTGTGTCCTTTTGCATGCTAATGCAATATTCTATTTCTAACTTGACGGTAATAGATTAGCAAATACATGAGGCTATCATTCCTCTGCTAATGTGATTCCAGCCATGCAGAAAACTTGAGGTTTGTCTTAGGCCAGCTTCTGAGCATTCTTCATCTAAAATTCAATTTAAATAATTTCTAATTTGAGTGTCTACTTTGTTTTCTGCCTTTCAGCTTTGATGCACTTTTTTTTTCTTTTTTAGAAAAACTTGGAGTTTACTGTTAGTGGGGGAAGATGGAAGTTAGTGCTGTTTGCCCTCATCACCTGATTGTTTCAACCTTTGTCATTCTCTTCTTGAATAGGAGGTGTATTTTAATTATCGTATGAAAGATTTGTCTTGATTAGAATAGGAAAGCTTCTGTGCCTTTTCTGGAGAGGGAACTGAGACTTCTGTTTGGTTTTAGCTCCTGTTCTTTCTGGCATGTCTGCACAGATGGTGGTGGAGTCCAAAAACCTGACAAAGAAATAAATGCACCACACCACAATTATACTGTAACTCCCCTTGGTTTTGAACACTGAGGTATGGGTGGCATTGTGAAACTCTTCATGTACAGCCTGCTGGGCTCACTGAGAGCTTAATAAAGAAATTGAGGTGAATTTATTCTTGCTTTCAAAGTGAAAGGAGGGGGAAGAAGGTCACTGTAAGGCCTTTTGAGAGATAATGTAGGCTGTTTTAATGATGTAATCAAACCAGGTCTACACAACAACTCTTCACTGCCATAGCATGGGATGTGCATAGGATATTAATAGTGCCTCCCTCTGGTCCTTAAGCCCTGGATGTGAAAAGCTGTGTACCTGACTTTCCTTGACTAGTGACCAGATACCAAAGTATTCCTGTGAGCATGTGCCACCTGGTGCTTACTGCAGGGAAGAGTCTGGAAAAAGGGGAATTTCTGGAGATACCCAAGGGTGGGAAGACTGCCACAACACAGCAGATGCCCCACTGATGGGGTGGGGTGGGGATGGACTGGGTTGGGGGTGCAGGACATCCTTATTGCTGGGTGATGCTGGGCCGAGTGACCCATGCTGTCCTGCTCGCCCCCATGGTTGGGGATCTGGATGATCTAGTGGCCTTGTGGCAGTGCAGTGCTGTCAACAGTCAGGGAGGTAGTCCTAGCACAGGAGCCATGTCTATGGTGGTTATTAATTGTTTCTGCACTGCCTGGTCCAGAGTTGCTATGTCACAGGCTCTAATGTCTTTGGGGTTTTTTTTTTGGCAGAGTAGGATGGAGATACATTGGGTGCTGTCAACATTTGGGATAGGCTGGGGATGTCAAGGCAAGAATAAGGCTTCTGAAAAATCTGACTTTCTTAGGCAGAGACTGGCCACTGCAGTTACAAGTCAGTCATTTGGGGTCCAGTCCTCTTCCCACTTCCATTTTTATAGTTTTTAGACTTTGTATTTTTATGGTTAATCTTTTTTTCTTCACTGATTTCTTATGTTGAGAAAAAAATTATATTTTTAAAGCATATATCTGTTTGCTTTGGGCTAATCTTAGGATGAGATACAATAGCTTAGGGATCTGGGAAATAAGACATTAGTCAATGCTATATTTTGGTTCCTTTATATGTTACAAGCAGATTCACTTCACTCATAAAATATCCTCATCCACTTGTATTTTAAAGATGGTTCTCTCTTTGTCTCTTTCTATTATTCACAGTGCTTTGATATCTATGTGTCAAAGAATTCCAGAAAAAAATAATTGCCTTATAGCTGAGAGCAAGTATGGAACACTTTAGCTCAAAAAGAGAATGTTTCATTAAGATATAAATAAATAAGAGTATGGATTATATTGGAAGCTAGTTCTTATTTTTTCAGCATCTACAGCTATGTATGGTTGTGTTTTACAGAATAATGTAAAACTTATCCCTTTGTTTTATAGGAGAGTTTCTCTTTGCCTCTGTAGACATCAGCAATTGGAGTGAATAACATTAATTTAATCCTGTCCCTTTTCACATTCATGGGAGCTTTTGCACTGACTATGGTGAAGCCAGAATCCGTCTAATATGTTTTAACTTGGGTGTCAGACAGAGTTTAAACCCAGGTAAAGCTGTTTCCTGCCAGCACTGTGTCACTTTATTTTTACTTATGTGTGGTTCTCCAGTGTGTAATAGGATATTTATCCAGACTTCCAGGTGCCAGCAGGAGTGTTAAAGAAACAAGAGCTGTTTTGATCTTACCTTTTCCTCTCTTAAGAGGTTTCCTGCCCTATACAAAACGTGGTGAGGAAGTTTTCCTTCCTTATGTCAGACTCTGGTGGGACTCCATAAAACTACTCCAGACAAGGCTCTGCTGAGGGTCTGCTCCCTGGCCCCTGACCCTGGGCTTCTGAGGAGTCCACACCATGGCTTCCCCATCCTCTCTAAGCTGATGGGGTCTGGTTCAAGCACCTGCCCTCAGACCCTTGGCTAGGGTACAATTGCAATAATTTAAAATAAAGAACAGAAATCTGTTTCTGCATGTAGCCAAAAGAGGCAAGAAGGTGTAGTGAAGATGCTGTGGCTTAATGGGAGCTCAGCTGTAGGTCTCTGGCATTTGCGGAGCGAGAGAGGAAGAGGGCAACACTGCTGGTCATGAACCAGTTTCCAAGTCAAAGCAGCATTTTGGACACTATGGTAGAGGACGCTTGTGTCATTAGTGGAACAAAAGGCATGCAGTTGTTGAGTGGAGGGATGCATGTGTACATTTTTAACAGGTGAGCAGAAATCAAATTATACAAGTAAGACCCAGCTAGATGGCTTCTTGTTGCATGCTTTTTTAATGACTTAAGGTAGAATGGTATTGCAAGACTAAATACTATGTTAAATAATACTTTATTTTCTCATATCTATAAGTTCCTTCAAAAAGTTTCTTTAATAGTGTGGATTTTTAACATTAGACTTCTAACTGGGGACGTAATTTCCTATACAGCCAAACTGTGATTGTAAAATGGCATTTGAATGCTGAATGCTGTAGTTTTTAAGTGTTGTAATAGTAAGATTACTTTTTGTAATCTGAATTTCAGTACTAGAATTTTTCAGAATGTGTTTGTTATGCTGTTCTTCCAGGTTACCCATAGCACTGCACTGCCATAGCTGTCCATCAGTAACTACCACATCTTTTTTCTTTTTTCCTCTCTTCTAAAGCTATCTCTGAGTATTGCCAAGTTGTCTTTCTAGTCCAAAGTCTAAAGAACATTATAAATAACTACAGCTAAACAACTAATGAACCATATGGCTCTGTCGACTATTTGAATTGCCTTTCTTTCACACGATTTAAAACAGAAAAAAACGTTTGGTCTGTCCAATACTATATAATGTTGTATGGTGTGGGTTTTTTTTATTTTTATTTTGTCCACCCCACCCCAAATTTTCAGTTTGAGTTTTTTATTTTCAAAGCGTTAGTTTTACAGCTTTGCCCCTTACCAGTTGAAAATTTGGAAAATAAAAGTGTAATTGGTAGAGAAGGAAGGGGAGAGAAACTAAACATCATTCTTTCTCTTTTCCAAGGGAAATAAAGCAAATGCCAAGGGTTCTTACCTTTTGTTTCTTACATTTCTTACTACCTTTAACTTTTCATAACTCCTTCAACTTTGTAGAGATCACACAGCGGAAAAGTTGATTTGATTTTTCTTCTGGATAGCTGGATATCTTCTTCAATATTGAAAGGATTTTGAAAAGCTAGAGTGAAAGCTGAACAAACAAAAGATGTATCTCTGTGTGTGTGAAAATAGAAGGCATCTTTCAGTTGCATTCAATATTCTGAGAAAATGGGAGTAGTATAAAGATGTGTATCTATTTCTAGAACATGCTGGTCTTTACGAACCAGTTGAAGATGAAAATTTCCTCTTGAAATAACATAAGTGAAACCTCTTTAAAACCACCATGACAAAAAATAGGTTCCAATGATCCATGGAAAAATAGTAGTCTAAAAATTGTCTATTTTTGTTGTGATTTGTTCCGTGGTGAAACTCTGACCCACTCAAGTGAGCAACATTTTAACTTGCAGCTGCTGATGTTGGCAAGAAGGGTTATGAGGTCGTGAGGCTCTGCGTCTAAGACTGACCCAAACCCCTGCTTTTTTTGCTTCAGCTGCTGCCACAGATTGCTGCAGCTGCCCAGAAAGAGGTAAAAGGAAGCTACCAGTTTTGAGGCTTGTGTCCACAGGTTTGATCCATGGCCAGTCAACACGTAGCCTAATTGGTCTATGGAAGAATGTGGTTTGCTGAGTGAGCTGCTGGGCACATAGGCAGCCTTGACTATAACGTGGATGAAGTGGATTTTTGATGATCAGGTTTGGTACAGTAGCGTGTGCTATCTGAACGTGCTTGCACGCTTGCTAGGGTGCTTACAAAAACTAGTAGGGCTTCAGCATCCTACCAAAACCAGTATGGCTATGTGGATTAGTAATCTCAACATGGTTATTTCTGTGTTCTAGGGGAGGAATTTAAACTTGAGGCATTTTGGCTACTAAAAGACTTCCAATCTTAAAAACACTAGAGATTTTGAGAATCAAAGTAAACTTCCCTGGAGTGCTTACAGGCCTAAGGTCTCCTACCTTGTCTCTTAGATGGAGAAGTAGATTGGGGCTTGACTTGAAACGTTAATATCACAGCTGAGAAAGCTGCTGTATCATTCAGCCAGACTCCAGAGGGAAAAGACCAATCACTTTAGAGTTAAAATGCATGAGTGAAAAAGTGCACATGGGCCAGGAATGATTGACATTGAGAGATATTTTTTTTTGCTTCATTGGATGATACCTGAGAAGCTCCTTGGGCTTAGAATAAATAAGGGTCACCGAAGAACACTTCTTAAGGCTGCTGCCGCCACATAATCTATGGGTAGGATAACAAATTTCCCATACTCTGGAGAATGGCATGCTGTATTTAAACTGTTTAAACCATGAACTGGTTTATACAACAGCAGCTTCCTTTTAGCTAGTGGCACTGTAGAATGTCTTTAGCGAGACTCACTGGAAAGAGTAGGCTAAACATTTAGCGGTGTTACAAAAAATAAGATCAGCAGTCCCCTAATCTCCACAAGCAGCCACAACATAATTTAGGCAATTGAATGTGTCATTCCAGATCCTAATCTGATAGTGCAGTGGGAATCCTGCACCAATACAGCTGTGTGTCCAGGCTACAGTCTGGAGAGTCTGGGTTTATTATTGGGTTATGTTCAATAAAACATGTCACAATGGATTTCTTTTCAGGAGATGATATATAAGCACTAAGTCTGAGTTTTGTAGCTATTCCATGAAATACAGTTGTTTGAAAGTATCTTAAAAAGTTAATGCAGTTAAGATTTCGCTCCGTCAGTTTATGGCGCTTCCAAAAATAAATGTAGTTTCAATAGAATGACATCTTTCATAAAAGCTGAATCCATGTTTCTTGAAATTCAGTTTTTGAAATGAGAGCTGACAATTGCTTGGACTGTCAAAAGTATCTTGGCTGTTTAGCCTGAGGACAGTTGCTGTGTGACTTTTCCTTTTTAGGCTGCAGAAGGCAAAAGGTCACATGGAGGACAGTATTTCTCCCCTGTATCAGAACTTGCATTAGCTCTTATTAGGAAATTCTGTTTGTATTCACATCTTTGCCTTGGCAATGCCAGCTGCAGGCTGTGTAATGAATCTGCACAGGGGCTACAGGGAGGGGAAGTAGTGTGGAGGGAAAAGAAAGATAATAGTGTTGAAGCCCAGGAGAGTCACCCAGTGCATGAGTATTATCAGTCTGAATGAAATTTCTTTATGTGGTAATTCTATATCTGAGTGGTATTTTGGACTTCAGTTGCCAAACATATAGCAGGTTGTGATTCAGACATCAAATGAAAATCAGAACTTTTACTCAGCCTTGTTTGGTTGGGTAGAATCTCTCCCTTAGATGAATGCTTACTACTTTTCCACCATGTTTCTTCTAAATTCCTCTACCTTTGTTTTTTAAAATTGGAAATAGTCCTATTTACAGGTGTTAACGATCACATTAAAGACACTCACTTTAGCTACTGAGCTAAAGTGTTTTTTGAAAAACCTGTGCTCCCAAAGCCTAATTTTTCCAGTGTGTTATTACAGTAATTTGAATCTCAAAAGTTTGAAACTGAGATAACTTCTTGTTTACAAGAAGATGACAGTATCAAAGTTAAAAGTTGAATCTGTGCTTGTTTCTCAAGTTCTTCAGTGGTAGTTCCAGAAGAGTCCCCTATGACTTTATAGAAAGAGTAGTTTTTGGAATGTTCTAATGTTAAGCTCTACAAAGTATACAACTTACAGAATACTGTATTCAGTTTCTATCATAATTTGGTTTCTACACTGGCATTTAAGAATTTATTTTGAAAATAATGTGCCTGTAAAGGACTGAATAAAGGAGAAGATTCTTCATGTTTGTTTTAGTGTATATGAAAGTATGAATTAAGGGATTCCTTTAATATTAATGATGTTTGCTTCTTTGTTGCCAATGCATAAGTATCAAAATATGTAGATTCTCTTTCATGCCTGGATTTCTGATCCTGCTGAGAAACTATTGTGCTGCTTGTGCATCAGAGACAAACATGCACATGTGCATCCCATGAGACTGGGAAGAAATGGTTTGTTGGTTTCTTAGCGCTTCCGATGCTGTTAAACCCCCTCAAAGCACTGTCCTGTAGATATCATCAATGGGGGAGGTGGCCAGCTTTTTAGCAGCTGTTGATGGGAGTACTTAATAGCTTGAAAAAACCCCAAATTGCATTTGAATTATTTGAAATAACATTTCTTAGTGTTTCTATATATATTGAACTCTTCAGAAAGAATCTCACTGAGCAAGCATGTACAAGCATTTCAAAGATGAACACTGTTGGTCCCCATGTTACTAGGGCAAAAAAACCACAGCACCTTGACTTTATAGAAGGCATCTGAAGTGCTGTCACAATGTTGTGATAAATATTAACATTACTTATAAATTTTAATTTTGCTACATTTCTGAAGAGTAATCATATTTAGGAGCATAATTCCATGCCCAAAGTCTATAGTAAACGTATGTATTTTTGATTTGTGTTTTGACATGTTATTGCTTTCCATGTCTCTCATACGAAGTGTGCCCCCCTTCCCCC
>JANZLQ010000007.1:18999948-19053705 GCA_026212715.1 Elanus axillaris | reverse complement strand
CACTTTATTTTTAAAGAGAAAAAAAGTAATATCCCCCCCTCCCCATTTGGCTTTGGCAACTCATGAGAGCTGACTCTGAATGATTTCTTTCTCTTACTCTTAATGGGACTGACACTACATCATCTACTTATTGTTCAAATAGATTCAAGAAATTTATCTCTTCCTGCATCTCAGTGACAGAGAGGATGTGCTGTGCTGATTTTGTACTTGGCAGGTTGTACAGGACATAAGGCTTTTGCATTGCATTATTACTGCTGGCAGAGCAGAGCCAAAAAGATGGATGATTTGTTTGTAGTATTGCCTCCTATTCATTTCGCTCTCTCTCACCCAGCCCCGTTTTTTCCCTGTGCCCATCCTTAGAGAACTGCTTCAGCTTAAGCATCTCCCCTGGTAAAATAAAATTAAAGTGTTCCAAACAAAAGTTTCCTTAGACAAGAAGGCTACCAAATAAGCTGCATTAATTCTCAGAAACATTTTTTGTATTTCCGATCAAAAGGCTGTGCTTGTGCATTGGTAGGATTTTATCAGGGGCAGGATGAGGTGGCACCTTTCTAAGCCAAGGTGTTTCATTTTGTTTTGTTTCTTCAGCAGGAAATGCCTGAGCAAAAAGGATCCCCTTTGCTGCTGCGTGTCACATTGCTTCTGTTGGAGCCAAGCTTTGTTTCGCCACTCGCAACCCTGCTTGGCTTCTGACTCTGTGTATTGCTGTAATTTATGGATGCTAGAAATGCTGAATCTTGAAACCCTGAAAATACAAAGCTTTATGTTTTGTAACACAGACTGATCCCACATCATTTCAGGCTGCCACCTCTGCTCTTTTATGTTTTCTTTCTCATTCTGTGTTTGCCATGCCTTGCAAAGGCAAACTGTCACCTGCCCCAGCCACTGCTGATCTACCAAGTCTTTGAGAAAGAAGGAGAAATTTGTTAATGGTTAACTCCATTGCCTCCTACCATGTTCATCACTTTTAATCGTTGTGAAGGTGTCTAATTGTCCTTGTGTTGTGCTATTTTAGTCCTTGGAAACTTCTCCTCCATGGTGGTCCTTCAGGTATGTTTACCAACATTATTTCTGGAGGTGCCAGCTGTCTGCTGTTGCTGCTCTGCTGCAAGAGATGAACATCATAACACCGGACAAATGGGCAAAAGCTTTTGTGCACAAGCTGTTGTCACGGTCTCTTCTGCCTCTACACTTTTTTCTGGCTGCAGTATGTGCTTACTGTGTGAGCTGGGTTGAGCCATGGCCCTGGTGCTGCTCCCAGTCTGTGGGACATGACTGTGCTTGGCCCAAAGCCCTGGGGGGAATCTCACTGCAGTCCTCCACTACCTGATGGGGTTTTATAGGCAAGAGGGGGCCAGGCTATCTCTCTGGGTGCAGGGTGGAAGGACAAGAGGCCAGTAGTCACACACTGCCTCGAGGGAGATTGTGACTGGATGTGAGGAAGGAATCCTTACCCCTGCCAAGGTGGCTCAGGAGTGGCACAGGTTGGTCCAGAAGCCTGGGCAATCTCAATCCATGGAGATGGTCAGAGCATGGCTGGTCATTGTACTGAATGATCAGACCTGCTTGTGGCACGGCTGGGACTGGGGACACCCGGCCATGCTTTTCAGCCGTGGTGGTCCTGGGGTCTTCTGATCCTGTTAGCTATTTCTCATATAGATCTGCAGTTTCATCTGCTCGTGCCCTGTAAATACTCTCTGAAAGAGTATCCTTGTGTCTTCCTAGTCATGTGTGGCATTGGTGCCTGTAGGCTCTTGAATTTGGCAGAAATTTCCAGAAAACTGTGGTGCAACTGTGGATTCTGGAGCTTCATGCATTTTGGGTTTTAAAGAGCTGTGGGGGTATTCATTTGCCTAAGGATCACTAAGGGTAGGCTGTACCATGCTGCGAAGGAAGGGGAAACTCTGTACTGATAGACGTCTTGCTACTCGGTTGGTATATCATTCTCCAGACAATTTAGATTTTCTAACTGTAGATCCCAGCTCTTCACCTATTTGTACTTTGATTATATTCTGAGGAACTCACCAAAGCATCAGCTGAGGGACCACAAGGTGCAACTCAATGTGTTCTTGGAAAGCTGGATGTGTCTCATAGAAGAGATGTTTTTAAAGAGTAGCCATGGCTTTATCTTTGAAATATGGGCTTTTCACATAGATATTCCTTCTCTGGATAGCTTTAGGGTACTATTGAAATTTTGTACAGAAAATTGGCATTTATTTTATTTAATAATAATAATAATAGTCCTTGTAGAAAAAAAGGCCAGCAAAATCACTGCTATTTTTTTGTGTGAAATGAAGAGCCACAAAGAAAACTGGATGAGGCCCAAGCACTGCTAGCAACACTTTAGAATCCATTAATGCAGAAAGGGTTACAAGATTGGACCATAATTATCTAACGTAATACCAATTTAAATAAACAAGCATTTTCTTTTGACTGGATTATTCCTATTGGAAGCAGTTTATAATTCTACAAATACTAGAGTTTTCTGAAGAAAACCACTGCAAAACTCTCAGTGAAGGGAATAGGTAAATTGGCTTAAAAATTCCACCATCTGGATACAATCTGGAAAATTGGTCTTTAAAACAGATAATAATAATTTAAAAAGCTGTCATCTATTTTTCAACTCCAACTGTTGTTCTCAGTGGAGTCTAGGTTGGAATATGGCAAATACTTTAATTGAATTCTTGTCCCTCTACACTAAGTATGATACCCTTGGTGTATGTTCATGATGTGTGGTTTTACAGCAAGCAAATTTAGCCATGCAGTATTTCTTTTAAGGTTTTATAGCTAACAAATGCCTGAAATGGGGCAAGAGAGATATGAAAAATTGCACTAACTAAGCAAAAAATCTGAATTAAGTAAAAATAGAAAAAATTATGATGGGGAAAAAATGGTGGTGTCCAAACTTTAGTGTTAGAGTTATAAAAAGGTACTCGGAGTCATCAGATTTTTCCCATTGCCCAAAGCTGTGGGTAAAATATACTCCTGTAACATTAATTAAAATCTCTGCATTAAAATTGATTGCATGTATTTCTAGATTGTAATTGGTTATAGCACCTCAAAAGTATGCAGATACATGGGATGAAATATCTAGTCTATGACGTGAAGGGTAAGCAACTGAATGGCATGGGGGAGGTAAATCATGGTGTAGCAAACCCTTAGAGTTTGGCAAATTGGTATCTGAATTAAAATTTAGCAGAAACTCTGTTCTTCAACAGATAATCAACAATCAAGACACATCCTGCTGTTCTTTCAGTTTGTCTTCCAGGTCTCCTTATTTAATGGTTTTCTTTCAGAGATCATCTCAGTACATTGCTGAGACCATATAAGTATTAATAAGCATTTTTTGCAGTTTTTGAAGACTGGAAAATGGAGCTGCAAAGTGCAGAGCAATTAACCCCAGGTCACCAGGCAGTGCAGCTATTGGAAGGGGCCTGCTCCCAGCACCACGCTCAGCCTGCTGGCACACTGCTCTGTGGAGGAAGGTCTCTTCTCCTCTTCCTGTGCCTGGTGAGCTGGGGCACTTCCCAGGCTTCTCGCTTGCCCTGCTCAGCATTTAAATTCAGCAGCAAATGTGCGAATCATAAAATGCTAATGCTGGACTCAACATGTAAATCTGGCCTTGGGCTTGTTTCTAGGGCGTCCACTTCAGGCAAGCTCAAATCGCCCCTTAGGATCTCTGTGCCATGACACAGCATCCTTGTGTCGTGATGCTTGACCTCTGAGGCTTCCTGCCTGCCTCTCTGGTCCTTGTCTCTGAAGAGCTGTGTGTTTGAAAGGGCTAAACACTTCTGCTGGGAATGGCAAAAATGGCCTAGATGCATTCAGTTCAAAACATTAGGGAGCTGTGCTTGCTCGGCACTGCAGCTTTCTTTGGCAAAATAAACGGGGCCATATTCCCATCTGTCATAACCCTGGCGTGTTTCTGTTGAAGTGAGCTGATGTATACCAGGAAGGGTCTGACCCATTGCAGCTTGAGTGAGGAGTTAAGAACATCTGCACATTTTATGAGAGAAGTAAACGATGAACTTGGTGATATCATGAGGAGGAAGGCAGCTATTTTACCCTATTCAGTCAGAATGAAAAATAAATATGAACAAGCTGTATGAAATTTTTAGGGTTCTCTTCTTTCTTTCCCTATGTGGTAGCCCTGAACCAGCCCTCCCCTTGCTGTCTTCTTGTCTTCTTGCACTGGAATAGTCCTGAGCTTTGCAAGAGTTCAGATAAATCCCAACAGTGAATTTTGATGTAGCCTTCTAAGACATAATGGACGTGTACCACTGAGCTCAGACTTTTCTGCAGGGGGTTGAAATCCATGTCTGTATATTAATGTTTAAGCTCCTCTCTAGACTTTTTTCATCAGACTTCAGAGGTGAGAGAAAACAGTTTGGAAATCATGTTATTTGTTGTTGCTGCTGCTTTTTACCTCCTAGAAGCTATTGGGAATTGATATTAATAAAAAGAAGAGGGAGGTCTGCTTTTTTGTGGTGATGCATCTTTTAAGTTAGTGAAAATTGCTGACTTGGAACCTGGTGTTACAGAAAATGAAAGCTCTTCGCAAGTTGTACATTATGGTTTTGCAGGTGATAAACAAGGCAGCTCTTCCAGGCAGAACTTTAACAATATTGTTCCAGTCATGCTTTTTTCTCATTATAAATCATGTTCTCCAATTATAGCTAAAATTTTGTCCCTTGTAGAAAACAGATCCCTGATATGCTATGATATAGCACCAGCACAATCATTTTCAGGAGTGTCAGTAGAAACATTTATTTCCAGGACTAAGATTAAAGAACAATCTAAAATCAAATACTTGGGGTTTTTTTTTTTTTGGGTTTTTTTTTTTTTTTTTTTTGGTAGCTGAATTCCTGTCAGACCTGAACACTGATTCTTCTGGAGCTTGGCTTCTCAGTAATTATCTCTGAACGAGCCTTCCAATCAGGATTTGAAAAGTTATAGGATCAATCCTTATTTTGAGTGACTTTAAGAAACAATGACTTAATTTATTAGTTGGATTTTTTCCACAATCTTGCATAGGAGAAAAGTCTCCTGTTTGCTTTGCAGTCAGTGCACAGACTGTATATGTGGATGCACTGGCAAAATGATTGTCAGTAAACCAGGCTAAGCCAGATAACGTGTCCGTGCAGACTGGTTTTCAATCCAGAGAATAAATATGAGACTAGATTCAGCGATCTCATCTGAACGATTGCAGTTTACTCTGAGATGGTTTCATGCTTCCTGAAGTAGTTTTCTTCCTGACAGCTCTGGAGGGCAGCATTGCACTTTGAATGAGAGGAGGCATGCTCTTTACTCCTTCATTAACAGAAAAAATGAAAAAGTGAGTAAAAGAAAATAAAAAAAAAATATGCGTGGGGGGCAGGGGTACAGGGACAAAACGAATGAGAGAGAAAAACCCAAGGAAAAAAAGCAAAAGAAAAAGAATACTTCTCATGGAGGGGTGTGGGGTGGTGTTTTTTGTGGTTTTTTTTGTTTTGTTTTGTTTTTTACATTGTGTACTCCCTGCCAGAGTGTGTAAACTATAGTACAAAAGCATTGAGATATTCCAGGATATGCTATGCTGGACAATTAATAACTTCCTGAAATGGAAGTATTTTTTCCCCTTCTTCCCCATGATCTCCTGTTATTCCTTGCTTATCCATCTCCTCGTCACATTTTCTGTTTCTAAACAGCCACCTGGAGTATTCATTTAAAGCAACTACTAAAAGATTAAATTGGAAGCATGCTTTGCCTGCAAGTTGCCTCTTAAAACAAGCAGCCTAAGAGCACTGTAAGTCCGTCTGTGCCTGATGAGAGCTGTATAAGCAATGGTTCAAGGCTGCTGGGAGGAGGAGGTTAAAAGCCCTTCTTTTCTTTCCTTCTGTTTCTTTCCCCCATCTTTTCTGTTGCTGCCATTCTTAGCTGACCTCATCTCATTCAGATCTGAATTGTACCTTCAGCCAGGGGAAGTAAACACACAGCCTCAATGCCAGGATAGATAGGCAAGAGCATGGTAACTTGGAGCGGTCCGCCCTGCATTCCAGCAGGCTGCTGCTGGCTGGTGCAGTATGTGTGCAGCCTTTTTCTGCAAGTTCTTTGTTAGTGACTTTGTTAGTACCATCCATGGTCCAAAAGATGTTCTCAGACTTTCTGTAAGTGGGCTTAGGTCACATGAAGCTGTGGCACTTCATGAATTGGTGATCAAAGTGTTTGTAATCCAGAGTCAGGTCCAAGTACTGAAACTCAAACCTACTTTTGCATAAAGTTTGCATTGGTATTGCAGCTGAGGTTCAGGACAGTTCCCTTCCCATGTGATACCCTTCCCCTAATATGTAATTTTGAAGCCGGGGGTGCCTCAGGCCATTTCATGTCAATGTCTCATTTGCCTGATACATGAGAGAGTGCAATGCAGGACTCATTGGTGCTGTGGGAATGGTAGTGGAACAAGCCCTTGGGGTTTGTGATGGTCTGTCTGTATGTTGCCCAGCATGTTGTGTTTATGGAGCATCAGTTTCTGTTACTTAGCCAGAGTCAGGCAGGAACTTGACAGAACAGATTTTTTTCAAAAAGACTTTAAGTCTAGAAAGCCAGAAGTTTCTTTCAGAACGTCTTAGATTGGGACAAGTTTCTTAGGCTGGAAATAACATATGAGAAAGAAAGAAAAAATCATCTTGGCTGAGACCAAGGTTGGAGACCATGGTCTACCCAGTTCAGCAAGGAGGCTGGGGTCTGGTATCCCACATGACAGGTGAGACCTTAAGCTCTGGCCTGTTGATAGTCTCCTGCTTTGCACCTGCTTTTTGTTTCATTATGGAAAAAAATTCCAGAGGTTAAGACTTGTCCTGATGTGATATAGGAAATCTTTTGAAATTTTCAATTCTTTTCCAGGAAGAGCAAACTATTTCTCATCCCACATTAAGCTCTACAAATATGTGTGAAAACTCTCACAAGGACAAGCCTTTATGTTTGAATAGCAACCTTGTAAATGGCATTGATTTAATTTAAATGAGAAGTTATTCTTTCCTCATATATTTATACCTTTTGGAAAGAAAAAGGCAACATGAGGAAATGTTTTACTTTGGCTGAAAGTACAGATAGGGCAGGGTATAAAAGACCACATGAAGATTAATCGCTCCTGTTGAAATTTAGCTTGACTGCACAAGGTGAGACAGTTTAATTATATAATCACAGTGCTGCCTTTAGCTTTTGAAGCCAGGAATACAGTGATTTTGTTGCCTTTCCCACCCTCCTGTGTTTAATTTATGTGACTTCTTGTACCTAACCTTCCTGCCCCCTGTTTGAATAGGAAGAGTGATTAAAATTTATTTCTTGGAGTGATGGTTTATCCTTGTGCCTTTTGTATGTCTCATGTCAGTTTTAACTGACGGACTACACTCGTTACGATTGATGGAGTGCTGTGATTTACTGAAGGCTTTGGCAGTTGTCGTAATTGTTTATTCACTTGAATTCCAGAAGAGTCTAGAAGCATTGAAATGGGATCAAGGTCTGCTTTATAAGAGCTATATAAAAATGCTGTGTATTTATCTGTTTCAATGTCTTTTCCCTTCTTTGGTACATGTCTTCTTCCTCTGACAACTAGTTTTCTTGTGATTTGACTCAAGCCTTAAATAAGACCTCTTTCCTACTACTCCAAGTCTATTCCAAGGTTGCATTGAAAGGACAAAATCCATTCTTCTAAACCTGGTGAGAATTAGGGGCAGATTGTACTGAAGTCACAGAAAACTTCCTGTAGGCTTTGGTTGGCCTGCAGGGTATCTGTCAGGCAGATGCTTAATAGTGTGCAGCAGTTTCAGATGTGTAATTCATTGCAAGTGATGTTGCTTTGCTTTAGCAGACTGCCTGGTGAGCCTAGCATACTTACTTGTTTTCCTAAGGGCATTGCTTTATTCCCTTGCCTGCGGGCTGTCCGGCCACTTGGTCTGGGCCTTCTGCTGTAGCTCCTTTCACTTGATGATACATGATTGTGCCCTATAACCCTTGTTTTAGGTAATAATAACACATAGCATTCTCTTGTAATAACTTATTTGTGCAGCTTTGCAACCTGTATTTCAAAATGTTGGTTTATGTACCAATTAATAATTAACTGGTGTTAAGTAGGGGAAAAGCATGCTGCTATAGCTGCTGTTGTGTCAGGCTAAGGGATGCATGGGAAATGGTTTGAAACACTTTGTGTGGTTACACCCCTGTTAGGGCACACCTTGCTCCTCTCTGGTGATAAGAGCTGATTTTTGTTGTTGTTTTGTTTTTCTGCTTAGTTGTCTGCCTGCATGTTATTCTATGGTTGTACCTCCCAGCTGATCATACCTAACTCAAACTGTTTTTCCCTTTCCTGATGACTTTTATGATGCAGAGTTTGAACTTTGGATGCCATCCCCTTCCATCTCATGAAATATCAGTAGTGCTGTATGCAGGGTTTTATTGGTTCCTTAGCTGCCTTCATAACTTAGACAGAAGCAATCTAGAGATTTGCTGGCAGTTTGTGAGTCAGGAACGAGAGGGGAGTGAAGCAATCCAATTTCTGTGACACTGTATTAGTAATATTTATTGCATCTTGGCTGCATGGCATTGTTCATTCATCAAGCTTGCGCTGTATGTTGATGGCTGCAGGGTTCTATCAGTCCAACAAAGCAAAATTTGGTTTCTCTGCTTAATAACTGGTTTTCTATTTACAACTTACCTTTAAAATAAACTTTCTCATTTCATCAGCACAAGGGATATTATTGCCGCAGTGATCTTATTGATCGCATTTTATCTAACTTCCAGAGAAATGGCATCTTTAGCTAAATGGCAACGCTTATTGATAGCATGTGACCTAAGGTTTCAAAAAATTTACTTCATTACAGGACTTAGTGTATTGCTTCAACGTATTGCAGTTTTTCTCAGGATCTCAGTCCAGTATGCAAGGCAGAATTATTTTGTGAATGAATACAGCATTTTCTCAAGTGAGATATTGACCAGCTATTGGCAACTAGTACCTCAAATTATCCCTTTACAATGGACACAAGTGGAAATATAAAACACACACACTGAAGTATAAGGAGAAGTATTATTCTCAACCTGAATTCAGGTTGCTGGGACAATAAGCAGTCTGTCACACTGGTAAAATTCCCATTAGATAGTGTTGGAAGCAATTGCAAGGTTCAGATACCCCCAGGGCTCCTCTCAAAGCCTACTGGTTGGTGTCTGCTTGGAGACCTTGTTCATGCCGTTAATCCCCTAAAACTCTAAGCAAATATTCTTTTCTCATGAGTACTGGTGCTGTGGGAAGACAAACAGAATGTTCTTGTGGAGGGAAATCCACATGGAGTTAACAGCAATAAAGCAGCGCTATATTGGCAACAGTAAGTAACACCTTCTCCCTCTCCCTGTAACTCCAGGGTTGCTCTGGGTCGGATGTCTAGTGGCCCACGTGCGCTTTGGGCATGCTGACATGGCATTTACCAGGCAGATGGGAATTCACTCCTGGACTATGAATGGACACAGATCATTAATTTGGTCACAGCACGATGCTTGTGTTATCCCATGCAGAAAAGGCTGTGTTGTGCCTTTTGACATACCACTTTCCACCTTCCTGTTTAGCTTCACTTGCTGCTTATTACTAGTTGATAGAGAAATCCCAGATGCATCTGGCAAGTCCACCTCCAGATGCTAAGGGTAACTTTTGCTCAGCTACTGTGAAGGATGCTTCAGTGCTTGGTTGTATTGCATTGGTACCTCCACCTGTGAGATAGCCTCTGTGCCCTCACCCTGCTGCCTCCAAGCCCGGGAGTGAAGCCTGCAATGCTGCAGTCCAATGGTGCTGCTTTTCCAGCTCTTTCCTTTCAGCCACCTGCACATTAGAAAAGGGAGATCCTCACACGGACACCCTCAGCTCCATTGCTGTCTTCTGCAGCTCTGGTGGGAACCCTGAACTTGGCCACCACCCATCTTTGGCCAGGGTGCCAGCTTCCCTACTTTTCTTCCACCATTGGGATGGGGGAAGAGGGCAATTAGTGGATAGCTGGGGCTACCAAAATTCCTGTCTCTGCAAAATGGCAGCTTGCTTCCTATTTCTCCTCTTGCAAGATGTGCTGGTGCAAGGCCACTGGGAACAGGTTTTCCTCAGGAAGGTGCCTCACTTCAGAGAAATTATATATAGTTCTGTTCTTGTGCTCTGTAACAAGGATCATAAGCTTAAATGCATTTTTAATGAAGAGACGCATCTCCAAAGGTAGATAAAAAACACACAGGACAAGCTCTCCTCCTTTCCTGAAGGGGGGAACCTTGCTTGCTCTTTCTACTGTCGATGCCAGCTCTCGGAGAGCTGCTTCCTTGCAACTCTTAGGCCAGGGGACTACACTGAAAGCTACACTGGTGTTTTAGGGCTACAGACTTTTAGAGATTTCCTTTATTTTATTACACTTATTTTCTACTTCCAAAAACCCTTGAGTGAAATATTTTACTATTATTTGCTCCACTTCAAAGAACTAAATGCTTTTGCACTGAGGATGCAAGATCGCAGGTTATATTGGGGTGTACAGCTCTGCCCACACAAAACTTAATTGAAAAATGAATTTTTGTTTGCATACATAATAAGCAGGATGGATTGTCTGGAGTACCATGTGTTTCTTTTTGCCAGGTCAAAGTGTGATCTGAAATCGAATATGAGTTTTTTGTGAACCAGAAGTTGGGGAAACTAGGTTAGACATTGGTAGATTTACACTCCTGGAAAGCAATAAAGGCAAGAAAGAAACTATTCTCTGCCGCAGCAGTGCTTCCCTCCTGTCACTTAAACCCATCAGGGTTAAAAAGATTGCCCCATCTGAAAGAACATGGAGCCATTTCTGCCATCCGCATATATAGAGAGGGTAGGCAGCTGGGATGAGAGTAAGAGGACTAGAAGCAATTCCTTTGCTCCAAATAAATGGATAATAAATCAGAAACTGGTAACCAGACCCTGTAGCAGAGGATGAAGGTTTATTTTAATCTTCTTCAGAAAGTGTCCAGCAGCTGAGCAGATATTCTTCTGAAAACTTTAACCAGAAACCAGCTTATTACTTGAGTGACATGCCCTTTTTAAAACACGATGCTTCTTTAAAACCTAAGCCTTGCTTGATTTCTGGGTCTGTTTGGCTATGTTATACTTTGAGCTCAGATGGTGTAGAGATTTCCTGGAAGGAAACTCTTTAGTTCCTGGGGATTTCTGACTTTCTGCAACTTAAATTGGACATCGGTCCTCTCTCCATGTCAGCCTGCTCAGCAAACAAGATGGCTGGTGGCACATAAACCAGAGATCAGGATTCTGTGTGACTAGTAGGAGGTATCTCCTCAGGGAACGGCAGATGTGTGTAATATATTTGTTACAAAATTCGTTGAACCTCTTAATGAATATGCTTGAAGTATTTGTCAATAAAACAAAGGGAACAAACAGAGCATGTTATTAATTAAAAATTCAGACAAGGATTTATTTTAATAATTATTCCTTTGCTTCCTGTGGGGTTTTGGCACAGGAAATAGAAGCATTCACCAGAGTTGTAAGATGTGTTTAAAAAAATGTATTTTGAAGATGGCATAGGAAAGGACACTAGGGAATAGAAAGTGACCAAATTGCTTTAATTTGTAATCAAAACAATTGCTCCTGGAGAGCTATGAACAGAATTTCATTTGTCGAATCCATTAGTTCACTGTCAATAAACTCCATTAAAAAATCACTTATTAGATTGCAGGATTTTTTGTAATAACTAGTGTGTGCAGGGAGCATGTATATTTGCAGGTGCTTGTAGAGTAAGAGCAACAGCATGGGGAAATCTGCACAAAGAACAACTGCAGGTTTGCTGCCTAGTAGTTCTTAAAACAATTGCAATGTTTTCCAAATCCTATTTCCTGTTTGCTTTGCAAAATGATATGGAGATATTTCTTAGGAGGTGCCTGGTACTAACGTGTCTATCAGAGCTCGGTGGGGAGGCTACCTGGGGTGTAACTCTTGCTGCAGTGTTCTTGCTTATTACAAAAGTGATGTCCTTCCTGACTGAGCCTTTATAATCTCAAGATGTGCTGTTTCTTCTAGTGTTTAAATGGTTTGCTCAGGAACCAGCCTTGTGGTGTCATACTATGTGCGTGCGTGTGCATGCATATTTGTCACTGTTAAGCCCTGTGACCAATTACAGCCCTACCTGTCTGCGCAGTTGCAATCGCAAACTAAGACACTTCTCATTAATTTTATGAAAAGAGATGTCTGGAGAAGACTTATGTTGATGGACCCCCAAAATGCTGCTTTGTGAATCTGGCTATTTTGGACACAGGGGAAAGTATCAGGTGGAGAGGGGCTGGAGGTCTTTCTCCCAGAGGAAGCACTGACCAGATCCTGCATGTTTTGGGGCATTGGGGAACCCTGCTTCGCGGCATTTGCCTGTGGGTAGAGAGGGAGTCTTTGCTGGTCCCAGTGGCCTGGAATCCCAGGATGATGAATTTTTCTGATAAATTAAGGTCAAAACTTTAAAACTCAAACTCTTCAACCTGTGAAACGCAGACAAAGTAGCATGGGTACTTCTCGTGGCTTGTCTTGGGCAAAATGGCCCGGATGGCAGCAGCTCTTGGGATGAGGCATGTGAGCACATACCCACTGTGTGTGGCAGAAAAGCTTAAAATCATCTGCTGCTGTGCGGAGCAGCGTGGGACAGGTGAGGCTGGGGTCCTGTGGGAGGGCGAGCCATGCTCACCGGAGCGAGTGTGCACCCGCACGTCCCTGCGCATGGGGGTAGGGAGTTGGTAGGATTTAGTTGTAGAAAGATAGATGGAAACTTGCTTGTACTTACTAAGATTTTGAAATAGTCCAGTACTGTGGTTTGTCCTTTGTGCTGCTGATACTGATCCTGAATGTTTAGTTCACTGATTGCTGGTTAATTAGGTGTCATTAATAAATCAATAAACTACTTCAATCCTGATTTGATTTAAACCATGTGAGATGAGCAGGTTTTCCTTGTCACAAGCAACACTACATCTTGCAGAATATATGTGGCCAGGGCACCTCAGCAGTATCATATCTTGCAACTGTTGGCAGAAACCTAAACTACCGCAGTCTCTGTGGCTGCATAAACCCTATAAAAACTTTTTTTTTTTTTTAGCAACAAGACTGTTCTTGGGCATAGGGCAGCACTTTCTCTAACCTGTTTCTGCTGGTTCCTGATAGACTTGATGCCCCAATGACTTATAAGTCGGAATATTTGAAAACAATTGTGAAGTATGCTATGATGTATAGTTCCCAAAGTGCTTGCTGAACTTGTGAAAATAGAGCTAAAACTCACAGACGTTAGTCTGAACAAATCATAATAAGAGGTTAAATTAGTAGGTTATCATGTGTTGCTGATTTATTTCTTTGCTTCTCCTGCTACACAGTTAGGAGTGCTTAGATAATGCTAATGCATCTTTTTCTTACGTTTACATTTTCTATTGTAGCTGTGGTCCTTATATTGTTTTTGCACCAGATGGCTGCAAATGTACTTGTAGACTTCACAGACACTGAAGCCAGAATGTTGTATAACTTGTATGTTCCCATGCAACATGTACATATGTGTGCGATTCTGCATTGAAGTAAGAGACCAAGTGCTGGTAAGAGCAGGCTTCAAACACGTTGTCTCTGCTGTGCTGTCATCTAATGAAATTGCCTTTAAACTTCAGCATAGAGGTTTTGCTTATCTGGAGGTTTTGGCATTTCAGTAAATCAATCAACTTTCTACTTGAAGCATTCTAAGCCATCTCCTCTTTTTGCTCAGCTTCTATGGTGGGGAAGATAAACTAAAATCCTGCTATTCAGACCACGATATTGTGGTGGAAGTTCTTTTTGAGCCTCTTGGCAACAGGAGTGTTTGCTTTAGAGCTCTACATCATATTGGAATCTATGGAGAGCCATTCTTTGCCTGACAGGAGATTTATAAAAGGCAGCATTAGCTGCAGCTTCCAGTCAATATGTTTCCTTCTCATTGACACAAACAAACCAATAGTTTTGAAATATTTAAATACAACACTGCCTTTTAAAAAAAATCATTAATTTTTCTATCACTGCTGGAAGTGATAATATGATGAAAATAGATTTGAATAGAACAGCAGGACCTAGCTGAAATTACTGCTTAATTTTCTCCATTAAATTAGAAGCAGAAGAACAGAATGAAAAAAGGATTATATATTTATATATATTATTTGTGAGAAATATAAATGCCCTCAGTTCGATTTCAAAATACCTACCTTTCTTGAAGTCAGACCTCTGAATCCCAGCAGAGTCACTGTTTTATTCTTTGAAGGACTCAGTAAGCTTTTAGGATTCTCAAAGGAGTCTTTACAAACAGATGATGTTGAAGAGAAGACAGCACTTTTCTGAAAGGGCAGAAACTTGGACTTCCTTTTTCTTCCTGTCCCAAAGCATATGGAGCAAATCCTTCCATTGCTTTCCATGGGTTCCCGTCAGTGGGTACATTTAAACCACATAGTACCAGAGAGAAGGAAAATGTAGTCCCGTAAGCTGGAAAGACAGCAAAAAGAAAGAACAAGGGCCATCAATATCTTGCATTTAGGGTGTTTGCTGTCTCTGTTGGGCAATAACATTTTCATACAACAGGAAATCCATGGATTCACAGAGTTTTATTCTGACTTCTTTGGTTAATTTTTGGATTGGGTTGTTCTATAACCTAACTGATTTTAAAAGCAATTGGCAGTCCTGCTCATTTTTGACAGAGTCCAATATTTTAGTAGGATTTTCTTTTGCTTATTTATGTAGGTTTCACTGTCTGTTGCTCACTTTACTGATTTAGTGTTCTCTTTGGTCTGAATTTGTGGTGTGGCGGCCACTTGAGCACACCACTGGTACACTTGAAACTGTCTGTCTTGTGGTCAAACCAAAGTTGAATTTGTGTACCAGGGCACAATCTGGAGTGCCCAGGTTGCCATGTGGCTGCTAGATAGATACTCCAGCAGTTGGCCCTCTGCACATGTGTGGCTTGCACTGTACTGGCAAGTGCTGCAAATTTTACTGGTGGCAAAGATATAATGTAGATATGGTCCTACAAACATAAGACTCCTGCTGATCATATCTTGCTCCTGCCCTCATTACCAGTTTGTAATGCAGCTCTACCTGTTTATTGCTATTTCAAAGGAGGCACCAACTAGAATGTTGGCAACCATTGTTTATTTTTAATAAATTTATCATTACTTTTTCTAAGACATATTTTGAATTAGTTACAGTCATTACCTGGACTCTGGAGTAAAAATGACATTTAAAAGAAAAATAATATATTTTTAGATTTTGTTTCTCATTGCTTCTCATGATACAGCATGGGTTTTTTTTGAGAAGAATGTCTGGAGAAAACTCTTCTGTTGTTGGTTGGACCACTGGTATTTATTATGATTGTAGCAGAGTGACTCTGAACACATTTAGATTACTTGACAGGAAGAAGGCAGAATTCCACCTAGCAGTAATACATTTGTGGCAATGCCTTCCTCTAAGACTACTGTGTGTGTTTGTAGTCTGTGACTGCCTTTATTTTACAAATATGGCAGTCAGAGCTCTTCGAGTAGAGGCCTGGAGCTTGTGGTGGGGGTAAAGCTGGAGGACAAGTGGGTACTGGTAAGCACTTTCAGAACTAACACATGTATCTTGGATTTCTGTGCTGGATGACTGATGGTATTGGAAAGAAATCTTAACTATGGCAAGAGGGACTGAGTTTTAATAAGAAAATATCCATGTTCAAGCCTACAGTGTGCTATTCTTGTTCTGTGCTATGTGTCTAAGCTGATCTCGGTGGGCAGGGAAAGCGCACTAGACTCCTGCTGTAAATGTGCATGCATATCAGTTATACAACTAAAGGCAGAGTCTCGTAATTAAGGATTAGCACAAAAGACAAAGCATTTTAACATTTTTGAGAGCAACATAAAGCATGAGAAGTCACAAGGCACAAAACTTTTTTTAATGGCTGTTCTTAGCTTTATTCAAACAAGTAGTCCTCTTAAATTACCACCTTCACAGATGTAAAGTTAAGTCTGTGTACATGTGACCCTAAATTATAAGCAAAACATGTAATATCTGAAGTATATTTAAGTCTCAGACAAGTTTTTTTTAGGCAGGATAGGAAAAATGAGGACTGTGTAAATGATTTCTTTGGGTTGGTTTGTGAATTAAGCTTGTTCCGTTTTCTGCAGAAAAACAAGGTGGTCTACTCCCTGCACCCCCTGATTATCAAGATATTTCAAGGCTGCTATATATTTTAATTAGCTGTGTGTTAAACTCTACATCTTACAGGCCACTGGGAACTGATCTGAAGGATCAGACTGATAAGTGTTTAAAATCTCAGTTCAAAAGTTACCAATGACCTTCTTGTTGTAGTACTGCTAAGATTTGGACTTACCTGTGCTGCTCATTGAAATGATTGTTGATGAACCATTTAAACTGGATCTTGAGTTGTGGTTAGTGTTGGAGAAATCCAACAGATTTCTGTTAGCTCTAATGTACTGTCTGATATGACTTCTTTGCTGAAGTTTTTCAAATCTACTTTTAAAGCAGAAGATAATCTTTGTACTCTGCCCACTAGATTTTTTTCTTTTTCCTGTTGATCTTGCTGTCCTCTTTGGATTTATCTTTGATTTAATGTCACTGACACTGAGCATGTGTATGCCCTTTACATTTTGATCACAGTCTCTTTCCATTGTCTAGCCTCATTTTTGTTGAAAAACAGCAACCAATGTCCACACTGGTTCATGACTCTAATGTATTATACATAAGTATTTTTAGGCAAGTTTCCCTGGGAAGTAAGACTTTATATGATGGTGAAGTTTGTAAGTTTCCTCCATTCCCCTTGTAAATTCTGAGGGGTGGCCAATTGCAACCTAATTAGAAAAGAGTGAGTATCTTAATTTTTTTAATTTAATTTCAAAGTTTGCAATGAGGGGAGTAGAGAGATATACATTAGCACTGCTGCTGAGGAAGAAATGATTCATAGCCTGGCCAGTCCACAAGCAGCTTCATACTCATCTCACTCTGGTGGAAGTGTCAGAAGAGTATGGAAATGGTAAAAAAAGAGAAGGGCAAGGCTCAGAGAATACAGATGAATGAGGAGCCAGACTTCATTTGTTCTGTTTCTCGGGGGGGGGAATTGTGGTGTTTCATTACTATTAAAATGGTAAGAGAGCAGATTGCTGCATAAAATAAGTGGGCAGAAGGAAAAGAGCAAATTCTCTTGTTTGCATGAAGTGGAGCCCAGTTTCTAATCTTTTTTCTGCACTTGGAAAACTGGGCAGATTCTTCACTGTAGGGCAACTTCAGGGGTTGTAATAAACTGTGCTGAGGACAGAGACAGTATAAAATTTAGGCAGCCACAAACAATTTCTTTTTCTTGCCCATCTGTTCTCATGCTTGTTAATGCAGAGTCTTCTCCAAGTCCACCCCCCAGATCAAGAGCAGTAATGAATATTGCCTCTTTGCAAGAGAGAGTGAACATGTTGTTAACATCGCTTAGGGTTCTCCTGTTGTTTAGGCTTTCATTAACTTGAGTGCTGGCAGTATTGCCAACAGGATGACAATTTATACCTTGCTAACCAGTACTGCTGTAAATGGTCACTGAGGCTGAGCAGTGTGATTGTTCTGAGGATGATGAGAAAGGATCTCATCTTCTCTTTCACGCTGCCTCAGCTGGCCCAAGTTGCCCATTACAGGTTTCACCATTAACATTTGCCTAGGAGTGCATAAAAAATTCATTATTACATGACCAAAACAATCACCTTTCCTTTTCCTTCCTACAAAAGAGCCTTGTGTTGTGTTTGCCTCCCTTACATTAATTTATGTCTCTTCTTCCCACTTGAGCTACCTCTGGCTCTTGTGCTTTTGGGCCATCCCACTGTGTGTGTATGTGTATGGAATGCTCCTTGTTTTCACTTCTTCTTATGGCCAAATTCTAGCTGCTTGGAAATTTGTATGAGAGACCTGTTGTTGCTGCAGCCCAAATTTGCTGTGCAACGTGTAAGAGCCAGTGGAGGCGAATTGTTTCAGTGAGCCTACAGATGGGAATTAAAGAAAAATTCCTTTTGAAAGGCCTTGAAGTATTTTGTGAATGTTATTCTGCAGTAGCTGTGAAACATTTTCAATTAACCCAACAGAAACGTTGGCCCTGCTTTTTCTGTTGATACTGCTCATCTGAACAGCAGCAACAGCAGTGCTAATTAGAGAGGACAGCGTGGAACAGCAGTCAGCGCTTTGCAGAGCTGTGCGGCTGGTCTTACAGCATTGTCATTAAGCATAACTATTTGCAGTGTGTCACTGCTGCGGTCGAGAAGATGCAACAAAGAAGCAGACCATGAAAGCAAATAGTTTGGAAAAGGAAACTTTAATTTTTTAATTTAAAAAAAATATTTTTAAACAAATAATGTCACTTATTGCTCCAAGGGAAATCCCGATGCTCCTTCAGGCTGCTGGGGCTTGGGGGACCTGTCCATGTTTGATGCTCAGGTCTGAAGTAAGAGTCAGGTGTGATGGCCTTACCAACACATCTTCTGCAGTGTCTGTTCCTAGTCACATTTATTACCTACTTGTAGTTCAGCTCCTCAAATCACCTAGAGCACTCAGTGCTGATGTGCCTCCCAAGCTATTGCCCTAGCAGGCATTCAACACATAATACAACTTGAACTGCATTTTATGAAGAAAATGGAACACAAACAGGGTGGGGGTGGTGTTTTTTTGTCAGGTCTTTAAAGCAGCATGGAATATAAGATTTCAGAATGCCTTGTTCTGTAAAGCAAATGCCCTAAGATTAAGCCACTGGAAAATTAGAAGTCAGAGGATGAATTTGTATGAAATTGAGAACATAATGTAAGACTCTTCATGTGATTGTTAGAAAAACCTTTATCACTAAATTGATCTAAACAGTTCTGTGTAAGAGCAGACAAATCTGCTAGGGGCTAATGCAATACAAATTGTAAGTAATAATTAATAACCACATCAAAAAAGATAAAGCAAATTGCCAATCCTGTTTTAGAAAGAGCAGCCTGATTATCTTAACATGTACTTCAGTGCAAACGTCTGTCCTTGGTTTCTGAATGGTACCTGCATTTTTTAAAGAGTTCAGGCAAAATTTTATGTTTCGCACTCTGTTTCCGAAGGTTCCTCTGAATTCTTTTTTTAAAAGCTAACAATTTTATTTATGTACACAAGCAAATATCTATTGACTGATCAGTTACTGCTGGATTTGAAATTGTCTGAGTAGTTAGAAAGAACCTTGTGAAAAGGACGTGGAAGAATTGCAGGCTTAAGTAAGAAAGTACAAGGTAAGTTAAACAATCTCAAGAAGAATCTTCTTTAGTCTGTTTTCTTGATATGGCATGCATGAAAATTGACCAGAGGTCTGAAATTGTACTTCTGTCTCTTCCCTTATTTTAAATTGAAGTTTTGTGTCTAGTTCAAGAGGTTACAGTCATATTTATTATTTATATTCATTAGAAAATAATTTTCATCAGTCAAGTAATTTTTCTTTAGTAAATGTGACAAATTCATTTGTGCTTATAAATCCTTTCCTAATTAATCTCTGACAGATGGTGCAACTGGTTTTGCCAAAGCTAACCTATAAGATCATTCATCTTCCTGCATAATTAACAGGGGGCTTTAAGTTTAGACTTTGAATATTGATTCAGTCACGTAGGAAATGAATTAATAATCAATCATAATGCAGTCTTGATAAATATATTAACAGCTTATTTAGAAACCTGTATGCTGGCCAAGTCCTTGCTGTTACAGTTGTGCTGCATTGTTTGTAAATTGAAAGGTTTTGGGCAAGTAATTCCAGCTTTAGTTAAAGTAGGATTTTCTGTGTTTTCCATTTTAAGAAGCATCTCATATGCTAGTAATTGCTATAAAGCTGCGTTGTCTTATGTAATGTGGTTTGTGCTGTGCAGTACACAAAATCCCCATCGTAATCAGTAGATACTTCTCTAACAGAAAAATACCCCCCTCCTTGCTATCTTTGAAATGCATATTCAATTTACAAAATCTGTCATCAGATGTTAGAAAGAAGGCATACAAGTTGCCACTAACCAGTTGCACTTGGATGTACACAGGAATCTCTAGAGATTAGAGGAAATCTGCTTACATACCATCACAAAATTAGTCCTTTGAAAGACTGAATTTCACCATTGTGCAAAGCAGTGTAAGGATCCTATGTATTTGTATTTACTGTCCGTGTTCCACATTTATTCTGAGTATGCATTGATTTTCAGGGTATCTTCATTGGCACCATCTCAGAGTGCTTTGAATCCATGTAAATAGATTAGTATCTCTCTTTTTCAGCTGGCCTTTTTCTTTGTGTTGAATGAGACTGCTCCAAATATGAAGTTGTACAAGTTTTATTCAGGTTCAGGGCTGTTCTGGTGAAAGATCTGGAAGCCAGCATCTAAAAAGTGTTAGTGTAACTGTTAATAGACTATTTGACTATTTTTTTAATCATCTGCTTTCTTTTATGTAATTCTCTTATTACTTCTCCTTGTTCAGTTCCCTTTGCTCCCCATGCCTTTTAAAAATTCTTCCATTGAAATAATTTTTATATTGAAACATTAAAACTTTGAAAAATATGTCTTTTTTTTTTTTCTTTTGAAATTACCAAATTTGCAATTTCTGGAGAAACTTGGTCTAAGAGCACTCTTCACAATCCTGCTCTTTCTGCCTGAACTCATGAAAACTTAATCTTAGAGGCCCCCTTCAATATCCTTGTCTTCAGCTGCAGGAATAATAAACTTGTTTATATCGGAGCTATAGGATTGAAAGCCTGATGCTGTCAAAAATGGGAATTCTCTAGGGTGCTGACGAATCAGGAGTACAGCTGCACTGGAAGAGTGAGAGAGGTTGTGTAGGAATCTGTCCCTTTGGAGGACAGGGTGTCAGCAGGACATACCTTTACTTTTTCCATGCTTGTTGGGAATGAGGTAAAGAATTTGGAAAAAATGGATTGCTAAAACACTTCTTGTTTCCAGTAATATTCCCCAGGGGAAAGTACACAATCAGCCTAATAAATAGGCATGGATTGAATTATTTAGTGTGTTTTTTTTTTTAATTATCTTTTGATGCTTTAAATGTTAAGCAGCATATTTTTCTGTGGTGTGCATCAGTCTACATGTTCTTTACTGTGCTAGTATGGTCCTGTCTAGGTTAATTACATTGAAGGCTCTGGCAAAGCCACAAGAGTGATCATATTTTGGAAGAAAAAAAATCCATGCAGTTTACAGCCTTCTCTGGTATTGTCCACCATAGGAGACATCCTAAAATGCAACCTCTTTGGAGCAGCCACATCTAAAATAATGTCACAATGAACTTAGCAGCAAGATCTTGCTTTAGAGGTGCAGGTCTGCTGTGGGTGCAATGCCCAAGCAGGCAGACATCACCGTGTGCTGGAGTGCTGAAGTTGGGCTTGTCCTCTGGTCAGCGTGCTACCTTGTCCTTTCTGGGGCAAATTAGACTCTTTTGAACTGTCCTTGGGCCTTTTGTGGGTTGTACAAGTCATTAGGTAAACCTGTCAGGGGTTAGCCGGTGACTCCTACTGCGTGCTGTTAGGAACATCATCAAAACCAAGCTACCCATTTTCTAGCTGCATTTACAGCCTATAAATCAGATGTGCACTTTTTACCCAGCTGAGGTGTATTTTGGAAACCATCCTAGAGCCCACAGTAATATCTAATGACCAGGTGATGCTGTCCACACAACTACCACAATGCGAAATTCCCCTTTTGGAAGGAAACTGAAATAACCCCCCAGCCATTAAATTACCCTTGTTTTGTTTGTATTTTTTGCTTGAGGGCACGGATTCTCTATGTTCTCCCTTAAATGTTATAATGGCATGTTTCAAAGGTAAGCATGTAAGCTGCTTCCCTCCCTCTTTAATTACAGATCTTTGTAAAGAATATACATGGGAGAACGAAGTGCGAGTTCTCATACATCCAAAATTTTCACTCAGGTTGAAGGATTGGTCTGAACATGAAGAAAGATTCTGAAACATGTTTATTTTAAAATCTGCTTGTGCAACCCTACAAGCTAACTGAATTCAAACCCTAGATCTCTATAAGAACTCAATAAGCTGCTTATAAAGGTCTTAGTTTTGCTCTTCTGCTTCAGTGTATTTTTTATGAAACATGAGAGCAGATAATTTACAGTAAAAGAACAATAAATCTGAGAATAATGAAATAATAATTCACTATAATTCTATTAAAGTTAGTCCAAACTCTTACTGTTTATTGTCCAACTGGTTAGATCGAAGGCAAACAATAACTGGCTCCTATAGTTTGTGAGAAAAGCTCTAGACTTTTTTTTTGGTCTAGGTATTTTCACAACTATTTTTAATGTAGTGTTTGGGAAAGGGCTCCAAGTCCCTCCAGGCTGTTCAGAAAGTCCTTAATTCTTCTTATTTAATTATTCTAGCGCACAAGGAATCAGTTACTTTCCAGATCTGACTTGATCTTGGAAACTGTTAAGTTATCAGTGTAAGACTGCCCAGGGTCTGTTGGCAGGACAGGCTGGCTTCAGCTGGATTAGGATATAGCCCAGATTCACATCCAGAAAACCTGTAGTGTGTAAATACCTTCTGGAGTGCCATTAGCCCTGGTTATGCTTCTGTGGAGAAATCCTTTTTTTTGTGTGTGTTTGCTTGTTTAATCCTGAGTAGTGAAACCTGTTGTCTTAAAACTTACTCTAGGCTGTAATTTGTACTGAAAAAATGTAAGTGTATGAATGAGGAAGGCAAATCAATTATATTAATCAAAGACAACAGGCTCATCTACTCTAGTAATGTGGGTGAGATGAGGACTGAGTTGTTTCATGATATGACAATAAACAAGTGGACATGCTCTTTCACAGCTAGACTTCTGCACTCTGAGTGCCTTTTGGGAGTAAAACACTAAAACAAATTCAGTGGAATGAACACTTGACCTGAAGACACTTTCTTCTTCAGACAATAACTTGAAAGGATTTCTGCATGGGAAGGGATCTGAGGAGACCTGATGCAGTGCTGAAACCCAGATCCCCTGTGCTGTTGTAGCCAGTTTCCTCTGATAGTCATGTGCTGGAGGCTGGGGCAAAAGCAGCTTAGGAGAGAAATTGTGACAGTACAATGTCAAAAGTACAGTGTCAAACTGGAGAAAGAATCATCAGTGGGTAATATATGAGCAGAACTGTTCAATGTTGGAAAAAGCCTGAGCAAAATGTGAGGGCAATGGCATTATTGATTTTGAAACCAAGACTATGGGATCTGATATACTACAGACATTTCTGCCTTACATTTTGATAGAAAGCACCCTCTCTTACTTGTACAAAACTACATTAATAAAGTCCTCAACAGAAAGAAAGAGGAAGACAACTTTTCTCCTTTGGGAGCTGAAGGCATCCCATGATATGAAGGTGCAAATCCAGGAAAATGTTTTTTCAGGGATGGTAAAAGCATGGCTATTTGTTAACAGTGTGAGCTGAGCTGGGGTGATCCAAACAGGAGAGGGCTGGGAGTTAGGGAGGTGCAAGGGGCTGTACAGCTATATGACCTGTGAATTGCTCAGGAAGTTTCCATATTTTCTTTTGAGAAATCCTGGGCAAAAACTTGGGTTCATGTGCAGTGAAATCACTGTGTCAGTAGGCCAAATGCACCATGCATGTGTTGCACTTGGGGAGGAAGCTGAAGTGGTAAGTCTGTAGCAACTGCAGGTCTGTTGGTGGCTGTGTAGCCAGACCCTACAGTGCCTGCAGTGTTAAGTCCAGGATGCATCACAGTCACTGCGCAAGTGACAGTGGCCATTTGTCTGGGATGCTAACTGAGCTGTTGGACATCCAAAATCTTGAAAAATGCACTGAACTAGGAGCTGCTAAATCCCCTGTGTGCAAACAGTAACTCAGCATGTGCAGAGTATCTAGAACTGACCTCTGCAGAATTTATTACCAGTGTTCCAAGTTTTCCCAGTTTCTTGGAAAGCCACTTGAATGTGGGACAAAGTTATGCTGAGAGACTGAAACTACTATCTGCATGAAAACTTCTTTCTTCTAACCAGTTTTGTTTCATATGCTCAATTCTGGAAGAGCAGGAAACTGCTCTAATTAGCCAAACCCTACTGACCAAACAAAGCACGCTCACTTTGGGAAGCAAAAGGTCTTTCCAGTCATCTGGTGAAGTTAATTTCTCATTAATTGCTCCACCTCTCTGCTCAGGTCAGATCTGTTACTGTGTTCAGCTTTAATGGCACATCTTATACATGGTGAGTGTATGGTAAAACTGTGCTTCAGTCAGCCTGTCTTATCCCCTTTCTCTAAAATGAATAAACTTTGGTGGAGTTTTGCCTATAGCCCGTATCCTCTCTGGCAGCTCTTCCTGACACTGATCTTCTGGCTCGAGATCTCTGACTGACACAGATACACTGGCAAAAGTGTGGAGAGAAGCCTTGGCCTTGAAAAATGTGCTGTAAAACTGCATAGCAATGTGGCTCGTTTGTTTGTGTAGCTCACGTTTAAGCAACAGGTTCCCATTTCAGCCTGAGAAATGCAGTTGCTCCCCTGTGCCCTTGTATGTTAGTATGTACGTTAAAACTATGCGGGGAAAGCGAGGCCCAAAGGTTGCAGGGTCAGCACTACACTGGGTAACCTGCAGCACAGGGGATTATGCCAGCTTGCTTGTGGCATGTAAACTAATGAGGTCAGATTTCTTTGAAGTAATCCCTTTGGTTTTTAGTTAAAAGTATGTGCCAAATCGCTTTAAAATATATACTGGCTAAGAAATATATATGTATATATATGTAGAATATATAGGCTTAGGCTATTTGACTGTATCAGAAGGACATTGAAAACCCAGTTTTAGACAGGGAATACACTTTATGTTTTAATGTATACTGTAGGGATAGAATGACCTGAACTAATTTTAACATAGTCACTTTGGATACTGGTTGCATTCTTGTCCCAGCAGTGTGGAGTTGGCAGAGATGAGATGTTTACCAGCTGCATTGCTGGTTAACAGGACCAAAGCCTAGGCTCCTTCCCTCCCTCCCTGAAACAATTGTGTACTGGGTCCACAGCCTGCTTCTGTCCCTGGCAGCCTTTCTTCTCCTTGGGATATAAGAGTGCTGAGGCAGAAAAATCTTTGCTGGAGTAGTGCTGTTTGCACCAGTTTTTTTTCCTCCTAGCATGGTGTGTAACAGCTCTTCAAGTGCTCCTTTATGGCTGATGTTGAAATGGGCCAAATGTTTTTTCTCGGATAAGGTTGCCTTACATGTGACACAGGATAGTGTTTATTTTTGTATCAGGGCATAAAGAGAAGATCAAAAAAGGAATTCTGGAAATTTTGTTTCTCTGTCTTTATATACTTATACATAGAGGTTATTGAAGTGGACGGTGCTGAATGCCCACCATGACACCCAATCAATTGATATGTACCATGTGCTGAGCCAAATTGCTCAATTCTGTGCTGCTGGGTTCTTCTCTCACCTTTGCTGCTCTGGTGGGAGCAAAACCAACAAAGACACAAGGAATAAACAAGGTATAGTAGGGGAAGACATCCTCCTCTTCTTCCTTCACTCAAGTATATGCAAATGGTGAAAGTAAGTCCTTAGAACTAGCAAACCCTCCATGTTTTGGAACTGCATTTCCTGTGAAGAGAAGCATTGAGTACATTTTCAATACCATTTCAGTACTGGCTGTGAATCTCTGCTCCCAGAGCTTACAGATAAAATGACATCCACAGTAATAAGTGTTGTCACTGTAAATGATCTCTCCTCCTCACTTTCACCACCTCTCAGCAGCATGATAGTAGCTGCCATGCAAAGTATTTGCAGTCAGCCATTTGAATTTTTTCTTTCTTCTTTTTCCTCTTTCATAACACCTTGTTTGTAAAAGATGCAGTTTCATGGATACCAGCACAGTCTTTGATGGAGTTCGGCTAGAAGCAGCAAGCTGGTTCATAGGGTGGACTGTATTTGTGGAAGCCTTATTTTGCATTTCCTTAATAATTTTAGTAGACAGTTAACTGGATTATTACTGCTGACAGTAACAGTCATTAAAAAAAATGTCTGGCAGTATTTTTTTTATTTTTTTTTCCACGGTTTCTCTTGTCAGTATTGCTGGGAATGATTAATCCACAGTAGTGAGGTATATATTAATGACTTACCACTTATACGGTGATTTTATCCTCTACCCTCCCCAACATTATTTTGCACTAGGCATCTATAAGTTTCAAATGGCACTACTCCCTCTTTGGTCAGCAAATCATTCATAATAATCCACTTTCAGTCTCCTGAAGAGCGATGCATTGTTTAAAATTATCATGAGGAAATATTACCCTGTCATCTGCAGAACGGTGTTTACATTTGGTATCCTGTGGCTGTGGGCAATGACCTGTCTGCATAATGCTGGGGTAGCTATTAAAATTAAGTAATGAAAGGTCCATTCTTTAATAAATGTGAACTGTGACCAGACAAAGATTAGTAAGTGTATATTAGGGAATAATCCTGCAGGATGGATGGGAATACTTATTCTGGTGTTCCTGCTCACACACCATCCTTGGGGATCACGTCCTTCCTTGCAAGAGATGCTTTCCTGTGATGGGTTTGTCTTTGAACTGACCGGACAGCAACTTCTATGTTTTTGCATCTACTTTTTGTGATTCCTGAATAAACCTAATACAAGGTGATTCCTGCAGTGCTACAAACAGGAGCCACGAGAATAATCCTCCAAGCTGATTTTTGGATCCTTTGCCAAATGGAATTGGGCCGTCAACTGAGTGACTCCCATGCATGAAAGTAGCCCCCCTGAATTTTGGGCGTGAACCCTTTGCCTGCTGGTGCCATTGGTCACTGGTGAAAAATGGTGATTGCTCTGTTCATTTTTTTTATTTTTTGCTGCTTTAGACCAGCGATCTGGCCCAGCTTGCCAGGTAGAGTATGTTCCATTATTTTTTTTTTATTCAACCTGGTCTACAGATGTATTTTTTTCCCCCCCCTTGTTTACAAAAAATGTCACAATAAGTAAAACAACTTTCCCATATCCCCTTGGAGTTTAGATAAAACTTAAAAGAATGGAGACAGAACTATAGGTCACCAGTCACTGATATAATCAAGCTTAATTAATTTGACGTCTTATTGTACAGTTGTTCCCATGTGAGATTATTCCGAGCATGCTCCCTAGCTATGTGTCGAATGTTTCTTTGTTGTTGCTGCTTGTGAGATTGTATCTTTTGAGAGACTATTTAGATGGCAGAATCTCTGCCTGGTGGGAAAAGCTTTTCAGCACTTGTCTATTGATCTTATAGTTTTGTTGCAGTGGGGAATGAAACATTGAGCGTGTTTATATCCTTAGAAGCAAAGAGCAGTCTCCTTCCCCCTGCTTTCCTAAGATGTCATATCTTGAAGGAAAGTAAAACAGAAAAGGAACAAATTTATTTTCAGAGCTTGGAAGACGATGAATTATTTATCCTTTGAAAGCTTCCACTATCTTTGCATGAAAGGAAGTCCTATTATTAAAAGCGAGGGTTTCTTTTTCTGCATGTCAATAAGAGGGAGATCAGAGTTGACTGATTATTGAGACGTCTTTTTCCTTAGAGAACAGGACAGCTTTAGCTGGTTGGCACCAAGAAGCTGTTTTTAAAACAACAAAGTTGTTAGCTTTGATATTAATGTGAGATTCTAGCCCTGCTAAAAGGCCTGTGAGGACCAAAAGATGAAACAGAGTCTTGGAGGGGTTTATGCATGACCACATAACTTAAGTGTTTCTCTATCTGTTAAATATATTCTCCCCATGTATCCAAAGTTTTTGGTTTAGTGTTTCAGTCAGATTATGTTTACTTGGACTCCTTTCTTTGATTTCTGAGTGTCTACGTATGCTAGAGAGTTTGAAAATAAGCTTTCTCCACTGGAAGATGACTAGCATCCCACCATTGTACTGTTTCTTCTTCTGTCTCAGCTCTACAAGCAGAAAGGCTCTTTTTCTGCTTGTGAGAACCAAGTTCCACAGACTGAGTGGAGTCTGTTTTCCCTGGGGGTACTGCATCTCAGCATTTATCTATGTTTTTGAGTGGACTTTGGGGAGTGAGGTATAAAATGAGATGTGCACCTCTTATTACATTTGGACTTTCCCTGTGTATTGTGACCAGTAAAATGCCAATTTCTGCTCAGATGTGTAAGGTAAAAGTAAATACACTCATTATTTTCCATAACCTTGTTTCTCACTGTAAGTTGTCATGAGTAATGGTCTGGAATCAAAACACTAGGCCAACAAAATATTTTCTTGGGCTGGGTTGTACTGTTGGAGCCAGTGTCTTTTGTCGGTGGTGTTTGCAGAGGATCAGAGTTCCTAAGTTTGGAATACCATCGTACAGATAAATCCGACAGTGGAAACTCTGATTTACACCTGATTTCACTAAGCTTGTTATACAGGTAATGAAATACTATAACTTGATCTCAATGACGTAGTGATTTTGGGGGGAATGTGTGTTTGTGCAATTTTATCTAAGGATGTTAGTATTACCTTCTAGGAGCTCTTTGGAGGTATGAAATAATCTTTCAATTCCTTCTTCTAAATGATAGGAAAACAGAATAAGTAATTGATTCTGTTATCACACCATGGAAGGAACTCAGCATACTCAGAAGCCTTCAGCAGAGCTGGTGCTTCTGTCCTGGCCATGGGTCCCCGTTTTCCCCTCTGGTTTTAATGTGAACCCAGTTTCACAAGCCTGCCTTTTGGGTTGCAGCGTGGTGGCTCTCAGTGCAGGATGTTGCATGGATCCATTGATATTCAATTAGGGTAAGATTCAATTACCCCTAGAAGGAACTTGACGTTAAACTTTTCCTCTTATAAGAGGGCTAGTAATGAAAGCAGGTAACAAAATTTTTGCTGCATGCCTTTGTCATGTTTTGCCCCATACTGATCAAGAGATAGGGGTAAAGAGCTCTTTTCCCTTAAAAGGCTTCTCTTCCCAGCCTTAACCTTACTTTACCATATGCTTCCACTGGTATTCCATCTCAGGTGACACCTCTTCCTGAACAAATGGCAGGGAGGAGTGTAGCTGAACAAAACTGGAATAGATTTGGTAAAAGGAACTGGTTTGAATAGAATTGGTCATTTTTAAGCAATATGTCCCCACTGAAAGCGTGACACGTATATATACAAGTATAACATACAGATAGATGTTCCCAGTGTACACTGCAAAACAGAAGGTGAGACTGTGTTTTTATGGGTATTGCTTGCAGCAAAGGTGGTAAACTCAGTTTTGGCGTGTGGTCCCATGTATGTGCCTTGTGCCACAGCCCTGATCCAGCTGCTGGTACTGCCACTGGAAGGTAGTAATGGGGCAGAGGTAAAGCAGGAGTCTCGTTTGACAGAAGGTTTTTCCTGAGGCATTCAAGGGATTCAGAAGGTGGCCGCCCCTCAGGGCTGCAAACAGGTGTCTGCTGTGAATCTGGAGAAATACTGTAGCAGTGATGGACACGCTGACACTAGTTTTACAATGTTCAGCACGGCTAAGTGCTGCAACAAAGGTGTGGTGGCCTGGAAGCCAGCAACTGATACCTAGGGCTTCTGGGGACCCCTGGGCATATTCTTCATTTGTAAAGTTATGCCAGAGTCCTTTGCTTTGTATCTCTCTGGTTCCTGCCTTGGCTAGCTAGGTTGAGTAGAGGGGCAGGTGTTCCTACAGGTCTTTCAGTCCCATTTCCAGATGTAGAGTGTGTGTACATAGCCACTGCAAATTGCATCTTCTTTGCACATGATGGCATGGCATGTGTTGCAATTGCTCTTGAAGAAGTAGTCAACCTAATATTTAGTCAATTGAAATATTTAAAAAAAGAGAAAAGTAAAAATTAGTTTCTGGTGCATGGGAGCCAATCTCTTTGTCTGCCGCAGACATCTCCCCATCATTCAATGAAGCAGGAGCCCATACATCTTGTCCTGTCTGGGCTTCTGTTTCAGGACACCTGAAAATAAAACTTGCAGACAACTTTAAAGGACAAATCCCTTCAGTGATTGCCAGCTAAGTAAATGAAAACCTTGGCAGTTTTAGTACTGAGTAGCATCCAGCTCTTTAGCAAGGTGACTCTCCTGCTGTAGTTAGCTATTCTGATCACCACCAGGACTATATGTTGTTTCATTAAGCAGGCACTGTAAAATTGTCTCCTTTACTGCTTGGATTTCTGCTGTTACCAGACTCAAGTGGTCTTAAATGTCACTAATATGGGCTGCCTTAGTTTTTGTTGAGTGACTGCAGACTATGACAGGTCTGTCAAGTCTCCTGCAGTTTTCACAAAAATCCAATAATGAAAAATAGCCACAGAGCATTAATTATAACCATATGTGGAGCTATTAAAAGCTGCAGCCTGGCAAAACATTTTCACATACACTCAGTGTTAAGCATATGAGAGGCTTCAACCTCTTAAGATGCTTTGCTGGATTAAGATCAGAATTCCCTGAAGAGTCCAACACACATTTAACTACTCTTTAAGGCAAAACCAGCCTCCTCCAGATACTATTAATAATGCTTGCACATTAAATCATTTTTCATGCCGTCATTCTCAAGCACTGTACATAGAATCCAATGTATAAGCAAATAATATGAAAGTTCAGATAAAGCTGACAGAAATAGGGTTCTGAAGAGATAATCTCACATCACTGTATGTGCCATGCAGCAGATAATGCAGTTCAATCTTATTTTGCTTGTTCTCTTTACCTGAGCAGAAAGAAGGCTCCAGAGGTCTAGAGATTCAGGCTGCTTATACTCAGTTCTTATATCTTTGTGGCAGCATAACATTCTCCAGGGCTGGAACATGCAACTGCCCTTGTTTTCTAACAAATGAAAAAGTGAAGATGAGCTGCAATCGATGAGGAAAGTATTTGCTACTGACCATTTACGTCACAAAATGGAGGATGCAATTCAACTTGTGCAATGTGTATATATCACATTGATTTCTATCAGAAGACAGGCAGAAAAAAAGGTGCCCTGAAGGCCCATTCTTAATGTGGTTCAATACCTGCACCATTATATTACCAATGTGCAAATTGCCACTTGTTGGAAAAAGTATTTAAGCATTATGACCTTAATTTTTTTATAACGACAAGTTTATACTTCCCACTTTTCTCCTATTTGCAGGTGCCCATTACTTGTTATCTTTGTCAGCAAATCCCAGGACACTCTCTTGAGCTGAGGAAGAGCACTGAAGCCCAGCTCTAATCTTTCCTGGGGGAGTCTGGCACACGCCTTTGACATAGTTGATTGACTGTCTGTATAGCTGTGCCATGCAGTTGGTGTGTGTTAGGTGCGCTCAAGTCTCCCTACAGGACCTGAATTTTGTAATACTTAATCTCTGAATATCAATTTGGTTCATGAAAGAGATGGTAATGGGGAATTTCACCTCAAGGTAATGCAAATAATTTCGCAACTTTGGCTGTTAGTAGATTACTAATGAGATAGGCTGCCTAAAGTGCCTTTATGTGCCTAAAAATTGGTGTTGATGGTTTTTGAGCATTGCTGATGGCAGCAACAGGTAGTAGGCACTACTGCACTAGACAGCTAACAAGGGAAAGGAACAGTAGTAAAAGCAGACTTACTTTGGTTACTCCAGAATGTATAGGTGGAATCTAGGAGCTTTTTTTCCCCAAGGTATTCTTTTAAAAATCAAATTAAACCTGGATGGGTCACGGGGATGATCAAAGAAAATAAAGGAAGGAAAGGAGAAATGCGCTTCGTTTTTATTACCAGTTACCTGTCTATAGATAAGTGGTCAAATATTTGTTCTTAATTCAGATGTGAATCCATTAGAGTTGTTTAGAAAACTGTCCATTGTAGGGAGGAAAAATGGAGACTGGCAGGATTTGAGGTCCCCGGATGTTTTGGGAGTAAATTCTTGACTGATGCGGACTGTGTGACCTTCTTTAGTTATTTAGGTAAATGACTCAAAGTATGTAGGGTTGTCAACTTGACATATTAGCTTGAAGTAATTGCCCATTTCTTGCAGTCTTAAAAGTGTTAGTATACCAAAATAAATGTTAAGTTTCTAATTGTGGAATCCTGATTCTGAAAACAGGCATATGTTTAGGAATTCAGATAGTACAGTTGTCTGGAATTATATGATTACAAGAGGGATTGGGATCTTGACTTTTCAGGATTTTTAGGATTATATGGAAAATATAATTTGTCTTGGATTTTTTAGGAAGCATGGATGGAAAGAAGAGGAGCCTTGTCTAATAGCATTTGTATCATCTCCTCCTTTTGGCTATAAAACACCAAATGTGAATTTTAGCTTTCTGGCATAAAAGTTACTGCTGACTATGGAGCTTCAAAGAAAGAGGTAGTTGGAAACTCCAGAACTCCTCTTACTGTACGCTACAGACGTTTTCTGCACTTTATAGCCTAACTGTGGCAATTCATCAAATTAACGAATTCAGTCCCAATAACAGTACAGTGCAAGACCTACACATTTCTCCTTATTTACTTTGATTTCTTTCTGAGCAGAACAAAAGGGGTTTTTTTGAAGCATCACTTTAGCATTTGAAAAGGAAAGAGGAGGTTATTGCTTTTATTTCAAAGTGTATTTGTGACAGGTATGAATTTGGAGGTCCTAAAAAGTGATAAGTTAATAATTGTAAATGCTTATGAAAGGTTTATCTCTAGAAGTCTGATCTCTTTAAACTATATGACACTTTAAAGATGTGAAAAAGTCTGTTGCATTAAATCACCTAACTGTAGAATCTCAATTTTTTTCCAGAATGAAATGCAAAAAAGTCACCTGTATAATGTTAAATTGTGGCACAGAAACATGGTTTTTGTGATAAAATTAGATAAAATGGGAATTATAATATATTTAGCATGATGAATTTGATAATTATGTATAGAAATTATATGAATGCCCAGAGTACATAGGGTCTGACATAGTTTGGATGTGCTCATCCTAGTTTGTACACAGAATACATGGCCATTCATGTCCTCAGTTGATGTATTTAATTAATTTTTGCTCAATATTTTATAAGGTTTTGGAATTGTGTAGAGTGTCTGCTTCTACAAGAAACGATACAAGGTTCAAATCAGAGTGCAATGCGTTCAGCTTTTTTTCTGTTTGCTCTCTCTTCTGTTTGTGGAATGCCTTTACATAAAGAAAGATATAATTTTATTGGCTGCAAAATATTTTGATGTTTGCTATAACATTAAGGCTTCACACTAGAGCTGCTCATGCAGATGTCCTTTTCTTCTCCCTGTGGTTCGAGTCCTTTGTTGCTCTTGATGTGAGAGGTGATGGGGTGACATTTGGGGGAGTGTTATAAGTGCTTTGGAAACCCACAGGACAAAGTTGTCAGGGGAAGGAGAAAGCCTGGTTGTGGTGGTTTAATTTCATTACTGAAGAGGTGGTGCCAAATGCAAGTCTGAGCAACACAAAAGGGAAAACCAGCCACAATTCTTAGCATTGTGTTGAGGAACAGGAGGCAAGCATACAGATAACAGGGCAATTTACAGTGACAGATATAACAATTATCATGCAAGTTGAATGTATCTAGCATATATTTTCCTAGGATAAGAAAGATGATGTCCTTGCTACATTATGTTCCACTGTTTTACAGAGCTGTGCTCAAAAATATCTTCACAAATGTATTGGCTCTATTTCTTCCCTTGCTTGTGCCTTTAAAAAAAAAAAAAAAAGCTAATGGCTTACTATCCCACTTTAATTTTGCTTGTCTACTGATTTTGCTACTTTTAATTTTCTGCTTGTTAATGCCAGAGTGTGTTTTTAATACATAGACTTTGTATTCGATGGCCTTTTAGAAGCACAGGTAGAAGCTCTTAGTTTTAATGAATTAGCCTCTATACTAAAATCCTTTTTGAAGTGACATGATTTTCAACATGGTGCCCTTGAAATATACCCTTGGTAGTTGGGTAAGGAGCTGAAGAGAAGCTGTTAACGTGGGTAAGCCTATGACCCAATTTTCTCTCACAAAAAAATCACCTAAAAGGGGTAAGTATACATTTAGGTCTACTACAGCTGTACACAAAGGCTTCAGTTGTTCTGGTGGGTCTGCTGATCTTGGTGTTGCATGGATGTACACATAAAAATGGCTTCTGTTGCAGTGTGCTGGAACTTTGTATGTCTTCAAATTGCCCATACCCCTGTATAAACGATATTTTCAATTTTAAAATTAATCCAGTAGGAAAATAGTGGTCATTGTAACTGTCAGTTATGCTGCCAAATCCTTAAATGAGTAATTGGCAAAGTGTGATGTACTGAAGTTATAAAATATATACAATATATACGTGTTTATGCTCACATATGCGTTGTTAGCCTGTGGTCATTTCTCTCTAATTTTCCCCTCTCTGTTTAATTCTGTGTTACCCACATCTGTTCTCCTGAAGTACTTTCTGGTGCATGAAAAGACAAATGCATTAAACTCCAGCAAGGCTGATGCTCCCGAGAAAGGGGGAAATACATTTTGTTGTTTTGTTAAGCTTTTCAGTAAGGGACAAATCAGCAGGCAGGCTGCCATAGCTTTTAATGTATCTGCACCTGGTCCTGTATGTGAGATATCGTCAGTACGCCCAAGAATGTACTTTCTCTCTGTAGAAAAGACGACCCAGGGGGACACCGTGTGGGGCTTTGTGCTGGGCAGGCGACATTGCCAATATCAGTTATTGTTTTTTCTTTACTTGTAGAAGAGGTGCCCTGCTAAAGGAGACTATGATTCATTCCATGGTTATTAGCTGGCCATCATTTTCTAAATCTAGATGAGAGATGATGATACTTTGTCCCAAGTTCATTTCATCTTTTCAGTCAGGCTCCTTTGTGGTAGACTGTAGAGCAAATGGCATGCTTTCATTAGCTACTACCTGGATTCCTGTGTTAGTGTGGGTTGTAAAGTGTGCGTTAGTTTTTAGGAGTGTTTGCAGGGGTTTAGAGTGGGTTTTGTAAATGCTGAGCTGTATGTAACTACCTGCAACTCAAAGACCTGTCTCTGAAAATGTTGAGATAGCTTTGTCTCATCGATTTTTTTTCTTTGCTTCCCAAGGTTTATAAAGCATCTTCATTAATAAGATAGTAGTTCTTTAACTTCCCAACTGCAAATATCACCCATACTTATACTTTTGCCTTTATGTGGAAAATATTGTATAAATATATAGGAATTCCAGATTGTCTATGTTAACATTTCATGCATGGGTCAGTACTGGCATTTCTTGGAGTCATAACCCAGGGTAGCTGAAGCAACGTTTGCTGTTCAAAGAAACAATGTTGAGGTTCATCACTGCTGACTGGAGGCAGGAGCTGGCCCTTGCCCCTGTGTACATCTCCCAGTCATGCTCCCCAACTTGCATCTGCCCCCTCAGAGGCTCTGGCACGGCAGACATCCCTGTGAAACTCCTTCTACTGAATACAACCCTTCAGTCACAAGGGATGTGGACTACCAGGCAGACGAGTGGTATTTCAGTGTATACTGAAGCATGATTTTTTGTTAGTGTTAGGAGCTTCACGCAGAATAGCAGTGAGTTTTGGTATTGCAGTAGTGCAGCTACTCTTTATTTTATATACACTTACAACAAAGTCTCCGTGAAACTTCCTTAAACCTCCTCAGCTATAATTACTATACAGTTATGTTTTATCATCAAGCAAATCTTGAAGCATTGTAAATGCAATTGTAAAGGCAATTGTAAAGGTATTTATATCCTATTCCTAAATATAACATTAAGCATTACCATGTTTGTACTGTGAATGCTTTTAAGGGAATGTGCTATTAACTGCAACTTTTAATTGATTTGCTGCTACTGTTTAGCAAAGCCACCTCCTGCCACAGCACGAGGACCTTGTGATACAGGCTATCACTGGAGTTAAATTTGGTACTGAAGCTTTATAGAAGTTTTTACAGCATTACATCTTAGCCTTGTGGTGAACTGTCTGCAATTTATTGCTGTGTTTTGCAGCAAGAAACTGGAAAAAGAGATTGATGTTGGAATCATTTTATCTCCTAACGTCTGCATAGACGTAGTTAACCAGTGGCATTGGCTTGGCTGTGGTTTTACAGCAGTTTTTAAAATGATGCATGGAAAATGAATAAATCAAACCCACCCATTCCTTTTCTGGGGATGGATAAGGAGCTTTTTCATGCAACTTTCATGCAAAACAGTTTAGGCTTCATCTATGCTTTGAAATGAATCTAGGTTAATTTCCCAATATTATTTGGTTTTACTGTTTAAGTTCAGTAGTGTTGTGTGTATTGTGTGTATTGTTTTTTGTTGGTGGTTTTTTTTAATTTTTTTTTTTTTTTTTAACCAGGAAGTGACTGAAGCCTCCCTGTTCTTGGCCTTTGGCAGCTGATGTTGTGCACTGCTGTGGTCAGCTTGTAAACGTAAATGTTATTCCCCACCACAACCAAGTTCAAAGGCTTTGGTTTTTTGGAGTTTTGTTTAACCTGTCTTGCCTGATCTTTGGGACTGTTTCCTTACACCTTGTAGGGAATGGGCACTGGGTTTTAGCTCCAAGCATTTTTAAGTGGTGCAAGACCTCTTGGACCACATCTCATGGGGCAGCAATGCTGTCAAAGCAGCCTGATGTCTTCCTTTGCGTTAAGCTTCTCGTAGGGCAAGCACGGACTCTGCCAAATGGGCAGCAGCTAATTTCACTTGCTGCCAGTTACTATTACTATATTAAATTGTATTATACTATATTATATTTGGAGAGACTTTCCAATTAGATGGTCCAGTAGCCGTAATTTCCTACGGGGAATCAGCCTGGATCAAAAGGAACGTGGAAGACAAGCAGTTCTTTACAACTTCTCCTCCTTATAACTATCAAGTAATTCCCAGAAGTTGCTTGACAGGAGATTAGCAACCATTCTAGATATTAATGATACTTTGTGTGTAAGAAGAAGCCTGTGCCAGGTGGGGAGAGGAAAAGAGAGAACGGTATGGGAATTCTTGCTGCCGTGTATTTCATCCAAATGTAGGTAGCAGCTGAAAGTCTGTGTTCCAGCACATACAGTATAAGCAGTCTAGGAAAAAGCACAAAGTAGGGGAAAGAAACCCACAGGCTGTATGTATTTATACCACCATATTTGAGACATTCTGAAAGTTATGTACTAGGAACTTGTGTTTGTAAATGAAACCTGTCTTTTATTTATTGGAAGGCTTTTTCTGGTTTGAAATAAAATGAGGTATTTTGCTTTACTGAAGTGTTTTTAGGTCTTCCTCATGGCAAAATGATGTATCCTTTTGTTCATTGATATTGCTGTGATTTAGATAATAATGCATGCCTTTCCTGGTAGCGGTATTATTCTGGAGTTTGTAAAAACTCCAAGGATTAGTGATGCAACAAAAACATATATTGATAAGAACATTTAAACCCTGCAGCACCTTTCAGATGTTGTGAACCACATACAACGTCAATAGCATATTGTGTCAAGAGAGGAAGAACATACCTGTGAAGAAGTATAGGAATAAATAATAAATGGAAAATGAAAAAAAAAATCCTAGTTTTCTCACATTATACACTGAAAAATTATTTTTCTTTTCTTATTTTTCAGTATTAAGTGGGAAAAAAGAGGAGAAATGGTGCTTTTCTTTTTTTATGTAGCTAACTGAAAAATAGGGTGACAGAGATTAGGCAACTATTTCTTAGATAAAAGTAAAGCAGGGGATTATTAGGACATTGACATTTATAATTCTTCTAAATGAGTATGTAATGTACCTTTTCATAAAAACAGGTCTTGTTGTATGCATTTCTATATATCCTGACAAGGAAAAAACCACTTCTAACTAGTTACTACAAGGTTTGCTACTACAGTATTTTGTCTTTTAATGATTGTTACCTTAAAAGGTTGATGATGGGGTTTGTAAAGAACCCAGGGTGGAAAGAGAGGGCCACAGGACTTTCTTACCTCTCTTGTTTTTCTTCATATGGCATGTTTAGTTCAAAATGCCCTGAATAACTAACTACCTCTTTCCCCTGTATGTTTATTCCTCCCCACTTTCTTTAGAGAAATTTAGTTTAGCTGGTGTGGCCTGGTGGCTGAGGTGTCTACATGATGCCCTTGAGGTGAGGAACCTGTGCGAGGTGCTTAACTCCTCCTGTGCATCTTTGCTGAACTGTCCAGCCTTTGCTTTCTTTGTTGTTCCTTAACATAAAAAGCAGATGTCTGTCTCAAAGAATATGTAAGGCCAAAATATTTAAAAGCTTGTTTGCTGGTTCCCAACCTCAGGAGTTCTTATGTGTTTTTAAAACTTAACAAGTTTATTTTCAAGGTTAGTGATTATATTGGGTTTTTTTTTCCACATTCTGGAAGGAGGTACATGGGTTGCAAAAGGTAGTTCAAATGAAAACACCAAATTGACCACAAAATGCTGCATGTTAGCATTTTCTGAACACTTTTTGCTGACACAACTCAGCAGTCCTGGAAAGAATATGAACAAAATCTGATTAGAGGACTTCCAATAGCGCAGCAATGACTGGCTCAGCAAAGGAGAAACCACTACACTTTCCATCTGCTAGTTTGTTTCAGAGGTGGTGATAGCAGAACTACAGAGGGTTTTTTTGTCCTTTTTTGTCCTGTACTAAAGATGCCTTTATGCTGTGTATGGCAGCCATTTCTGCTAAACTGGTGGCTTCCTTGGTGTCTCATTTAAAAAGTGATGAAGCTACTGATGATAGTTTACATAAAATACAGTAGAAGCTGGTTAGGGTGTTTTTTTGGGGGTGGTGGTGGTGTTCTTTTATTATTATTATTATTATTTTTTTTACCCATAGGGAAGTTGAGCTGCTTCTTTATCCAGATTGGTTCAGCCCTGAGACTGTGACACCAAAATGGGTTGTTGCAATTGGGAGAGAAGTTGTGGGCAAATTCAGTAGAGAGTCCATTGCTTAGAGCCCCAAGTCCAACAGAAGTTGAACTTGCATTCAGAAATGCAGTTGCTATTACAAAAGTTTGAGTTTGCATGAGCTGCCTTTCATTTTAAAAATAGTTGGCCACAGATTTCAGCTGCACTTGAACTACAGCCTGTGCTACTATAGCCTGCACTACTGTCAAATAAGTGCACAGCCTTACAGTACAGGTGGTAATTCCTTTAACTTGGCCATGGATATCAAAGGAATAGTTTTCCTGATGGGATGGACCTCCACACCCGAATCCTAGGTCTTCATCCTGCCTCCCAGAGTAGGTAGGTGGGTAGGTGGCATGGCAGACCCTGCAGTCTGCATGGTAATGATACATACAGTAAATAAAAATAACAAGCCCTTATTAACAACCATGCACCAAGAGCAGATTTTAATAGCTTTTTTAGAAGAACTTTGTGGTGTGACTGTAGCTTGTTTTGAAAGTCCATTTATTGAATGTGGAATCCTGTAGACCTTAGAAATAAGAGTAGCGTAAGAATTGAGAAGATTTTATATCTGAAAGAATTTATGTATATAGTATCTTCTGATGAGTTTGTTACACTATTTTCCTATCTGTGAAACATACCATGTATTCACAAGGAATACTTATATTTATTCTGTACAAAGTCTTTAATATAATGATAACTTGTTTGTGCAATAGGCAGATAGGTTTGTATCCTTAGTGGGTAAGGTAGACATGGCATACTGGAGTTCAGCTCCATACTGTCAAGCACTTCTGTTTCTATACTAATTCTGGAACAGGTATCTTGGAGACACTATGCACTACAATGGTATGGTGTTGCTGCTTCTTACAGGTTTTAAAGTACAAATCTATCAGGAAATACTTGGGGTTCTTGAAGAATCCTCAAGAAGATTTTATGACAGCATTTAATATTACCATTTATCAGAAAAAAAAGCTTTTTAAAAAGTGAAATAGTATAATTTCAAGTAAATTTTCCTTAGGTTTTTAATGTGTTTTTTATTAACAGACTAAAACATCACTCATATTGTTGCATTGTGTTTCATAGATATGAAAACAGGTAAGGACTAACCCCCAGAGCACTCAGGGAACCAGTAATGCCTGGGTATCTCTCCCTTCCCTTTAATTAGGATGGAAAGGTAAGCTTACATCAAAGTAGGATGCCTATCCCTAAAGCCTGTATTGAAGGTTAGTTAAAGACAAAAATCTCTCAGTAAGCTGGGAGCTTTCTAGGCATTTGTGAAGTTAGCACAATTGCCATAGGCCTCACCTGTGTAGCGAACAGATGGATAGAAAGATGTTGCTGAATTTAAAATGTCATTGCATATTGCTAGAGGCATTAAAGGACTGTGCTAGTCTGCCTTTATTGCACAGCTCAGAGAAATGAGGAGGAGACATTTGGAGTGCCCAGCCATTGGCATTTATGTTTTCAGTTCATGGACTCATTTGTCAAACTCTGTTTGGGAGCCTAAATTGGTCCAAGATTTTAAATCATTCTTGGATAGTTATTTGTTGCCTACAGTCGTGCTGGAATGTATGGTAAGGTGTTCACAGACAATTGCCATTCACATTATTATTCTTTCAAGGTCTGTAGTCTATGAAGAAAATGTTATTTTAGCTGGAAATCCAGAATAGAACAGAATAGTTCCAGTTGGAAAGGACCTACAATGATTATCTAGTCTGACTGCATGGATATCTGGTGATGTGAGGATAATTTTTTCTCACTTCTCTTTTGAGTGTCCGATCCCTGGCTGGAATTAGCAGTGAGGGGACTGGCTGAACTGGGAAAGGAAAGCTGTTGGATCTTGACACTTGTTTGTTTCTGTATTTGTGAATGTAACCTCAGAAGCTTGGGAATCCAGTTTGAAAAATGGAAAGGATTCATTTAAACAGTATAGGGTCTTGTGGGGTTTTTTTTGTTTGTTTTTGTTTTTTTTAATTTTTGCTCCCATTTCAGTGGTCAACTTTTTAGTCAATAGATTCAGTGGTCCCCAAGGTGTTGTTTCAGTTACTGAGCAAAATATAGCTCTCTGATACACAGAATAGCTGTATGAGTTTACGGCAGTCCAGGTGCCCACAGACACATCTCAGCCCCCAGATGAGTTTAATGCTGTTGGTTGCTTTGGCACAGGGAAAACTGGGGTGCAGAAGTACAAGTGTCTACTTGAGCATGTGATCTTCAGCTTGGGGGTACAGCACTTGAATTGTCTTACTGTCTAGCTTTTGCGGGTAATAGAGCGACAAGCATATTTCCACAACTATTAAGTTAAATAGAGAAATAAACCTACAAAAGCTCAGAGCTGGACCTCCATAAGTTTAATAAAGGCAAAATCAGTATTATTTATACAGAAACGTACTGCATACTCCACAAGCCCAGGTCTAAAACTCTAAAGGAAACAACAACCTGCACTGTCTCAGTTGAAAGCAATTCTACAGATTTTTTGTAAGAGGAATACAATTTTTAGTTAAATTTTACTGAGTGGCATAAGAAGGTCAACAGAGTTTATCTTTTGTAAGATTTTTCCTTGAAGAGAAATAAGGGAGCAGGTACAGTTTGGGGGCAAAAGGCAAGAAATAACTATCAAGTAATTTTGCTGATTTGTGTAAGGCTTAACGTAACTACAAGAAAATGAAGCTGCAACTGGATTATACCAAAAAGAGCTGTGATATCTGATACTAAGATGATGCTGATTCTCCTCAGAATTTAAATATGAAGCATCCCTCTGTGTCTCAGATACTGTCAGAGCCTGTACTGAGAGTAGAAGTTAAACAAGGACCTTGTTAGAAAAGTGTAGGTCTGCATAATGGTAACTCCTCCTCACAAAAGCACCACCATCTTTTTGCAATTATTTGAATTTCACAAGCCCAAAAAGGCATTAAGTAAAAAAAGAGCAGGTAATATGCAGAAACTTGTTGACATTTATATTCTTCTTGCTTGACTTGTATGAGAGAACAGACTGAAGAGACATCAAAAATGCAGAAATCACATAGCCCAGCGGGGATATTCTTTACATTTCTCTGATCAGTGGTACCTGGGAGGTGCCAGGGTAATATTATCTGTTGCTTTGGTGCCCAAGACTAAACAAAGCAGTGGTGAATTATAGACAGCTCTCTCCCTGCCTTGTATAAGTGCAAACAGATATATACGTATAGCAATTGTATGTTTATGTATGAAATACATCCATCTGACACTGTGTTTTTAATAGGAACTGCAAGTTACACTTTCTGGGAAGAGAGGGGAGCTGGAAGATGGAAAGACGGGGCATATTCACACTGTACAACTTTAAATGTTTCTAATGCCTAAATCGCCCTATTTGGGAGCTGTTTCTATTCAGTGGTAACACAGGAAGAAAAGATGTTGAACTTTGAAACAGAAATTAGGTACCTAAAGTTAGGTGTTGTGAATACTGCCCTAGCTCCTATTTAAATATGTGATTTTCCAAAGTGCCTAGCACCTGGCTGCTTCCACTGGCAATTTATATCTGCAGGTGGTTGCTTACCTGCCACAGCTAACAACCATCACCAAAGGAGCCTTGAAAACCTTGCCCTCTGTGCTGGCTTTTGTGGTCTTTGAGTACAGACCTAAAAAACCCTGCACAAAGGAGCTTTAGAAAACAAGCTCCAGAGATGGCTTAAGCTCTGTGTGTAATATATGTCACACATATGAAATGTATAATTTTAGATGTATGCATATATGCATGTATATATACTTCTGCATATATGAATGTAATATTGTTTAAAATCAGTATTCTTGAAAGGAGTTTTCACGGAATAGTTTTATATCTAGAGAAAGACAATGGTAAGGTGAAGTTCAGCTATATCCCTTCCTGCAACAAACTTTTACCTGAGCTCTCTAAGATCATTTCTGCCTACACATGGTGATTAGATTCCCTCCGAGGTGGCAGAGGAGCAGAGAAACATTTGCATAAACTCTACTTTCTATGCTTGAACACGGGCACATACTATATTGGGAGCTGCTTTGAATTTGGAAGAATGAGATGAACATAAATGACAGACAGTCCAGCATACGAATCATGAGTTTTAGAATAAACTTAGAGTTTATGCAGATTTCCAAAGAGGCTTGACGGCTAGTGGGCCTGAAGAAGACATAGCCTGCTGGACTGCAAAATCCCAGGCAGTGCAATTAGAGCCAAAAGGTGACTCACGTTTCTCCTCCATAAGGAAAAACCAGTCACTTCTTGCACAGTCTCCTTAAAAAAGCTAGGTAGGAAAATTGGAAAACTTGTGATCGGGAAACAAAGCCAGAAATGTGTGTCCTGCATTTCTAGATGCAGGAACTCTCTGCTCCATCTGCTGGTGAAAGTGGCGGGTCTTACTCTAGGGTGCTTTACCTATGCTGTTTAACGGAAATACTTCCTTGATGGTTGGGCAGTTGCAAGAAGAATACTGTCACTCAGAGAGAAGTTTGAGTGCTTTGATTTCCCTTCCTCCCAAGGAGCAAGGTGAAGAAGGAGACAAAACCGATATTAAGTATTTTCATGAAAGAGTACATGAGGGACAGCAGAAAACTTTTGTGATATCTAGATCATTAAACTGACTTAGGTAGAAATGCTTTTAGAACTGGAACCCAACACGAACAAATACTGTGTTCTTGTCCAGACACCAGTTGGTTTTGGTAGATAGGTAAAGGATGTAGTTGTGCAAGTTATCAAAGGGACAATTACACCACTGTGTTGAAAATGAGTCAGATGGCCAAAGGTACTGCAAGGATAGGAGGACTCTACACTGTCAGCATAACTTTTCTTTTACTGTGTAGTGGGTTTTTTTGCTTAAAATATATTTATATCTCTGTATTGATGTGGGGCTTTGGCACACATGTGAGCAAGGAAATTCCTTCTGTGTATTGCACATGTAGAAAAGGCATTTTATTTTCCAGTTTGTGGAATTGATTTATATAAGAAGGATCCTGAGTGTAGGGAACCTGTATTTTGACTGTCCTCCTGATAACCAGATTTTTCTATGAATTTTCATATTCCCACGTGCTTCTGATGATTAGTTTGATATCCTGTTATGTGGGCTAACCTTGTGAGAATAGCTATAGAATAATAATGACAATACAGCATTTTGAGCAAAGAAAGCATGCTGGTTTGCAGGTGATAAATACAAATATAACATTACTATAAAACAAGTACAAAATTAGTTGCTGGTTGAAACGGTTTGTGTTTTCACTAAAGCCTGAAAGGCTCCACATTTTTCTAACCTGTGTCACTTGTATCATGCCTTCTTGGGTGCCTTGCTGCAGTGGAGGCAGTACTGGTGACAGTTCAGGAACTTGTGAAAAAACTTAAGTCGTCATTCAGAAGGCAAGCCTTTACCTAAAACATTGGTGTCATGCTGTTAAAATGAAAGAGTGGCCTCAGAGTAGGCTGCCAAATGTTGTCTTGCTTTGAACACTTCTCTTAAAGCTCTGCAGACTTCTCTCTGAAACTCACTGACTACTGTTTTTTTTTTCCCCTGGGAACTTCCTCTGCACTGGGCATCAATGTCAGTGTTTTCTGCTTTGCCAAGCTAGCCCCTGCAATGTTGTTTTTTTTTCCCCTGGATGGGTTATTTGCTGAATTATTCTTAAATTTGCGAACTGACTTGGAAGAGCTGATGCAGGGAAAACATCAGAAAATATACAAGTATGTTACAGGTAATGCTCATGTAGGGTCTCCTGGGGACACCCAAGAAACTTGCTGGATTCAGGCTCTTGGGGCAGAGCCCTCCTCAGAGGGTAACTACTGGCTGCCAAACTGGCATCTGCTGATGCAACTGAGATTGGTGGATGGGTACAAAGTACTGCAAGTTTAAGCCCCTCTTTGCACCTGGAATTTTTTATACTATGTATAGAGTATTGTGCTGTGCACTTCTTGACTCTTTCTCAACATTTTAGTTAATAGTAATTTGTTGTCTTGTTTGTAACAAGAACACTTGGGAACTTACGTGGCTCAGCCTAATCCTATGTCAGTGTCCCGGGCTGTATGGTATGTATGGCTGAACTACAAGTAAACATGGATGTCAAATATGCCGTATTTTTATTGCATCTCATCTGTCTCACTGTGCTTATGGAGAAAAAAATGTCCTGTAGTGAAGACAGGAGTGGGGCTGGAGAACATGGAGTGCTACGCAGACATGCAGGAGGGAGGATTCTCAGTGCTGATTCACACCACCGTGGCAGCTTGTGGTTGTGTGGAAATGAGGGTGAACTCCAACTTAAGGTTTGCTGGTAAACAAATAAACAAGTGCAGCTTGAGACTTCAGATACTGCAATAACCTGCTTCACACAAATGCACCTCTGTGTTCCCTTTGTGTGAGTCAGAGGTCACTACCCAAGCTAGTGCTTGCTAATCTTTTATTTATGCCCACGCAAAGGGAGTTTAATATACAAATGCTTGTAGAGGCATATGCAGCCAACAGACTTGAGTCACTTGGGATCAGGAGCCTTAAGCAGGTTGTCTGCTTCTCCAGATCAGTTAAACAACTTGTTTAGAGATTTCTGTCAGATACCTGACTCTGCCAGGGCTTTGTCTTGTGCTGCCGCTCTCTCCTGTGGGATAGCTGCACATGGAGACCCTGCAGAGCTATCTGCAAGGAAACATAATGCTCCTCAGTTACACGACATATGCTCCAAGAAGGAGTGTGTAGTGTCAGCATTTCATAGGATTTCTGTTTTTTCATGTGAGATATTTTTCATTTGTCAGTGGAAGAGAAAGGATAATTTTCAAGACAGCAAAGGAAAACCGAAACCTGTGTCTGCTGAATGTAGCACATGGATACAGACCTCTGTCCTGCCTGGCAGTGCTGCACTTTCCTTCTCCTACCAATAGTGTTGCCACATAGACTTCCTTGCTATTCTTTGCCTCTACGTCTTCATTGTCCTTAGATGGATGTATTTCTAACAGCCTCCTCTGTTTTTTCATATTTCATCTTCTCCCTTCCTTTTCCTGCTTTATTTTTGGAGTGAAATAAAGGGAAAAGTTCCCATTTCAAATGGACTTGGAGGAAGTGAAGAATAAGGTTGGTGAAAGGGAGGGTGTGCAAGAAAAGGCTGAGAAAGTGGGAAGAGAGATTTGGTTAGAAAAAGGGAACAGAAGATGCCCCCAAATGTATGGAAACTGGATTTCAGTGTAGAGTGAATGAACAACCAAGTGGGGGAGAAGTATTTCCTCCCCACTATGGTGGAATAGACTACAAGCTGGATAAGTAGTTGCCATCATAGTGACACAGACATTTTAAACACTTTAAATTGGGGGATTTTTTTTTGGTGTGCTTGTAGATATACTGGCAAAAATGCAAATGACACCTTAGCAACTCTGTGTATTGAAGAGTCACCTTATCCTTTCAATAGATAATAGAACACAAGCAACTGCAAGATTCTGGTGGGTCTCCAAGCCCACTCATGGTCTACAGTGTATGAAGAACAGAGGGTTTTTTCATGCTTGTGTTCTTTTATTCAATGGCCTCTCTGCAGTTAGGAAAACAGACACAACAGGCAAAAGTACAGCTGGCACACAGCACAATAAATGACTAATTTTCACTCAGCAAAGTTCTTTAAATGCTGCTACATGCCAGACTCTGTGGAGCCATTTCTAAGATCTCAAAAGAAAGATTAAAAACATCTCAAATACACAGAATTGACAGGAAAGTAAACTTTTCTATGGAAAGGACACAAGAAGCCAGATGGTGAGCGTTGCACAAAGCCAAACAAATCCAGTCTCTGAATTCCTAAGGCGTATAAACCTCTGCAGAGAAATTAAATTTCTCTGAAGGAAAGTGAACTTTATGCAAATTCACACTCTGTCATAATTCTGTCATGCAGAACAAAGATCTTGTAATTTCCCAAAGTTGTCCTTTCCTTACCCTTCTGAAAATGTGTTCAAAAGCATAAAATAAGCAGCTCTTTCACTGAAGCAAGCTGGTAAGGAGAGGGAATAATTATACATAGCAGAGGGGAATCAATCAGTAGTTAACTGTGCTCCTTTTGTTGTTGTTTGAAATAGTTCTGTATCCACACAAAGGTTCATCTTTTGTTGCTGCATTGTACACTTGTATGATGATGCAGCCAGCTCGTAAAAGGAGAATGTGACAGATGATCTGTGGCTTCAATTCACAGAATTTCAAATATGTTCATACATGCCTAAGAAGAAATTGATTGAGGTGTATTAATACACATGTTACTTAAATTCCTTGACCAGTGAGCAGCAGTAATAAAGTTTAATAAGATGCTGGCTTGCATAAAGTGGGCTGTAAGTCTAGGAGTGTTATGCTGTCACTGTGTAGAACTCATTTTGTCTTCATCTGACATTTATTGCCCAACTTAGTTCACTCTATTTTGAAGAAAGATGTACTAAAATTGTAGAGCATGTGTCCTAGAGCATCTACATGACAAACAGAGTGGAAGGATTTATGTACGAGGAAAGGGATTATGGAAGTTTAGAGGGCTGTGAGGAAACCATCTGTAGGTATATAATTGACATAAAGGTAAGGGATTATAAAATTAAGATGTTGTATTTAAATATTTGTTATTACATTCTGATTTTTAGCTTAGCATCTAGGACCCCGTGATGGTCTTTTCTATGCATGGTATGGCACTCTCTGAGAAGATTAGTGAAACAGAGTGGAAGTCAAGAGAATGAATTAGATGTGAGCAATTTAAATTGTTCTAATCACACGCGACTAAAGTGACAATTATTTTTATCTGTTTCCTAGTCTATATATTAAAGTTTGTTTTTCAAACTTAAATTAGAATTGACTCTAAAAGAAAAAGTAGCATTTTTCTGGATAAAACCAGAGCCAGCTGGTAGATGTAAGAGTGAATAGGTCTGGGGATAGAAGCAAGCAAAAATTCTTCACTTTATTTGAAGCCATGTCCCTAAATGATTATTGAAAGTAATCAAACCACTTTACCTTTCTGTCCTTGGAGATGGAAACCTGAGGCATTGTTCCCCCCTTAAACATTATGTAGAAATGATAGAAGAGTAAAGGAGATCTATTTGATGAAGAATAGTTGCATGTTTTTATTAGACCTAAAGTTTGTCTGGGTTTAGATATGTGCCAAGGTATTTTCCCATGTCTGTGGTTTTCTTTATGATCAGCTGAGTAAAGCTTAGCAAAGTCACTCAGAGCGTTTGATTTAGCATAAATGTTTGTGCAAGAAAGTCTCCAGGGGATTGAGTGAAGAGGTGTCTGAGAAAAAATGAAGATCGTTTCAATGCTTTCTTTTTTTCTTGGTTTGAGAAAACAAAAAATGTCACTGCTTTGGTATCCTGCACCAGTAGCACAGAAGTGTATGCTTATTGTCCAGGATGGATGATGAAATTTGCAGTGAAGCCAGCAACTAATGATGAGTGATGAGAAGTGATTAAAAGGGCAACCCAAAATACTTAGAGTTCATTGGTGCTGCTGTACAGTGATTGGTAGATAGTTAATGCTCATGAAATAAAACTGCAATTAGTCTGTAGTAGTTGACCTCCAGCTGAAAACAGCTTTGTGCAGAAGACAAAGAAAAACTTTTTCAGACCGCTTTAGATGTACCTGGACCTGATTTTCCTTCCTTCTGTCATACTTGGGATGTTCCTGATTTGTAGTTGAGTAGACAGGTACCAAATAAAAAACTGAGTGCTGGAGACCACAAGGGCTCTCGCCAGCAGCTCAGTTTTTTTGCATAAGCTAAAGAAACTGAAGGAACATGCCTTACTGGTTATATAGCCAGCTGTGGAGAGCCAGTAGCTTTTCTTGCTTAGCTTGTTACTTAGCTTTTTGGAAAGGTCTTTTGTGAAGCCATTGGTAGATGCATTCCTGCCAATTTTCACAAGTTTGTGAAATATTACTTTCCTTCCTTTCTTATTTGTCTTTCATGAAATGGAAGATAAATATTGATGAGGATGAGAAATAGATATTGTGTAAGAGTAAACATGTATGGAGAGAAAACAGAAATTTCCCTGGTGTCCCTGGAGGAGGTACTGGTGATTTTCTTCTGTTTACAACTATTCCCTTACAATCCGTAAACTTCTTGAAAACACTTGTTTTTTCTGTAGGAGGAATAATGGGAATGGGAGCAAACCTGATCTGATGGAGAAATCTTCAGTTCTTATCATTAGATTTACTTGTTCTGTATGCATGATCTGTCTCCTGTATGGGAGCTGCTCACACATCAGATATGTTGGACCTTAAATCTGTTTTTGTAAGAACTGACAGTGTAGTATGCTCCAGTAAGAGGTTGTTTTCCTGCTGCTTCTTGCAACAAAGTACTTTTCTCCTTCTCCTCCTCTGCATAAATCTAAAATTAAAATAACTTGAAAAGATTAGTTGAGATTAATGAGGAGAATTTAGTGACATATCTTCTGTGATACAGAAGGCTAAAATGGATTAACCAAGTCGCTTCCTCCAGGGCCTGCTACTGTGATTCTGTAACATAGTAAAAGTGTAAATCACAAAATAACAATAGAATAGAAGGCCAAAAAATAAAATTGCTGAGTCTCTTTGTGAGGCAAAACTGTGATATAAAGTAAGTTTATAGTGGTGGCAGCACTAATAAAATATTGTAATCTTAGAAATGACAATAAAAAATATAGCTGCAGTAAAATAATTGCATTTGATTGATTTCAGAGACACTTATTACTTGCTCTGTTGGTGTTTTGTCACTTGTAATATAAGATGGACCTCCACAGAGAAATCTCCTGGTGGGAACAAATTGTTCAGCCTCAGAGACCTGTTAAAACTTTTCAGTTGTTTTGTTACTTGAATCTTTTAAGTGCTATCTCTGTGGATTTGCTGACTGCTTCCTTTGGGAGTTGTTAACTCTCAAAGCAACATTTTAAAACAGGAGAAAAAGGATCTTTTTGAGCAGCTTTTGTTTCGTGCCTTTTTGTAGAAAAATCTTTTTTGATATCCTGGACTTCAGTATCCCTACTATGTGCATTTTATTGTCAGTCATTCAGAGACCCAGGCTGTGTATATACTTCTGCTAGCCAGTTGCATGACTTTGATTGTGTCTGAGTTCAATATGCTGCAGAATCAAGAAAACTGATGTATTTAGTCTGCTTAGGAAATAAGAAAGCTTAACAAGTCAGTACTGATCCTGAGTGCATTTCAGAAAATACCTGGTGTGTTATATAATGGAAAAGTAAACTTGCCTATAATTTAAAGGTGAGAGGTTCAGAGCTGCAAACTGCAACACATGTCACAGTGGTACAGGAGGTTTAATGCCTGCAGTTATGTCATACAGAAGAATCAATGAGCATTTATCACAAGTTAAGCCAGCAAAGTAAAATAGAAAAACATATGACTGGGTGACCTTTGTAGCTTGCATGATGTCTTTCATCTGGGAATCTCAGAGGACTGTGAGCATTGATGAGCAATGAGAAAATATTTTCACTTGGAACTCATAGGATTTAACAAAACTTGCCCAGTCAGATGAGAAATGAAGTCTATAATTCAAGTCTCTGGGTTTCCAGTCATGTTTTTATGCTAGGCCATGTTTTTTTTTTCTATCAAATTTAATACAAGGCTCTCCCGCACTAGTCTTTTTTTCTGAAGCTAGTTTGTACCTACTCAGAATAAAAAAAGAAATGAAACACAGGGTTCCTGAAAGACAGACCTCTTTAACGCAAGCTGTTTAAACCTATGCATAAATGCCCTACATCAGAATGAAATTGTCTTCAATTGATTGATGTACCAGATCCACGAAATAGTCAGATTAAAGGTCTAATCCTCCAAAGAAAAGGAAGCAGAGCGGGGATTTGTGGTTTGGGCTATGAATCACAATTAATTAAATGGGAGCAACTGAGGGAGCTTTACACTGTAATATGGGGGCAACTGTGAGTGGTGAACTCAGATCCCTTTCCCAGGATCTCCTTATGCCAGTTTGTGATCAGAGAAATCATGAAATAGAACGAGTGGAGAGTGTGGAAACATTTCTGAAGGAACAGACAAAAAAAAAAAAAAGGCAGGAAAACTTCAAGAGTCACTGGGAGCTTTTTGGAGGGTGACTTTTTTTCTACTTTCTTGCCACTGAACTCACAAAGTTTTAGCTGTGGTCAGTGGAAAGGAATGGTTTGGAAAGACTTCAGCTATATCTTCTGACAAAAAAAGAGAGAAAAAAAAAGGTTTAATTCTGGAAAGGGTGGTCATCTGGACTTTGTCCACACACCAGTTTGCAATGGTAGTATTGGAGTTAGACATGAGTTCTAGCACACTTATAAGCCTCATATAACACTTTGGGTATATTTTTTATAGCAGCCGACAAATCAACACAGCACCTCTCTGCTACACTCTCTGAAATAGTGGAGACCCACCTGAGTGAAATGTTCACCTGCATTCCTTCCTTCCTGATCCAAACAATGGCTTTAATTGCTTGTGCATTGCTTTCAGCTCTTATTCTTCCTGTCTTTACACTAACCAGTCTTTCTCAAAGTGATAGTGTATTTTGAAATGCACCATGAAGCTTGCTGGGCTTAAGACTTATACCGCTATCTCTGTCGAAAGACTACAAAATGTATTTTTGTTAATTCTGGTTTTACAGTTTTCTAGTGGTGCCTGTAGTGAAAAGGTAAATAGGTGTAGCTGTTGTTAAGACCCTGTTATTCTGTAGAATCTAAGGAAAGCCTCTGAGAATGGGGTGGGGGGAAAGGTTGGAAGGGACCTCTAGAGGTCATCTTGCCCAACCTCTTGCTCAAAGCAGGCCTGGCATCCCAGGTAGATCAGAGTGGTCAAAGCCTTTCTTAACGACAGGCATGTGGGTTAGGGGATCTAGAGAGGCTGGCACACCAGGAGGTGAAGGATCTGCAGTTTTGCAGGGCTGTCAGTCCTGTCCTACCACATGCTGAGAATCACAAGGTTTAATCTGGTCTGCTACCTTCAATTAAAGCTAACTCATTGCCACCTAGAGCTAACGCAGTTGAGAGCACTCTGTTTTCCTAGTGAGGACAAGGTCTAGGTGTTTGGGTTGGTTTGTTTATTTGTTTTAAATAATTGTTGTTGATACCCATCAGCTTAGAGTTGATTATGGGACTTTTAAAAATTAAATTCTCTTTTTCATATTCACAAAGCTTAAAAAGGTGAGAGCATGTATTGCTGTTCTCAGTACTTCAGTAAATCATGCTAGAGTATTGAACATATTTACAGAAATTGTCTTATGGCAGTGCTTGCAGTAGTTGAAACCATGACATTTTACACTGGAAAACAAGATCTTCAAGAAATATAGGCATATATGAGTATTTGTGTACTTGTGTGTGTGTGTTTGCAACCTGTAGCTTAAGTGTTTTGGCATGGGTGGGATTCCCAGGTGAGGTTGGTTGGGGCCATTAAATGCTTTGACCCTGTTGGTGCTCTTAGGGCCCTCACTCTGAGTCCTCGGTTGGGTGGTTCTTCACCTCTACTGTATTAACTTCCAAACTCTGAGAATTTACACATCATCTTTACTTCAGGGTCCTAAATTTTGATTTTGAATGCTTGGGCTGGTAAAACTGGAGTTAAGGTGCAATGGAGCCCTCCACACTGTGGATGAGATCTGCCAAAATGTGGTGAAGCAAGCTAGCTTCTGGTAGAGTTTTTGGTGGGTTCCTTCAAGCATGTGCATTGCAGTCAGGGATTCGGTGGGTAACAAGCAGCTGTTTTGCAGGTGCTGATGTACATGGCTATTTACAGCATGGCTTACAAAATTGGGTGGTATAGCTGAAGCAGATAGTCTGGCCCCACATTTCAATTTTAGATGTTTACTAGCAATAAGCTCTAAATGTCGTTGCTTTTGCTCAGATGTTATTTATTATATTATAGCGTTTCTGACGGTAGAGTATAATTTTCAGAGGGATCAGAAAGTGTGTACACTGAGGCTCCATATTGGTCAAAGTGATAGTTTTTAAAGGGTATTTTTCTGTTTGAAATGAACATTTAACCAGTCCTATCAAAACATAAGATGGATTCTTAATCTGGTGGTAAACCTGTATCAGCTGACAATTTAGTTGCACTTTATCCTCATGTTGCTTGTTAGTCACAGATACCAATAATACCCTTGTGCTTGAAGCTGTAATAAATGTTATGTATTGTGTACAGCAATAAGATGAATGATTTATAAAAAAATGGAAGGTAAACTTACATATTTTCATTTTACCCTGTGACAATCATGTATTCCACTCTTGCTTCATGATAGTATTTAAAATAAACAGAAATAAGCAAGAGAGCCTATCAAAGCCTGCTGATTTCCTTTTAAGGTTATATTGAGCTTTTGCTTTATGCTCTCCTTGGGGGTTGAGCACAGGTGCGTTTCTAAACATGCATACATATGAAAAATGTATGTACAGTAATGAAAATAGCTGTTATAATTTGCAAGAAAATTGTGACAATTTTTGTGACAGTTTTAGGGGACCCGGTTCAATCCAATAGAGAATAGTAGGAAGTAGATATATAAAGATATTTTTGAAACTTTAAGTAATAAAATTACTGTAAACTAAATAAAACCTACACCTATAAATGATATACACTGGTTTTATGTGGTTTGGTAGAAATAACCCTCCAGTGATAACTTTTTTTTTCCATTTTATGTCATTTTAAGAAATGAGATTGGCTCTGTGTCCTTATGGTATATTTAAATACAATAAAGACAATGGTAGTCCAAGTTCTGTACTTGAACAGCCTTGGCACGTAGGGTCTTTGGACATTAAATGTTTTAGTAGGTATTATTATAGCATCTCTATTTGCTTGTAATTTTACCAAATGGCATTTAAACCTCCTCTGAAGCAGCGATGAGTGGCTTTTCACAGCACACAGGTTCCAAATGCCAAGAAAAGCAGATATGCTGAGCAGTTGTTACACTGCTCATATGAGAAATATGTTTCTGGGAGATTCCCCTGAGGCAAAAAAAAAAAAAAAAAAAAAAACGTGGGGGGGGGGGTGGGAGAAAAAAGAAACAAGAA